>CAMZMU010000071.1:30088054-30686004 GCA_947311845.1 Poa pratensis | reverse complement strand
AATAACCTAGCTACTGCAGTGTTCCTAGTCTGTCAGTTCCACCGTAACAAGGATTAGGTTCAGGTTAGATGCCCAATGTGAGTACTTACACTTAAGCATAAAAAATCATGTCTTGCTTTCCCTCAAAACTCATCTATGCAGAAAAATCTAAGCTGTGAGGTACTTGTACTCACATTTTGTTTGGGGACGAACAAGGTGGCAGCCCGTGGTGCTGCGGGAGTGGACAGGCCAGCAGCCATGGCTCCCCGAGCCCACCATGGGTCCTCGCAGCTCCGCCGCACGCCTCAGATCCCTAACTCCGACCGTGGAGCGCCCGTGTCGTCGGTTTCTTCTTCAGCTCCGGTGGAGGCCGTGCCGTCGATTCGTCACCACTTCTTCGTCCCGGGCCTCCTCGTCCGTCCGTGTCGCATCCCGACTCGTAGCCACTGTATCCGGGCTCGCCGACGCCGGATCCTGCCTCGCCGGCGCCTTGGACCGAAAATTTGGATTTTTCGTTGGATGGGAGCGAGGCGGTGCGGGGAGCGCGGCAAGGTGGAGGGGAGCGTGGCACGGCGAGGTGGAGGAGAGGAGCGCGGCACGGCGAGGTGGGAGAGGGGATCGCGCACGGCGACGGGAGCTCGGTGAGCGAGGCGCAGCGGTGTGTGTCCGACAGGAGGTGGACTGCGGGTTGTGTCTCAGAAACGTGAGGGGGGTTTTCGGAAAATTACCGTTGCGACAATTATTTCTGGACGGAGGGAGTAGTTTTTTGTGTGTGAAAGTTTCATGCACATACAGTTCAGAGTTCAGACTTGGTGATCGAATCAAAAGGAGTATGATCTCACATGACTAGCCGCCAGTCCCATCCATGTCGATCTCATTGTTCTGCAACCGTACGTACCATCTGAAGATAACATAATCTACTGGTAGCTCGCGTCCATGTCAGCGGGTAGGGGAGAGGGGACAATTAGACCGAGCGCATCAGATGGGATCGCATGAAGTCGCGTCAGTCCGTTAGCCTCTTGTGGACAGCTCGACCACAACCGCACAAGTGCGAAGCAGCAAAAATGTCAACATACCGACCGGGCGCTGCCACCGAGCGCGGGATCGACAGACAGCGATGCGTACACGGGTGTGACGTCAAGGTGCGTTTGGTGGCTTCGTGTGGTTGCCTGCGCGAGCTCCTAGGTCAGGCCAGCACGGTCGTCAAAGCAGGGTCGGGCCAGGCCCTAGAGGCACGCTCAGATCGACCGTGCCTATGGAGCCAGGTCTGGCGGAGCGCAAGGGCGGGACGCGGACGAGTGCGCGGGAGACGCCGCGTCCCTTCGGGAACACGCGTCATTATTCCCCTCACCGCTCAGTCTCCCCCCTCTTCATTTCCCCTCACCACTCGCTCCTCTCCTCTTCTCTCTCCGTCCGGCGGCTCATCTAGAGCACCGCCGCGAGCATCTTTGACAGGAGACCCAGAGCCGCCAACTCCCCATTGTTCCGTGCGGAGGAGCTTCATCCGCACGTCGTCAGCACCGCGTCATCTCATCTTTCTCAAGGACTTCGTCAATGGCGGTAAGAGCATCCCAAGCCCTTGTATGCCTCGTAACATCATAGATCTGTAGATCCATTGCTGTTCATCTTCTTACATTGACATGCACGGTAGATCTAGGGTTCGATGTGCGTCAAATCTTCAATCTATTGGTTATGGAGTAGGGTTTTCTATTATGGCTTCCATGGTTGCGAAATCAGCTATTCGTAGTTCGATTTGTTTGGGATAAGGTGTAAACCGAGCATATTTGCGTGGTTCGTCCGATTTGGGACTGGATCTGTGGTTTTGATGTTCGTTTCTAGTTGTGGCCTGTGATGAACACTTCACGTAGGCCTTGGGCAACTATACGGAACTTGTATACGTGCTCGTGCGGTGCCCTCCTTTCGGTATAGTTGCTCCAGGTCTACCATGTATTTCTGAGGCAAGTTTTTGTGTATGTGATAAATCTGAACAAGAGATCATCCATTCAGTCTTGTTTGATTTGGGTGGCCAATGATGAAACTGTGGCTACCAAATGCGCCCTTTGTGGAAGGGTAATACTACTGAACCTTGTGCAACGTAGAACATAAGGCTTCTGCTCTGTTCTTGGCTCAGTAGTATCATCTCTTCCATTTGTCAAATGCAATTCTGAGGCCCAAATATTAATGTCCTACAGTTGATCTGTGATTTGTATGAACTTTCATATCAATGAGCCGATGATTACACTGTGACATAAGACAAGTATGGAAAGAGATGATTCTGCACAGGACCTTGAGCGATGTACAACCACAATTGTTGTGCATATCACTTGGTCCTGCACACAGAGTCATCTCCCTGATATGTTTGTTTGCTACTTCATATGAGGCAAATTTCTTTTCATGTGTTCGTGAGTATTCTTCATGGTAGCCGATGATTAAACTAGACCATCATAGTTGCAAGAAGATTGTGTACAGAACCAAGGGTAATGACAAGCATAATGCTATTATTTGTACTTCGTTCTTGTATGCACTCTTTTTGCCCACTGATGGCTTTGACATATGAGGCTTGAATTGAGAAATTCTTGCCAATAATGTAGGGTTTTTGATTTGTGAGTCAGAGATGGCACAGTAACCACAAGGCAGCCACCAAAATTAAGAAGCATGCACAACTTTACTCGTGTCTTCTACTTGGTTTTGTTGGTTGTCATGCGGTGCGTACTAGTGTTCGACAACTGACTATACTAACTGAGGCATCTGATGAGTTGTTCTAGTTTGAGTTTGTTTTGCACAAAACCGATGATTACAATGTGGCATAACATATGTGCAGGGAGATGACTTGCATAGGACCTTGAGCGATGTACAAGTACAATTGTTGTGCATACCTCTTGGTTCTGTACAAAGTCGTCTCCCTGAGATCTTTGTTTGCTATTTCTTATGAGGCAAATTGATTTCGCGTACTTTTTTCGGTCTGTGATACAGCAATGTCTCCACTAGACGGTCAAAAAAAGTATGAACCAGTCAAAAATACAAGTGGCTTGTACTTGCCTTTTTGGCGAGTTTAGTGGTGCGAAGTTGTGTCTGCCTCTTGCGTGTCTACAATAACTGGGCCAAAGATTTTGTTCAAGCCAATGATTAAAATGTGGAGGTACTTCTATGCAAGGAGTGATTCCTTACTACCTTCTGCAATGTACAAGGTAGTACCTTGTGTGTAGCTCATGCATGGTAGTGTGGAAACACTTCTTGGATAAATTTGTGTCCTACCTACTATGAGGCATGTCTACTAGTTCACACACTGATGTCATATTCACATGATCACGTTAAGCATTTCTTCATTCTCGTAGGCTCAGAATTCTGATGTTGGAGGAATCCCCACCAAGATCAAGGCCAACGTTGGATGGATGAAGGAAGAGGTGTCCCCTTACCACTTCTGCAAGGTGGTTGTCGCCCTGGCTTAGGGGTCCTTCCTGTTCCTGAAGCCTTCAGGCTATACTTGGGTGAGGTGCCTGCGGAGATCACCCTCAGCACGAACACAGGGTGCGTGTGGACAATCACCCTGGCTGATCTGAATGGTAAAGCATGCCTTGATCGGGGCTGGGCTGCATTTACCATTGCTCATGAGCTCAAGATTGGTTACCTTCTCATGTTTAAGAAGATCGTTGGCAATGAGTACAAGGTCTCATGTTTAAGAAGATCGCTAGCAATGAGTACAAGGTCATCATTTTCAACAAAACTGGCTGTGAGGTCGTGAAGCAATGTGGCGACCACCCAGAGAACGTGAAGAAGAAGGAGGTAGTGAAGCAATGTGGTGATCAGTAATGGATTATGAGTATGTTACCAGTATGTCCTATAACTACTGCTGTTAATCGTCGTCATGTCAAATAGTTTGCACTTGTCTTTGCATGCAACGGTTGGTAAGCTCACCTCAATAGAGAAGAGGTTACCGTAGTGGTTGTTCTGCACCTAACCAAACACAAGCCTGCTCGCATTAGCTCATGCAAATCATGTAACCAAACAGCTGATTCCATGTTTTCACCTCCCACGGAAAAAACCCATGCGACCTACCAAACGGACTGCACAACCAGACCCAGAGGTTGATTTCGCAGACCAGGCCCTGGCCGGCCTAGTCCCACATGGCGCAAAACTAGCTGCAGTATACCAAACAGGTCCCAAATGTCTACAGTCTACAGCTCCACGTACTTGTGTTCGGAACGGAGAAAAGGAGACCGTACGTCGCCGGCCGGTGGCTGGGCTACGTTTGTCCGGCTGGAAAGAAGATATTCGTTGGGTGTGTCGAGATCGTTGACGGCGAGACCGTGCGTTTTCTGGCCGGCGCGAAGGCTCCATTGGCCGACAGGCACCGGCCGGCCCGGTGCTCCGTGGCCAATCGCCGGGGTCACGCGTCGCCGTCGACCAGTCCCCGTAGCCCAAGATGGATACAATCTAAGTAGAGAGCAGCGCGCATGCGAGATGCGGAGCCGAAGCGAAGACATGCATGCGCTGCCTGCCTGCCCTCGAATGAAGAAGAGACAACCACGTGAAACTGACCCACGTATGAAGAATGTATCACTTGAAAAATCCTGAGTGCTGTATAATTGATCCAGCCACGCAATATAAAAATTCTGGTCATGAGGTCAGGAAAATTTGCGGCGCCACGGAGAAGAAAACGAGTGCGGCAGGGCGTCATGGAACACGAAATCCGTGAAAGCTCAAGGTCCCGATGTTATGTGCTTTGGCACGGGGTGCCTTTTAGCACAGCTCTTGGTCAGCATCGACCACAGGGCTACTACGAAACAAGAGCTAGATTTCAGAGAAGCGGTGGTCGATTAACAGTGCGATTATACATATGTGTCAGCGGGTTCTCAATAATGCAGCCATGCTTTGCTTTCATGTGCAACGGCGCGCGCTGGCGAGCACTATGTGGACGGAGATGCATGATCCGTGCTATACGCGCCTACTGAAATTTGACGCGTATTTGGTTGGTTGCATATATAATAAACCGTGGCAGAACATGGTTTGTCTCTCCTTCCACAAAAGAGAAAATAGATGATATTTGATTCTCCAATCAGCAGATTTGATTGGATCCAGTTGTCCCTCACCGGCCAAGTACACCAGAAAGTAGTACTAGTATTATATGTGTCTTCTAAATGAATATTATAAGACGGAAAACAAATATTCTCCTCGGACCATATAGACGACAAGAATGAAACTGGTGATAATAATAATAGATAGTACCATGATGACCATCGTGTTTCGTTCTCGAACATATGAGAAGAGGAGAGCAGACCATTCCGTTCTTGCGACGTACAACTCGGTTAACAGATTCTATAACAGAGTAGTACTGAACTTCGCATTTTTTTAATCTCTGCTTGATGACATGATTCTTCTATAACAAAGTAGTCAAAGTAGATCACTAGGGCCTAATACCAACAAAAAGGTAGGGATAATCTTTTCAAGACATGATTCATTGCCTGCCATAAAATCCAGAAGCTGTTCTAGAGAACTGCAATTGTATACAAATGCCAACTCGTAGTTGTTGGAAGAATACCAGAACTAATTGGTAGTCTTTGAATACAGCTACACAATTGATTGGTGTACACGACTGTAGTGAGTCTATCTTGTGCTCCCAGGTTGCAGCACACCCTATAATGTAAAAATAATTTACTAATTAGGAAAAGTTTAAAATTTTCGATTTTTTAGTAACAAACATGATTAAGTATTGTACTCGTATAACAAAAAATTACCAGGGAATGACTTCATTGTATCCTGGGTAAAAAAAAATGCTATATATAAGTACTATTCACACTATATTGTTGTTAGGAGTATATTTTTTTCCTTGAAGTCAATGGAAATCATTTCTTGGCCAAACGTTTATACAAGTACTCCGTACAATACTTGATCATATTTGATTCCAATACTTGGCGATCAGTGTGTTCGTGAGTTTGCGGATGTAGTGGGTTAGGAGAGTTGGTTGATCTGCCTAGGTGGATGGGGAGTTGCATGATGTGGAAATAGTTCACTTGTGCTTTTGTTGTAACGCTTTTTTTCCGGTTTTTCGTTAATTAATTGTGTAATTCTATTCTGCTTAAGTAATAGATTGGGACAAAACCTTTTGCCCCATGGTTTTTAAATTTGATAAAAAAAGATTCAGATTTTTGACTTTTTTTTTAAATTACTATATTATTTTTGCATTATAGGGTGCGCTAGAACCGAGAGCATAAAATTCCCATCCATCTATCACGACGGATCGATGAGTTCCAATGTTACAAGTGAGATCATTTTTGGTGGGGAAGGTAGGTTCGATTTTTTTTGGTGTGGAAGGTGGAGTTTTCTGCTCAAGTAATAATAAGCTCTGGATCACAATTCGGATTTTAGTGGGGAACCTAGGCACTTCAACATTACCAGCATGCAAAAGTAATAATAATCCATGGATCACAAGTTGGGCGTGGCGCCGTATTAATATTTGCGCAGGCCCAGCCACGTAGACATGCCGAACTTGCACGTAAAGAGTCCGATAGAGCACTCAAGAAATCTTGGAGCAGAACACTTATTCAAACACGAAGGTTGTTAAAAGTCGATAAAACCTCGCCTGCTGCCACTGACACTGGTTTGGTTCTCTGCTAGTGGCGCCTAGCTAGGTAGACAAAGGTCGCTGGATCCAAATAAAATTAGACGTGACGAAGCAAGCAACACGAGTAAATTTAATCAGATCGGCCGGGGTCGCTCATCAAGCCGGCAATTCCGCCCATGGGCACGTCCGTCCACGGGCACCCGACCCTAATGGGCAGGGTATGGGTCGCTATGTTCGCCCATGGGTCTCGCCCATGGGCGACCCGATTAGTCGTGGGTAGGGTATGGGGAGACATGTGTACCCATGGGCGATCCGATGGGTAACCCGATTAGCTGACATGTGGGGGCTCATAGTAAAACATGACCACAACCCATGCTATTTGTTGTTTCCTGTGAACTTGATTTGCTGTTTGTGTGAGCAATCAGTACATCAGTACATCACTATTTGTTGTTTGTGCTTATTTTGCTGTTTGAAATGTTATAATATTATATATTGATGTGCTGCCTACAGACCCGATGGGTCGCCCATTGGGTCTGGTGACCCGACGGGTACGGGCATGGGTCTGAGATCTGACCCATGGGCAGGGTCATGGGCAGAGACCCTCGCCCATTTGTTATATGGGCATGGGTCTGGAATAGGTCGACCCGCCCAATACCCGACCCATTGCCGGCCTTAGTCGCTCACTGTCGAGCCACAGGAGGAAGAGCCTGCTAACATTCGTGGAGGCTGTTGGCATGCAGATTTGACGAGATTTTTTTTTAAATAATATTATTTTTAGTAGTAATTTCGGCTAATAGTACGCGTCGTGCTGTAATTTGAAAAATAGGGCGCTGTCGTTCCGGAGCGAGCTTTCGGCTCGGAGGGAGCCGAAAGTCGGGTGTCGGTGACGACAGCGGCATGCAGCTCTGCGCGCGCGGCAGGCGGGGCCCGCTACTTTCGGCGCGGAGCGAGCCGAAAGCAGCAGGCTCCCGTCGACCCACCGTCTTATGCCAAATTTCTTCCCGCCACCTTTTCCCGCACAATTTCTTCGCGCCACCGTTTCCCGCCCAATAATTTCCCGCCACCGTTTCCCGCCAAATGCCGGCACCGTCCAATTTCTTCCCGCCACCGGTTGTTCTATAAAACCAGTCGAAGGTAGGCATGATACTCACTTGAGCGCAAGCATGGTGTGTATTGGTCCTTGCGAGAAGTGTGTGTCCGGGTTTCACAATACCGCATCCGAGCATCTCGCCAGGCTTTCGAGCAATTTGAAGGTAGATGGGAGGGTAGTTTCATTTGAAGAAATTTTGCACACTGAGAGTCATCTCGCTTTGCTTGGGGCGAAGCTATGCCGCGATGGGTTTCCGTATAGGACCCCGCTCCAAATTCGTGCTGAAATGCTCAGGCTTGCAGATAAGTTTGACAGGAAAGTTACGAATAGTCCGTTCCACCGAACTGAAGCTGACCGTCATTTGTACGGTAGTTCCTGTCTCTGGGTAGTTGACAGCGATGATGACGACGATTTCATGCCGTCGTCAAAGGAAAGGAGGGTTGAAGCACTGAGCAAGGGCAAGGAGAAGAAGGCTGAAGCATCGAGCAAGGGTAATGGCAAGAAGGCTGAAGCTTCGTCCAAGGGCAAAGGCAAGAAGGCAGAATCTTCGTCAAAGGGCAAGGGTGGCAACCGGCGGATGGTGCAGGCTGCATCGATGGGAGATAGGTAGAGTCTTTGTTTTACTTGTGTTGTATCGTAATTTGAAGTTGTACCTTAATTTGTTCTATCCAGTATTTAGAACTAGTGAAGTTGTAACGTAGATCTCTGGTTGTATGTTAAATTAATTTATCGATTCAATGTGGGATGTTTCGTATCAATTATAATATGTCTCGTACATAGATAGTAATATGTCTCGTACATAGATAATAATATGTCTCGTACAGAGAACATAAATAGAAATAGATATACGGATATGTCTCATACACCTAAGTACGAATATGTCCCAAATATATCACTGACCCCTGCGTGGCCGAGCCTGACGAGGAGGGGGCTGGACGGGCGTTGTCCTGCCGTACCTGTGAGGTAACCTCAATTGACGAGGCACTGTCAAGTCCACGTCATCCTGTGGCGGCTGCGTCCCACGACCTTGCAGCGGCAACTCGTCGTCCTCGTCCTGCGTAGGCTGTGTGACGGGGGTGGCGTACAGTACATCGGATTCTCCTGGTCAAATCGTGGAGAGTTGTATGCCGAACCACCTCCACCTGCAGATGATAGTATGTTAGTATGTGATGTTGGTGAACAAGAGTAATATGTGGAAAAAAATAAAACATACTAACCGAGATGGAGCATTGGCTGAGTCATAGGCGGTGCAACCCCGCTCCAAATCATCTCTGCATAAGACGGTTGACCGTACATACTAGGGTGTTGCCCGAAACCTTGATCAGGTGGCATGCCCCACTGATACATACCAGGCTGCTGCATCATCATACCAGGGGGCATGACCCACGACGAAGTACCCGGCTGGGAAGGAACTGGCTGAGAAGGAATCGGCTCGAAATGCTCCGGCTGGTGAGATGATGAACCGACCTCGAACGTAGGTCGTGTGCTCCTAGGCTGAGGAGGTGTAAAACGAGGTCTCGGGTCGTGCCGATGTGTGTACTGTTGGGAAGATGATACCTGTGCATCCGGAGTGGGTGTAGAGTGGCGCGGAGGACGCGGAGCTGGCTGGCGTGGCACAACATCGGCAACACCGGAACAGGTAAGCAGACTGTACACACGTCGTAGCTTGTCCTCTAGTCGTCTGAACCATGGCACGCACTCAGGTGGCGGGTTGTACGTTCTCACATCACGCTGAATCTCTGCTATCTGCTCAGCCTGTTTAGTAAGGAAAAATGTTAGAAATTTGTATGAAGGCATAGATTATGCAATGGAGGCACATAAATTTAGTACGTACCGCAGAGTACCGCGGCCCCCCAATACCGTGTAGTGGGTACATGTCGATCACACTAGCTGGCTGCATCTGATCAGGCTGAAGCGTCGGAATTAACCGTGTGCGAGTGATTGTCTGTATGTCTGGAGGTACTGATCAAAATCAGCACGCACAAACGCCTCATTGTCCAGCCATAGATTTTCAATCGCGGTCGCAGTCGCCCATTCTACCATGTACGGTTGGAGCTTCTGTAGCCAAGTTGCAAGTGGTCTGTCTCCTTGACGACTTAACCTGTAGCATATATACGTGTAGAGCAATTAAAAACAACTGGATGCGTACACAAAATAGAAAATAGTTTCATCTAGAAGAGTTACCTGTGCACGTGGGAAGGGAGCTGAGGTCGAGGAGGAGGCACCGGCAACTGCCGTCCTCCAAACTGTCTCATGATCCGATGTTGTGCCATCTGCTCCACCGAGACGTCGAACACAATACGAGCTGTAGTCAACCAGTACCTCCGATCTCTCGTGCACAGTTAGAAAGCCCGCCGGGGAATCTACTCTGCCTTGCGACATCCCCGTATGGCTCCCATATAACCTGGTGGTCCTGAAGCGCATCGAACCACTCAGTGAATGCTCTATAACAATTCCTGACTTGGACTCCCTGAATCTTCTCTGTACATAAACAAACTAGTTAGTTGACCGTAAAATAAAAAGTAAGTCGAGCGAACACAACTAAATGATGTAAATGTTTACCTCTCGTTGTGCCCATGTGCTGCCAAACGTAGGCGCTTCGGCTAGGTTATGCTCCATGAGTGTGTAGTCCCAGGGGATGTGCGCATTCACGTCAGGTCTACCAACAGGGAACCTCTCCCAAGACCAAAGGTGCAGAAAAAGTGGACATCCAAGTAGTGAAGATGTCCTCTCGCTCTTCACGCACGCGTTGCACATCGCTCTGTAAGTAGCGGCTAAGAGTGCAGACCCGAAACTCCGGGGCACAATGTCCTTCCTCTGCGCCTCTGCAATCTCGTGCGCCACAGGTATCCAGCGTGCAGTAATTGTGTCCTGGTGAGTCTCAGTGAACATCACCTTGCCAAAGAGCACAGTAGATAGGCCTCCAGACTTCTAGTAATCTGCAGCTGACTCAAACCCATCTCAGGTACCCTAAGTTATTTATCTGCAATAATAAGAATTTCAGTTAGTATTGACTACCGATCGATAAAGACTAACATTAAAAATAACGCTGGGTTTACCTGAAAATTGTTCAGCCATGCCTGTCTCACACCGTGAGAACTGTACACCAACTCTGGATTCTCCGGATGCACGCCTGCGAACCGTGCCTGCATGGCGTCACGCCAACCGACTGGAGACTCCGTCGGTCCAATCACCTCGCCCGATAAAGGAAGTCCCAACAAGTATGACACATCCTGAAGAGTAGGTGCCATCTCCCCCCACGGAAAGTGGAACGTGTGGGTCTCGGGCCTCCACCGATCAACTAAGCAGCTCACCAATGACTTCACGATTTATTACATATTCGAACATAGTTATGACACGTACAAATAAAAACATAGTCTTCACGATTTATTACATATTCGAACATAGTGATGAACATACAAATAAAAACATAGTCTTCACGACATATTACATATTACAAATAAAAACCACGTGCTAGCCACGTTGTGCACGCCCTCGTCTTCCTCTGTTGCCTTGACCGCGTGCAGGAACAGCTCTCCTCGTTGGTTCGAAGGACCGGCTCCTTGGTCGTATTTAGGACAATTCTTCTCCCTATGGCCGAACTGAGTGCAAAGCAAGCATTGTCGAGTGCTTCCACCTGCTTCAGACTCGTCCATATCATTCCGGATGCGCAGTGACTGTCGTCTCCCTCTAGTTGTCCTTTTGGCCGGATGAGGAATGTACATTCGCTTTGCAGGATCAACCTTGTTGAAGTTACCGACAACTCTATATCCTGCCATCTCCCCGGTCCAGGTATGCACCACTGCCTCCTTCCTGTAATACGGTGACACGAAATAGTACGGGTTCAAACCCATCTGCCCACAGACTGCCAACACATGAGAGCAAGGGAGGTGAAGTAGCCTCGGCTTGTTGCATGTACACTCACAAGATGGCGGTGCTTCGTCAGTAATTTTAACCTCGTGGGTTCTCATCTCGTTAGCAGCACCAAATCTCGCAGTCGGTAAGCGCACCTCATACCTGGCTTCTTCGTTACCAATCCTAATGACGCCATGCAAACGTGCCTTCTTTGTCTTCCTCTCCATGTACACCTGATCTTTCTGCAATATGGTGTGTTGGGGTAACGTTCAATATGTTCGACAGCTTCTTGACGTCTATCTCTGAAATATGTCATTGTTCCGTGCATAATTCCCTCCACAAGTGCTGTAAGTGGCAAACCCCTGTTACCTCTGAGTACGAAGTTATATACCTCAGCAAGGTTGGTTGTCATGATGCCATATCGTGCTCCATTTGTATCGTGCAACAAAGACCATTTCACGGGAGGCTCTTTTTCTATCCACTCTACAAAATTCCGTATTCGGTTTCCTTTCTTTCTCTTCGTTCCCGGTGGGTCAATTCCAGGCAAGTCACACAATCCAACAGGATCCCCTTCGTCTGTTTGTGATGCAGACGCCTGCGAAGCCTGTGCAGCTCTCACCTGCGCAGCGATCGCTGTTGCCTGTGCAGCTCTTCTTTCCTTCACTTGTTTGTTCGTGAATTCAGTGAGTATTTCCCACAGAAAATTGTACTTCCTTTCCTGATTCATATTGCAGAGTCTTTTGAACAGATTCATCAGCCGCTTACTCTTAAAACATGAGTAAAAATTTGCAGCGAGATGACGCATACACCATCGGCTCTGCAGGTCAGTCCATGGTTCAGGTTCGTCCCCAGCAGGCTGCTGTAGTGCCTTGATTGCCTTCAACATACCTGGATGTCTGTCATGAAGTATGCACACGTTTGGCCGATCCTGCACGACCCCCTTTTTTAATTCCCTCAGAAAGAATAACCAGCTCTCATAATTCTCACTCTACGAAGGCAAAGGCAATAGGAACGATCTGTTGGTTACCATCCACACCAATGGCGGTCAGTATCTGTCCCTTGTACTTGCCTGTGAGAAATGTGCCATCGATGCAGAGCACTGGACGACAATGTCTGAAAGATTCGATGCATATTGCGAACGAGAAGAACATCCTGCAAAATACAGAATAGTTTGGCTCCTCGGAATCTTAAATAGTTGCAAAGATGCATGGGTGCCAGGATTCCTCTCGCTCAATGTGGTAATTTGATGGACAACATTATCATATGCATCATAAAATGTCCCAAACCTCTCTCCAGAGCCTTCTGCTTTGCTCTCCATGCCTTCCCATACTTAATGGTTGTATTCCATCTAGCCTTAACTGTCGAGATGATGTTTCTCGCCACCATGTCTTTTGTCCGCACTATCTCATCATACAAGAGGCGTGCAATGAGAGTTGAAGTCAGGTTTGGATGGTCACTCAATGTCTTCGATATTTCACAAGTGTGCGGCTCGAAGCCTGAAACCACCCACATCACGTCATACTTCGGTAAGTGACCATGCACCCTTCCTGGACAGTTAATATCAACACAACTCATAGTCAAATATTTATTGTTCGAGACTTCAGTGCGGAAAACCCTTTGCGTGGACAAAGCCCACTTAATCACGGCTTCCCTAAGCTGCTGCTTTGTGCTGTACTGAGCACCGACTTGAATATTATTCATGTGATACTCCCATGACGAAGAGTTTCCGTCTTGCACGACTGTCATGTTCGACTTGTCCTCATTCCAAGAGTCAGGAATAGGCACATCGTCAACATCCTCTTCATCATCTTCATCAGGAGCATCATTTTCATTATCAGAATCAAGATCTTCTGCAAGGCCATCCTCATCTTCGTCCAACATCTGTTGCTGCAATGTTCCTGCGTACTCATCCCCATCTGCCTCCCCTTCATGCGCAGGTCCTGCCGACTGACTACTAAGTGCCGGTTCATAATTATCAGAAATATGTTCCATGGAGCCAAACAAATCAACATTCTCTGAGCCAGTACACTGACTACTCTCTCCATGCTCAGGACCCCCGCCACCGTGTTCCAAATTGTTCTCTTTCAGATTAAATACCAGCAGGATTTCAGGTTGTGTACCTCGGCGTTTGCATGATGCTAGCCAAGATGTCCACTGACTTGTCCGATCAAGCGGCAACAACTCCCGAAAAATATTTGTACGGGATTTGCTCCATACAGACTGAATCTTAACAGTCCAGATATTAGGATCAAACCCGAAATTTATCGTGAAATACTGCTGAATGGCAGCTATTCTCAAATTCACTGGGTCTGTAAGCTGAATCGACATATTCCCAAATTCACTCAAATCAACACCTGACTCGGTTACACCGACATTACCGGCGCCATAGTGCACAACAATTTCAACCACTTCCATGACCTAAACAAATTTATAGCATCATCAGATGCCGATCACTGAAAAATATGACGCCCAATGAATAATATTTATTCTAACCGATCGCAAAATTTCTACACTGCATTAATCAACAAAATAATAGTACTATAATATTAACGCATCCACCAAATAAATTATTCCGACAGTAATACTAACGAATCCACTGACTAAAAGTGTCTACACTACTACTAACGCAACCACCAACAAAATACTTAATATGCACCGTCCACTAACAGAGTATTATTACACTAAACAATAATTGTCTAGTGACTAATAAGGTTTACCCTTGACGCGTGTCGATCCGGTCAGCGCCGCTCTCCGGCTTCAATCTACCGCCACCACTGCTCCACCACAACACCACCTTCTCAAACAACAACTTGTACCATCACTAGGCACCGTTGTTGACCACCATTGCTCCCAATCCTCCACCTCCAACCTCAAAACAACTCACAAAAGCTATCCCATCCACAGATCCTGGATGCCCCGTCCCTCCTCTCTCTTTTTTACCGATCAAATCTGTGGCAGCACAAATTTTTGGACTGGATTTGGTGGAGGGAGGAAGAGCAGGAAGAGGAGAGGAGGAAGAGGAACCAGGGAAGGGAAGGAAGAAGAGAAGAAAGAGGAGAAGGAAGGAGGCGGGTCGACGGGAGCCTGCTAACTTTCGGCCCCCTCCAGGCCGAAAGCTGCTTTCGGCTCGCTTCGCACCGAAAGTAGCGGGCCCCGCCTGCCGCGCGCGCAGAGCTGCATGCCGCTGTCATCACCGACACCCGAGTTTCGGCCCCCTTCGGCTCGCTCCGGAACGACAGTGCCCTATTTTTCAAATTACAGCACCACGCGTGCTATTAGCCGAAATTACTACTAAAAATAATATTATTTAAAAAAAAATCTCCAGATTTGACAGAAACCATCCCACATACTACGAATTACCCGTCAAATTTTCCTTTTTAGTGGTAATTTCACGGGTAATTCGTACCCGTAAAATTATCGACGATCGTTAGGACACATGATCCATGGAAAACAAGCACAGGGTCGGGGGAGCAGTAAATGGACAGCTCGCTAGTCGGCAAAGGCAAACACGCGTTACTACGTATCCGAAGATCAAGCACTGTGATTGATCTAGTAATGACGAGCACTATTACAAAGATCGGCTAGAGGAGAGTGAGGGGAGCCACGGGCACAGTGTGGCGTTGAAGAGCAAAAGTAAATGAGAGAAAGCTACAGCAGCTCCACCGCGTGGATGGCAAGCAGCTTCCTTCCTTTCCTTTGGGACGAGAGAGATAAGGATTACTCTAACGGACCGACGCATCGAGTACGCGCGCATCTGTTTCTGTCCGCTGGAGCAAAAAACAAGGACCAACGAGGCGATGCAAACGGACCGCGATCCGTTTTTCTGTCCGCCGCGACGCATTCCTGGCCCAATTGGGCCAGGAATGCGTCACGGCGGACAGAAAAACGGATCTGCATCGGCCACGGACGCGCGACGGACAGTTTTTGTGTCCTCCTCCAGTCCGCTCTCTCGGCAAAATTCACACCGGTCTCTCCTCTCCCAAAACCCCAGTCCACACTCCAGCCCTAGCCATGGCCGACGCTGCCTCCGCCGCGGCCGCCGCGGCCGCCGTGGCCGCCGCCGCTGAGTTTGGACCAGACGCCGCCGGCACCGCTGCTGAACCTGCGCCCCAAGCTAAAAAGAAAGTAAAGAAGGAACTCACGCCAGAGCAGAGAGCCGCAGAGACCAAGAAGCGGGACGCCCGGAGGAAGAGGTTGAAGCAGGACCAGCTCGACGCCGCCAAGAAGGCCGCCGCCGAGCAGCAGGGCGATGCGAACTAATCTGACCTCGTGTCCAGGGCCGCCACCGCTGCCCTCCTCCTGATTGGGATTACCCCGACCGAGGCCGCGGTCGGGGTCGCGACTGCGGCGGCCAGCTCCAACGCCTCGGCGGCCCAACCGCCAAGGTCAAGATCTTCCGTGAAGGCACCATCGCCTGCGTATGGGTACCTCCCTGGAACCATGCCGTCGCGGGTTTCCCTACCTCAGCCGAATCCGCGGTCGAGGTACCTACCCTTGATCTCAACGGGCCCGCTACACCTTTGGCCGCACACTCGCCCGCGGCGCAGACTGCGGCAGCGCGTGCAGCTGCCCCGGCAGTGGTCGCCGCCCAGGCCGCCCGTAACCTGTTCGGCGATTTGCCGAGGCCGTCGCCGGGTGACCCTAGGTACTATGAGGAGGAGGAGGACGGCTACGACGGGGAGGACGTCCTCCAGGATATGGTCAGGGACAACACTCAGTACGCCGACGACGACTACAATGCGGAGAAGATGAAGTTCCGCCGACCGGCCCCGATGTGATCAACATCGATGTTGAGCCGGTTTTCCTAGACGAGCTCGACACCCAATCTCTGGCCATGAAGAGGAAGATCAGCCAAAGGGGCGCCTCATTCACGTCCGAGGAAGACGTGCTCATTTGCGAGTCCTGGATCGAGGTTGGAACCAACCAAATTCTCGGGGCCGAGCAAAAAGGGTCGGCATATTGGGACGATTATGTTTTATACTTGTTTTGTTGCAATGCGATCAAAAACCCTGCCCGAAAATGATCAAAATGATAAAAAATCCTGGCCGGGCGAACTCAATGCGTCGGCCCCGTTGGGCGCAGTGGCCGGAAAGGGTCGGATCTGGGCCGGACGCACGTTCTGTTGCCGACGCAAACGGACCAAACGCGGACCAAACGCGCGTTTCGTTTGCGTCGGCCCGTTGAAGGAGGGCGTCCGCTGTGGCGCTGTTGGAGTCCCAGGTGGTGGGTGGACGTTGCTATAGCTGTAGCCTATGGCGTCGCAGAGGTCGGCAAAAAGAAGGCTACAGCCTATAGGACAACCTTTCCCAACCGGCCCCACTGAGCCAGCGCCAGCAGAACGCCGCCGCGAGTCCAAAGCCCGACAGGCCGAGCTAGATCCACTAGAGCAAGTACCCGTGGTCAGTGGTGACTTGGTGAGTGAGCCTCTTCACCGGGTTCAGCTGCAGGCCAACACCAACTCCACCCGAGCGAGATAAATCTGCCCCCCATTCGCTACTCGCGAGCTACCCTGCCCCTTCCTGTTACAGAAGAGGAAGGAGAACCTCCGGAGAAGCAAGGACAGCAAAAGGCTACTGCCAAGTACAGCCGTAGCTGTTGCGTCCACGTCGTGTTCTTGGGGCGAAGCAACCGCCACCGCGCGCGGCGCCGGGGGAACGCGGCAAGGAATGGCGGCCAGGTCCTCCCACCCGCCCAGGCGGGCCGCGACGGCTCCTCGCCCATTGTCTCGGCTCGGGGAGTCGGACATGGCGAGCCTCCCGGAGGCTTTCCCCCGGAGGCGCAGCGCAAGGCCAGGAAGCAGAACCAGGTGTGTGAGACGTTTGTCTGGTCGGAAATTCGGAATTCGGATCGGTGGTTTCTCCTCCAGTTATTCAATTAGTTTGTGACTGTAACTGTTGCTCCGCTTTGTCTTCAGGTGTGGCGGAAGACGGTGCTCCGGAAGTGGCTCAACATCAAGTCGCCGGACTCCGACTTCAGCGCCGACGAGAGCGACACCGCCGAGGAGGCCGACAGCGATTCCGAGTATGAAGGTGTCCTGCCCCCTCCTAGCTACGGACCTCCTCCAGCTCCGTCCCCTCGAGCATGAACTGCTTAATTAGCCACCTCCGCCGTCAAAGTTATTTTGTTCACATCATAAAATTTGCTGTATTAACAGATGAGAAATCGGCTAATGCATCCTTGTTGAATTCTAATCCAGATTGTTTCTCTCTGGCATTCTTCTTTTCCCCCAATTAACTTTTCTTTTGGGATTTTTTTTTTCTATGTGTATTGTTGGTTCTTTCCGCACCATCCGACCGTTCAGTTCAGAGATAAATTCCTTCTTTTTAGCCCAAATAACAAACAAATACGAGCTGGAGGTAGGGCTGGAATTAAAATTCGAAACTCGCGAGTTAAACGAGTAGCTCGGAACTCGACTCGGCTCGACTCGAACTCGTTGCTAAACGAGCCGAGCCGAGCTTCCATTTTAGACGTTAAACGAGTTCGAGTTAAACGAGCCGAGTTCCGAGCTACTCGTTTAGCTCGTTTAACTCGGTAAAATAAAATCGTTACATTATTCTTGTCTTTGTGAATTATTTTACCTTATTATCATAGTTTAACGACTAGATATTACTTAATATTGTCATATATTGTTTGATAATTGCATCATGCATGCCTAAATAATTAGAAAAAATATATAAAAATCAATTACAATACATGTTAACAGTTTTACCGAGCTAAATGAGTTAAACGAGCAAACTCGCGAGTTTAGCGAGCCGAACAGTTCCAATTTTGAACTCGTTTGTCGAATGAGCCGAGTCAAGCCAGCTCGGCTCGGCTCGAATTCCAGGCCTAGCTGGAGGGGGTCAGTTTCGAGGAATTGTCAAATGCTGTTCCTCTTCTACTTCTTTTATTTTCTTCATTGCGCTGTCGTGTCTAATTCTTAATCTGGTCATCTTGTTTCAGTATATTCCTCTTTTTCCTTGAACACACTAAAAGCGACGGCTCTTCCATTATCTAACGATAAAGTTTGAGCAGATTCAGTATTTTTCCTAGTGAAGTTCAAATGATAAGCTCTGCCATTATAGTATATAAGCGGGTATATTCTACCTTTTCAAGTAAAACGAATAAGAAAAGAAAGCTCTATTCGTATTGCAAGAAATATAGTTGCAACACGTGGCTGGTTACAGAAAGAAAACAACTTGGAAAAAAAATGGTTGTATGGAATTGCATTTCACTTTGTTGTCTAAGCCTCTTTGATTGTTTTTCTTTTGAAAAACATTACTTCCTTTTAGCAAATTACCTCAGTTTCTTGACTCCAAGTTTGCATCTTCATATGATCACCAAAAGTCAAATAGTTTCCTTTTTTGAATTTGATTTGTGCAGAGATGTGCGGATGGGAGCGGCTGGAATATGATCAGGACAAGAGGATACGTGGATTGGGTGCCCAGACAACTGGTAAGTTGATGTGTTTCATAATTTTTTTGAGGGAGTTTCATAAATTATTTTGTCTGTTGGCATATGGACTTCATTTCCAAATGAACTATTTGAACTACAGAAGAAGTATGCATGTTGGTTGTACCAAAGAGATGTGCACATGAAAATTAGGTTTCTATCAAATAGTTGACCTCAATGATTCAAAGCTGGTAACTTAATTGTTCTTGAATCTCCCTTTGTTTGTGACTATTTTGTTCTGGAATCTTGATACCAACTGTCATCCTTTTTAATATATGTCCCTTAGATTTTCTGTAGTGTGCATTTCAAATCTGCCTGTGTCTGTTAGTTTGGTTATTATTTTGTATCATTAATATTTCAAATCCTTTTCAATCTACAGTTGTGACACTGAGACTACTTTCAGCCCATTTTATTATTTTTTCGTGGGCTCAAAAGCTAGATCCACTTGTTAGGATAACATGGCAGCGGACTGGGCATACAACTCGGCCGTGTACTTTTAGAGGCAACATGTGGCTGGTTACAGAAAGAAAACAACTTGGAAAATAAAATGGTTTTATGGAATTGCATTTCACTTTGTTGTCTAAGCCTTTTTGATTGCTTTCCTTTTGAAAAACATTAACAGAGCGACCCAATGAGATCCGAAACGAGGGTAAAAGACGTCACAAGGTCACAACTAAGGGGGTAAAATGTGGCAAGCACATATTTAATGGGGTAAATGCATAATATCACAATTAGGTGGTAAAAACTGGAATTTACTCGTGAATTAAAGTACTACTGAAGACAAGCTAAGAGATGTGCTTGTCAGCTCTTTCACCAATTTTTAGTCAGACTTTTCTCTGAACCACGTCTGGAACAGTCTTCTTCTTGACAAGGCATACTTAGCTTTTCTTATGTGCTGACACGACCTATGAATATTGCAGATAGCCAAATTGGGGGTGTTCCATACGGTCTTCATCGAAGGCGCAAGTCAGAGACTCTCCGTGCTCAATATATTGATGTCAACGAACTCAGGTATGCATCCTTTCTCCCTATTTTTTTGCATTTTCTCGAGCTCAACTTGTTAACTGTTTATTTTCTTGTGTTAATTTAAGTCAAGTTAAATAGCTGCTGATTATTCCTTCAGATATTTGTCTTTATTTGCAACAGGACTTAACTGAATAATATTTACTATGTTTGTTCTGGTGCTGTATTTTTCATGAACTGTTGGTTTAATATTCAGGGTCTGCGTAGGAACATGGAATGTTGCAGGCAAAGTTCCACCTCAGGATTTGGATATTCAAGAATGGTTGGATATGAAGGAGCCAGCTGATATATATGTTCTTGGGTAATTTGATTCCTCTCATTATATTATTTGAGAACAGAATCTCCCATGCAAATGCATACAAAAAACATCAAAGCCACAAGCTATTGCTTCATTTATTTTACATCCAATGTTGTTTGCGCCTATGATTTTGATCACCTTCTCTTTATTATCATAATGTTCCTTCCTTTTCAATGTAATAAGACTTAGCAAAACTTTGTTTCATTTTATGAGATGATTTTTATTATATTCCAGATTTCAAGAAGTTGTTCCATTGAATGCTGGGAATATATTTGGTGCCGAAGACAGCCGTCCCGTTTCAATGTGGGAACATATCATTCGTGAAACATTGAATAAGATTAGTCCAGATAAACCAAAATATAAATGTCACAGTGATCCTCCATCTCCATCAAGGTTTAAGCTATCTGATGACACTCTTGCGATTGAAGATGAGCTTAATAGCGATTCTGACAGCGAAATTGGCGGGGAAGTGCACCCATGGAACGAACAAGATGTAGTTGTTGGTGATGATGATATTCATAGCAACACACACGAACACTCCACTTCTGCTCCTAATGAAACTATTCTACGAGACGAAAAATTCAGCAAGTTGTCTTCAATGAAGACTTTCAATAGATCCCACAACATAAGTTTCAAAGATTACACATCTCAGTTCGAAGATCCTGTCAACCAAAAGATGTTAACCAAAGCACTGAGTCACTCAGAGAGGCTTGGATTGATTTGGCCAGAACCACCATTGGATATGTTGGCTCAGTGTCTTCCAGACAGCACACAGTCACTTACTTCAGGGAAGGTGCTAAAAACACATTTGTCTTTCAAATCAGTTAATGGAGATGCATGTGCTTTTCCAGAGGATAGTGTGCTTCATGGTTTAAACATTGACAGTGTCGTAGCTAAAGGGAAAAGACCATACTTTGTAAGGATAATAAGCAAGCAGATGGTTGGAGTATTTCTTACAATATGGGTACGGAGGAGCCTGCGAAAGCGCATACAGAATGTGAAAGTATCAACTGTAGGTGTAGGTGCTATGGGCTACATTGGGAATAAGGTAAGTTTCTATGGATCACATCACTCTCACTAGGTTGTTGCATAAACTGGGTTCCAAAATGCATACACATGTGGCACACAATTAGATGCAGGTTCGAGAGAGAAAAATCCATGTAGGTGTTGGGACGTTTCTACCACCTACCCAAATACTGCGAGGAAAAAAGTGCATTTTTGTATAACGCTGAATGCATATCACCTTGACCTGTTCTTGTATTGATAATGAAGTACCGTGCTAATTTTTCTTATTATTTCAACATGCTCCAGGGATCAATAGCCGTAAGCATGTCGATATATCAGACACAGTTTTGCTTTATTTGTTGTCACCTGACCTCTGGAGAAAAGGACGGTGATGAACAAAAAAGGAATGCTGATGTGCAAGAGATCCATCGGAGGACAATATTTAATCCAATTTCCAGAGTGAGCTCGCCTAAGACAATATATGACCACGAGTAAGTAAAAAAAAATCTTGTCTTTCAAGAATTATATGCCACCCTCCAAATTCCTGATGTTCCCTATGCGAACCTGAACTGGTTGTCAGCCATAGCATGGTGGTGATTTTCTCGAATGATTTAGTACATACAGATCAAGATGTTCTCTTATATATACTAGAGATATCTAATATTTTGTATTGTTTCAGAAGGATTTTCTGGTTAGGGGATCTCAACTATAGGATAAACTTACCATACGAAAAAACACATGAATTCATCTCCAATCATGACTGGAGTGGGTTGTTCGAGAACGACCAGGTAAGCTTCAGCAGCATATTTTTTTAATACTAATCCATAATTTCTAGCTCACGTTTTCCCTCTCTACGATAGCTTAGAGCAGAACTGAAGAAAGGACGTGTATTTGATGGGTGGACCGAAGGAGTTATCACCTTTGCTCCAACATACAAGTACAAGTTTAAGTCAAAGAAGTACATAAGTGATGAGCCAAGATCTGGGAGAAGAACACCTGCATGGTATGCAGTCTGATCACCATACATAAAATACGGCGTACAATATTTGATTAACTGCACTTGGATGAGTAAGCTACACGGTATCTGTGTGCTAGCTAACATAGAAACTTTCTCATATAAATCTGTAGGTGTGACCGAATTCTTTCCTATGGCAAGGAAATAAGGTTGCTTTCCTACGAGACGGTTGATATAAGGCTATCCGATCACCGCCCCGTTAAAGCCGTGTACACGGTGGATATCGAGGTTTTCAGTCACAAGAAGTTGCAGAGAGCTCTGACCTTCACCGACGCAGAGGTTGAGGATCGGCTGTCCTCTGAGGACGAATGCATCGCCGGAATGTACAGCCTTGGACTGTCATGAAATGAGCTATTTGTGTAGTGAAGTGGAAGATACAGACGCTGCTGCTTAACCCTTGTCCAGCCATGGCCTCTCCGCTATCTGCAGAGACCATTAGCAGATGAGCTGGGGTTAGCCGGTTAGGTAGTCATGTACGCATGCTCTGACCATATTTTGAAACCAGGGCATGCCATGCACATATCGTTGTTTTTCTCCCCGTTTTCTTGCCGTGTGCAGCTATGAGAAGTAATGTTCAGGCCCTCTGTACACTACAACTTAACAGTGAACACTATAAATTCCTGTCTCGGTGTCTCCTGTGCTCCATTCTATCTCGGCCTAATTTTCAATACTTTGAAACTAATTAATGCTGACTAGGCAAGGCAAATCGCATTCAGGACCGTCTTGATATAACATCCTCCTCGATGCACCATCCCCACTTACGCTATGAGCGTGATAACAGGCAAGACTCACGCTGAAGGCAGAGATCCGACACCGATGAACGATCCAACCAGGTCGCACTATCGTGATTGCACTCTGAAAACATGCCTTCGTGGGGGGTGGGGGCGTACGTACGTGGCGGAGACAACCTATGCAACCATTCCCCATGATGTAAATCCATAGTCTGATTCCGTACCACAGGGTTTCACCCTCGACTGCATATATATAAACTGAGGAAAGCAACTAAAGATGAAGATGAAAACTTATTTCTAATGGAAATTTATTACTCCCTCCGATCCATATTAGTGGACACAACTTTGTCTAGATACACATGTATCCAGTCTAAATACTTAACTAGATACATATGAATTTAGACAAAGTTATGCCCACTAATATGGATCGGAGGGAGTACAAAAAAGGGCTTTCGAAACAAAATCTTTGGACTACTGTGCACGGACAAATTAATCCACTCCATCTTGGATGCCAACAAGTTTCTTCTCAATGGATCCACAGATCTAAGATCAAGTCAGTTTTTCACCGTTTCTTCTCTTCTCTGGTCCTTCAATTAATGGAGGATGTTGCTCCAGTCCGTTGATGTCGTGTACAGAGGAATAGACGCTTTGCTGCCATGCCTAATGCACCTTGTTGTGCTGAACGAACGCAACAAGCTCCACGTGAACACGCTAAATCGACTGCAGGTGGGCACCTGCATGCTGCATCCCGTCCCTAAATGTCTTGGTTCGCATATTGTAGATCCACAACACCGAATTTTCCTTATAAATGTCGACCACATCCTGAGCGTGTCCTCAGCCGTGCACTGTTCCAAGGCCACACTATCCTGGCCGTCCATCCGCACCGTCCATTGATTCACAGCCGTTGGATCCTCGATTTTTCAGTTTCTCACTCGCTGGCGGACACACAGAGTCCATGACGTGTGGGGTCTTCGCCGGCCCGGGCCCACGCGTAGCACGTCGCCCGCGTCGCCCTCTTTTTTCCCGAGTTTACTGTCGTGCGAGACAGCGTCGCGCGCAGCCTCCTTCTCCCTCGTCCTCGCCCCGCCTCCTTCCTCTCTCTCACTTTCCCCAATTCAGCCTCTCCTCGCATCGTGTTCTTCCGCCCAGATCTGCTCGGACCTAGCGCTGCTCCGTCCTCCCTCCTCCTCGCCTGTTGCTGTCGCCTGCTCGCCCTCAGCCACGCTCGCACCGACCGAGGCCGCCGCGTTGCTCCTTCTCCTCCGCGGCAGCAAGGGCCGGCGGCGGGAGCGGGAGATAGGAGGGGGCGGAGCGTGTATCGAGGCGGCGGCGCGAGACGACCATCCTCTCCCGAAATTTGTGGATCGAGGAGCCGTCGCTGCCGTCGGCTCCACCGCGCCGTCCCTCCTCGCGCTACTCCCGGATGAGATGCGAGCACGGCTGGGCAAAGGAGGCGAGCAAGGGCGACGAGGGCGGCGAGCAAGGGCGCCTCTACCCGCGCCGCCGCCTGGCTTCACCGCGCCGCCCTCCTCCTCTACCCAGCGCCGCCGCCGGGCTTGCCCGCGCCGCCTCTCCTCGGCGCATCTCGCGGCACTATCTCGATGCTCTCCTCCTCCTCCAGCTCCTCACCTGCGGTGGCTCGTCGTCCCGGCGTGTGGACGTGCAGGGTTCGGTCAGCAGCAGCCGGTCGTCTCCCTGCAACGGCGGCGGCAGATCGGCCTCTCTGATACGGTGGCGGCCCATCCGGATTGGCATCAAGGCTGGGACGGCCGGACCTGTCCCTTCAGGAGTGGGGGCAGCCGTGCCCGTAGGAGGTCAGGGAGGAACAGGAGAAGCTGCAAGGCTCCACCGGCCACCGTCCGCCTCCTGCTCCGTCGTGCTGCCCGGGAGAGCTCTCGACTCCTGCGAGGAAGACGAGTCGCCCCGGCCATGACCATGCTGCCGCGACTCCACACGCCTCCTTTGTAGCACAGAGCTATAGTTGTTTTCTTGAGCTTGTATTCTGCAAATTTGATGTTTTACACTATTCTGCATTTGCGATTTGCTGCAGGGATTGGAGGTTTGGAGTTGAAGCAGATGGTGAGCAGCAATGGGGTGGGAAATAGAGACGCGACATTGAGAGAGGCTCAGGTGAGCCTGATTATCCTTCTCCTCTCCCTCTTTTGCTCCACTTTCTTTCAGATCTTTGTCAAAAAATTCTGGTGAGCTCCTTCTATGTTGTGCCCACACCATCTAGGATTTTTCTCCCGTATTGATCTGTCTTTATCCCACTATTTGCAGATTATGTGTGCTTTGGTTTGAACTGGGATTGATTTCTAGGGTACAGATTCTATGATGGTTGATACACGCCCATGATCTGCTCAGATGACTGAGGTTGGATATGCTTGTTTCCCAGCATTTTTTTTTTGTGATTTTGTTTAAATGTCTTCTAAACAAACAATATTACTTTTGTTCCCAGTGCAAGTAGAGAAGAGGATCATAAGATTGAAGTTGCAGTGCTCTTTGAGCGGCATGTATGTATGATGCCCAGGGCCTCTCCCACTGCTCGCTGGCTGCTCCGATGCCAACATCTGTAGATGGCGCGCTCACAGCATGGCTGCTGTGGTGTAGGGGGACTGGAGCAGTGGTACCCATGCTGTCGAGAGCTCGGCTTGCGAATAAGCTCCACTTGCAGAGCACCAAGGTCATGGCTGAGGATGCAGGACATCGTGGTGGTTGACATGGTAGTGGTGAACCTGGTGGAAATCATGGTTGTGGACAGGTTGCCTTTTCTTTTTTACCTTGATGCATAAAGATAGATTAGTAAGCTCTTCAATTAGCATGGTTCAGTTTCTGACTCCACTAGAAAAATATAAATTGATAATGGTTGTTAGTGTATTGTTTTGTATTTGCCAAAGCAAAAAAGAAAAAAAAAAGGAACGGGTCTGTCTTTAGCCTGATAATTAGTTTTTCTTTGTTGCAGAGAGGAACCCCAGGCTGGACGCTGCAAGATTCGATCATGGTGGAGGTGAGCTTCCAATTGATTGCCTTCTCGGTTTCGTCGGTCCATTTGGTCATGTTTTGTATTACATCAAGGCTGCATCATACGCCTTGCATCTGTTTTATATTCGAGCATTTGACCGTGTTATTGCTGCAGGTGACGCTCTGCCCATGATCACCGGGAACGCCATCATCCAGGACGTGGCCTTGCCTAAAACTGACCAGGGGGAGGTCAGACACCGTTGCTTGTGCTTTGGATTTGACAAGGAGGTGCCAACACTCTCACCATGTCTCCCTAACACTCATATCTTCTCTGTCTCCATTTACAGGTTTGGAAATATGGGTTCTCCTTACTTGGATTAGCTCTCCTATATTGTGCATTTCGTTCAGAATTTTTTATTTAACCGTTGTCTGCACGTAAATGTATGACCGCGTCCTCGGCCTCCCTGTCAGGTTCGTCGTGGAGATTCTTCCTCGGTCGGATTAATTCCCCTGTCTAAATTAAACCTGATAGTCTCTTACAAACAAGCAGCAGCAGGCGAGAAAGTTAAAATGCTGAAAGCTCTAGCTAGGTATTAATTTACTCCTCTAATGTCCTGAAGAACAACAGTATCGTGATCTCTGTTTAAAGTTGTAAGTTCTTGCAGTTCAATTGAAAAACTGCAATAGGTCCTGTCACCTCTTGTGTCGAAATTGATTATAAAAATTTGTATGGCCTTGCTCTTATAATATTTTCCATGAATACGATGCTCTATGATTTGGCCCTTTCAAGATATCCAACATGAACTGCTAATGATTCACTTCTGTTCAGATCCTTCATGTTGATACATGTTTGCTGTCAGGTGCATTGTGGACCAAATGGTCAGCTTGGAATTTTTGGGAGCAGCAAATGCTAGCCAGGAGGCGGCTTAGCTTGGACCGGCCATGGCGCTGCCGACTCCCCACTGTATAGCCAGGGATCCGCTGCAGACTCCGGAAAATTCGTGCTGTGTTTGCAGCTATTAATTCTTGTTCAGCATTGTCTGTGTACATATTTCAGGTATGGCAACAAAACAGGACAGAAACATTTTTTGCTTTTCAGTAGTTGACTTTTAATTATTTCTTATGTGCAACTCTCGTGTGGTGTTATTGGCTGCTGTTATATTTCTAGCCACCAGAGGGTGTTTCTATATTTTCCTGCTTTTCAATATTTCTTATGCCCTATTGCTGTAACTCAAGCTCTTCTTTTATTGGCTCTTCTTTTATTTATTGGATCATGGTTGGTTAAATCCAACTGTCGGTAATTAAACATGTTTATCATTGAAGACATACTTAGTTCTTACTGCCTTCTCAAAGAGATCCAATTGTCGGCAATTAAACCTGGCTATAATCCTGCCTTCTAAACCTGTTTATCCCCTGCCTTTTGCTTTCCTGTGCGTACTTAAACTGTAACATAATTTATTCATTCACTGAACCTGCAACCTTTTGAATTCCAGGCTTTAGGTCACTACATGAGATCTAATTCCCCCTCTAAAATTAATGCCATAAGATGTTTCAACGAGGACAGTGCAGGAGAAGGTATGCACCTACTGTGTTCCAATAAAGGTCGGATATTCAGCTGCATTTTCTCTGGGGGTGTTGGACTTTTTTTAGGCTGCAGGTGTTGGGAATGTGGTAAAACAATTGAAAGAAAGAAATGATTTGATTGCTCTTGTTTTAGCTACTATGGTTGCATCGGCAGGACCATTCCTCGTGGCTCATGTATCATTTAGAGGTAAATAGGTAACTGAATCTTTTTGAGGGCGCCTCTTCCTGATAGAAATGATGTGGACGACTTATCCCTACTAACTATTTCACTTTAAAAATAGGTAACTAAATCTTTTTTAGGGTTGTAGGTAACTGAATCTTTTTTTCTTCTCTAGATGCAAAGCATCCAGGATGTGATCAGTCATACATTGGGTGTCAAGGGCTTTTGTTTATGGAGAATTACATTTATCGTTCCAGGCCTTTATCGTTTACACTGGAGAATGCACATATTTAAAATAGGGTGTTCTTTTGTTCATATGTTTCCTTATCTTTCTCTCCCACAGATGGATCACATTTTGCTGTGAATTTAAGGGTAGTGTGTGCTTGCTTGTTAGGACGACTTTATGATACTATCGGAAGTATAGAGTTAAACAAAACATCATTTAGTATGAATACAAAAGCTGGAGTGTGTGAGTGATTGTCTCACACATATATTAGAGGGGATCCCATGTATGCAAATACTAATGCTGGACCAGCCAAGTTATGCAAGGGGCCAGATGTATGCTGCAGGTGGTTCTTCGTGATCGATTAGATCTTTAGGCCTATTGAGGTGTTGGAGATAATTGAATTAATGAAGTTCACTATATGGAGGCTACCTTTCCAGTTTTACCTACATGTTTAGTTCTTCTGCTGAGCTTCCTAAGCCCAGTAGCATGCATGGAAGTTTGTTCGCGAGTTAGCATTTGTTATTTAGTATTGTAGGCCTTATATTTTTAGTTCTCTCAGCCTATGCCCATCGATTGTTTAGACATATTCAAAATTTGCACTCACATGCTTGCAGTAAGGTAGTTAATCAGGTGAGATGTCATAGTGCTAGGAACTGGATCTCATACTGCAATTCTGGAAAATATTTATACAGCTGAGACATACGTTGTTGATACAAAATGTCCCTTGAATTTACCTTTGACAATTCATTTCCGGTATTATATAATAGACGTAGTGTGTATTAAAACATGCACGAATACTGTACCTACAATTAATTAATGTAGACCTCAGATGGTTATAATTACCTTTGGGTCAACTTATGCAACCTTTTCTAAATATTGGTTTGTAGAGCATTAGTTTGTCTCTGTTTACTATTTTTGTAGATCAACAATTAGTCTATGGAATCGTACGATAATAGCATTTCATTGTCAGATCACGAATACTGTACCTGACAATTGATGGCTTCTTATGTTGCAACCTGCAGCTCGTGTCTCTGGTGCAAGCAGGGAATGAGATGACCCAGGACATGTCAGGTGTGAAGGTTGACCTCGGCTTGATCTGTTTTTGTACTTCGGAAATACTTCTGATTCATGCCATCTTGCATCTTTCCTTAGTTTCTACGTTTCATGGAGTGGCCGCATTAACTTTTCTCCTGATGCACAATTCATGTTTATACTGCAGATTCACTAAACAGAGTACATTGTTTTCGGTTTGACAGGTAGCTCTCATGGTCATTCAGCACGTTCACCTATTGTCTAGGTATGAAAATGGTAGTTTATTTTGTTCTCTAACATCTAAACATTGGGAAGAGTTCTAATGGGTTATGGGGAGTTGCAGTCCAGTATTTCCTCTTTAAGATTCATGTTAGTTATCAATGATTTGCAGTAATTCTTGATTTTTAACAAACCAGCTAGGTACACCGTATCTGATATTTCTCAAACTTGCACAACCAGCTAGGATGTGATATACCACTTTGTGGAAGTAGAGAATTGTACCAGATTCTCATTCATATGTTTAAGTGCTGAAAGTCACGGTTCGTATCAAGTATCAGTGCCTCATTTGGAGCTTTTAACACAAGTAGGTCGGTTGTAAAAAGATTGAAGAATATAATTTTGGTTAACATTTAGTTTGCTCCTGTGATAAAGAAATTGGTGTGTCCCGGTCACACTCATGTGTTCCTCTGCTGCTGGGTATTGTACTTTTTTTTGAGGCGGCGGGTGGAGGAACGATGTGGTAAAACAATTGAAAGAAAGAAATGATTTGAGTGCTCTTGTTTTAGCTACTATGGTTGCATACGCAATTATGCAGGACAATTCAGAGGATATTCTTCTCTTTTCCCCTTCCATGTTAGTTCTCCATAGAGAGCATTAATATCAGTTTGACTGACTAATCACGTCGGTTCTGTGAATCTGGTGGATTTAAAAATTAGCTCTCACCTTTAGTTTGGCTTAGAATTGTATTTTGTTAAGAGGAAGAGTGGTGGTTTATAGGTAGAGCAAGGCAGACGTTGTTGTATGCTTACAGGTCCAGGGCAAGCACATCAGTAGTTGTACTTCACCGAATGGTGCTTTAATCGGTTGTAGCTGTTTGGATTTTTAGTTGCTGTAATATGTCATGCTGCCCTTTGCTATTTGGCACTTACCGTTGTTCATTTCACCAATTTTACTATTTATGCAGCCCATGTACATGCAACGGTCTGATAGGATAAGAATTGCCACCTCGGCGCCTCCGTCTTCAACGGTCAGGACTGGAGCTCCGACGCTTGCGGCCCTAACACCGCAAACGGAGCTGCTGCAGCTGGTATCCTAGCGGCCAGCGCATTACTGAAACTTGAGAATATTGGTTCATATATCAAAGAAGTGGTCTAGGGCATGGTAAGTGAAATTCTACCTTACAGTCGTTTGCATTAGATAATTGTTGTTTTCAAATTGATTACACCAATCACCTATTACTAAGAAATTATCTCAATCCCTCTTGAACTTCTAATTTCAGTAGTTGGGAGAGGTACAACATGAGTGTCTGTTACTTGGTTTTTTACTTGCAGTGTGCACTTGGCCATATTGATATGTATTTGATTTAATGTTTCAGCTGGTATTTGATTTAATGTTTCAGTGGGATATGTTGTTTTCCTTGCTATTAACGGCTGGTCTTGTTCTCAATTCCAATCATTCAGTTTTCGTTTTGCTATTCATGCTTGACATGAAAATGTGTAAGTTTGGGCCTACAGATTTTTTGAATCCACATTTGTTTCTTTGGCCAGTGATGATACAAACCACGTTTAGTTACATACTTGTTGTACATATCTCTAAGTTTTCTTCTATTTTATTTCAGCAACTGAATGTTGTAGCTTGGTGAATTGTGCTTACTGCATTTTTCCATTCCGTCCATTATCTACATAGTTTATAATAAGTAAAGGAACCAATAATATGATATCATCCATCTTGCAAGTATATAATGGAAGGAGCCGTTGGCAGATAGATAAAAGAAACAATGGAGCTACAAGAAATTCTAAATAAAACAAACTATGTATTTAATGGCCAATTATTCACATTATACTTGCAAGATGTCAAACCAGATTTTCCCTATTTCGGTATGCACCAATTTATCTTTTTTCAGATCAATGTTGGTGTTGCCTGATGCATCCCCAAGCGTTACAATAAATAAACCAGGCTACTGATTCTAATACCTGGTCTGAAAAGTTTGGGAGTATATCTGCAAACTTCATTCATTTGATTGTGTAGTTAAGATTGCTACCGCATGACCTAACCTGAGAATATTGGTTCAGAAATGAAGAGCATCTTACACGTCTTGGCGATGTCTCCACCAGTGTCTTCACTCTTGGGCTTCTGCTTGCAACCATATTATTCGGACATTCTTCATATCCAGGACCCCTACTTCTAACACTGATTCTTCAGTGCTTGCGTCTGCAGCAGCGACGGCAAACATTTTCTCGGCCATTGGGAGAACATGCCCTTGCTTGTTCAAATCCAAGCCAGCCCATCGTTCCATCGGAGCACTGTCGGACACATCAGACGGAGTAACAATGTCAAGGCTCATCGTCTAGCTAGGCTTGCTCTTAAAATTCAGTCTAGGCCTGTAGCTCTTAGATGCTTATTATGCTAGGGTTCAGGAGAATGTAAGCAGAGAAGCTCTCTCCCAGATCACCGTGTTTCCATTCACGCTCATTTATGTAAAATGCACCTAAATGAATAAAATATTTGTGTTCAAAAGATTGTCTTGGGGTCTGCCAAGCGATTTTCTATATCATGTGACCAACTTTGTAATTGTTTGATTATTTTTTAGTGTACATTAGTTGGACTACCATGTTTTGGACTTACCATGTTCCAGTTTCAGATTTAGATATAATTGTTGTTTTCCAATTGATTACATTAATTTCTCATTGTTCCCGCAGGAAGTGAAGATGGATTTGCTGGAAGCCAAACATGTGGGGTATTCTTTTTCATTTTTTTTTTGTTATTTCAGTCCTTTTACTTTGCGTTGTTCACTCTTATCGAAAAATAAAGCAGAAAGACCACAGCCATTTTTTCAGTTTCATGTCCTTCGGTCTATATGGCAGCAACATAACATCTGTCAAAGAACATAAAAACACCATACAGAGTGTGGCTTGACATGATGCTTAAGCAATACTGCTCAGTATGCTTTGTTTTTCACTCCATATCAAATAGGCACATATGAGCTTAACTAAACTACTTGATAAGGAGGTACTGTACAAGTTTTTTTGGGTACCAATGAAGAATGGAATAGAGTGGTAGTCAAAGACTCATAGTGGTCTGCCTGGATATGTAAGTGCCTATGTTACACGATGTATCCTATGCTACAGCAGAGGAAATTCTACGGAGATTTTGAAACTAATTGAAAAAAAGGCTCTCGAATCATCAAATCTTGCTGCTCTTGTTATTTACAAAACGGAAGCATCATATTTGTAGATGACATTAATCTAATTGAACATATAAAGCGCGAGACTGGGCTTGCAAGTTGGCAGCGTAAATTGTTGGCCGCATCGCCTTGCGCAACAATGTTCCAAGAATGTGCAGATTCTTTGAAGGCTGAACTACGAGTGTTACTTCGCACGAGAATCATAGTATTACTGCTACTGATATGGTCCAGTTTAGTTTGAATCATCAGATATTCCTTAATATCAGCCTTAATATTTCTCTCCCTCTTCACAAATGTAATCAAGGAAAGATATTTCAGCTCAGAGCCCTCTAACCGACAGCCTAATAACAAGTAAAGGTAGTGCCTCTATCTGTCATCGTTTGTACACATGGTGTCCATGGTAAAAGACCACTTATTTCTAACCTGATCTTACTTGTGCTTTACAAAACAGACGTGAGGAAAGCCCTTATTGTTACTAAAAATAGTCTTCATGTTTTCCACCTAAATAAAATAGACCTTTTTTTTATCATGGTTGGCCAATTATATACAACTTTGATCGCCCAAACATGACATCAGTTTACATTTTGAAATGGAAAATTATGAACTTCATGTGATGATACATTTAATCTTCTTATAAGTAGGTGCATTTATACCATCAAAATCCTATAAAATGTGAGCAACATGCATTGACACTATATGGGATAAACTTATGCCTCAAATTCGAGCCTGATTTCGTCACCTGCGCAGTTATTGACTCAGAGGCGTGCTGAATGTGTTCTTCATAATTTTTTGGTCAACATGCTTGCTTCCCATGATAATTCTTAGGCCAAGCATGCGTCTGCTGTGTTTTATAGGTGTAGTGTGCAATCACAGGAAAATGTCCACTCTATATATTACTAATTCAAGATGATACTTCAAAGTGTTCAAATAATTTGAAGGCATCTCAACGAGGAAATATAGCCATACGTATTTCAAACAAAAACAACACTATATTTAAAATTTATAAAACTTATGGCTGCATTACAGTTTTGATTTTGGCACCTGCGCCAGGGGGCGCAACCGGTCATCTAGTTATTGTAAAGTTGCTGCATCCTCAACACGATACTCCCGTCGTCCAGCACTGCCAATGGCTTCTCGAAATATTCATAGCATCTTGGTGACGGTAGTTTTGGTAGCATGGCATGGTGATGGTGTACCGCTTTGACCAGAGAGACCGGCCCAAATCCACGAGAAACCAAAGCTCAATGGAGGTGTGGCCGTCGCAATTGCCAGCGACCAGGTGGTCGTCTAGCTTGACCAAGCAAATGTCGCGACAGTTTGCGGGGCCTTGGAGTTGGAGGGAGGACGTTGCCGGTCTCCACGCCTCGTTGCTGAAGTCAAAGGCCATAATCTGGTGCGCATACCTATCTTTGGACTTGATGTAGCGCGACAGAAAGTAGGCGACACCATTGATGACAGCCACTCCTTGGGTGCCCAACCCTACCTTCAATGGGGGGCTCCCCGTATCCCTCCAGTCATTGTTGCCGTTGCCGAGGCTGAGGGTGAAAATTTTGCAGACCTGCAGCTCATGGCCGGCGATGGCGAGCACCTTGTGCTGTCCTGTGGAGGCCGCGTGCCCTACAATACCAAACGGCAGCCCATCAGTGGCAACAGGGACACGGCGCCATTAGCGAGGTCGATAAGGCGGAACCGACCGTGTAGGTCGACGACGCATGCCACACGGTCATCATTACTCATGGCACGTGTCTCGCCGTACGGAGACAGCAAGTCGCCGTCGTTGGCGGCGTCGTTAACATTCACGTGCTTGACAGCGTCGCCGGACTCCATGTCCATGACGTGGACCTCTTGCTTGAAGAGGAGTAATTCTCGACCCCGATGGCGAGGAGCGGGCCAGGGTTACCCGCGGACGCGAGGAACTCCGGGTGACAGAGGAGGGAGCGCCACGACTTGCAGACTGCACGGAAACGACAAACCGGCTCGGGTGGGAGTTAGGCTGTAAGTGAGCATGCCCGTGAGCCCCCACAAGCTGCCCACTTTTACCCATGTGAATACACAGGGATGTCACTAATACCCAGTTGATTCTGTTGCTGTTAAGCGGCATCCACCTGCCCCACTTACACCCACTTCCGCACGGGCCACTGTAGAATGTGAGATCTAGCATGTCAAAGAAAAAAAGAATACGAGATCTAGAAGCCCACTCGAATCTCTGGGACGATGAGGTGGTGGTCGCCGGCGCCATGGTGCTCACCGTGGCCGAGAAGGTACAGAACAGCACGGAGGACAACAGGTCCATGGTCTAGTCCTCCACGACGGCCACGACCTGTCAGGCTTGTGGTCAGAGAAGAGCAAGACGGGCGCGTCGTCCTCGTCCTTGCGGCAGAGCACGGCGCGGGACTACGGGAGTCGCCGCAGTTGGCCAGGATGGCCACGGTGGCCGTGGACCCCACGTGATCGCACTTGTGCGACTCGCACCGGCGGCTTCCGCCGTCGCCGTGCCCACGTCCGCCGGCCGTCACCTCGGTGTCCATCCTGGCGAAGCTCCGCTCCATGGCGGCGGTCTAGTAGGAGTGTAGGACGACTCGGGTTCGATGGCGGCGGCGACGAGCTCGTGCATCTGGTCCTGGCAGGCGTCGGCGACGTGCGAGCAGCCGTGGCCGTCGAACACGTCGTAGAAGTCGTGCCCCGCATTCCCGGGATTTTCCTCCTCCGCCAACATAGGCGTGGCGAAGGCCTCCCGCACGAAGACGGCGTCCTCCATCTCGCGCCTCCGTCTGGTGACCGGCGCGAACCCATGCCGCTTGGCCGTAGAAGTCGTGCCTGTTCCTCGTGGTTGCCTCCTCCCCGCCGTGCGACACCTATGCCGCGATCTTCCGTCTGGCCGTCGCGTCCCCGGATCAGTGGCGCCGCCCCGTGCGCGCCCTCGCCCTGGCATCCGCCTTCGTCCCCTCCACCACCACCGCCCACCTCGCCGGCGGCGACATCGGCAATGCCGCCCCACAAGAATATTGGAGCCTCACGGTGGCGTGGCGGCGGTAGCGAACCTGCCGTGGGTATCCGTGAATTTGTTTCAACTTCCCGTGGGTGTCCAGTTACAGGAAATAATTGTGATGGGCTAGCGGCGCTATGGGCAGCCCGTTCCCATTTACAGGCCGAGGTGGGAGGCGCATCAAGATTTCGTAGAGCACGTCCAGGGGTAGGTCGCCGTCGTTGGCGGTGGCAGCGACGGGGAGGATCAGATCGATGGATCGCCGCGGATTTGGTGGGCTGAGCACGGCGCATGTCCATGACGTGGACCTCGTTGCTTGACAGCGTCACCGGACTCCATGGCCATGATGTGGACCTCGTTACTTGAAGAGGAGTAATTCTCGACCCCGATGGCGAGGAGCGGACCAGGGTTACAGGCGGACGCGAGGAACTCTGGGTGACAGAGGAGGGAGCGCCACGACTTGCAGACTGCACGGAACGACAGAGCAGCTCGGGTGGGAGTCAGGCTGTAAGTGAGCAAGCCCGTGGGCCCCACCAGCTGCCCACTTCTGCCCATGTGAATAAATGGGGATGCCACTAATACCCAGTTGATTCTGTTGCTGTTAGGCGGCATCCACCTGCCCCACTTACACCCACTTCCGCACGGGCCACGGTAGAATATGAGATCTAGCATGTCAAAGAAAAAAAAGAATACGAGATCTAAAAGCCCACTCGAATCTCGGGGACGGTGAGGTGGTGGTCGCCGGCGCCATGGTGCTCACCGTGGCCGAGGAGGTACATAACAGCGTGGAGGACAACAGGTCCGTGGTCTAGTCCTCCACGACGGCCACGACCTGTCAGGCTTGTGGTCGGAGAAGAGCAAGACGGGCGCGTCGTCCTCGTCCTTGCGGCAGAGCACGGCGCGGGACTGCGGGAGTCGCCGCAGTTGGCCACGACGGCCACAGCGGCCGTGGACCCCACGTGGTCGCACTTGTGCGACTCGCACAGGCGGCTTCCGCCGTCGCCGCGCCTGTTTCCGCCGGCCGTCACCTCGGTGTCCATCCTGGCGAAGCTCCGCTCCATGGCGGCGGTCTAGTAGGAGTGTAGGACGATTCGGGTTCGATGGCGGTGGCAACGAGCTCGTGCATCTGGTCCTGGCAGGCGTCGGCGACATGCGAGCAGCTGTGGCCGTCGAACACATCGTAGAAGTCGTGCCCCGCGTTCCCGGGATTTTCCTCCTCCGCCGCCATAGGCATGGCGAAGGCCTCCCGCACGGAGACGGCGTCCTCCATCTCGCGCCTCCGTCCGGTGAGTGGCGCGAACGCATGCCGCTTGGCCGTAGAAGTCACGCTTGTTCCTCGTGGCTGCCTCCTCCGCGCCGTGCGACACCTATGCCGCGATCTTCCGTCTGGCCGCCGCGTCCCCGGATCGGCGATGCCGCCGCGCGCGCCCTCGCCCTGGCATCCGCCTTTGCCCCCACCACCACCACCACCGCCCACCTCGCCGGCGGCGGCATCGGCAATGCCGCCCCCGCAAGAATATTGGAGCCTCACGGTGGTGTGGCGGCGGTAGCGAATCTGCCGTGCGTATCCGTGAATTTGTTTCAACTTCCCATGGGTGTCCAGTTACAGGAAATAATTGGGATGGGCTGGCGGCACCGTGGGCAGCCCGTTCCCATTTACATGCCTAGGTGGGAGGCGCAACAAGATTTCGTAGAGCCGTCCAGGGGTAGGTCACCATCGTTGGCGGTGGCAGCGACGGGGAGGTTCGGATCGATGGATCGCTGCGGATTTGGTGGGCTGAGCACGACGCATGTCCATGACGTGGACCTCGTTGCTTGACAGCGTCGCCGGACTCCATGTCCACGACGTGGACCTTGTTGCTTGAAGAGGAGTAATTCTCGACCCCGATGGCGAGGAGCGGGTCAGCGTTACAGGCGGACGCGAGGAACTCCGGGTGACAGAGGAGGGAGCGCCATGACTTGCAGACTGCACGGAAACGACAGAGCGGCTCGGGTGGGAGTCAGGCTGTAAGTGAGCATGCCCGTGGGCCCCCGCCAGCTGCCCACTTTTACCCATGTGAATAAACGGGGCTGCCACTAATACCCAGTTGATTCTGTTGCCGTTAAGTGGTATCCACCTGCCCCACTTACACCCACTTCCGCACGGGCCACGGTAGAATACGAGATCTAGCAGGTCAAAGAAAAAAAGAATACGAGATCTAGAAGCCCACTCGAATCTCGGGGACGATGAGGTGGTGGTCGCCGGTGCCATGGTGCTCACCGTGGCCGAGGAGGTACAGAACAACGTGGAGGACAACAGGTCCGTGGTCTAGTCCTCCACGACGGCCACGACCTGTCAGGCTTGTGGTCAGAGAAGAGCAAGACGGGCGCGTCATCCTCGTCCTTGCGGCAGAGCACGGCGCGGGACTGCGGGAGTCGCCGCAGTTGGCCACGACGGCCACGGTGGCCATGGACCCCACGTGGTCGCACTTGTGCGACTCGCACAGGCGGCTTCCGCCGTCGCCGCGCCTGCGTCTGCCGTCCGTCACCTCGGTGTCCATCCTGGCGAAGCTCCGCTCCATGGCGGCGTGTAGGACGATTCGGGTTCGATGGCGGCGGCGACGAGCTCGTGCATCTGGTCCTGGCAGGCGTCGGCGACGTGCGAGCAGCCGTGGCCGTCGAACACGTCGTAGAAGTCGTGCCCCGCGTTCCCGGGATTTTCCTCCTCCGCCACCATAGGCATGGCGAAGGCCTCCCGCACGGAGACGGCGTCCTCCATCTCACGCCTCCGTCTGGTGACTGGCGCGAACCCATGCCGCTTGGCCGTAGAAGTCGCGCTTGTTCCTCGTGGCTGCCTCCTCCCCGCCGTGCGACACCTATGCCGCGATCTTCCGTCTGGCCGCCGCGTCCCCGGATCGGCGATGCCGCCGCGTGCGCCCTCGCCCTGGCATCCGCCTTGGCCCCCACCACCACCCCCACCGCCTACCTCGCCGGCGGCGGCATCGGCAATGCCGCCCCCGCAAGAATATTGGAGCCTCGCGGTGGCGTGGCGGCGGTAGCGAATCTGCCGTGGGTATCCATGAATTTGTTTCAACTTCCCGTGGGTGTCCAGTTACAGGAAATAATTGGGATGGGCTGGCGGCGCCATGGGCAGCCCGTTCCCATTTACAGGCGTAGGTGGGAGGCGCAACAAGATTTCGTAGAGCCGTCCAGGGCTAGGTCGCCGTCGTTGGCGGTGGCAGCGACGGGGAGGTTCAGATCGATGGATCGCCGCGGATTTGGTGGGCTGAGCACGGCGCATGTCCATGACGTGGACCTCGTTGCTTGACAGCGTCGCCGGACTCCATGTCCATGACGTGGACCTCGTTGCTTGAAGAGGAGTAATTCTCGACCCCGATGGCGAGGAGCGGGTCAGGGTTACAGGCGGACGCGAGGAACTCCGGGTGACAGAGGAGGGAGCGCCATGACTTGCAGACTGCACGGAAACGACAGAGCGGCTCGGGTGGGAGTCAGGCTGTAAGTGAGCATGGCCGTGGGCCCCCACCAGCTGCCCACTTTTACCCATGTGAATAAACGGGGATGCCACTAATACCCAGTTGATTCGGTTGCCGTTAAGTGGCATCCACCTGCCCCACTTACACCCACTTCCGCACGGGCCACGATAGAATACGAGATCTGGCATGTCAAAGAAAAAAAAGAATATGAGATCTAGAAGCCCACTCGAATCTCGGGGACGATGAGGTGGTGGTCGCCGGCGCCATGGTGCTCACCGTGGCCGAGGAGGTACAGAACAGCGCGGAGGACAACAGGTCCGTGGTCTGGTCCTCCACTACGGCCACGACCAGTCAGGCTTGTGGTCGGAGAAGAGCAAGACGGGCGCGTCGTCCTCGTCCTTGCGGCAGAGCACGGCGCGCGATTGTGGGAGTCGCCGCAGTTGGCCACGACGGACACGGCGGCCATGGACCCCACGTGGTCGCACTTGTGCGACTCGCACCGGCGGCTACCGCCATCGTCGCACCCGCGTTCGGCGGCCATCACCTCGGTGTCTATCCTGGCGAAGCTCCACTTTATGGCGGGGGTCCGGTAGGATTGTAGGACGACTCGGGTTCGATGGCGGCAGCGGCGAGCTCCTCGGCGACGAGCTCGTGCATCTGGTCCTGGCAGGCTTCGGCGACGTGCGAGCAGCCGTGGCCGTCGAACACGTCGTAGAAGTCGTGCCCCGCGTTCCCGGGATTTTCCTCCTCCGCTGCCATAGGCGTGGCGAAGGCCTCCCGCACGGAGACGGCGTCCTCCATCTCGCGCCTTTGTCCGGTGACAAGCGTGAACCCATGCCGCTTGGCCGTAGAAGTCGCGCCTGTTCCTCGTGGCTGCCTCCTCCCCGCCCTACGACACCTATGCCGCGATCTTCCGTCTGGCCGCCGCGTCCCGGATCGGCGCCGCCGCCCCGCGCGCGCCCTCTTCCTGGCATCCGCCTTCGCCTCCACCACCACCACCGCCCACCTCGCCGGTGGCGGCATCGGCAATGCCGCCCTCGCAAGAATATTGGAGCCTCGACGTGGCGTGGCGGCGGTAGGTTACCTGCCGTGGGTATCCGTGAATTTGTTTCAACTACCCGTGGGTGTCCAGTTACACGAAATAATTGGGATGGGCTGGCGGCGCCGTGGCAAGCCCGTTCCATTTACAGGCCTAGGTGGGAGGCGCAGCAAGATTTCGTAAGCACGTCCAGGGGTAGGTCACCGTCGTTGGCGGTGACAACGACGGGGAGGATCGGATCGATGGATCGCCGCGGATTTGGTGGGCTGAGCGACGCCGCCGTCGATGAGATGGCCCTAGATTGGTTGAAGCCACACGATGCCGGTGACCTGCCTCGTGCCTCTTCGGCTCGATGGGTCCACGCGTAACGGGATGCAGCGGCAACGCATATGGATTGGGGTTCATCGATTGGCGATTAGAAAGTCCCTTATATAATAAAAAATAAATAGAAGTTGGGATCTGATTGTCAAGTCTTTGCTCGGCGCGGTCATCGTGGCCCGGTCATATTTAATTTCTCTCTCAGGACATGGACTTGAGGGAGGACAGGACATCGGTTATTGTTTGGCATCACAGTTAGTATAGTGAAAATACTGAAGTATTGAGTACTTTAAGGTGTTTGGATCTAATAAATAATGTGGTTTTAAAACTAAAGTATTCTCTAAAACTGTAGTGTTTTGAAATATTGGAGAAAGAGGTCTGACCCTCTTTTTTCGAAACTGAGAAAGGAGAGAAAACTGTAGTATTTTTTTGCAAGGCGTTGGAATAATTTGGTTTTGAAATACTTCAGTTTAAAAAATACTGTGCTACCAAACTGTTTGGGCTGTGCTGTGTCGTCAGGCCAATGGAGCACGAGAATATTCAATTTTTGGGGCAAAATCATTTTAATCAGTTTGGCTTTTTTTTCTTTTCGAAAAGGCATATGCCCCAGCCTTTCCATCGATTGATGCCTACGGTCTTTTTTATCAATTTGATAAAAATATTTGTACGTAATAGGCAAAAAAAAATAGCTAAAAGGAAACTTGATCAAAAATTCTACACCAAGATTTGAAGTTAATATAATTCTTTCGCTTGTTCTTTGCATAACAAAAAAAAAATCAACTCCTCCTTGAAGTTTTGTATTCATCTAAATAGTCTTGCTCTGATGTCTGTGAAGATGTGGTCATTCATGGTTGTCTAAATGTCCCAAGTTACACAACTTGCATGATGTAAGACTTTCTGAAATTAGCTTATTCGATTTGTATGATTCTAAAGTGGACACAAAGACTTGCAACACATACACGCAAAGTGCAAGAAAAGAACATGTATCTCTATGTATTTTGCAATCTCATCTATAATACTCTCATAAACCATCAAGGAATAAAACTTTTATGATGTTTGTGTGCATCCTAATTATGCAGAGCCGGGTGTAATGCTTTTAACTTTTAACTAATAAAACTCCCTTTATCGAAAAATAAACCATCAAGGATTTCAAATAGATAGTTGGGAGAGAGATAAAACAAAATTAAACATTTGCAATATTCCCGCGGATGTCAAAACTATGAGGTCTTCGGATCTGTGGAGGTTTTGGTTCCCGAGCGTTTTTCCCCTTCTACGTCGTTGTCGGACCGTCGTCTCCTTCGCGGATGACTGCGGGCTGCTGGAGGCGTTCATCCTGGATCTTCTTCCCTCTCCGGCTGGTGAGGGAGACCTCGCCTTCCTCTCGACGTTCTCTCGATTTGCAGGTCTTCGTACGTGCTGGCACGCAGAGGCCGAAGACGATGACTTCCCTTCCGCGACTACGTCCGCTTGCTTCAAGGTTTCGCCGACCCGGTGGTGGTGCGGCGGCGGCGGCGGTGAGGCGCGTCCTCGTCTCGCGTCGAAGTTTTCTGCAGTTCGAGGTCCCAGGGACCAGGTTGTATTCCTGTTCTCGTGGGGTGCGTTGTAATGGAAGGTGCTAATAGATCTGGGGTCTTTATCGCAAAAAAAAAAACAAATCAACCTTTTTTTAATCTACTAAATCATGGCGATGCTCAGTCTTATGTTTAGTGGCGCCCAAGGGAAACCCTCTACATAATAATAGAGTATTGAATTACTAGAAAATCTAGGCATGACAAGATGGGCGGAGGCATAATAATAGGTGTATTTAATTACTAGAAAATCAGGGATGGAAAAAATAGGTGAAGGCCTTTGAACGTGACTTGAGTGCATCGCGGCATTTATAATTGACAATAAGAGATCTGCAACCTGGACAAAAGAGAATGAGAGACATGGGATCTCCCTACCTAACTCCTCTTTTAGACTTGAAGTTGTTAACAGGCCTCAGAATTTCCAAAATCTTTGAGCGCTCCACCTTGTCAAAAATCCTTCTCAAAATCAAGCTTACAATTAGAATTTTTCTCGCTTTCAGTTATGAAATTGATGCATCCACTCAAATGCCCACGCGAAACAGTTTTGAATAGTCCTACTTTTAATAAATCCATATTGGTTTAAATGAACCAACGTCATGATCTTTGCCTATTTGTCATTCTATTTTTTAGGATCTTTTCTATGCAGTTCAACGAGAAATGGCCCTGTAATCATTAATTTAGAGGCTGCATCTTTCTTTTTCGGAATAAGAGCAGTGAGAGAATTGTTTATGCTTTGCAGACATAGAGAACCTTCTGGAACTGCTCAAAAGGTCATAAAAACCTTGCTTGTAAAAATGCCAACACTTCTTAATAAACTCATAGTTAAATCCATTATGACCTGGGGGTTTTATTGGTCGGCTTAGAAGCAGTCAACTCATCAATTTCTTTGTGAATTATAGGAGCCTCATGAAAAGATTACCATGTACAGTCATTGATTGATCTATATCAAATTTCATATGCACATCATCAGGTTGCCCAAGTCAAGAAATAATGGTGCCTATTCAATATCCATAGCTAAATTATGTCCCAAGATGCCAGTAAGTGTGGCAATGTGATTTCTTCCATTATGAACAGTAGCGAGTGAGTGAAAGAACTTTGATTTTTATCACCTAGAGTTGTTCATTTTATTTTCTCTGTCTTCTTAAAGAGGAAATGTAAGATGATCCTTTAGCTAGCATCTAACAACCCTCCCTCTATTAGTGAGATATCTTGTGTTTTCCATAGAATTAAGGCAGAAAAATACAGAATTAACATCTTTTCAACAATAATTTTGAGCTAGGCATGAGCTTTAGACCAACATTTTAATAGCCTTCCTTAGAATTTTAAACTTAGCATTAAATGTTTTTGCAGCATCAACATAATTAATTGGCCGAGGCCATACTACTTGAACTAATGAGAGAAAATCCTCATGCTCTTTCCACTGTTTTGAAACCAAAAGACTTTTGGAATGAAAGTTAAACCACATGATTTTGTAGCATCTCTACAACTGTAAAAGAAGAAGCACTCCGTATAGAGTTATCGTTTGGTATTTAGCCGAGCTATTCAAATGAATTACTCATCGGATAAATCAGCAAGACCATGAAAATCGCAAAACTAGCTGTCTCGTGTTGATACCGTACACTTGACATGAAGGAAACTAGTATCACTAACATCACCGTCTTATTTCCGAAAACCAAATTGAGAGTACATGGTGTTTCAGCAGCAGTTAAGTCATGCATAAATACAATACAACAATGGTGGTGCTTCCTCCAAGCACCACTAAATCCAGATGTCCATTATACCTATATTCTTCATCAAGTATACTATATTTGTAAACTGATCATATACAAAATGCAACTCTGAGGCTTTATCCTAGTTGCGTTCAGGCTTTAAAATACCAGCGAAAGCCCCATAGACAGCTTCCTTCCTGAGGCTGTACCTTGTGGCATTCCGGAACGAGAATTCCAGATCATGAAACGGGCTTCTACTTCTTTTTCATCTTGCTTCACATCATTCCTATCATATTTCAATCAGCACAGGCCATCAGGGAGTTCATGAAGCCATGGGTTTATTCATGAAGTTAGGACCATGGGCTTCTTCTGCCAGTACTGCTCGAATCTCTGCCTTGCGTACTCCTGGTAATCGAAGTCGATATCATTGACATGATCCTGTGAGAATATGAAAGTTAGAAGGTCCCGATGTGCTTACACAATTACACTGACACAGTTGAGGAACCGGATTATGGACTCACCGATATTATTCCCCAGAGGCCCCAAACAAGATGACTGGCGAGTGTGTATTTCTCAATGCTCTGGAGCAGATTCTCCACCTCTTCCGCTTCGGGTTCCTCACCTGCTCAACAAAATTGTGTTAATTAGCTCCAGAGAAGTCATCATACACTCAACCAAATAAATCGAGTTTATACTCACTAGAAGTGCTCAGGTAGTTCTTCACGAAACGCCTCTGCTCATCAACATCTGCCAATGTAAAAAATTGAAGATAAGCTACGCTGCAAGCTGAACAAAAATACAAGCACAATTACGTGCATCGATAAATTTGCTGCAAATGGGAAATGCAGTACCTGGATATTTACTGTAGTCTAGTATATGAGGCTTTTCTGAATGGTAGTCCGCCGCCATCTCGCAGAAATGGTTGGCGATGTCATATGCAACTGGGTTGAAGCTTGCATACTCGTAGTCCTGTAACCACACGAGACGAGACAAAATAAGCTAGAACCAACTTGCCATACATTTAGGATATCTGATGGTTGGTTACAAGGTGGGATCAGCTTCAGATTTTCTTAAGAAACTGTCATCACACATGACAGGTTTGTACACAGCAGAAGCAACAAGCAAGGGAAGCATCGATTCTACATGTTGTACGTAGCCTCCAAGACTGAAACTCTGTTTTTAGTAGAGGCGTGACACCTTAGAATGTTGACGGGTAAGGGAACAAAACTAAAGGGAACGTTATATGTACTGGGAATTTCTACCTACCAACGTGCAAGAGTTTCACCAATTGCATATTTGTACATAGTTGCCACACGCCAAACAATAATGTGCTTCTATTACTAGCTAGGAAATTATTAGTGAATGCATAGAACTCACAATGATGGTCAGCATGTTGGTCTCTTCATCTATCATGATGTTGCCATACTGAAGATCGTTGTGGCAGAAACCAATCCAGTGGTGGTAATCCTCTGAGAATTCTTTCTCCAGCGTGCTGATCTCGTTTTCCAGGCTATCTAAACGTAGTTCGGTTGCTTGATCGGCTGGGCACAGATTCTTGGCAGTTTTGAGCCAGTTCCTTGAAAAAATGCAACCCGGTTCAGTCCCATACTTGTAAGTTATAAGCTTGATAGAGAAATCATATTGCCAACTGCAAAAAACAAAAAAAAAACTGTGCTTACTTCAGTCTGTCCCAAAGGAGCGCATGCTTCGGACCAGGCATATCAAGGTTGTGGAATTCCCTCAGTTTTGTTGCCACCAGAGCTGAAATTTCAGGATCGCGTAGGTCGGGAGATGACAGTGTCTGAAAGAAACAATCGCATTAGCCAGTGTTTACAAAAACATAACAGATGGATAGTTTGGTCACTCTTGATAATAATATCCTTTTCCATGTATAGCTCTAGCGAAAGTTCTGGTAGCAATGAACCGTATTCCCTTCTCATCCCTTTTGATTCACCCCAGAAAACAGCATAAGATACTCCCTTTTTCGAGAGCGACACAAACAATGATAAGTGAACTGAAGAATCTAGAACGTGCTACGGCTCTTTCTTATCCTTTGGCCACGACTCATAGTTTAAAAGTTTTAAAGGTACTTAGAAAGGGAATTAGACCATACATACTGCGTAAGCTACTTCATTCTGAACTTACTTTACCACCAACTGTGTTAGTTCTGCCACATTAGTCATCTGTCCTACTTTCTGAAGTCTAGTCAATTGCTTTCAGCTGATGACTTTTCTATGAGAGACGTCCCCTGTTGTCGTATGTTGACTAGTTGACAATTTCAACACCACGTATATATTTGTTCATTTTATTTCTCCAAGAAGCACTGTACACCATCATGAGCTATTGACTTGGCACCACAAATTATTGGCGTGACAAGAAATAATCTAAAGAATTAGAGATTATAACTGATGACATGGCCTTTCAAAGAAAAACAATTGTACATACATTTCTGGGAGATATCGCAGCTAGCACAACAACAAAAAGGTAGCTTTCGAAATAAAAAATTTCTGTTAAATAGTAGGAGTTTATTTTTGAAAAATGGGATTTCATTGACATGTATTGAAGTAACATATTCTGAACCGATGGATAAGACTAGACGTGAAATATCTAAAGTCTTAGAGTGCCAGATTCCCACGGCAGAACATTCAACGAACGAGAACCACGCGGCAACAAATTAGTCGGTGCCAAACCAGTAGAATCTCACAAAGTATCAAGAAAGCAGTAGTTTAAGCCGAATTAAATACTTAATAGATTTGATGAGACCAAATTGCTTACTCCCGGTAGGTTAACTTTAGGAATATATTTGTTTTCCAAATTTGTCCAAACAGCAGTGCATTAAAACAACCAGAATAACAGTACTACAAAGTACAAACAAACTAAAGTGCCGTTAAATTCCCGAAAACAAACTTGGGCAATTCAGGAGTTCTGCGAGGAAACAGAGGAAACCACTACCGCGATGGCCTCAAAAGTCAAACCACGAAGAATGGAGAGGAAGAATACAACGTGGGTTTTGCGTGTGCAGGTGACGTACCCGTGCGTGGATGAACTCCTCGACGCGGCCGTTGGGGAAGCGGCCGAGGAGGCGGGGGCCTTGGCCGTGGCGGGACATGCACTCGAAGGTGCGCAGCTCGTCGTCGCGGTCGAAGAAGAGCTCCACGCCGTCGCCGTATATCCGCACCAGCACCTTCCTCACCTCCCGCTCCTTGAGCGCCTCGCCGGTGCCGGCGGAGGTGAGACAGCGCACCTGGTACACCTCGTTGGTCATGGCGCCCTTGAGCGGCACCACCTCCAGCGCCTGGCAGTCCGCCACGTTGGGCCACGCGGCCGCCAGGTCGTGGAGGAGCCGCCGCGCCTCCTTGGGGATCATCGCCGGCTCCGCCGGCCTCTGCACCTGCAGGCTCTGGTTCTCGATCGCCACCATCCTCGCTAACCACGTTATCTGTCGATCTTTTCTGTTCGCGCGCGGGTGTTCAATCGTTGAAGAGGCGAAGAAGGGACGGACTAACGGAGTGGAAATGGAGGATTTTTGTGTGTGTGTGTGTGTTCTTTTCTGATTTGGCTATTTTATCTCCCTGAAGCTGGATTAGAACAAGAGAAGCGTTGCAATTGCAAAGTTTTTCTCTGTCTAGTTCGTTTTGGTATGGTTTCTGGTTCGGGGTGCAAGATTGGGGCGCGCGTATAAATAGTCCGCTGCGGCGCATTTTCCACATGCCCCCTCCGTGGTTTCTCTTCATTCAGAACAAGGACGTCATGTATCCTGGTCAGTCGCTGACTCGACTCGCTATCAACCAGCTCTTCGCCAGACCACGTTCGGTCGTTGCTTAGCAGTAAAGGTTACAAAATCATGCTGCCGTTTTATATCATTTTCAGATTGCACGTGGCACATTTTTCAGAACATCGATTGGGCCACGTGTAAATATACTCCCTCCGTTCCAAAAGGATGGACTTAACTTTATGTAAATGTATTCACAAATTAAAACATCTCTAAATACATCTGTATTTAGATAAAGCTGAGTCAACTATTTTAGAACTGAGAAGTCGTAAACTTGTAAAGTATCCACAACCCTTTTTAAGAAAGAAAAATTGAAGTGTGCTACAAAAACATAGAATAAAGATTCACTTCGCTATCTCCCAGGGAGGCGGCCCCGGATCGGCGGCGGTATTGCGCACTGCCGCTCCGGTTATGGCATGCGGAGAAGCTGGGTGGTAGGCGACAGGGCCTCGCTGGTCGGTGTTGTCGCTCATCTTCCTTTGCGGTCGGGTCGATCTCAGAGTGAAAGACTTGCGCGGACTTGATTGGTGGCAGCGGCGACGGCGCTTCCGGGCGTCGTTCTCCTTGTTGGAGTCGTTGTGGAGTTCTCGATCCCGACCGACGTGGGTGATCCTAACATCTCGGGGTGAAAAAATAAGCTCAATAGGAGCGGGCGGGTGACGGCGATGCACTCGTCGTTCCCTTGTTGAAGGCGTCACCTTGGAGATTCTTAGATCTCGCGGTGCGATGGGTTCGCGGCGTCCGGGAAGGGTGGTTATGCTGTTAGGGGGAGTGGACGACCAAGGCGGCGGTCCCGGACGGTGGGGGTACATCGAGGCGACAACCTCGGGCTCCACGCAACAATGGTCCTATGGGTAGGGCCGTGGCCAAGTGCGGGTTGGGTAGCGTCCTGATGTTGTGCGGACAACAGGTACGTCGACCCGACTGGTTTGATTTTGGGCAATGCGAAGCTTCTCCTATTTGCAATGTTTTACTCGTAAATAAGTCATTGTACAGTTCATATGGTTGTTCGACCCGATTTTTCTTATAAACTGGGTCATCTCTTCTATATATATTCGAGTGGTGGATACGACCACTTTAAGCTAAAAAAAATAACAATCTATATTTAAACTGTTTTTTTAGCCTACTTCTATTTTTGTTTTGTTTAAAGGTGTCGTGCATACTTTACAAGTTTATATGCTAATACATTTACACTAGGCAAATCTAGTGCAATTGTATGACTGCAAGCATCATACGTAGATCAATACTTGACATTTAATGAGGATTAACCATATTTTCCCGGAATTGGCAGTCAGGGTATTGGAAAATGGAGCTAAAACCTTGTTTCTCTGATTTTTTTTGGGTGAATGGTTCATCTATGACAACTTAGTTCTTAACATTGTGGTGGCGAGGCTGATGAACTTTTTTTCTTTCGTTTGGATCACGTCAGGTTAAATTTGCTGCGTGTTTAGCCGTGCGGTTATAGTTTTAGAAGGAAAAACGTTGGTGCATTCGAGCACCTGAGGGCAAGGAAAAAAGTGTAATAAGTACTCCTCCGTTTTATAATGCAAGTTTTCTTAGTGTATGTGTTGCACTTATGTGTGGACTAAAGAAAGCTAAAACGTGTTACATTTAGGAACGTAGCTACTAGTTCAATGCTTTCATTTTTGGGCTATTGATTCTTTCATTTCTTTTTCTTGTTTGTCCTTAAAAAGGTTTGTAAACATCTCCTTTCTCCGTTACAAAATAATTGATTTTCATTTGTTTAGATACAGATGTATCTAGACTTGTTACATATACAGATACATCCGCATTTAACATGTAGATACATCCACATGTAGATAAATGAAAGTCAACTAATTTAGAACGGAGGGAGTAGCAGGGTTTTAATGTAAATGGATGAGGAGGCTCGTTGTTAAAAAATCACACGAACGCGATCTCGTCACCGGTTACACATTTCTTCAATGCATTTCTCAGTTTTAGGTTTTTTTTTGCATGGTAATACGATTCTCATTGATAAATAAAGGACGAGATACAAAATACGTATACACCGATCTTACAGATATGAAAAGATAGGATAAACCTATGTGACAAACCAACGCCTATCCATCTTCTTCGGCATCAAAGTAGCAGTCACCAAAGAAAAAAAATAGACTGATCACCTCTTCACCCGAGCTCGACGTGGCTCCTTCGCTGATTATCAGCTTTTCGGACCTCCAAAATAGTTTGCCATAAGACAAACTATTGTCGTTGAAAGAATCAGACTGAGACAGCACGACCCCGGACACGCCATCAAACTTCAGCACTGCCACCCCCGCACGACGACGTCGGAGTAGGAAACAGAACCGTCAGCCTCCAACCACGAACCCACCACAAGGTGCACCATCTTCCAGCTGTCACCAGTGCAGACCACCGTCTGCACGTACTCCTGGACGAAACCTCTCTGCTCTACCACGGCGTCGGAGACAACGCCGCAGCAACAGGGACAGAGCAGGAGAAAAAACCCATCTGATGGAGTCGCCGCCGCCTCGCCGACACCATCCATGAACCCTATAGCCACCGATCTGAAAGATCGGCAAGCACACAGTGCCACCAACTTCGAGACGCCGCCATGAAGGACAACGCCGATGTGGGAGTAGAGTTGAGGCAGATTTATTTGCCCGGACGCCGCTCTCACTACCCCAACGGCGCACCATGCCAGAAAACTCGTAACACTAATTACCATACAAAAAACAGGGTCCCCCTCCCTCCTGCCGCCGGAGCGGCAAGCGAAAGGAGAGGGGCCCAGCTCTTCCGCCGGTGACGTGCGGCGGCGACGGCTCGGGCAGGAAAAGCGAGTCCCCTCGCGAGTCGCCTAAAAAGTTGGCTAACCACCGCACCACAACACACCATATAGTTTTAGGTTTTCTTTCGTTTTTTCTTCGTGCACAGAGTCCATGAGAGGAAAAAAAGGTGGCGCTTTATCAAATCCACGTCACGTACGTCTACCAAGCTTATCGCATCAGCACGTACCCATGAAAAACAAATGGGAGGCCGGCGTTAATTGTCCATGGCCTGTAGCATTGATGTTGCCTCTCGCCTAGCATTCTAGCAACATTTGGACCACCACAATAATCATGCATAGTTTGCATCGGTCTTGGAACATTTGACGGTAAGATGTGAAAATGGATCCACTTGTCTCAATTATATTTTATTTTAGGGTTAATTGGATCTATGCCATTGGACTGTTCACACATTGGAAAAATGCCATTGCAAAAACACAACTTGGAAATATGCCACTCTAAATTCTTCATACCTCTACATATGCCATTCTTATCAATACCAAACAATATACGGCAATTATACTTTCGTATGTACCCCAAATACTCACATTGATATGAAAAAAACAGCTACTCCAGATCAACAAATCGTTAACTCAAAACCTCGGTGCGCATCGATTCAGAACGGCATCTCGCGCCCATCTCGGAAGCTCTCCCGCCAGACGAACCCGTGGCGGCCGCGCCAGCGGCGGGCGGCGGCCGCGGCAGGAGGCGCACGCGCGCAGCAAGCACCAACGGCGGGAGGCGGTCAGGCTGGAGGCGCACGCGCGTAGCAAGCGCCATCAGCGGGAGGCGGCCCAGGCTGGAGGCGCACGCGCGTAGCAATCGCCATCAGCGGGAGGCGGCCGCGGCTGGAGGCCCCCCTCGCGCGACTCCAGCGGCTTCCCACGGGTCTCGCCTGCGTGCTGCTGGCGGAGGCGCTGCCTGGAGACGGGGCTTGACGGAGGCGCAGCTGTAGGTCCGGGTGCTGAAATTTTCTGTGAATGGATTGTTAAGTTTCTGGACGGAACTTAAATGTCAGTTTAAGGGTCCATGTGTGCCCAGAATTGGCTCATATTTGAACAGTACACTCATATTCATGTTTTTGATTTTCTGTAATAATTTTAGATTTTTTCTGAGAAGTTCAAATTTTCGGCTAAAATTTGATAAGTTTCTGGACAGAACTAAAAATATTAGCTTAAGGGTATATATGTGCCCAGAATTGGCTCTAGCTCATATTTGAACAGTAGGCTCATATTAGTGTTTGCGATTTTATGTAATTCTTTTAGATTTTTCTGAGAAAGTTCAATTTTTTTGCCAAAATTTGAATTTTTTGAATGTTTGGGCACCCGGACCTGCCAAAAAGTTTTCGACGGGTAGTATGTAAATACAGCACAATACACTCAAATACATGAATTTCTTGAACAGTTATACTCTTTAGTGGACAAAATGGCATAGATGGAGGTATGAAGAAGTTAGAGTGGCATATTTCCAAGTTGAGTTTTTGTAATGGCATATCTCCAATCTGAGAATAGCACAATGGCATAGATCCAATTAACCCTTTATTTTATACATAGTTAGTACGAAATAAATTTTATTTTACACTAGCTATAAATAAAATGGAGTAAATGTGAGATAAATGGGTCTCATTTTCGCATCCCTACTTGACGGCGTGTAAGAACAAGTATAGTAAGCTAAGAGCAAGTATAACAATCCACTTTGTCTCCCGGGTGCATATGCACCCGGTATTTAGAAAACAAATTTATAAATGTTAAAAAATTCTGAAATAAAATTTCGTGGATCCATATTCATATTCTGTATGTTTATAAAGTCGTTTTGTGAAAATCTGATAGTTTTTGTGGCCTGTGCAAAACAAAATGCCTCGTGAAAATGCTTATTTTAGCATCAAAATTTGAATTTTATACATAAGCCATATAAAATGTCAGCTTTTCGTGAAACAACTTTGTGAAAACACTGCTGCAATCTATACGTGGACATTTTTTTTTGCAATTTTTTGACATTTAAAAATATGTTTAAAATGCATTTCAAATAAAGAGGGCATGTGCACCGGGAGCCAAAACACCTCTCCTATGAAATAGGCTATAAGGATTATGTAAAATATTTTTAACTTATATGAAGCAGAGATAAGAGGAAAAAGAATGGAAGTGGGCTGTCATGTAGAAGCCACAAGTGGTTTTAAACACTTTGTGAGTGTAAGGTGTAGGATAAAGCAACACATGTTTATAGCTACTCCCTCCGGTTGGAGTACGATAGAACTAATCATCTTTTCTCGTTTTATTCAATTTTTGATTGTGAACTATGTTATTGTTTTTTTTGGAAAAGGCAATTGTTCTGTCATTCGATTAGGTAAAAAAGGAGGGTCTATGTACATGAGGACTTTAGGGATTCGACAACGAAACATCCACACACGCACACGAAACTAATAATTAGGCGTCTCCTGGATCCTGTATGCATAGGCCCTTTGCGTTATCTCCTCCGGCACCAAGTCGCGAGGGCGTTTGTCTGAAGAGTTGTATTTTGGAAAGCTAAATCAAATGGGTGCTTCTGTTGGACGCACATGGGCATCTGGTCTTTCCGTGACACACTCCAAACGGAAAAATTTCACGTCGACATGGGATGACCAATTGAGATGTCCTCAAAAGCAGTGGTATGGCGCTTACAAGTTACACGACACACACACAAACATAGAAGGAGATTGTGCACACATTCAGGCGAGTGTCTCAGTCTTTTTCTCCATGAAACTCGTAAATTTAGTGTAGGACAACCCACTACGATTTCCTTATGTTTGTCGAGATTTTGTGCTGGGTCGGATACTCGCATGTACTCCCTCCGTTCCTAAATATAAGTTGTTCTTTATATTCTGGATAGACTACATATAGACTGAAATAAGAAAATCTACACACTAAAACGTATCTAAATACATACGAATCTGAAAAAAGTTAAAACTTCTTATAATATGGAATGGAGGGAGTACATACTTAACATAGATAAAGGTGAACTAAGGAAAAAACATAGATAAGGGTGAATACCTTTCTTCGCTCTGGGAACTTTTCAAGTCGATCTAGTGCGGTGTCCAGACTCCAGAGCCACCTCCTGCGCCTGTTGACTGCTGTAGCAAAAAGATCGGCGTGTGGCGAAAATGAAAAGATCATAGTGCTGACCCAGCGGCCTGTCGCCAATGTCGGCGTCAACGCAGTGGAGCGAGTAGGAACGCAGCCTCCGAAACGAAGCAGGGTCCTCGTGACTTAGGTTTGCGAATGGGCTGCTGCTCCATACGAAACACCTTTGACAACTGACCGCCCGACGGACGCGTATGAAAGTCAGACGTCATGAGCCCGGCCGTGAGCGACGGACTAGGCATATGGACGAACCGAATTCTCACCGTTAACAAGCTTTTTTTTTGCGGGAAAGTTAACAAGCTGATTTTAACCGAGCCGTTGTTTTTATTAGCATGCCTGTGGCACTCAGTGGTCGTTCTCCCACGAAAGCAGCGGACTGTAGAAATTGTTCTCGCCTTTCTTCACCGGTCTGCAAGGCGACGGAGGACCAAGCTTTTTGCAAATCTCTCGCACCATCCGTTTTGAAGATTGAGCCAGAATCTGATTCATTCCTCGATCGGCGACGTACCAATCGGCCTAGCGTCATAGATGGCCATCAGACCGTTTCTGCGCCATCCATGTCGCGCCCCACACTGGATTCTTCTGAAGCTGACGGCGCTTCGGACCTCTACTTTTAGGCACTTACAAGACCCCCAAAATAAAAATCTTCTTGAATCCTTTTGATCAATCAAGTAGGAGTATGAGTAACGGTGAGAGATGAGCTGCGCGATTAATAAAGTCGTCCCTGACAGAGAGCCAGACTTGGAACCTGTTATAGCTTCTCCGCAAAAAAAAAAACTGTTGTAGCTGAAGACCATGACAAGTTACAGACTAACCAATACACACCAAACTTGGACATCATAGTGCATTGACAGCGAGGTAGAAGCTTTGAACATCGGAGCGCACTGAAATGACATCACCTCGTAATATCTGCATGGAATAATTCTATCAGAGATGTCTTTTCTGAAAGGGGGAAGCAATTGGAGAACAGGAGCAGGGACTAAGGAACACTCGGGGAATAAGAGAATACGAGAAAGACGAGAACGGAGCATAAACCGAAATATTTTGTGCTCCTTCTAGAAAGAGAATTGGGGGACCAACTTGTTTCATCATCTGAACAAAACATCTGTTTCTGTACCGGAGATACAGGAATGGTTTTTTTAGTAGAGAGATACAGGAATGGCTAATATTATTTCCGCATGTTGCCTCTTACTGAATCCTTACGGCCTTACGGGCATTATAGCTAGTGATGGGCTGCTGTGTGAACCATAAGGGCTGGGACATGAAAAATCGAAGAAGTCACGACTGGATTACGAGGCTTGAAGGCCCCCGTCGCCTGAACGATACCGGATGGGCTTGGCCTATTTGCTACCGTTCGCTGCTTCAGTTTTTACTAGCGACAATATCCCCTAAAAAAAACAATACTAGCGACAATAGACTTTGTGCTAAAAAAACAAAACTATCGACAATAGAATTGACCAGACTACTCCCGTTTCATGTAACGTATTTTTGTAATAGTTTTTTCATCCTCCTTTTTTTCAGTTTTATTTTCTAGATTTCATTTAGAGTTTTATATTATCTCGTCGGCTCCAGTTGTACCCTCTAGAAGCTTCCCATTAAATTAGAATTTACGTGATTTTTGGGCTTCCACACAAAATTATATTTATGTGAAACCAAAAATATGCACAAAACAGCAACTGAGGAGCACTGGCTTGATAAGTTAGTATAGAAAAATATAGATTTTGATATGAAAGTACACCAAAAATATTCAAGAATGATGTAATAACAACCTGGATCAAATAAATAAAATATAAATAGGTCAAAATCGTATCAGCCACCCACCTCGACTCGCTGCCACACACACACATTTCGTTTGTGTTGGTGTTTTGCGTGACGTCGGAAGACTCGGAGTCCCTAGGTGCTCATCCCTGAACCACTCCTCCGACGGCTCGACGACGATGAAAGAGTTGAGCCGGTACTCACGGGTACATCCTAAGTGGGCAAATTCTCTGTGTGCTCTGGAAGGGCCCAGTCCACTGGTGACATGGCCGGGCTCCATGTTCGGATTGTGGCGAGGCGCGTGTCGCATGTCGGTATGTGGGCGGTGGCAGCACCGGGACTCTAACGAAATTCAGGCGCCAAATGTGCAGGAGGCGACATTCTGGCGTTCAAGCACGCTTATTGGCGTGCCTCCGCCACCGCCAGCCGAGGACAATGTTTGTCTAGTGCGTTGGCAGGAGCGACGGATGGAGACAGAGCAGCGAGGGCGAGCTAGCTCGACTAGCGGTTTTTCCTTGGGCCGAAGGAGCGACGCACGATCTGGAATGGCGGCGAGGATAAATGGGCCCCACCTTATAGCAAAACTTCACCTTATACATTACGAATGCCCTAAAAATGACCTAGCAAGGCCTTATGTGGAGGAGTCTTTGACGATGACAGGTGGGCCAAAGAGATGCATGGAGATCGACCCAAAGGCCAACAATGTCTATTTGTCTCCAAACCGGCCCCAAACTTGGTGCTGGATTGAAGCCAAATGGACACTCCATTGACACATTTTCTGTGTGAGAAAGCCAGTTGTGCATTAATTTTATGTCACGGAGATAACCGACACATGGTTAGAAACGGGACGCCATCTATGAAGTTCAAGGCCGCCATGTGTGGCTTGGTCAGCCGACCGAGGGTTTTTGTAATAACATTTAGGATGTGATATAATAAGGGCTGGTTTGATTTCGTCGGGAATCTATGGGAATCCCTTTCGTCGGGAATCTTTCAAGGAGACGTGAACGGGCAAGCAATTACTAACATTTCGAAATGTGATTGGTACATGTATCAGCATCGAGAGTTCATAGTCCGGTTTTCGTGTGAGCCTGTAACTCTGTAAGTGGATATGCACCAGAAATATGCACTCTCTACTCTAGATCTTGCGCACTCCCTGTCGTGGACAAGTCGCACTAGATTTTCACTGTAGCTCAAGGTCCTGCACACACGCTGATAGTACAGCCAGGCCGGTCAATCAAGTATTCAAGTTATCAATCTCAAGCATGTTTGCGGTCAATCAAGTATTCAAGCTATCAATCTCAAGCATATATATTTCATAGACGTACCGCGCGTGTACATAGAAGCAAAGACTAGGGAAGCTTCAAGCCAGCAAGTTATACTCCCTGTAACTATAGGATTTGTCCATTGTTGTATGTAAACAATATTGCAGCGGGAGGCGGAATCTAATTCACGTTGAGGATGCTGCTACGGCTGAAGCTTGTGCGCTCAGAGATGGCTTGAGACTTGCTGGAGATGTGGGTTGCAACAGATTGCTTGTTGAAGCTGATTGTATGGAGGTTATCGAGACCATGCAAAATGGAGGAAATTCCTTGGGAGCTGCGGCGGTGATCTATGAAGAATGTGCCTTTCTTTGTCGTAGTTTTATTGGAGCTGTAATTGCTAACGATGTATCCTTGATTTCAAATGAATAAAGTGCGCTGGATGGTTTTCACAAACAATATATGTTAGACCTACTGTCACTAACTGAAGCTGAGCTCCCGTAAAAAAACGAAGCCCGCGTCCCGAACGCCTGGGCTGCTCCGGCTCATCGTCGTCGCGCACCACTTCTTCTCAGCCTTGCCGCCGCCATCAGACCTGCTCGGCGGGAGGGACCAGAAACGGCGGTGGCTGCAGGCGGCCAGGGAGGCTTGAGTCACTGGCCTGCTCCGGCCACGGCCCCGTGTTCCTGGAAGGCATTGTCGGCGGGTGCGCGTGCAACACCTGCTTCGAAGGGCCGGACTGAACCGTCGACCCTGACGGGCGATCGACTTCTACATATCATGCCTGATAACTGCACGTGTGCATTCTCTACTTCAGATCTGCGCACTCATTATCATGACTAATTACGTCTTGTTATCATATAGAGCTTCCCAACCGTGATGATCGTCAACAACCTACCGAACATATACTGTCCATATTAATGATTAGTATGTATTTGTAGTAAGTCTGTGTATTCACCTGACTATATGGAGTTATGGACACACCAGAATACACATCTGAGAGCGGCAACGAGGCAGGCATCAAGCCGCCCAGCCTTTCATAATTTACTAAGTAAAAAAAAACAGTGCCCAACACGACAAATTGTGACAGCTCTCAAAATCCGCTATTTCGACGTGGTAGCGAAGCTATGGCAGGTGAGGAGGAAGTCAAAGCACGTGAGGAGGAATTCACGCATCATGATCAACATACAATCACATGAGAACTTGCGCGACAAGCTGCCCGGAAGGAGATATCCACTCTCGACTACCCTCCTATTCTCACATCCCCCACCCCCGCCTCCTACCTCGCATCCTTCAAAGTATATGTCCCGGTCATTCTCGAGCTCTAGGACTCCGATTACACCAAGTGGCGCGACATTTTCTTAGTTTATCTTGGCCAATAAGGTTTCACAATGCCGAAGTCAATGCCATCGCTCGGACGGATTGATATGTCTCAAACGTATCTATAATTTTTGGTTAATCCATGTTTATTATATATCATTGCCACATGTTTTTTTATAATGTTTTTATATCATTTGACACATTTTATGGAACTAACCTATTAAACAAGATGCCCAGTGCCAGTTTCTGTTTATTATGTCTGTGCATTGCAGAAAAAGTCAAAAATCCAAAGTGCTCAGAAAAATCCGAAAAAATTACAGAAATTTTATTTCGCCACAAGACCCCGGGAGCCAGAAGGGGAGCTGCAGAGGAGGCCCACAGCCTCCAGGAGACCCCTGCGCGCGGTCCAAGGTGGACCACGCCTGGCCCCACCTGGGCACCTCGTCCAGCGCCTTACGTCGCCTCTTCGCTCATAAATACCTCCTGACCTAAAACTCCCGCACGCGAAGGATTTCTCCAGAAAAGTTTCGTAGCTCCGCCGCCACCAAAAAGCCTAATTCGGGGGTCAGAAGTTCCTGTTCCGGCACCCTGCCGGGACGGGGATTGACCCCCGAAGCCATCTCCTTTGACGCCGCCGCCTCCATGATGCTCCGTGAGTAGTTGCCCCGCTGGACTACGGGTTCTTAGTAGTAGTTAGTTGGTATTCTCCCTCCCTTGTTGTTCAATATAATAGTCTCATGAGCTGCCTTACATGATTGAGATTCATCTTATGTAATTGGTGTTGTGTTTGTTGGTATCCGACGAATTGTGGAATTATGATCAAGTCTGTTCATCACTTTATATTTATGTTTTATTTAAGATCTTGCATGCTCTCTGATCCATGTGATTGCCCCGATCAAGTAATTGCTTGTGTATCTCCAAGAGAGAGTATTTATGCTAGATAGTAGGTTCATGCCTCTTTTTGTCTGAGCTCGAGTTGACAGAAACGATTAAGACTAAAGATGTGATGTTACTACTATGGGTAAAACAGCGGTGTTTATTGCTATATATATGTTAATAACCATTGCTTACATTATGTACCATGCTTATTGCAATTATATGTTGCTTGCAACTTAATACTTTCGGGTGACAGGCTGGATAGCGATCCTGGGGTGGATTATTAGTCATAGATGCAGTTGGATAACGGTCTATGTATTTTGACGTAATGTCCAATTAAATACTACATTGAACTAGCTTGGCATGATAGCATTGTTATGCGCTCACAATTTTGTCAATTGTCCAAGTGTAATTTGCCTACCCAACACGTGTTCTTTTTATTGGAGAGTTACCTCTAGTGGAACTTGCTAGGAACCCCGGTCCATATTTCACATCAATCAACTATTTTCGTGCTCCATTGCTTCCGTGTTACTTTAGCCGCTGCTACTTTATTGTTACTATTGCTCTCATATTACTGCTGCTTTCACATCACTTTGGTTACTAGTGCTTTCCCAGGTGTGGTGGAATTGACAACTCCGCTGCTAAGACTTATAAGTATTCTTTGGCTCCCCTTGTGTCGAATCAATAAATTTGGGTTTTACTACCTTCGAAGACTGCCTCGATCCCCTACACTTGTGGGTTATCATGGATCTCCTACCTCTGAATTGGTTCAGGAAGACTACACCATCCTCGGGGCAAGAAATAATTGTTAGAGCGTGGGGTGGAAAATACTGAATGAATGATTAGCCAACCACAATAAAAGTCCTAACCGGTGGAATGGGCTAGACTATATATTTGAACACTCCCCTGATGTCTAAGCTATGGACGTATGTGAAGACTTTAGACGTAAGAGTGATGAAATGCCGCAACTATTTTATATTTAATTCTGTGTTGGCCATGTTTGAGCTTGATACCATTGTCTCTAATACCATTTTGAATTGATTAACTAACCAAATAAATCAAAAGTACGAACCGATGAAAAGAAGGTAGGCCATATATTTCAACAACAAATAGAAGGCTAGTTCGGCAAAATATTTGCATCTTAGTGGAAAGGGCAGATCCCCGCTGGTCTGTCCCCCTGCCACCATCCGGACCTATTCTTCTGGATGAACGACTCGATCTCCCTCGAACTCTCCGATATCATCATGGTGACCAACTCCACCACTAATCAGATATGGTATGCCATGGCCAATCTCTTCTACAACAACAAGAGTCACACCATTGCTTTCAACAACGAGTTTTGCAAGACACCTTAGGAAGACATGACACTCCTTGACTATTGCATCAACCTCAAGTCTCTCAGCGCCTCCTCCGCCGACTTCGGTAAGCCAAAATCACCAAAGAAACACTTGTGCTCACCCTGCTCCGTGACCTAAACAAACGGTACTTGCACTGCTCCGTCTTGTCGTTCCATGTGTCGCCCCCTTATTTCCATTAAGATAGATCAACACTTTTTTTAGGAGACACAGAAGACTGACATCAAGAAATTCTCCTCTATCACTCTATGGGGAGCGGTAACAACGTACTCCCTAACTCTGGTCGTGAGCCCTCCCTCCTCCAGCTGTGGACATGACATTCTAGCACATGTGTGCCCTTGCTCCTCAACTTCATTTTGTGGTCCTGGGCAGTGGAATGGTTGCGGAGGATGCTTTTACGGTAGCTGATTCCTAGTGTTCCTGGTCTGCGATTCGCGGTAGGCAACGTAAAATTCACTCGGCGAGACTTCTGCCACAATGGACTTCACCAGCGAGGCACATATTGGCTGACTTTGTAACCCAAAAAAGTCAGGTGACTTTGAGTCCTGACACATGGGGTCCACATGCATTGACTTGAAGTCACCCAAAGTGAGGCAATTTCAATCTCACATGTGACAAGCTACCATGTATACCTGGCCATGTCTCGGGCCAGGCCGGGCTTCGGGCCAGGCCGTGAAAAGCCCGACGCGGAAAACCTAGGCCCAAGTCCGGCCCAGCCAAAAAGCCCGAAAGCCCGCTGGGCCGTCGGGCCGCGGGCCAGGTTTCTCCCTAAAACTGCGAAAACACAAAGTCCAGGCCCAGCCCGTCGTAGCCGTCGGCCCTTGATTTGAGGCCCAAACCCGAGATTTTCGGGCCGGACTTCCCATGGCCAGGACTGTACCATGCGAGAAGCCGGCCAATCAAACTATCAATATGATGCACCACTGTGACTCCTAACACTAGGCATCTTCCTAGTTCTCCAAACTATCAATATCAAACATGATTTCTAGAGATGTACCGTGTACATTTAAGCAAAGACCACGGAGGCTTCAATCGAAGAAAGTCTACTCCCCGTACAGCATGATTTTTTTCTTTTTTGTTTTGAGAAAAAATAATATTTTACCCTACGGTCACCATCTGAAGGTGGGGTCCCGCCAAAAAAAAATCTGAAGCAAGGCCACATGTGCGCTACTTAAATCAAACACTCCACGATGGAACGATCCACACAGCCAAATCAAACGATGGAACCAGCCTCCAGAACACCTGGGCTCCTCGGGCTCCAGGTCCTCCTCTGCTCATCCTTGCTCCTCAACGCCCTCTTCGTCGCGCACCACTTCCTCTCAGCTCCGCCGACGCCGCCGCAGCTGCTTGGCTTCTCGGCCAGCAACAGCGGCGGCGGCTCGCTGAGCTGGGCGCTGCAGGCGGCCAGGGATGCCGAGTCCGTGGCCGCGGCGGGGTGCTCCGGCCACGGCCGCGTCTTCCTGGATGGCATCGTCGTCGAGGACGGCCGACCGGGGTGCGAGTGCAACACCTGCTTCGAAGGGCCGGACTGTTCCGCCCGGACGGCCGACTGCACCGTCGACGCTGACAGGTGACGGGCTTCTACATATAGTAGTACATATACCTCGATCTCTCTCTCTCGCCTTCTTGTCGTGAGTGGTCGCTGCCAACTGTGAAGTCCTCGATGGCATGATTTGGGAGGATCCCGGCCCGTTGTTGCGTCGTCCCATCGGCACCTTGCCTCTCCGGGTAACTAATCTTGGCGCTGGCGACAGAAAAGAGGTGATAAAACCTTAAGTTCACATTTCGACCACACGGTCACACGACAGACAGTTGGTTCTTCTAGTAATTTCACACCCCAAGCTGATTGATCATGTATCTTTTGGGACGCTGGGGAAAAAATCGTTCTAATATGGTGCGGCGTTAGCTAGCTACTTCTGTCAACGACTATGATCAACAAATCATCCATCATCAACCATATGTACATACTCATCATTTTATTTTAGTTTATTAGTGCGTATATACTAATATTCGAATGGTACTAGCATCGTGCTAAGAGCATCATCAACTGCCCCCACTTGTATCTAGAAATAATTATATGGCTCTTAGCTTTTAGTTGAGGACTTGACGTCAAGAAGAGAGGGTCAAGTTCTATATGTTGCATGATACACAGTTTAGTCGTGTTAAACCACGTGGGCTATTTTTCTAAGAGCCTTGATTTTTCTTTTGTTCAAATGGTTATGTACATCTACAAGCAAAATACTGCACAGAAAATAAAGAGATGTAGAAATTCTCCTAAAAGCGTAGCATCCGGTAATCGTTCTGGTGGACAATCTCTTCACTGATAGTTAAATGAGCGTCGACTATCACAGTCAAAGGCCTAAGGGTGTTTGGTCATTTGATATGTCTTCTTTTCCCTTTTTCTAATAAATGGATACATTTATATACCCAACAAAATATCTCACTGCAAGCGCCTACTCTTTTTAGCGAGGATGATATGAACCGACATACCACAAAATTATAGAGAAGCTTGAGCATATGACAATTCATCCGGTGGGTGTGCAGATTGCGGGATAGTTTGGTTGGTGTACTGGTAGCTCCACTCCACACATGCACAAAAATGAACAATAATACATTCGATCCTTTGTAAAAATAATTTCACATTTTTTTTGTTATTCTTAGCAACATGATCATATGTTTCAATAAATAGGCCAAACTTGTAACTTTAGTTCAAAGTAGCATGGTATCTCCTGCAAATGGTTATGTTCAAAGAAGCTTGAGTATATTTATGCCTTGGCCGATTTAAACTCTTTTTACCAAGTCGTTATTGTTTTTTCGACAATCATGGGGTGGGTGGGTTGAAACCCCACCATCTAAGTCCCTGTTGTGGATCTTAATTTTTTTTTCTGTGCTCAATGGCAACATGCAAAATACACGCCACTCCCTAATCAGAGGGATTTAGGATTTTCACCCGGGAATAGATAAGGAGGGAATGGGAGATGGAGGCAAGGATCTCGCTCCTCCGCTTTCTCACGTGGAGATCTTTGTATTCTGAGGCGGCGGATTAGGGGCGCTCATCGGTGCTGTTGACCGTCCTCCTTTGTCGCGCGGGCACCGAAATGGCGGTGGATGTTGGTCGTGGCGCCGGGGTCTCCCCGTAAGTCTCCGGTTTCGTATCTAAAGACGACAACCCTTCCCGGATGGGCACTTCTAGCGACGACGATGGAAAAGGAAGGGGGAGGTGGTGGGCCAGCTAGGGTTCATCGCCGCCTGATCCAGGGCCGGGTGAAACTTTTTTCAAAAAAAGTTTAATCTTATATGCAAAAACATGAGACGTAAATTACTATTTTATGGTTAGCGACTATACGTACAGTTGTGTTACCTTGTTGTAAGATTTGAATATCGGTGACCACGTTTGCCGCGAGGCCTTGCATAATTCAGTCGGGACTTGGTTGTTTCGATCCCAATCAAACCTACTCTACCAAAAGTAATCATCAGACGTACGACCGTCCCATAACTAAAACGTGGCTCCATCTCTCAAACTAATAACTGGACAGCCCCGTCCGTCGACTCACTGATGAGTCACTTCAGATCTTCAGTACAGACACTTGTCCCCACTGTTACAGCAAATTACAGATTCAACCATTCATGGTCTTGTCGCCCATCATAATGTTTGCTGCATCGATCGAACTGGCCTCGTACAATAAAGCAGCTAATATCACGTCGATCTTTGTGCAGCGGGGACCCGATGTTCCTGGAGCCGTACTGGATGCGCCACGCCGAAGCCAGCGCCGTGGTTTTCTCTGGGTGGCACCGCATGAGCTACAGAGCCACCAATGGCCTCTTCCAGTCCGTCGAGCTCGAGCGCAGCATCAAGCAGCTGCACAGAGCCGTCGGCAATGCCGTCGCCGACGACAAGCACATGGTCTTCGGCACCGGCTCCCTTCAGCTGGTCAGCGCGCTGGTGTACGCCCTGTCTCCGGACAGCAGCTCCGGCTCGACGGCCGGCGTGGTCGCCACGGCGCCGTACTACCCGGTAGTGCTTCCATCGACTCACAGTGTGCGGTGTTGTTAAATCATTATTGATGAAGACACAGCTGCTGTTGAATTACAAAGGATATGACTGATGAAGTGCCATCTCTTTTATATATTGATCCAACTATTATGCAGGCTTACAGAACAAGCACCGTGTTGTTCGATAGCCGAGAGAGCCGTTGGGAGGGGAACACCGCTATGTGGGCCAACGCGTCAGCGAACTCGACCAACTCCGAGGACATCATCGAGTTCGTGACGTCTCCGAACAACCCCGACGCCCTTCTCCGCAAGCCTGTCATCGGCGGCTCGTCGGCGATCGTCGACCACGCCTACTTCTGGCCGCACTACACGCACATCCCCGCGCCCGCCGACGAGGACGTCATGCTCTTCACCGTCTCCAAGCTCTCCGGCCATGCCAGCAGCAGATTCGGGTAGGCTCCTACGTAAACCCAACTTCAATTCATTGCTGCAGTTTCACAACCATCGATCTTCATCAAAATCGTACGTTCATGCATGCGCAGATGGGCGCTGATCAGGGACGAGAAGGTAGCACAGAGGGTTAATGACTACATAATGCAGAACACCATGGGCGCGTCCCGTGACACCCAGCTCCGGATGCTCAACATCATCAAGGCCATGCTGGCCAATCTGCGGAGCAAGGAGGACATCTTCGCCTTTGGGCGTGACGTGATGGCAGCCAAATGGCGGAAGCTGAACGCCGTAGTGTCGCGCTCCCGCCGGATCTCCCTGCAGAAGCTCCCTCCCCAGTACTGCACCTACTTCGACAGCATCAGAGAGCCATCCCCAGGTGAGCACGTCGATCTGCTGAAGTTAACATTGAGATTTTCCCTTTAGAAAAACCATTCAGATTCTGAAATTACTGCGGCTACTTGGACCTATAATGTGATGCTTAATTTTGGTGGGTTGGCTTTGCAGCTTATGCGTGGGTGAAGTGCGAGAGGGAGGAAGACGGTGACTGCTCCGACATGCTGCTCAAGGCTAAGATCATCACGCGATCCGGCGTCTGGAACGATGCCAGCAGCCGGTACACCAGGATAAGCCTCCTGAAGTCGCAGGACGACTTCGACTTGCTCCTTGAGAGGATCACGGAGCTTGTTGATGTCGAGAAGAACAGTACTGCTGGCTCCAGCTCCATGTGATGACTGATGTCAATATACAGAAAATGGGTCAAGAAAATGTCAGTATACAGGATTATGTATATAATTGGACTGGGTGCATGGGTGCCACAGTAAGTACTGGAGATCGAGCGGTCAGCTACGAGTTGACTGTTCTCATTCAAATATGGATACAGAACATCACTGGAATGATCAGCTATGCGTTGATTGTTATCCGTTTATGTAAGTAGACAAAAAATATTTCTTGCTGTACTATGTTATGGTTTAATGATCAGCTATGCGTTGATTGTTCTCGGTGTGTAAGCGGACAAAAAGAACATTTTCCTTGCTGTATTTCTGGGTGGAAAGTTAATGAGGATACATATTCAGAAACTGGTACATTAATTTTATAAGTTTTTGATCATTTGTCAACAGCACAGGAGTCAGGGCTGAAGGGGAAAAAAAACTTGAGTATAATATGACATGGAAGACTGGCGTAGAAGAAAACAAAAAAAAACTGCGCATCCAGGGAATCGAACCCTGGTCAGTACCGTGGGAGGGTACTATGGCCCCCTTCTTTTCAGCTTATTTTTCAAATTCTCTCAGAAGATACCCTCCATCATTTTCTCCCAAAATCTCGTTTTTTAAATTTGTTTAAACTTCTAAATAAGTATTGGGAAGACAAATTTAGAAGTTTAAACAAATTTAAAAACGAGATTCTGGGAGAATCTGATGGAGGGTAGCTTCTGGGTGAATCTGGAAAATAAGCTGAAAAGAAGGGGCCTATGATACCACTACACCAGATGCGCTTGGTGTTAATAGCGTGGAAATATATTTATTAGACAAGAACTATTCTTCACGCGACGAACCACCTGGCTCCTGAAAAGTGAAAACTAGAAGAAAGGTTGTTCTTCCTGCCAATTGCGGCGGAAAGCATCAGTGTTTTTCGATTCAGTACACACTACCAAATCACTGTTATTGCCCAACTTTGGATTTCAGACACTGCCACGGCAAACATCATCTTGTGGAAGGAGTAGCATACAACGTGACACGGCAAACATGATGCATGAAGTACTATTAATAAACCAGAAGAGGCAACAAGATGCAACACATATTCTAGCGAAAGAAACCACATACAGGATGAAAAATCATCCATTTGTATTCTTCATTACTCGTACAAACGATTATGCCGAGTCCATCGACCACAATTCAAAACTACCATGCATACGAATACGATCCAACCTTAATTGGAGGAAACCCAAATCGTGCTAGCTAGCCAAGAACTGCAGTTCAGAACTTATCGACCTTGTCAGGCCTGACGACGGGGTTGGCCTGGGAGATGGCGTCGCGCCCGGCGCCCCTGTAGTCGTAGCCGCAGTCGTGCCTGTCCGAGTAGCGGTGCTCGCCGCAGAACACGCCGCCGCACCGGCACTCGAACCCCATCAAGCCCACCTTCCTCCCGCACGCCGCGCATCTGCCCTTGGTCTTTGCCCCTTGCTCGTCGTCTCGCTCCCTGGACGCTTCGGCCTCCGCAGACGCCTGCCGCTGGGCCTCGGCGGCGCGCCGGAGGCTGTCGCGGAAGCACATGGAGCAGAGGCCGCCGGTGGCCGAGGAGCCGAAGAAGCCGCAGCCGTTGGCGCATGGGAGCGGCTCCGCGGGCTCCTGTGGCCGGAGCTGACCGGGGTCGTCAGGATTCTTGCTCCTTTGCTCCATCGTTAACCCGGCCGACGAATCAACGCTCACGGTCGATACTCGATGTGGTGGTTAAGAATACGAGGGCGGCGAGATGTGGGAGAGGAGGGATGGCACCGACGCAACTTGCTGCGGGAGGCTTCCGGAAGGCGGATCAGTAGTAGACAGAAGACGGTGCCGTACTGTCGTTTTCTTTCAGTAGTTGCTGAGCCGTAAGCGGTTCTGTGCATTGCAGGTAATCAGTTTTTTGAACACAACCAAGCATCACTTTCATTATAAAGCGCAGATTACAATACAGTGAATACAACTTTCACCCTTGACATAAAAACCTAGCTGGACACCAACGAGAAGAGCTTCTGGATACTTGATATGTCGAAGAGTGCAACCGAAGCCTGACAGGGTCCGTCAAGAACTCGGACACAATAAACCTGCAGTCATACTCTTCAGGGGTCTCTCGCAATCTAGCCAACCGTAGAGCCAGCGGCTCAATCGGCAATCGCGTCAGTAGATGCATATGAGGTAGGGGATTGAGCTGTAGATATGAAATGTCTAACACCGGGCTCAAATCAGGGGGCTCTTGACCGTTAAATCTGAGAAACCGCAGCAGAGACGCTCTCACCTGCCTCCGGCATGTCCCAAACAGCAAGAACACATATCCAACATGCACAACAGCTTGCAGAAGAAACGAAGTGCAACAACTAGATAAAAACCAATGAAGCTCAAAGGATGAACCGGTTGGAGTCGACATCACCGAGTAAGAACTGGTAGCATCGGACTCGCACCTCCGCCTACGAAGCCACCAACCAAGCCTTGCAGCCGCAGCACCATCTTCATTCTCTCACCACCACGGCCGGCCATGAGGAGGAATACCGTGCCCTCACCACTAGGGGAACAACATGAGCGCTTACACGCGCCAGAGACCATCTCTTGTTTCTCCTTCCTTAGGAGCTCAGCGGAGAGGTTCCGTCGCAGACGCCCGATGCCGCGCAGAAGCACCCGATCGTCGCAGCTCAAAAAGTGACACCCACCCTGAACAACAGCCACAACATCGCATATTCGCTCCCCTCCCTCGCCACCACGTCCAGCCGAAGAGGAAAAAATCAAACCACTCGAGCTGAAGAACAGGAGGTGTCGGTGCTTGAAGAAGGGCCCGATGCGGAACTCACCAAGGACACCCTCCCGCCGCGAGAGCATGTCGAGGAAGAACCGAACCATCCTCCCGGTGCAGCACCCTGACACCAGGCCGAAATCACCCCACAGGGCAGCAGATCTTCCAGCTTCCCACCCCCTGTCACCTCCATGGCAACGAACAGGAGGGGGATTTGGAGAAATCTGAGGCCTGCAGCCCTTATTCGGAGCAGTCTCGCCAGATCCAGCCACCGTCCCCACCATGGAGAGATGCCAGGAGCAAGCTCCGGCCACACGCCATCGTCGGGCGTTGACGAAGAAGCGGCAAGAAGACGGCATGAAGCCAAGCAAAGGAGAAACCCTAAACCTAGTATACACAGGGGCCCGGCCACCCTATCCTCCCCCACTCCGGCCGGCAGCGCTGCCGGAGGGAGAGCGGAGAGGGGCCGGAGGCGGCGCAAGGATGGGCAGAAGCAGGGAAGGGAAGGGAGCAGAGACGGGGGAGGGAAAAGTCGCTATGTGGGGGGCCGCAGGTACTCAGTCAAACTCGTCTTTTAGCACCGCCGTTCAGCCTTGGACATCTTTCCAGAACAACAAATATTTTCAAGCTGAATAACTGTTCAAGCTCTCAGTTCACAGATTCATCGGTTCAACCGCTTTTTATTCTTAAGCGGCATCGGTCCAACCGCCTTTGTTGGGAGGTCCTGTGTGTCGCCTTCAGGCGACGCTATAAGCCAAGGTCGCCTGAAGCAGTCGTTCTCGGGCTGCTTTTGGAGTGGCCCAACAGAAAAATCACAGTTTTTTCTCTTTTTTATGTTTCTCAAATCGTTTTTAATCTGAAAAAATTCAGATCTGGATGTTTTCAAAATACGAAAGTTTTTCCAAATTTGATTTTTTTTGTATTTGAACAATTTTCAAAATTTGAACTTTTTAAGTCTGAATAATTTTCAATTTGAACAAAATTAAATCTGAACAATTTTAGATATTGAATAATTTACAAAATCTGAACTTTTTAAAGTCTGAACGATTTTCGAATTTGAACAAATTTAAAATCTGAATAGTTTTTGAATTTAAATGATTTTAAAAATGAACAATTTTCGAATTCGAACAATTTTTGAATTTGAAATCTGAACAATTTTTGAATTTGTACAATTTTAAATTTGTACAAAGAACAACGATGAACAATTTTAAATATGAACAAATTTCTATCAGAACAATTTTCAAATTTGAAATATTTTTCAAAAAGAAAAACGATGAACAATTCCAAATTTTAATATTTTTTTATTTGAACAATTTTCGAATATGAAACTTTTGAAAGAAAAAACGAAAAGAAAGAAAACAGAAGAAATGAAAAAACGGAAAGAGAAAACGAAAAAACAAAAAAAGAGGAAAGAAAAAGAAAAGTCGCCTGATGGGCTAGCACATCAGTCGCCTCCTTCAGGCGGCCGGCGTCCTAAGCATCGCCTGTGGGCCACGTCGAGTTATGTGCAACAACAAACTGATCATGGGATTGTTGCTGAAAACATAACGAATATCTCGGATGGCTAATCCGGGGTCCTCACAGATATTGAAATGTCCGGCCCCAAATATCCGGTTTTGGCAGACGCTCGCACTTCTGGTTGGCCGCTGGTCCTTAGTGAAAATTCCTGGGGGGGGGGGCGGAATATCCGGTCCAGAAACCAAATGTCCGGCCCCAATAATCCGGTTTTTTCAGACGCGCGCACAAATGGCTGGCAGCTGGTCCTTAGCAGAAATTCCTGGGGGCCGGAATATCCGGTCCAGAAACCAAATATCCGACCCCAATATTCCGGTTTTGGCAGAGCAACACACGAGCTCTTTTCTCACATCTTTTTAGAGTTTTATGCTTATAAGATTTTGCCCTAAATCCTGCATCACTTAAGCACGGTTAAATTATCGCTAGTGTTGTTGCCTAACACACAAAACATCGAGGGATCATGAAATGCCCTTTCAATCTCCCCCTTTTTGGTGTTAGATGACAACACTAAGATTTGCGAAGAGGCAACCAAACCAAGTCATCAAGTTTCCAAAAGATTAGAAAAATTCCCCCTAAATGTGTGCATATAAGTAGTTTGCATTGGAATAAAAATGCACACCATATAGGTTGGAAGCTTCACTGTACACAATAGGGAAACATGATACAAAAACTCAGACAAGATACATATAAGAATATGATGAAATTGTGAGTTGAATATTATACCATTGCATTCATAATTTCAACCATAACATAACTAGATAATTCCGAAAACCATGTCTCATCAAAGTACCATAGGACATAGTGCTTACACATAGCATAGAAATAGCAAATAGTTCGATAAAAAGATAAATGGACACAAGCTCTTAAGAAATGATAAAGGCATATGCTTGTGTCCGACCCATGCAAATCCCCACGGAGAACCTAAATAGAACTACTTCTCCCCCTTTGGCATCAAAATGCCAAAAAGGGAAAAGAGCGAGAGCTCAGTCGGACTCCTCATCCTCATCCTCGTCCTCATGCTCCTCGGAGGCAGCATCATTACCATCCTCATCATCATCATCATCATCCTCATTATCATCACTGTCAGCAGGTGGAGGTGAGCTAGCAGCAGCACTATCAGAGTAGAGGACCCTCTCCATGTCGACCCATGGAACCTGTGACCGATTCCACTTACTATATGAGAGGGGAGCTGAGGCCTTGGGGCGAGCTCTCTTTGAGCCTGACACATGGTGAAGAATAAGCTTCTGATCATAAGCCATGTCATGTCGGTCACGGTAGGCAGTGTATTGCTCCTTGTGGATGTCAATACCCATGCAAAGCATCCTCCGCTGAAACCAATTCAGCTTCTTAATCTCCGGGGCAATAGATGGTGCAACAGTGTTCAATCGCCTAGTGCTACCACTTCGGCGAGCATCGGTCATAAAGGCATCAGTGCTAATAGGAGTGGTATGCATCTTCTTGAGATAGAACCCATTTGCCTTGTGATCCACACAACCCCTAGTCAAGTCATAGTTCTTCATTTTGTCCTTGATAAGCAGCATAATATAAGGAGCATAAGGAATTGAGTATCGAGAAACCATGGCATCATGCATCTCATGAAAGATATAATCCATCACATCCACTGTAAAATCCTCTTCGGGGTCTTCACTTTGAAAGCAAGCATGAGCATGAAGAAGGAGATCCACTAGACAACCACAGATAATATTCTTGTTTCCACCACTTGGGTCAATGTTCTCATGAAAGATGTGCAAGAGTAGATCATAGAGTGGGAGGAGGCCCTTGACTTCACTAATGACACCACGGGGACCATAGAGATCAGCCAACAAGTTCTTGTTAGGCCTTCCCGGGGTGTGAAGACGACGACCCAATGCACGACTTTCTCCCTTGAACTTGTAGCCGAGGTCTCTAGCGAAATCATAGAAAGTTGCATGACAATAGACAGCCCCGGTCATCCACTTCATAGTGAGAGCATCATCACCTTTCATAACAAGAGTGGCGAAAAACTGCTGAAGGATAACCGGATTGTAGTCACATTGAATACCCATGAGTTGATGAAGTCCCATTTTCTCAGTCACATACACTACATCAGAAAATTCTGCCTTGGCCTTGAAGTGATTCATGTCAATTGAGTGCATTAGACGGATGGGATGCTCGAAGGTGAGATAGATATCTTGGTAAATGTACATTTGTTGAGTGCACCAAAAGTTTGAGTCCTCAATGTCCTCATCTCTCTCCTCAGATTCATACCAATCTCCTTGACGCAAAGCTGAGTAGTCAACAGCATCCATTAACTTGTAATTGACTCGAGCAGATTTACCCTTCGTCTTCTTTTCCCCAGCCCTTGCTTTCTCAGTCTTCTTCTCAGCTGCTTGCTACCTAGTAACTGACTCATCAACCAAAACACCTTTCGCATTTGACTTGAGGTACTTTTTGCGACCATAGTGCTTACTCGAGTCACCTGAGAAAGATAGATGAAGATGGATAGCAAGATGAGTACACACAAGTTCATGACAGGAGTACTAAAACATTAGAGAAGGAACCCTTAGTCGATACTACTTAGGCCTAAAAGAATCTGATTGAGTTTGTGCAAAGGATGCAGAAACTGCAGACCCGGATATTCTGATCCAGCAAGGGCCGAATATTCCGGGGGCGGATATTCCGGCCACCCAGGGGGCGGATAATCCGGCCTCTCGGGAAAAATCTAGAAATCAGATTCACCTAGGTCTAAAAGTAGATCGAACATAAAGGTACCAAAACTAGTGTATCTAGATGACAAGGGAAGCAACTAGCATCATCTACTCCAAGTATTAGCACAAAATAACTCCACATCAAGAGAGGATGAAGAACACCCTAGATTTGAAAGTGAGAGATTTACCCTCATCCATTTGAGGAACCACTTGGAGGAGAAGATGCCCAGAGGAATGGAGAAGCAGATCCGGAGGGGCCCCGGACAATCTGGTGGCCCAGCTCGACTCCGGTGAGGCAAGGCGGTGGCAGGCGGCAGTTTGAGAGGTGGAGGGGTCGGGGGAACTGAGGAGCACGAAGCCCTCTCCACCCCGGCCCATCCCTTTAATAAAAAAAGATAACTGCTTAGGCCGAATATTACGATCCACCGAAGGGGCGGATATTCCGGCCCCCCAGATATTCTGGCCCTAATCCTGAATAATCCGGGGCCTGCTGGAGCCAAAATCTCAAGAACAAAAATGGACTTATGTGTAAGGAGGAGAAGTCTTTAGGTAAGATAGGCTTGGGATTAAGAGAGCCAAACTGATATTGGTACTTCACACTCATGCTTGCAAGAATCGAACAAGGAATTTCCAAGTTGAGTGTGTTTTCCATAAAACCAACAAAAGGACCAAAAACTCCAAATGATTTGCAAATAAGACCCAAATAAGAACCAACTCATCATAAAGAAGAGGGCGGTGGCCTAGGCCACCATGTATGAGTGTGTGGTGTGACACTGCGAAGATGTATCTTGGGTTCACGGCCACTACTCGTCATTTAAGCTCACAATTCATGAAATGAAAATATAGAGACAAAATGAGTTCTTACTATCGACATAATGGAGGGATAATCCAATGAATTAGGACCGCACTCCCCCTATGTCCATGCCTACACCTAAACCAAATAGAGTGTCAAGACATATAAGTGTGTATGCAAGATAGTCAAGCCAAACTCCTTGAATCCACAATATTTAGCTCATGCCTCAAATAAGTGAATCTTCCTTCATCAAGAGGCTTCGTGAATATATCTGCAAGTTGGTCTTTGGTGTTGATATAACCCAGCTCAATGTCACCACGGGTATTATGATCACGAATAAAATGATGACGAATCTCAATATGCTTCGTTCTTGAGTGTTGCACCGGGTTGTGACCAATCTTGATAGCACTTTCATCGTCACACAAAAGAGGCACTTTGTCACAATGGACACCATATTTCTTTAAAGTTTGCCTCATCCATAACAGTTGAGTGCAAGCACTCGCAGCAGCCACATACTCAGCTTCGGTGGAGGATAGAGATACATAATTTTGCTTCTTAGAAGACCAACTCACCAAGGACCTACCAAGGAATTGGCATGCCCTGAAAGTTGATTTCCTATCATCCTTGCACCCAGCCCAATCCGAGTCCGTGTACCCGGCAAGAGAGAAATTAGAGCCCGTTGGATACCACAAACCAAACCTTGGGGCATAAACCAAATATCGAAGGATTCTATTGACAGCCTTAATGTGGCTCTCTTTAGGAGCTGCTTGATACCTTGCACACACCCCTACACTCAACACAATATTGGGTCTAGATGCACAAAGATAAATCAAGGAACCAATCATAGAGCGGTAAAGTTTTTGGTCAACATCAATACCCTTGGGGTTAAGTTCAAGATGACATTTGGTGTCCATAGGAAACCTCTTCTCTTTAGCATCTTGCAACATGAACTTCTTGAGCATGTCTTGGGTATATTTGGCTTGAGAGATGAAAGTCCCTTCACTCAATTGCTTGATCTCAAAACCAAGAAAGAACTTCAACTCTCCCATCATGGACATCTCAAACCTGTCAGTCATAAGCTTTGAAAATTCATCGTTAAAAGCTTTGTTAGTTGAGCCAAAGTAATATCATTAACGGTTCGTTTGGATGTTTGCTTTGAAGCTCGATATTAGATATTCGCTTCCGTCCCTCTCGAATATCACGAATATTGTTGTTTGGATGTGCGTGGCATTCGGTCGTGAGTTTCGCTCTAGATATCGAGCTAGCTCGCCCGAAGGCAAAACGCCTCGCCCCCCAATCTCCAGCCCCTTCCCTCGACATCGCTGGATATTCGCAAACGAGAGGCTTGCGTACCGCTTCGCAAGCGAGCAGACATCCCGCTGGACAAGAAGCTCGCGCTCCACACCCGCAGCAGAAGCTCATGAGCTCGTCGTGGGTCGCTGGGCGCTCCTCATCGTCACCTGCCCTGCCGTCATCTCCCCACCATGTAATAGCTTGAACTCCCGCAGCGGGTGGGTAGGGCTGCGCCAGGGAGGAGCAGGGCCACCGAGCCGCGGGGAAGCAAGGGCGTCGCCGCCGCGTCGGGAGGAGCAGGGACACGCGCCGCAGGGGAGCAGGTCCACCGCACCGGGGACGAGCATGGCCTTTGTAGTATGGTCCAGGGTCGAGCTAGCGCCGGAGGTCGTCCACGCGCGCACGCCGCCACCCCCGGATCGATGCGCGCCTCACGTCGCTCATCTCGCGCGAGCACGGGCGTTGCTTCTCTACCGCTGCTCCGATGCAGTTCCTTGCAGATTCGATATAGAGTCAGATGCAAATCTTTGTAGGTTCGATTTAGGCTCCGATGCCAAGAATTGCAGGTTCAATTTAGAAGGCACATGGAGCAGGAGATCGAGCAGGCCGTCCGTGGTTGCTGGGCAGAGCTGCGATGCGAGTATGGTGCCATTCTGATCGATCTATTTTAAGCTAGCGAGGAATCCATCCTCTACATGAGAATGCCTTGCAGCTATTTGTGTAAATGCTTACAAGAGAGTTTTCTTCTTTCTAAAAACCGTTTGACATAATTATACATATGTCACAAATATCTTTATTCGGCCTAATTATGTATGTCTCGCTCTCGTCGGCTTTCCTCACTTTTGGCAATAATATAACGGTATAATAATCAAAGTCTCGGAAAACTGCAATTCATCACTTTTATACCATCCAAACAGCATTTGACATTAAACCTCAATATCTTGTCTAGATCTGAATATCTAACACATACAAACAGAAAATATTGACATTCAGTCTCAATATCAATATCCTAGATATTAGACATTCAGCTCAATATAATGTCTAGCCTCCCAATGCAAACATCCAAACGGAGCATAACATATAGTTGGCATATGAAAAGTTCCGCTTTAACCCTCTTGGTAAAGAGGGTGGGATCGATTTGCCCCACTTCAAATCCACGGTCAACCAACAACTCTCTAAGGTGTTCATACCACGCACGTGGTGCTTGTTTAAGTCCGTAGAGCGTTTTATCAAGTTTGTAGACATGGTTAGGGAAGTTTGGGTCCTCAAATCCCGGTGGTTGCTTAACATATACCAACTCCTTTAAAGGACCATTAAGAAATGCACTTTTTACATCCATTTGTTGTAATTTAAAGTTATGATGTGCTGCATATGCAAGAAGGATACGGATGGACTCAAGGCGAGACACGGGTGCAAAAGTCTCTCCACAATCAATGCCTTCAACTTGAGAGTACCCTTGTGCAACCAATCTTGCCTTGTTCCTCACAACCATTACGTGCTCATCTTTCTTGTTCTTGAATATCCACTTAGTGCCTATCACATTGCATCACTCCTTTGGCTTCTCAACTAAATTCCACACTTTGTTGCGCTTGAAGTTATTGATCAGTTCATCATGCATAGCTTCCAACCAATCCGGATCTTCAAGAGTTTCAAAGACTTTCTTTGGTTCCACCATGGAGATGTGTGCTTGATGTTCACTAAAGCTTGCCAATTGACCACTTTTGGTAACATTTCTCTTGTGGTCACCAATAATGGCTTCTAGCTTATGACTCTTTATTTCCATATCTCTTGCAACTCTTGATTTACGACGTGTTTCGATATCTCTATTGGATCTTAGAGGTATCACTTGATCATCTTGATGATTTGAGTCCCCGTCTTGACCGTCTTGATGACCTTGATCTTCATTGTGCACAACTTCATTGCTTGAAGTAGATGGTTGATCTTGGTCTTGACCTTGGCTAGCATCAATTATTGGAGAATTTGGTTCTTGCATAACAACATGGTCAACATGATCAGGAGGGTTTGAACTTGTTCTTGGGTTGTTGGTGCACCATTTGCTTTCATGGTAGGCGTCGGTTCAACTTGTGATGATGGTGTCTCCACTTGAGTGGAGTTTGGACTTGCTTGAGGAGGCTCATGATGGATCTCAACGGGGCGATAGAAGCCAATGCCCATTCTCCTTATTGCATCTTGAGATTCCTCATTATCTACATCACAAACATGAAATTGCGCCACTTGGGAGCCGTCATTCTCATCGAACTTCACACTACAAGATTCCACAACTCTCCCTAAGGATTTGTCGTAGACTCTATAAGTGTGAGAGTTCGCACCGTAACCAACAAGAATACCCTCTAAGCTTTAGATTCAAATTTAGATAAACGAACACCTTTGATCTTATAGAAACACTTACAACCAAACACTCGGTAGTATTAAATATTGGGCTTGTTGCCGGTAAGCATCTCATATGGAGTTTCTTTCTTTCCAACCGGAAGAACAACCGGTTTGATATGGCAAGGTCCACGAGAAAAGTGGAGATTTAAACTCCGCCAACATGGACCTTGCCATATCCATGAGAGTCTGATTCTTCCTCTCGGCTACACCATTTTGTTGAGGGGTATAAGCAGCGGAATATTGATGACGAATTCCCTCTTCACTAAGAAACTCATTTAGGGTGTAGTTCTTGAACTCGGAGCCATTGTCACTTCTAATAGCCAATATGGGAACATTGTGTTGACGTTGAACTTCATTGGAGAAGTCGATGACGGCTTGTTGAGTCTCATCCTTCGACTTGAAGAAATAAACCCAAGTAAATCTTGAATAGTCATCAACAATCACCAAACAATACTTCTTCCCACCAAGACTCGGTTGAGGAACGGCACCGAAGAGATCAACATGAAGAAGTTCCAATTTCCTCTTTGATGATATAATGGTCTTGCTTGAGTGGGGAGAATCATGCATCTTTCCTTCAACACATGCCCTGCAAAGACGATCTCTAGAAAAAGAAACATTTTCTTTTAGTCCAAGAATGTGGCCCCCTTGTGAAGACTTTGCAAAGTTCTCATGTTGACATGGGACAAGCGGCGATGCCACAACCACCCCACGTCGGCCTTTCCGAATAAGCACATTGCAGGAGTGTTGGTTGACCCCGAAAAGTCCACCACAAACAACTCATGTTCAACATACCCAACGAACATGACCTTTAGAGTCTTGCTCCTCAAGAGTACCACCATATCAATAGTAAAATGGACATCAAAGTTCATTTTGTTAAGAGCACAAATAGACATTAAATTGTAACCAAGGGACTCAACAAGCATGACATTCACAAGGGTGATATCCTTTGCTACTGCCACTTGCCAAGCCCTGTTACCTCAGCTTTTGATTTATCTCCATAAGTGACGGTTGAGTGATTTATATTTGGTCCCAACTCCGTCATGATCTCCTTGCTTCCGGTCATATGACTAGTGCATCCACTATCAACCACCCATTTAGACCCACCGGAAGCATAGTCCTGCAAGAGATCATTGCTTTGATTTAGGTACCCATTTTGCAATGGGTCCTCTTTGGTTAGCAACAAGGGTCTTTGGGACCCAAATAGCATGAGCAACATATCCATCATAAGGACCAACATATTTTGCATAAACATCACCATAATAATCAACATATAAAATGTAGTGAGGGTTAGCATTTCCCGCAAAGTCACTACGAGTAGTCTTGCCCCTAGTGGCATTACCACTCGCAATGGGAGTCTTGGCTTGTGGGCTTGGCCTTGTTCTCCTTGTTGTTGCTCATCTTCTTCTTTGCCTTGGCTACATAACCAAGACCCTCCTTCCCTTGTGTTGTTTTAGCTCAAACACTTGAGCAGCAACCTTTTCTTTACCTTTGGGAATAGTGGTCTTGGCATTCGTGGCCTTGGCAAGCTCAACTTTCAACCTAGCATTTTCCTCAATAGCATTTGCATGATCACAAGAGGGAGTAGAGGTACTAGGTGAATTAGTTTTAGTGAGTTGAGTTTGTAGTTGCTCATGCGACTTGACTAGGGAAGAGTGATCACTCTTCAAGGCCTTGTGAGCCTTGTCAAGCTTCTCAATGTCCCCATGTAGTCTAGCATTAGCAACCACAAATTCAGCTTTCTCTTTTTAATCAATTTATATTTAGCAATAGCAAGATCTCTTTCCTTAATGATTTGAGCAATTATCTTATCATTTGTCTCATCAAGAGACTCAAGTCTTTGCTCTAGAGTGACCCTTTCTTCATTTTTCTTCAAGAGCAGCTTTCAAGGAAGCTATAGTGATAGAGTCTTCTCTCTCAATTTCACCTTTGGTCTCAAGGAGTTCATTGGCCTGCCCAAGTTGACTCATGAGAGCCTCAAAATGCTTCTTTGCTTCACCTTGCAAGTTAGTCATAAAGGAATCGAAAGCAACCTGTTCTTTCTTAATTTCAAGGCTAGAGATATCATCATTTCTTGAACAGTTTTAGGTGAAGAAGATGATACCTCGGTAACTTTAGCCATGAAGCAACGAGCATTGTTGGTGGAGATGTTCTCATTGGGGGATTCAAAGAGAGAAGGTGATGGAGTTGAGGTGATAGCCAAAGCAGCCACCTCACTTGTGGTTTCTTCTTCCTCTTCGGAATCATCGAGGGATATTCTTCTTGTGTCACCAACACCATTCTTGTTGGCTTCTTGTTGAGTGACTTCTTCTTGACCCAAGGCTTCTTTTGAGCCATCTTTGATAGATCCTTGGGAACAAGTCTTCCACCATGTTCTTCACGGTTCTCATAAGGACATTTGGCAACATAGTGATATTTGTTTTGGCAATTGAAACAAGTCTTCATCTTTGGATTGCCCTCCTTGTAACCACTTGATTTGAACTTTTGCTCAACTTCAGCTTTAGCCTTTGATGGGTTTTTCCTTGCTGCAAGAGCCACATAATCTCTATGAGCACTCTTGAGTTCTTCGGGGTTCAAGTAAGTTCCTCTTCATAGTCTTGATCTTCATCATCTTCCACCACTTTAGCCTTCAAAGCAAGTGAAGATCCTTGGTGCATTCCAATGGCACGGGCACGAGAATCTTGAGCAATTTGTGTTTGAACCTTGTAAGACTGCATTTCTTGCATGACTTCATTTGAGGTCATTAGATGATAGTTGTGTCTCCCTTGCAAATGCTTCAAATCAGTCGGTTCAAGGGGCAAGAGAGCATTTACATACTTCCTCTTGATCCAAGCATCATTCACATGTGTGCCACCAAGCTCCTTATATGTATTAGCAAGAGCCTTAAGTCTCCGATACATTTGCTCATGGTCTTCACCATCTTTCATGAAGAAACCTTCAGCTTTGTTGCTTATTTCCTCATATCGGTTTCTCTTCATGCTTTCATTTCCAATGAACGCCTCAGAGAGACTATCCCAAGCTTCTTTGGCGGTGGTGCAATGATCAATGAGGGGCATATCATCTTCTCCCACTGCATCACGAATCAAGTCAAGAGCTGTGGCATTTAGTTGACAATCAACTTTTTCTCTTCTTGTCAAGTCGGATTCATCCACAGCTCGGTATCCTTCTCCAATGATCCTCCAAAGCTCAATAGATGCACTGTTTACATAAGATCTCATAGAAGATTGCCATTTAGTAAACAAAGATGCATTTAGCTTAGGTGGTTTCCCCTTAGATGAATTGGAGGATGAGGGATAGGTAGATCGGGAGAGTATGCAAAAGGAACTCTAGCATGGGCTCCCGATCCATTAGGTGGTTTAAGGGGATCTTCAATTTTAGTTGATCCATCCCCTTTATCCTCTTTATCATCCGTTAAATCCCCGGAGGGACTCTCCGGATTAGGAGGTGTTGTGGGAGTCTTTGTACCCCCGAGTTGCGCTATCATTTCACGCAACTGCCTCATTTCGGTTTCCATAGAACTCTTCATGGTAGTGAAGTCCTCTAGGGAAATTGAAGGAGGAAGGACAAGAGGGTTCCCTTCAGCATCGAAGGCCATACTTCTCTTAGGCGGTTAAGCCCGAATAAAGAGCCGAGGCTCTGATACCAATTGAAAGGATCGTATGGCCACCTAGAGGGGGTGAATAGGTGCTACGTCAATTTTTAATACTTTTTCGATTTAGGCTTGACACAAAGGTAAATTCTCTAGATATGCAACTACGGTGAATTTACCTATATGACAAGTTTAACACTAAGCACGGTAAGAAACAAGTAAGAACTAAGAGTAAGGAGTAACCGAACGGGAAGCACGCGGAGACAAGGATGTATTCCCGAGTTCCTCCTTTTTAGGGGAGTACGTCTCGTTGGAGGGGTGTGAGTTTCAAACTCAAGACGCCACAAATGGCCTCACCCTATTCTCGATGAACCTTGCCCAAAAGCTCGGTTCACCTTCCACTATCGGAATCCTTCAAGGCGGAATCCGGAGCCCTTACAACACACTTGAGGCACAACCCACAAAAGGATTGGGAGCTCCCAAGCACCACGAATCTGCTACACAAAAGTAGCAAGCAAGTGAGTACAACAATGGGGCTAGGTTTTCCCAACGGAAACCCTAGCTAATGGTCCCTCAAGTGAATGAGGGGAAAATGAAGAACTGCTTGGTGAAGTTGTAGATCCGGGGCTTCTCCTTCAATCCTCCAAAGCTCAACGAGTTCGGGTGGAGGGATTGGGAGTAATCAGAGTTTTGAGCTTGCAGCAATGGAGGTCAACTGATTTTGGGCGAGCTAGCTGGCTGGAGGTAGGTGGGGGTGTATTTATACCCCTCCCAGAAATGTAGCCGTTGCAGACTTCAGGAGGCCAGATTATCCGGCTAGAGTGATGGCCAGAATATCCGGCCCCCGGAATATCCGGCCCAAATATTGAAATGTCCGGCCCCAAATATCCGGTTTTGGCAGACGCTCGCACTTCTGGTTGACCGCTAGTCCTTAGTGAAAATTCCTGGGGGGCGGAATATCTGGTCCAGAAACCAAATGTCCGGCCCCAATAATCCGGTTTTTCCAGATGCACGCACAAATGGCTGGCAGCTGGTCCTTAGCAGAAATTCCCGGGTGCCGGAATATCCGGTCCAGAAACCAAATATCCGGCCCCAATATTCCGGTTTTAGCAGAGCAACACACGAGCTCGTTTCACACATCTTTTTGGAGTTTGATGCTTATAAGATTTTGCCCTAAATCCTACTCACTTAAGTACGGTTAAATTATCGCTAGTGTTGTTGCCTAACACACAAAACATCGAGGGATCATGAAATGCCCTTTCCCATGGCCAGCGCAATGAAACCCTCATGGGATCCCAGGCGCCTAGATCCCGTGGGCCACAGAAGGAGGCGTCCGAGGAAGAAGACTTCGGCAGGCAGTTGCCGATGCGGCGAAGCTCCCATGCCCACGACATGCAGGGCGAACGCATCCACCCGTCACACTCGATGACCTGCTCCGTATTGTCAGAGGGCGTAATGAACCCCTGCAATGGTTCCTCATGCGCTTCTGACAGATGGCTTATCGGGTGCCTCGCGTTGGGGACGACGCCACTGTCATGATGTTCAAGAGCAACGTGAGGTACCCATGTCGGTGTTCGGAGAATGGGGGATTCCCCGTACCCCTGGCGCGCGCTCCTGGGAGACGCCATCGACATCCAAACCATGGTGAGGCAAACACCAGAGAAGGCCCCGGGGAAGGAGTCTCCGGAACGCCCTGGACCATAATGACCCACAAGTATAAGGGATCGCAACAGTCTTCGATGGAAGTAAAACCTAAATTTATTGATTCAACACAAGGGGAGACAAAGAATACTTATAAGTCTTAGCAACGGAGTTGTCAATTCCACCACACCTGGGAAAGCATTAGTAACAAACGTGATGTGAAAGCAGCAGTAACTTGAGAGCAATAGTAGCAGTAAAGTAACAACAGCAGCAGTAACACCGGAGGCAATGGCGCGGAAAATAGTTGATGGCGTGTATGGACCGGGGTTCCTAGCTTTGCTAGTGGTAACTCTCCAAACAAAGAAAATGTGTTGGGTAAACAAATTACAGTTGGGCAATTGATAAAAATTGTGAGGGCATGACAATGCATATTATGATAAGATAAAGTTCACTGTGGTATTTAATTGGGCATTATAACAAAATACATAGACTGCTTGCTAGCTGCATCTATGACTAATAATCCACCCCCGGGATAGCTTCCGTGTCTCCTGCGAGTATTAAGTTGCAAACAACAGATAAAAGTATTAAGCAAAGTGTGTAATGTAAACAATACATCTGATTGATAAGCGTGCCCATAAGCATAGCATAGTTGTTTTCTCCCTAGTAGCAACAGCACATCCCCGTTCTTAGACGTTTCTGTGAATCGTGCCCAGACTCATGGGAGGCATGAACCCACTATCTAGCATAAATACCCTCTCTTGGAGACACAAGCAACTACTTGATCAAGATAACCACATGTATCGGAGAGCATGCAAGATCTTAAATAAAACATAAGTATGATAACATGATGAACAAACTGATCATAATTCCACAATTCATCGGATCCCAACAAACACAACACTAATTACATCAGATGAATCTCAATCATGTAAGGCAGCTCATGAGATTATTGTATTGAACAACATGGGAGAGAGAGTACCAACTAGCTACAACTAGATTCCGCAGTCCATGGGGGAACTACTCACAAACCATCATGGAGGCGAAGTGGAGGCAGCGTGGTTGATGGAGATGGCTCTAGGGGTCAATCCCTGTCCCGGCAGGGTGCCGGAGCAGGAACTTCTGACCCCCAAAACTAGGGTTTGTGGTGGTGACGGAGCTCGAACGCGTATCTTGAAAAGGTCTTCGGTGTTCTCGCGTTTTTAGGTCATGAGGTAATTTATAGGCGAAGGGGCGGCGTAAGGCGGTGCTCTGGTGGGCCAAGCGGGCCCACGGCGTGGGGTAGACCCTGGCCGCGCCCCTAGGCCGTTTGGGGGCTGTGGGCCCCCCTGTAGATGGTCTTCTGGCTCCGTGGCTTATTTGTGCTGAAAAAAATCCCGTTAATTTTCATCCTATTTCGAGCACTTTCATTTTTGGCCCTTTTCAGCAATAAAAAGACAGAAACTGGCACTGGGCTCTAGGTTAATAGGTTAGTCCAATAAATGTCATTAAATGATATAAACTTTAGAAGAAACTTGTGGCATTTGATATAAAACAAGCATGGAACATCAAAAATTATAGATACGTTTTAGATGTATCAGACCACATCCGTTGGGGGCTCACCCCGGGAAGGACGCAGTCGACTCGGGAAGACAGAGGCCAGCAACATGGCACGTGATTCCTGCGTCGTGACCCGGCAAGGGTTGCTTCGCAGGGAAGGAAAGCGAGGCAGACGTCAAGGACAACACGGCTCGCGCCCTCTGCCGGGTGCAGGCGTGACACTGACAAGACCCGGCGCATTGTCCCCTCAGTGCAAGCGCAGCGCCTGGCGCGATGCCCGGACCTCTGACAAGATGAGACTCGCCGTCACCTATGTTCCAGTGGGGCGGATGGCATGGAGGACAGCGCGTTGACGCACTGCCACGAAGGCGACCGACGGGCGCCACCTGGGCTTGGGCGCGACACGTGCCCACCCGCCTCGGTGGTGTTCATACGGCATGACCACTTGTAGTGTCCCCTTGGCATATAAAAGGAGGCCCTAGGTCATCTTGGAGAGAGAAGGAGGATCACCATTGCTAGTCGTCACCTTGAGCTCTCCACTCAGACTCGGGGGCTGGAAGAACAACACCCCGGGAACCCTGGACGTGTTCTTTCCTAGCTCACGAAGGTAGTGCAGATCTTGTTGACATCCCACTATAAATCATCACCTCGACAATACATCTAGACAAGCAGGACGTAGGGTGTTACGTGGCAGGGCGACCTGTACCTGGGTAAATCCTGGTGTGCTTGTGTTTGAGCTTGGGGACCGAATCCGGAGCGCCTCGCGCCCTCTACCGAACAAATAGGGGGTGCCTAGCATCCCCGTGTCCGCGTACTGATACGGGACATCTGAAGCGCCATGTAGGGGCCACCCGTGCCTACATTCTGGTTCCCTTGCCAAGGCTGGCACGCTCGGGAGCTAGGAGGCCAGCTTGGCGATGGAAGGAAGCCTTGAATCGCCGGGGGCTCGGTCGGCCGAGGGGCGGTGAATGTCTGAGCAGAAGGAGACCCCGGGGGGCGGCGTCCCGGAAGAAGCGACCACGGGAGGAGGCGCACCTGACCAAGTCATGACCATCGGGTCTTGCCGAGGGACTCGAGAATGTGCTCGTCGCATTCCTGAGGGAGAATGTGGACGTCTTCGCGTGGGAGTCCTCAGACCTTCCCAGGGTGCCAAGGGAGGTTATCGAGCATCACATGGACGTGTGCCCCGATGCCCGCCCCGTGAAGCAGAAGGTACGGTGGCAAGTGCAAGATCGGCGGGACTTCATCATAGAAGAAGTTCACAAGATGAAGAAGGCGAGGATTATCTGGGAAGTAATCCACCCTACTTGGACGGCTAACCAGGTAATTGTGCCGAAGGTCATGAGACAGAAGAGATTTTGCGTTGACTTCACGGACCTTAACCGGGCTTGCCCCAAGGATCCCTTCCCGTTGCCACGCATCGATCAGATCGTGGACTCTACGGCAGGGTGCGACTTGCTTTGCTTCCTAGACGCCTTCTTCGGATATCACCAAATCAAGATGGCTCGGGAAGACGAGGAGAAGATGGCGTTTATCACGCCGGAGGGGTGCTTTTGCTTCACTAGCATGCCCTTCGGACTGAAGAACGCTGGGGCCATGTTTCAGGGAACTATGCGGGCTTGCCAGGGCCCCATATGGGGAGAAACGTGGAAGGCTATATAAACGACATCGTCGTGAAGACGCAGCACCAGGCAACCCTGATAGAGGATCGCGGGAGACCTTCGGCAACCTGCGGGGGATCCAACTCAAGCTCAACCCCCACAAGTGTGCCTTCGGGGTTCCCTCGAGAAAACTCATCGGCTTCCTCGTGTCGCACCGGGGAATCGAGGCTAACCCCAACAAGATTCGAGCCATTGAGGCCATCCAGGCTCCCAGACGAATCAAGGACCTACAGCGGCTCAACGGGTGTGTGGCCGCACTGGGGCATTTCATCTCCCGCTTGGGAGAGCGAGCCCTCGTGTTCTTCAAGTTGCTCAAGACCAAGGGGCCCTTCCAATGGAGCCCAGAAGCTAAAGAGGCCTTGCAAGACCTGAAGAAGTACATGTCTTCCCCCGGTCCTCGTGGCCCCTGCCCCCGAGGAGCCCTTGCTCCTATATGTGGCAGCCACAGACCTGGTGGTCAGTGTGGTCCTTGTGGCCGAACGGGAAGAAGAATCCCGCGACAAACTCGCGAGGCCGAAAGATGGTACAACGGCCAGTTTATTTCGTCAGCTCTGTGCTACGAGATGCTCGGGAACGCGATCCCTCTATGCAGAATCTGCTCCTCGGGTTATTACTCGCTTCCCGCAAGCTGAGGCACTACTTTGAGGGGCGGACCATCACCGTCGCGACCTCGTACCCGCTAGAGCGAGTCCTCCGCAACTCTACTGCCATGGGACTGATCGCCGAGTGGTCAACCGAACTGTCAGACTTCGACCCGCGGTTCGCAAACACCACCCCAATCAAGAGCATGGCACTAGCCAACTTCGTCACGGAGTGGATGCCAACCCCCGCTAAGGAAGAGGAATCGCCCATGATCCTGCCCGGGAAGGAGGACCCTGGCCGATGGTACGTGTTCTTTGACAGGGCCTTCCCTTACGAAGGCGCGGGGGCTGGAGTCCTTATTGTCTGTCCTACCGGGGACCAGTTGAAGTACGTCGTTCAGATGGACTTTGATCGGGGGCTGGCTTCTAACAACACGGCGGAGTATGAAGGGCTCCTCGCGGGGCTGAGGGTTGCGGCGGGCCTCGGGATCGGCCGCATCATGGTGCATGGAGACTCCAAGTTGGTGGTGAACCTGGTAACGGAAAAATGCAACTGTCCTCCAATGCAGGATGACATGGAAGAAGTCTGCAAGCTGGAGAGGCGATTCGATGGGATCAAGTTGGAGCACATACCGCGTGGGCAGAACGGTGTGGCTGACGAGTTATCCAAGATGGCAGCCAAGAAGGAGTCTGTTCCCCCGGGCGTGTTCATCGAGCGGCTCACCATGCCCTCCATCAACACGGCTCTGGGAACAAGGGCAAGCACGCCCCGCAGAGCCATGGAGAAGGCCGATCCGGGAAAAGGAGTCCCGAGGATGGGACGGTGGACTGCCACGTGGCATATGTTGCGGAGACCGGCAACCCCGAGTGGGCAGCTGACATACTCCAATACCTACGTAATCAAGCACTTCCCAAAGACGATTAGCAGGCGGAGCAGATTGCCCGAAGAACCAAGATGTACGTTATCATCAATGGAGAGCTCTACCGGCGGCGGGAGTGCGGCGCAAAGCTTCGCTGCATTTCTCGGGAGCAGGGACGGACGCTCTTGGCAGACATCCACCACGACATGTGCTCAAGCCACCTTACGGCCCGGTCCTTGGCCGGGAAGGCCTTCCGGCAAGGCTTCTACTGGCCGACAGCGCTTTCGGACGCTGACAAGCTGGTACGATCCTGTGAAGCTTGCCAGTTCCAAGCCAAGAACATCTACCAGCTGGCTCAAGCTCTCCGGACAATCCCGCTCTCTTGGCCGTTCGCGGTCTGGGGGCTACACATGGTCGGGTCATTTCTTGCAACCACCGGAGGGTACCGGTACCAAATCGTCGTCATTGACAAGTTCACAAATGGGTAGAAGGACAGCCCATCCGATCCTAGACGGCGCTGGCGGCCGTCAAATTCATCCAGGGAATCATATGCCGTTTCGGCGTGCCAAATCGCATCACCGACATGGGCTCTCAGTTCACCAGTGGACTGTTCCAGGCTTACTGCGTCCACCTCAGAACGAAGATATGCTACGCATCCGTTGCTCACCCTGGAGCAACGGGCAGGCGGAGCGGGCCAACGCTGAGGTACTCAGAGGACTGAAGACCCGAACCTTCCAACGGTGCGATAGTTGCGAACGGGCATGTATTGAGAAAGTCCCACTCGTGATGTGGTCGCTACATACTGTCGTGGGATTGTCAAGCAGAGGTCATGGAGATGACTTCGTAGAGTTGGGGATTAAGCGATCGAGCGTCTCCGAGCTAAGGATCACAGGCACGAGGAAGACGATGTTTTTTACCCAGGTTCGGCCCTCAATGTGAGGTAAAGACCTACGTCCTGCCTATCCTAGATTGGTATTGATATGAATATGGTGTTACAAGGGGTTGGCGATCGAGGTGTCGAGTCGCCTCTCTCTGGATGTATGAGAGATTTTTTAGCTTGGGGTTCTAGGTCCTTGGAGTCCACCTTATAAAGACGATGGCTCGCAAGGTTACAAGGAAACTTCTCTCCCAAGGAAAGTATGAGCCGGAGTCCTACTTGGAGACTAAGTAATGTAATTTCGTGTCTTCCAAGTTATGTCTTCACCTGCCAGATAAGCCTGCGCCAGTTAAGTCTGCGCCAGTTAAGCCGCGACTGTTAAGCCGCGCCAGTTAAGCCACGCCTGTTAAGCCACGCCAGTTAAGCCTCCACCAGCTTACGTCTTGATAAGTTCGTACGTCGGCTCATACTCAATTAGGTATTCCCCGACATTAGCCCCCAAGCTTCCGGGTGATTCGTAGAGTCAGGCGGAAGATCTTGACTTGATGTTGACGATTTCGCCGACTTGAGTATGTAGAGCTTGGTGACTTACTGATGATGAGTCGCGAGCGTAGCGGCTTATTGAGCTGCTGATGTAGAAGCGCTGACTCGCATATGTTTGTTGATGTACTATCACAGGCATTTGAGGCCATGCACAAGTCTTCCTCACTTGCTATTTGAACACTTATGTTTAGTCGCATTGAAGCTGCAGAATCGCGATAAGCTCTCCACGAAAATTATATAAGGTGTCGGCGAAGCCTTTGGTGAAAACCACCTTTTCCTGTTAGATGTAAGACTGAGCTGAAATCATAAGAATAATAACTTATGAGCATCAAGATATATTAGCCAATATGTATATGGTGCTAAGTCATAGACATCGAAATAGAAAAGACCATAGACATAAATAAGCTGGGCAATCATTAGAATAATAATATGTCATGTTATCATGACGAGCCATTTGAGCACATATTGAATCATGGCGGCTCAAGGGTATATAGCCACAGCCTGTATTAAAAGATTTCTGAGTCACTAGTTTGACTCGCAAATGGATATGTATATTCTCATGTGCTGCAAAAATTAAATCTACATATAATCATGGTATATGAGTATAATAAAGACCGCCAGATATGCATGGTGGATGTGTAGCCCCGAGGGCCGGGTTGCATGCTTGATCATGTTGCTCGGGACTCAAAAAATATCTCAACTTAGACAAAAACTTAATTGTCCTAGCCCCCAGGCGTTAAGCAGGCATGATTTCATTATCCTGCTTGATGGCATATCGTTGCAATTTGATCTGCAACGGATTGAGCAAATATTGTTGCCGCAATTAAACAATAATATTTGGAGTCAGGCAAAGCCGCTTATAAACTCCGAACTATGAAATATTAGTGGAGCTGCTAGGAAAAAAGATAATCCCAGTCAAACTCTAGATATAGATGAAAGAATCATCCTTAAAAATTCCACTTAATGTGGCTGTAGATAAAAGATAATGGTGGCTTCAACAGCCGATATCAGGGAATGATTATCTCAATCATTAAAAAATCTGGTAATGCCAGTTCAAACTCATTTGGTCGAGTTATATGTTCCTGAAATTCAAAGGGAAAAGCCCCTGAGGAAGTAATGATATTAACTTGATGACAATATGTTAGCCTTGGTGGCTGGTAATAATTATGATAAAAATTTAGTACTCCGCATAATAGCATATGGTACCCTGCATGATAACATAGTATAATCTGCATGATAACAAATGGTATGTCGCATGATAGCATGTTGTAATCTGCATGATAGCAAATGGTTGCATAATAACAACTTAGTTGCATGATAGCAACTGGTAAGATGCATGATAGCATATTGTACGATGCATGATAGCATATGGTACTTGACTCAGTATTTCCCAGATCTAATGTGTGTTCAGGGTCGAGAACGGCCATGATAGGCAGCCATGATAGGCGTTCAGACTCGATTGACGCCACACGCGGGTACTTTAGTCCTTCTGAATTATCTCTATTACCGTTAAGTAGGTCTTCGCGCGGCTCAGTATTTCTCAGGTAAAAACGCCGCGGCCATGATAGACAATCAAGCTCGATTGACGCCGCGCCCCAGTACTTTGGCCGCATATTGCAAAGATACTTCTGACTTAAGGCGAGTATAATCAGGATTATTACTTTTATCGGCTGCAATAGCCGTGACGAGCTCTAATTAGCTTTGATGATAACCAGCTCTGATTAGCTGTAGATGTGGTACAGCGAGTCACCTGTTTTAACTCAAATATTTGATAAGATAATGATTCATTAATGACTCATAAACTGATGTAATGATGAGCTGTTTGCGACTCATAAAATGATATGGGGGTAAATCGCTTATGCGACTCATAAAATGATATGACAATAAGTCGATGGTGACTCGCAAAATGATATAATGGTGAATCATGAAATAACAATGATAAATCATGAACTGATAATGATAAATCATGAAATGATATAATGAGTTCTCAAATATCAATGCTTGAACATGTAATGGTGACATTGGTACATTAAGAAATCCGCTTGCGGATGTAAAAGCTGACTTGTCAATAAATCATGCAAGCTATAAAAAGAGATCAATTTTAACAGATATAGTGCGAGCTAAAAAGAACTCTAATTTAGTAGATCCAATGCGGGTTGTAAGACCCTAATTTGAGAAGTACTAGATGTAATTAAGCCTTCAAAGTGATCTGAATTTAAAGTCCGCGGCATGATATAATTTGAATCGCAGAGATATTGATAATAAGCATCATAAGCTAGATATGCAGCCCTCGAGATTAATTCGAAGGTGGAACTTAATCTTAACTGATAAAAATAAAAGGTTGCGAAAGTTGAGTATAATAGCAACTTATCTGGCGTTAATGACCGATATGATCCGTGGACTGCAGATGTCAATGAAGTAGCCGTGATGGTATGCGCAGCAAGGTGGAGCTGTCCATGGTGAAAGTGAATTTTGACCGCGGCGACTCGCAGGATCGTCGTTGCCGCGGAATATAAGTCGTTATCCACGATGAGGTTGAAGTCGCCCTTGGCGAATCTGTGATAATCATGCTGATCGCATCTTGACAATCGTGCTTGCAGTCTAATTCTCCTTCCCCTCTGCCTTTTGATCGTAAGCTATTTTTGATGCATGCTGAGGTCGCGCCCGAAATGAAATTCACTTATATAAGTCGCCGTATCCGTTCTGCTCCTTGGGTACATTTTATAAGTCGCATGACTAGGCTGAAGCCATGCTGCCTTTGAGCCGATCGCCCACTTATTCTTTTCCTCTTTTTTCTATTTTATTTTTCCTGATTACTTCCTTGATCCTTGAGTCGCCGAGCTGCAGCATACGTCCTGGGACGATTTTTCTTTTTCATCTTATTTGGCTGCCCTTGTTAACTCGCGTGCCTTTTCTTGCATGTAGCAATACTGTTGCACGTTGTTTATTTTAGAAAAACATGATCACGTCGTAGCGACCTTGGTCTGGTCCAAATTGCTCTTTTCCTTTGGTGAAACGTCTTCGTGAACCATTGAATCCGTCACCTCTCCGTGGTGGTTTCAAACTCCGACTGCAGATTTTTCTGGACGCCGAACCGCAATCCCTGCTGACCATAACACACGATGTATCTCGATCTGATCAGCTGGTGCGCGAGGGGAACGCTGATATCGAACCCCCATGCATTGTTGTTGAAAATATGTCTTGACGTCTGAGTCGCTCTTAGTATACACGCGGCGAGTCTCCCATGGCATAGTTGATGTTGGAGCCGGTGGCAAGTTTAACATCGTCGTTGCTTTGCAGGTTGCAGATCCATGCAATTGATTTTGAACCGGACTCCCGGGTTGAATTCGCGAAATTGGCTAGATGCAAAACATGACGCAGTGCGTGAGTCGCTGACGGAGATCTAACCGTTGGAATTGTCTCAAATTTGTTGGAGGGCTTCAGGGTTGTAATCCGCAGGTTTTCATCAGAGGGATCTTCGAATTGATGTCCGAGTCGACCTCGATAATTATTTTCCCAAAGTCGCGCGGAGTTCCGTCAGCTTTCGACAGGGTTTCAGTGTTTGAGTCGGCCACGGAGATCTAACCGTTGGAATCTGATGCGCTTTGGACAGCTCCTATGAAACTCGATTTCGCATCTTTCCAGCGAAGGGATCGTCGAGATGAGTTTCGAGCCGCCGCCGGTGAAGGCCGTCATACGGGCGTTGGTGCTGTCCTGTAACCCGCACGTGAGGGGCGTTGTCGAAGTTGAGCCCTGAATCACGCGGTCGAATTTCTCCACGCTTTCTACTCAAGCTTGAGGTAGATCTTGATGTAGATGTTGATACCGCCAAATCGTTTAGACCGGCGCGATGTCAAAGTCGTCGAGCTTGAATCGACGACCAGATCCTCCGTCCCTGGCACAGATCCAGCGCGGAACGTGACGCTCTTGACCGCAGGCCCCACGGTGGGCGCCAACTGTCGTGGGATTGTCACGCAGAGGTCATGTAGATGACTTCGTAGAGTTGGGGATTAAGCGATCGAGCGTCTCCGAGCTAAGGATCACAGGCACGAGGAAGACGATGTTTTTTACCCAGGTTCGGCCCCTCAATGTGAGGTAAAGACCTACGTCCTACCTATCCTAGATTGGTATTGATATGAATATGGTGTTACAAGGGGTTGGCGATCGAGGTGTCGAGTCGCCTCTCTCTGAATGTATGAGAGCTTTTTTAGCTTGGGGTTCTAGGTCCTTGGAGTCCACCTTATAAAGACGATGGCTCGCAAGGTTACAAGAAAACTTCTCTCCCAAGGAAAGTATGAGCCGGAGTCCTACTTGGAGACTAAGTAATGTAATTTCGTGTCTTCCAAGTTATGTCTTCACCTGCCAGATAAGCCTGCGCCAGTTAAGTCTGCGCCAGTTAAGACGCGCCTGTTAAGCCGCGCCTGTTAAGGCTCCACCAGCTTATGTCTTGATAAGTTCGTACGTCGGCTCATACTCAATTAGGTATTCCCCGACACGTACCACCCGAGTCAGGCCACTGGAGAAACACCGTTTTCCCTCATTTATGGGGCGAAAGCGGTGCTACCCATGGAGCTTAAATATGGATCTCCTCATACTTACGCATTCCAAGAGGAGATGCAGCAGGAAGACAGGATTCACGACGTTAACCTCCTCGAGGAGGTCCGGTGCCTGGCAGCAGTGCGCGCAGCGCGCTACCAACAGGGACTCCGCCGCAATCACAACAGGCAGGTCCGTTCCCGGGTGTTCGAAGAGGGAGATCTTGTCCTTCGCCGAAGGCAAAGCCTGGAGGGAACGCACAAGCTCTCTCCACCGTGGGATGGGCCCTATCGGGTAGTTCACGTCGAACGGCCGGGCGTCGTCCGGATGGAGACGGAGGAGGGAAGGAGAGAGCCGAATTCTTGGAATATCCGGGCATCGTCCGAATGGACACAGAGGAGGGAAGGAGAGAGCTGAATTCTTGGAATATCGGGAACCTCCGAAAGGACCACCTTAAAAAGTTCTACCCATAGGGCGGAAATTTGTCGACAAGGGCGGAGACGCTGTGCCAAATTGCGATCCTAGGGATGCCTAGATATGCCATAGCGTTAACCGGGCCGGGATCGAACGTAATCCACAGAGATCGAGGGGCATCCCTCCCCCCCCCCCCCTAAAAAGAGAGAGAGAAAAAAAAGAGAAAGAAAAGGACAAAAGGTGGGGGGAGGTTAGAGTGGAAGGGATGGTCTCACCAAAGCGAGGCCCGCATCCCATATTGACACCTAAGAATCATGCGCCTCGAGGAAGGGGTCGTCGCTACTGTCGCTCTCAATGCAACATGCGGCGCGACAGTTGGAGTGGTCGAAGAACTTGACGAAGAACGTCCCCAGCCCATCGAACCTTAACTAGGCAACGTACCCGGGCTTCACCATGGGTCCGTGTGAAGGATCTCCAACCCTTCACCAAGTACAGATCCCCGTTGGCGTCGCGCTCCGTCTACAGACATGTGGGGACGTTGGGGCAGCCCTCCGTGCGTATCCACATCACCTGCAGATCGGACTCGGCCACCAAATTCACGTAGGCGTCCTGGAGCTTCAGCCGCCTCCTCAGCTTCCCGTGAAGTGAGAAGATGAACTCGAAGGATGGCTTGTGGAGGTCGTGAGGCGGAGGACGGGCGCAGGAGGGAGGACAAACCCCACGGACGCCGCTGCGGCCGCCTTAACCCCGACGCTGACGGCTAGGACCGCGGCTGATCGGGGTCGGAGAGGAGGGCGCGGTGGGAAAGGCAAGCGGGGGGCCATGACCATGGCGGCCTGCACGAACTCCTCTGGCCATTGGTGCAAGGGAGAAGGACGAAGAGAGGAGGCGTGGAAGTAGCAGGGATGGAGGGGCGACCGAGGCAACTCCGCCTACCCCCCTCTTTATAACGTGGGAAGTGTGCGACGCGCGGGCGGTTCCTATCCCGCCCGCATTAAAACCGCCTCGCATTTCCCAGGTTAACGGAGGGATCACCGTCATGACCTGAGCGGCAGTTACTACTTTTGTTGGAATCGAGGCGCCATCACTCGAGTGCTTGCCCCCCGAGGATGACGTCACGGCAGTTGCAACATTATGCGACCCGGGAACATGCGCTGTTGGACGTCCCTGGACGGAAACCGGCCACCCACCGCTCGAGGACGCCCGTGGGCTACTGTCGGCGTTCGGAGAACGGGGGTTCCCCGTACCCTAGGCGCGCGCTACTAGGGAGATGTCATTGACGTCCAAACCACGGTGAGGTAGACACCAGAGAAGACCCCGGGGAAGGAGTGTCCGGAACGCCCTGGACCACATCCGTTGGGGGGCTCACCCTGGGAAGGACGCAGTGGACTCGGGAAGACAGAGGCCAACAACATGGCGCACGATTCCTGCGTCGCGACCCGACAAGGGTTGCTTTGTGTGCTTTTGTTTGAGCTCGGGGACCGAATCCGGAGCACCTCGCGCCCTCCTACCAACCAAATAGGGGGCGTGTTGGGGGGATGATAACCCGGCAGGCCCATGAGGAGGAAAACATGACCCGCCAGGCAGGAGGCCGGGCGAGGTCAGCTATCATCATCATGGGCCGGGTTGTACTGATAGGCCGGCGAGCTTGTTGGTAACCCGGCCTACGTAAGGGAGGTTCCAGAAGACTCGGAGGCGGTGCGCATCACGGAGTCCGGGACTTGGAGGACACGAAAGGCTACAAGAGGTAGAATAGGACTCCGAGTACGGGGAGAACCCGACGTTACCTTGTACGAGGCCAGGAGACTCGGCGATCTATATAAGATGGGTCCTATGTTATAGTTAGGGATGATCCAAGTTAGTAGAGACAAGATACACATCTATTGTAACCCTAGACTCGTGACTCGGCGACATTGCTGTCCGGGTCTCAAGATCTCCCATCAATAACAACAAAGCAGGAAGTAGGTCTTTATCTCCAATGGAGAGGCTGAACCTGGGTAAATCATGTGTCCCTGCTGAGCTATACAATCTCCTATATGCCAGAGCCGCCATGTCCCCCAACGTAAATTACCCCCGGGTAACATCTGCCGTGACAACCCCACGACAGGGTGCCTTGCATCCCCGGTGTCCGCGTACCGACACGCGACAACCCTCGATTGCGGAGGAGGCTACGGGCGAGGTTCTCTCCCGGCGGGCGGAGGAGATATGGGGCATCATCGAGCAACTTGTCATGGAGGAAGACCTGGGGAATCCCCCTAGATCCGTCATCGACTACAACAAAACAAGCTAGCCCGCCGGGCCCTATATCTGGCCCTTGGCCGGAAGGAAGGTTCGGTGGATGCCAACATGGGAGCCCTTAACGGGGTAAAACGTTCCCCCATGGCTGGGCTTCCCGCCAGGGACTAGAGGTTGGGAAAGCAGGAGGGAGTTCGGTTAAGACCGAGCCGTCTTGTCCAATACCACACCTAGGCGTTCCAACTCGTTGAGGCACAGGCGAGAGCGGGTCTGCCCCCGCGTCGTAAGGTGCCGAAATCGCACACTGAAAATGGCCGCAAGCATGTCCGGGAGGCCCCGTGTGTATATCGCTGGGGGTACCATAGTCGTAGGCAGAAGCGCGACCGCCCCCGCATCTCAAAGTGCCAAAGTCGCACGATGTGAACCAACGCGTATCTGGGTTTGCCCCGGGAGTAAACCGCTATAGCCGGGGGACCTTCTTCCCCGTCTAGTACCAAATGAATAAGAGCACTTTTGCCGATTTCGCAGATTTTCGCCACATTGAGGGCTTGCACTCTGGTTTTAAAGATTTTGCAACAAGTTCTACCGTTTGCTTCGAGTTGCTCTTTCGTTGGGACTTCTTATGATTTGCTCCTATATTGAGAAAGGGTCGGGATGCATGCCGGGGGCTAGCCGGGTCCCCAGACGTATTTTCTCTGTGACTTGGGCCCATTTTGGGCCTATTCAAATCGCGATTCAGGGGCCTCTTCGTTTGAACTCCTACTCGAAATTTGGAATTCGCATATACTCTTCGTGACTAACCGTCGGGGCAAATGATGAAGTAACCAGATGCCCAGGTGGAGAGCCCAAACAGGCGGGCATGAGGTTGCTAAATGATGCATGTAAAATGCATATATGAACTTTGCATTATTTTACTCATATTCCCATCATATTTGCATCATATAAGGGTTATATCATTGATTTATAATGATTTTGGGAATAATTCACAAGTTCCCCTATTTTTCTGGAATTAACCCTGCGCAGGCAGAAAACCCTATTTTCTATATTTTGATGTTTCAGGGACCCAAACGACGTCCAAATGACTTGCAATTTTTGGAGCATCAATATTTGGAAGGAAGAAGACCTGGGAGCGAAGGAAGCAAACAAACGGAGGTCCGAGGACCAAAAGGAGTGGGCCCACACGGCCACAGTACCTGGCCGCGTGGGACCCCTCATCTGGGCCCTCGACGCTCCGTTGCCGTCGATCTTTCTTCCAGAAGCTTCGTCTAGACCTAAAACCGACTATAAAAATAGTCCCCGAGGCTCTTCGGAGGAGAGCGCCGCAGAAACACAGAAACACCGAAACAGAGATCAGGAGCTGCAGATTGGAGGGGGAAAACTCCGGTGGGGCGCTGCCGGAGAGGTCTCCACCTTCTCCAACGACATCTCCATCAACTCCATGATGAAGAGGGAGTAGTCCACCCCTGGACTATGGGTTTGTGGAAGTAACTAATGTATCTCTCTCTCTCTTGTGCTTCACTAATTAGCACCGTATGAGCTACCGAACATGATTACGATCATCTATGTAATACCTTTGTGGTGGATCTTTATGAGTTAATATATGTGTGAGATTGCAATTGTTTTACTTCAGTTATGAAACTAGATGCATATTATGTACCCCGTTCTTGTTTACTTGTTTTGATCAAGCATGTTTATGAGAGCGTGTGAGAGGGAACGTGTGCATTAGATGGAGTAACGGGGGGTGGCTAGTGCGGTGAACGTGAGAGAAAGTTCCGCGATCCACTTGGGTATTTTACCTTACTTTGTTGCCTCACTAGGGATAAAAAGAAATACCTTGCTACCGGAGATGTGGGTGTGACCATGCCACTACTCCATGACTAGATCTAGCATGTTCTTATTTCAACTTCATGTCATGAAACTTATTGCTATGCTCTGATTTATCTTAATACTAAGGTGTTATGATTTAGTTCGCATCTTAGTGGAGTATAAGAGAGATTAATAACCAAAATATCTCTATGTTAGGACGTGATGCCCATATGATTAATAACTTGTCATGAAACTTTGTTGCAATCTCATATGTTAACTTTTGTGTTCCATTGTCCACCACATCATTAAAGAGAGAGTGCATTTGTGAAACTATGAACCCCGGTCCATTTTTAATCATAAGAAACACCTTTCCAACAACTTTCATCCACTTTTCATTTTCAGCCATAATTAAATCCGAAAATACAAAAATACTTTTGTATCTTGCATACATCATATAAAACCCAAAAAATATCATTTATCATTGTTTCCATCATCCTTGCATATTTTATTTGCATATTTATTTATTGTTTTGTTTTATCATTCTCACACCTTGTGCTTGACAACCACTTGGTGAGGTTGAGGGCACAAAACAATTTATCTTTGTTTGCAGGTTTCCAAGGGAATGATAAGGAGGTAAAGCTTCCACTACTGATTCCCGAGAGTTCGATATAAACCCTCGAGTAATCCCTCATATGGAAAACAAGTCTTGCCCGTACTACACACTCTGCTATTGGGGTCTCAACGTACGCCATTGAGGGCTATCACTAAACTCGATACATAACCTTGTCTCCAGCGAAGCCTGTGAAAGTGTGGTCATGACGTCGGTGCACAGTCAACCGGGGAGCCAAGCTGTCACCACACCAGCGCAGACTACGCCCATGGAGGGTGGGAAAACCACAGATACAAGCCACTCATGCATAGATACCGAGTAAAGACAAGGGAATAGATTGACAAGGATTGATACAAGGAAAGTTTCATGGCCCATCTCTTTTGCAGGGACTAAGCTCCGGCGGTAGGACCCCTGGAGTGATAGGGACCGGCGGAGCCTTTAGATGAGTGAGCGGATGTCACTCGTTCCTGAAGCTGCTCTAGCGCCTGTCGTAGGCCGCGTTCTCGGCCGTCAGGAGGGCGATGGAGTCATCAGACTTCTTCTCGTCCTGACAAAGGGACAACTAGAATCATAAGAAAGCAGCTGGGAAATACAGAATGGCCAAGGCGCGAGGGCGCTGACACGCTCCCTACCTCTATCGCCTTGCACAATATCTCCACGAGATCAGATGGGTCATTGCCACGCATGTGGCTCTGGTGTCGTCAAGATCACGACACTAACCGGGATTACCTGAGAAGGATGCGAGGCAGTAGATCCCCGCCAGACCGGGAACGAGTGAGCAAGCGGGTGCCCTAGCCAGAAAGGAGGATGAGGAAGCCGCTACAAACAACCATCAGACCGATCACCGCAAGGTTCGTTCGAAGTACAAAAGCACAAGACAAGAAGGAGGGTATACCGGCGGAGCTATGTTGGTGGAACAGTAGGCGGCCCGTCCCACTACGAAGGGGTTGCCAACTCGGTGCTTGGAGATGGATCACACCCACTCCACCAACAGAGAAAGATTCAGCGGTTGCGAGGTAATCTGGATGCAATCTCCGGTGTGCATCCACTCCCCAATTCCGTGAATTTGGAGTTGGAGTGGTTGCACTCGACAAAGCTTCCAGGTGGTGAGCAAATCAAGCCCAATGAGACCCTCGGTCACCAGCTCCACGAGGCGCTTGTTCATGACCTCCAGGGAGTCGAGGTCCCAAAATCCGTTTAGTTCCCAGTTCCGGCAGGAATAGGGAAGGTCACGGCAGAAGGCAGGATGACTTGGGCTGCCTTTTGCCGAGGCAATTCGGCGAAGTAGAAGAAGGAGCGCTCCCAATCGGCGCTCGCTCCAAGCAGCTTGAGGTCGGGATAAATGGGATTGCGAGGCACAACCCTCATCACCCCACACTCCAGCTCGTTGTCGCCCTCTCCCGCGATCTTCCCGGTAAAAGAGAAGCAATAGCACCATAACCCAAGATGTGGGTGCACACTAAAGTTCCCCTCACAGAGTGTGACATAGAACGAGATGTGTGTTAGACAGTCGGGGGTAAGGTGATGGAGCTGAATACCATACAGATCAAGGAGCTGTTTGAAGAACGGGTGAGTTGGGGGAGAAAGCCACCGCTCCAAGTGATATACGAACAAGACGCACTCGCCCAGCCTCGGACGCGGTGTGCACTCGATGTCAGGAGCCCTCTAAAGGCAGCGTCTGGCGGTGGGGATGAACCCGATCGGCGCCATGAAGTCCAAGTCCCAGCACGTCATGGAGGAACCGGCCCACGCCAGTCCCTCCTCGGCCGCGGCACAGAGAAAGTACGGGGTTCGCCATTAGGATCTACAAGGACTCGAGGCATATCGAAGGAGGGGAATAAGACACTGGCAGGGAAGGGGAGGATTATTATGGGAGCTGCACCGGTGGCTCATGTCTTAAGATGAAGGCGTCAACCGCAGCATCCACCACGCTCTCCCAGGCATTAGCTGCCGCTCCAACCTCGCGATGCCACAGCGCCACTTTGCCGCCCCACCACCCACTCAAGAACCAGCGGCGGGGGTGACCCACGGCGCCTCGGTATCACGAGTAGAGCGGGCGCACCACATGGAAAGATGCGCTATCTGGACGCAGGGAACGACCCGGTTTGCAGGCCCACGCTCCTGGGGGCGTAGCCGGCAACGCAAGGAGCGACCATTGCCAGGCCACGACCAGGGGCTACTGTCGACACCCTGCCAACCGGGGCTGTCACGATGACTGGTCGCGTGGGCCACCGAGAACTCCAAAGAAGCAGAAGACACATACGATCTAACTCTTCAGGGTAGGCACTCCCGACAGGCGTAGCCGGGAGCCCGCGCCTACCCCATCGACAAGTTTTCACCAACAAGGCATCACTAGCCTACCCGTGTAGGCTCCCGCTTAGCGAGCACCTGGGTAGAACCAAGGGGACACTTGTCAAGCGGCCTCTGAGGGCATGGTAGGCGCGCTGGCCCTCCCGCCTGGCTAGTGCAGGATGACAAGACCTCACGGCCAGTCACATCCGGGTTAGGGCATCTCCAGCCGCCGCCCCCCCCCCCCCCCTAGCGCCCCTCAGGGCCCAAAAAACCGCCGAAATGGCCTGGGAGCGCCGTTTTCCACCCAGTCGGCCCCCCAGGAGCCCAAATAGCGCCGGATCGGCGGAAAATTGCGTCAGCGCTCCCAGGCCGAACCCTGGGGGCGAAATGGCACGGAAAGGAATGTGGGCCAGAGCTGTCAGCGAGATAGGCGAAATGGCGCAGAATCACGGGCGGAAAAACGCTTCGTCGTCATCTCCTCGGCTCCCGCGCTGGTCAAAAGCCTGCCGGAGTAATGGCCGTGAACTGCCGCGCCGTTCAGCGGCGGCCGACGCGCCCAGTCGATTGCCACGCACCGGAGTAATGACGCGCCACCGTCTTGCCTCCCCCTGCGCCTATTTATTCCCCGCATCTCGCCGTGGCAAGGCACACCATTCCCCATCTCTCCATCTCTCTCCTTCCCCCAAGCAAGAGCAATGGCCGAGCGATACCCCGGAGACGAAGCTGTGGCGAACGGCTTCGGCCGGCATTTCCTGCACCCGGAAGAGGCCCGCATGTTGTACGAGGCCGGGTACCCTACGCCGCCGGACATGCGGGTCCCCAGCGAATGGCGCCTGAGCGCCGGAGGCGTCCCCGTTCCACCGCCGCTAGAAGGAGCGGATCGCGTCTACGCGATCCAGGACGTCCTCGCCGGGCTCTCCGAAGAGCAGGCGGCGGACCCGCGCTGGGATCCGGCGAACGCCGCCTTCTGGATGGCGTACTTCCTTGAGCGCCACCGCCGCGAGCTGGAGGACACCAACGACAACGGCCCCGTCGCCGGCCAGAAGAACGCCGGCGGGTGGAAGCAGTGGTGGAGCGCTCGAGGGCGTACCCTCGCGTATGTCCTCGAGCACATCCACGCCGGGAACCAGCCCCGGCTCACCATGCCGCCGCGCCAGGCGCAGACACCTCGATGCCGCTTCGCCTCCTGGCTGCCCAGGAGGATGGGGACGGCTTCTTCGTCGTCTTCCTCTGGCCCGCTCTCCAGCGGGTCCCCGCACATGCCGGCGATCGCTCGGGTCAAACCCGAGCCAGAGGACACGCCGCGCGGCGTCGTCCTCAACTCCGGGCGCCGCGTCCGGTCGCCGCCAAGAAGGCCCAGCGGCGGGATTCGCATCAACGAGCCGCGCCGCGCACCGTCGCCGCCCCGAGGCCACCTTCGCCTCGTCAGGCCCAAGAAGGAGCCTGGCACCAGCGGCGCCACCTCCAAGAAGAAGAAGGCGGCGGTGGAGTGGGTGGCGCCACCGGAGTACGTCCGGGCGGCCATCAAGGCGGAGGCGTCGGACGGCGACGAGGAATTCCCCGGCGAGCAGAACGCCGTCACCGCCTCCATACATGAAACCGCGCCGCCCATGGTCGCCGCCGAGGAGTGCTCGGACGAGTTCATCTTCGAATGGTCGCACAACCAGCACGCCCAGGAGGAGATTGCACTCCAGCAGCGCCTTCTCGACGAGGCAGCGGCCAACCGCCGTCGCGCCGCCGCACGCCGGCCTCCTACTCCCCCTCGTCAGGCGAGCGGCGAGGTGATCGTCCTCGACGACAGCGACGACAATGGAGCGTGGTTCGGCGGCGGCGCCAACAACAACGAGGCCGGTCCGAGCCGCTTCGGCGGTGGCGACGACGACAACGACGACGGCGGCGACTACACGGCGTTCTGCAGAAAGCTGGGCATGTAGATCGCCGTGTTTTAGTTTATGTTTAAGTTTTCGGCTTATATTATGTAATGAACAATGCGAAATTCGCCTATATAGTATGAATTTCGCCTAAGTTTAACGAATTTCGCTTATGTTTGATGAATTTCGCCTAAATGTTATTTATTTATTTTTCGGCCCAATTCTGGATTTTGGTCACGGCTGGGAAATCGCTGAACCCATGGCGTCAAATAACGCCGGCGTCCCCCAGGCCGTCCAAAAAGGCGCCGTTTTTTCGGCCTGGGGGTCGTGATTTCCAGGAGTAAGATTGTCGTGGGATCGTGATTTACTATCCTTCAACAGTTGGCGCGCCAGGTAGGGGTCTCGCACGTCATGTAGATCGAGTCTCCAAAAACCTCAGGCGGAGGCAACCCAGACTGTTGGCCTAGCTCCGTTCCCAGATCTCCTCAAGACAACCGTTGTAACGAAGGTAAGAGAGCTACTAACATCGTCCCAAGGCACCATGCAGGATTCCAGCCCAAGAAGCAGCTGCATGGCACGATGAATGGCAACTAACCTCAAGACGAAATCTTCAAAGACAATCTTGCTCCTCGCGCCGAGCATGCACGATTGGCTGCCACCAACGTTAAGGAACTGGAAGAACTGGTGCGACATCCACCTTACCGCTGCCCACTCCAGAGACTAGTGCCTACTGATGAAGAAATTGGGCCATCCATATCATGCTATCCTTCATATCTGCGGAGGGGCGTCCTGTTTTGACTCCAGATCGGCAACGAAGTCCCTATACCGCTCGATGCTCTCTACCAGGGCCCCGTTGCCTCGAAACGCGCCCTGGACCGATGTCCAGATCACTTTCTCAGAAAAGGACAATGCCAACCAGAGTATGATACCCGAAGACGACCCGTTCTTGGTAACCCCAGTCATTGCCAACCTGTCGGTGGACCAGGTCTTAATCGATGGAGGACGTTCATGTGCACTCATCACCCTCCACACCATCAATCGTTTACAAATTCAACGATGTTTTAGTTAATAAAAAGGTCAGTGGAATTATTCCCGGGACGATTGGTACCCTGGAGGGATAGATCACGTTACCCGTGATGATCGGTCACGAGGAGAACTTCAGGACAAAGATGTGTCTATTTGAGGTCATCAATCTAGAGATGTCGTATAACGCTGTCCTTGGGCGACCGCGGCTAGCCCAGTTCATGGCGATTCCACAGGAGGCTTATCATCTCATGAAGCTTCCAGCCCCGGCGGGGGTCATCACGGTCCATGGACATCGCAGTCATAAGAGCATCTCCAAGCGGAGGCCCCAAATCCGGCCCCCAAACTGCGACCGGACGCGTCCGCGGACAGCCCCTAAAAGTGGCCTCCTCCAACTATGTACCCCAAAATCCCCTCAAATTGTGGGGTCACTTGCATATGATTGGTGGAGAAGGAGAGAGAATGATCAATCAAGGACAAAACAAAACAAAAAACAAAGGAAAATATGTCCCATCGGACGCGTCCGGTCGCGTCCGGCCACCCCCAAACCCTCCCCACATATGCCTTGGGTTTGGGGGCTGCCGGACAGCCCGGACCTATGGGGAGTGTTTGGGGACCTCGCTTGGGTGGCCGTTTTTGGACCAAATGGCCTCCGGACCGTCCGCCCGGACGTATAGGGCGGGTTTGGGGTCTCCGCTTGGAGATGCTCTAACACCCATCAACAAATTTGCGAGGGAGACTCTACCAAAACTTGTTTCGCCGCTATCCCAACACCTATATTCGAGAAACCTTCGGAAGGACCTCCCCGCAGACAGAAGCTGAGGAACAACCTCACCGTCGGGCCACCAGAGTAGATAAGAACAGTCCCATCATCAGAGGATACACACAAGAAGACCGTTCTCATCGGATCAAGCTTACGATCTGACACCGAATCAGCCCTTATTACCTTCCTCAGGAACAACGCCGATGTATTTCCTTGGAAGCCATCTGATGTACTAGGGATACCGTGGGAGCTAACAGAGCATCGACTCAATATTGATCCACGAGCTAAGCCAGTAAAACAACGACTTTGGAAATTCTCGCCTGGGCAGCATGAATTTATTAGAAAGCAAGTGCAGGCACTACTTGACGCAGGACAGATTGAGAAGCTCAAGTACTCCACATGGGTAGCCAACCCCCTTGTGTGTCGATTTCACGAGCCTGAATAAGTTTTGTCCTAAGGACTCCTTTCCTTTGCCTAGAATCGAAAAAATCATCGACTCCACAGCGGGAGGAAATTGTTGTGCCTCCTAGACGCATACTCGGGATACTATCAAATTCACATGACCACCGGATTTGTTACACCCAACGGCACTTACTGCTACAAGACAATGCCTTTCATACTGAAAAACATAGGGGCAACCTACCAGCGCACAATGCACGCAACTTTTACCACCCAAATCAGATGAAACATGGAGTTCTACATCGACGACCTTGTCGTCTAGACCAAAGAAAAAGAAGACCTCGTACAAGATCTGGAGGAAACCTTCCACAACCTGAGGCTACCATGTCATGTTGAATCCTACAAAGTGTATCTTCGGAGTAGAGGAGGCAAAAATACTGGGATACCTCATCTCACATCGAGGGATAGAGGCAAATCCCAAGAAGATCGTAGCAATCATTAACATGAGACCTCCGCGGACCTATAACGACATCTAGAAGCTTGCAGGACACATGGTCTCCCTTAGCCGTTTTATGTCAAAACTCGGTGAGAAGACCATGCCTTTCTTCATACTGCTACGAAATTACAAGGGGTTTGAATGGACAAAAGAAGCACATGACACCCTCACAGCCCTAAAAAGCTATCTGACCAACCCGCCAGTATTGGTAGCCCCACAGCAAGGAGAAACACTGTACCTCTACGTCTCATGCACCCCACACTTCATAGCCTCGGCCCTAGTTGTCGACAGACCAGAAGATGGAAAAACAGAAAGCATCCAAAGACCAGTATACTATGTCAGCGAAATACTCCACAGCCCGAAAGAGCGTTACCCACAGATTCAGAAATTACTCTACGCAGTCCTCCTCACTACAAGAAAATTGAAGCATTACTTCTTTGCCCATCAGATTGTAGTATGCACTGACTTCGGGCTAGGAACAAATCCTATCCAACCAGGAAAATACACCACCATATTCTCCATCAATCCAAGATCGGACAAGCAGGACATAGGGTTTTACATCTTCGGATGGCCTGAACCTAGGTAAAAAACCGTATCCGTGTGCTCTCTGCCGTGAGATCGACTTCACCGGAGTTGTTGGCGCAGGACTCCACGCGCCCCTCAACCGAACAAAACCGATAGGGGACTTGGCCTCCCTGGTGTCCGCGTTACGACACGCGACACTTTTCATGCGAGCATTGCCAGGTTAAAAACCTCAATGTCACGGAAGCCATAATCTCCCTATATTTTGGTGAACACATAGTCTCCCATGATAACCAAGGAGATTTCCTCTTCCCATCCTTGTTGTTCTAAAGCAAAGTGTTGATAGCTTCACAGAGGCCCCTTGGTTATTTGAAACATGACATGGAGAAGGTAGGAATTGCTTTGCAACTAATTTTATTAGGACCTCCTTTTATGTAGCTGATAGAAGAAGCGTCAACCAGCCATGCACCCTTTTCCATATTCTATCCTTGATATATTGAAAGGCATCATTTTAGACTTACCAACATCAGTTGGCATTCCAAGACATTTCTCCCTAAGCGTCTCGTTTGGGACATTCAAAATATCTTTCACCGCTGCCTAATATACGTTATGGACATCCCTTGCTAAAGACCACAAAAGATATTTCGGGATTTATATCCAATAGACCGTTAACTGCATTAGCTCCCTCCTCGCTTGCTTTGACAAATAACATGCTATCATCAACAAATAGGAGGTGGTTCACTGCCGGTGTCGTGGGTGCCATCTTAAGCTCTTGAAGATGTGATGATTGACGACCTTGTTTTAGCAGGTCAGAAAGTCGCTCTACTGATCCAAAATGTATCTACAATTTTTTGATTGATTCTTGCTACTATCATATCGTGCATGTTATGTTAACGATGCTATTTGCTACATTTAATTGTTGATTTACTATTCCTACATGCTCTCCGATTTATGGGTAGCCTCTGGCCAACTTTATGTGTGAATCTCTAAGAGAGAGTAGATGTGAGTGCAACCTTGCTTTCTCAGTGATCGAGTAAAAGAAACATGCAAGAAGGGGTACAGTGTTGTTGCTACTAAGGATGAAACAATGGTTGCTAACCATACAACTATTTACATCATCTACTAAGTTTAACCCAATACTCTGTTGTTTACAACTTAATACCTAAAGATGGCAGCATAGAAACGGTGCGTGTCAAAGTGGAGTATTAGTTATAGATGTTGTCTGGCTGGCAGTCTATTTATGTTTGATGTTATGCCTACATGAATAATGCCATGAGTGTTTTTTATATCATATTATTTCCACTTCTATGAGTTGCCCAACTTTCATTCGTTTGCCCAACAGTGTTGTATTTTTATGGGGAGATACCTCTAGTGAAGCTATGGCCCCTTGTCTATCTTTTTATATTGTTTAGAATCTTGTTTACATGCTTTCATCATCGCTATCTCATTGGTCCGTTTTTACTTTTATGGTTTTAAATCCATATTTTCCACATCATACGTTTATTTCTTGTTTTCGGCAAGACAGGGCGGTTGACGCGACGCCACCGGCCTCCTTCTCCCAAAAGATATATTATGTACTGACTGATTTCTTGATGGTATCCCGAGAGACGGATCTTGCCAAGGATCATTAGGGGGCCAAAATCTCTAAATTTTCCATTTTAAGCCTTGTAAAAAATCAATGATTCTTCCAACGCAGGGGGCCGGTGCCCCCGCCCCCCTTGTACATAGCTCCGCCCCTTATGTGTATTGTGTATGTGAACCTGAGGGCATATATATAGATGAACTAGGTTCTTAGGAATCAATGATTCAAGGCTACTTAACCTGGGGCACCTTAACTTGTCATATATAATTTTTCACCTACTTCCACCCGATAGAATCTAGTGTCCACTAGCTTTTCATGCTAGCGATGTACGAGTCAGTATTGCACCTTAAGTGTTTCCGTTAGCATTAGATGACGAGAATGACATAATATTGTTAAAGCTATTTACCGATTTCGCCCCCGTTTGGGCAGCCACCCCTCCTACAACTTCAGTGTCATCACAGTCAAGTATCCCTATCGGAAAATGACATAAGAAAGATCACCATAGTTATTTTAATTTTAGTCACTCTCGCTAAAAACAGACTAAACCCAGGGCAATGAAATTATGGTGTTCTTACAAGGCGATGGATAGCTCGTTCTAATTTTAGAAATACCCTCCTTTACAAAATATAAAACCAAAAAATACAGAGGACCACCAAACAGCTACCGACAAGCGGGCCTTTCTCAATCGAGGCCCACCAAACAAGCAGAAGGAAAGGCAGGGATGACACGAGAACGATAGCTAACACGATGCGTTTGAATGAACTGTTGAAAGGTGGAGAAGAAATAAGATAGGAAGGATTTTCTACTTCATGCAAGCACTGACAGAGCACAATGAGCAGAATCAACATGACATCGGCTCCTCCAGTTTGACTGTTCAAGAACTGAAGGGAGCACACTCTTTTCGGTTCAATCACATTGTCATACAAACGGGTAGGAGGGCGAGAACCGAAAGGAGCTTGGGATCAGCCACCCGCGACCACACGTCGTCGTCGGCACCAGCCGATCGATGCACATTATCTTTTCCAGTTTCATTACCCTTTTTGTTTTTTATTCCTTTCTCTCAGTTGCCAAATTTTACTGACATTTAGGATGGTCTCTTTCATTTTGGCCGTAGGCCAGTTGCTGTGAGCCTGTGATTATGCGGCTCAAGAACTTTTTTCGATTTCTTCGACGTTAGCTTGAAGTGGATTGCATTCGCGAATCGGTGGTGCTTAGTCATGTCTACTATTGCACATCATATTCCTCATAGTTCAGGTTTAGTCTATAACTAACTCATAATTTTGCTGCTCTCTCATGTGATTAACTTTATGTTGCTTACTTGCTTATGTTACCCGAATTTTTTAAAGGTTGCTTGATTCATCACATAACATTATCTTATAATTGTGAGTACTTCTAAGACTATGCGGCTCAAGAACTTTTCGGTTTCTTCCACGTTAGATTCACGTGGTTTGCATTCATGAATTGGTGTTGCTTAGTCATGTCTACTATTGCATGTCATATTCCTCGTAGTTCAGGTTTAATCTATAACTAACTCATAATTTTTCTGCTCTCTCATGTGATTAATAATATGTTGCTTACTTTCTTATGTTACACGATTTTTTTACAGTTCGATTGACTCATCACATAACATTATCTTATAATTGTGAGTACTTCCAAGAATATATGCGACTCAAGAACTTTTTCGGTTTCTTCCACGTTAGCTTTAAGCGGATTGCTTTCTTGAATTGATGGTGCTTAGTCATGTCTACTATTGCACGTCATATTCCTCGTAGTTCAGGATTAATCTATAACTAACTCATATTTTCGCTGCTCTCTTATGTGATTAACAATATGTTATTTACTTGCTTATGTTACCAGAAATTTATAAAGTTTGATTGACTCGTAACATAACATTATCTTATAACTGCGAGTAGGTACGTCTCTTCTAAGAATATATTGTACACATAAGTTTTAATATTCAAAATTCTTTGCACCCTTCCTCTTCATATGTGTGATGATTAACGACTTTGTTTTAGCAGGCCAAAAAGTCCCTCTAGATGGTTGGAACTCTTCTAGGGTTTTATCGTTGAACAAGACTGAAAAAGAGACTGAAGAAACCAAGCTCATAATCAAATATTCCCAACGTTGATGAAATTCCATTGGATCCTGATGGCACGAAGATAACTCCCGGTCATAGGCCTTCTGCATGTCCATTTCAGAGCACAATTGTCATGTTTCTTAGCACTGTTACTCTTCATAAATGTAGCCTCATATGATGTCATGATGTTTTGTGTAATGAGCACAAATCCCGATTGCTCTTCCAAAATAAATGTCGCGAAGAATTACCTTCAGCCTATTTGCAAGCACCTTAGAAGGAATTTTATAGATAACATTGCAAATACTGATTGGACGAAACTGGCCAAGCTCCTCTGGGTTGGCCACCTTAGGGAAGACTGCATAAGTCTTATATGTAGCCTATGGGTTTTCCTTCCCCCTAAGCACTCTTAGCACAACTTTGGCAACGTCCTCTCCATATAGATCCCAGTGTTTATGGAAAAGATCCGCGGGGTAGCCATCTGGACTAGGTGCCTTCATGGGGTACAATTGAAAAAAAAAACTTTCTTTACCTCAAACTCCGTGAACGATGTGAAAACCTTTTTGTTCATCTCGGCCATGGCAGAAACTGGAACCAAATCATGTACTTATATCATTCTCGTAGTGCCCTCTGATGAATAGAAGTTATGGTAGAAATCTCTCGCCAACATACTCATCTCATGTTGGTCATCGGTAAGTGGCCCATTTGAGATTTTAAGATGATCGATCCGATTTTTATTGCTCCTCCTGCTAGCTCTCATGCAGAAGAAACGGGTGTTACGGTCCCCTTCTTCGAGTCACTCACTTTGTGATCGCTTACGCCACATAATTTCTTCCCTATGCTGCAACTCAACGAGTCTGTCCACCACTTTAATTTTCACACACGATGGACCAAGACAATCTTGTTGGCATCGCATGTGTTCTAGTTGACGTTTGAGGTCCTTATTCTCCCTCCTGACATGACCAAAGGTATCTCTACCCCACATGGAGAGAGAGTTTGGGAGGCCCTCTAACTTCCGACCCATTCCTTGCATGAACCTGCATATGATCAGCCTTCCACGTGTGTTCCAGCATCTGACCAAAATCTTAGGGTGTGTTTGGTTTTGGAACCAAGTGGAATGGAATGAAACCGTTCCGCACCTAAATCCCATTCCTGTGTTTGGTTGAGAAGTGGAATGGAATTCACTGATTCCTCAAAAGGGAATATTCCCCTTATATGTAGAATACACCCGTCCGGCCGAATCGGTGGAACCAAGTGGAACGGCTCGCTAACAATGGAAGATAAACAAAATTAATCACGATGGAAGATAAACAAAATTAATCATGTTTAGGCTAAAATTAATCATGTTTAGGCTCAAATTAATTGAATTTAAAAAAATATTTAGGCTTAAATTAATCATGCTTAGGATCAAATTAATTGAATTTTAAAAACATGTTCATGCTTAAATTAATCATGTTTAGGCTCAAATTAATTGAATTTAAAAATATATTTGGGCTCAAATTAATCATGCTTAGGCTCAAATTAATTGAATTTCAAAAACATGTTTAGGCTTAAATTAAGTGAATGTTTAGTCTCAAATTAATCATGTGTATGCTCAAATTAATTGAATTTTAAAAACATATGCTGCTGTTTCATTCCACCTTTTCGGAACCAACCAAACATGAGAATGGAACGGTTCCATTAGACTGGAAGAGAGAGAGAGAGAGAGAGAGAGTTTGGGAGGCCGTGGCTATGAGGCGGCGAAGCATGACTAGTGGAAACCTTGCACACCATCGGAATGAAGCAAGTGCTCTGTCAAGCCGTTCCCTGCAGTATATCCTCCAGTCCCACCTTCTTGTTAAAATTCCATGGGGTTCTGGGAAGAGATCAGTAACAACAGAGGAGCGGACGTTAGAAGTATAATAGGTCATAGGTGACGACAGACTCCTCGCATAGAATAGTACTCCCTCCGTTACTGATTATAAATGTTTTGGTACGAGCTACACATAGACTAAAATAAATGAATACATACACCAAGATATGTCTAAATACATGTGAATCAAAAAAGATAAAACATTTTATATTTAGAAACATATGGAGTACTCGGTAGTAGAGCTAGCAATTTGCCGAGGCCGGGACACAACGGAAGCAAGCCCTAGTTCTTCATTTTTGTCTACGGAGAACCAAGTATCACATATTTCGCCGTCTCAGCACATGTCATGTAAAAATATACTCCAGTATTCACAAATCATAGATGTACATGGACTTGGTTCTTGTCCAGGCAGGTGTCTTATAGTGGTTCTACCTTGCGGTGAATTTCAGAGATCGTGCTTGTAGGTTTTTTTTTTTTTTGAGAATTGATCATGCTTGTAGGTAAGCTGGAGAACAAGTTTTTGTCTACAACAGGCGAACTGCTGCGTTGTGTGCCCATCCGTTGACGAGGCCCATGAAGTGAAGTAGGCCCGTAGGAGCAATGACCATGTTGGCCGATGGGATATAACCTGCTTCTAAGACCCACTGCAATGAGGCCGAGCAGCCAGGGGGACCTAGCTGGGCCATTTACGTTGGTGTAGTTTTTTCCCGAGCGGGTCGCCCTTTCACGCCATTACAACGATTTTGGCCGCTTTCTCTCTGTTTCTGCGCCCGCGTGCCTGCGAAGAGCTCTGTTCCTCGTCAGGTTTCTGGCCAGTTCGCCGTTTTATTATGCACGAACGTTCCTACAAAGAAATACGGAGTACTCCCTCCGTTCCCAAATATACCTCCGTTCTCAAATATAAGATAATTTTACCTTTTGTACATATTCACATGTATATAAATGTATCTAGACACATTTCATGTGTATATATTTCATGTGTATATATTCACTCATATTAATATGTATCTTGATAACATGTATAATATCTAAAACATCTTAAATTTAGGAACGGAGGGAGTATATACGAGCTTGCTTGCTTGCCGGCTTCCAAGTTTTGTCTGACCTTTGCTCACACTGATGGCCGATCTTGTTGCAAAAAGCATCGCCACTTGTGCTCTAAGATGGCAAAACTTATGCATCTGGTGTGGTGGGTGTTCTAAACAAACTTGCACTCCCTTTTGACCAGAAAACGTTCATTGGCCACCGCATATAGTAGGAGTGTTGTAGAAACCAGGCCCTAACGTACAAGATTAAGTATGCATTCGCGCTTGCATTCTTGCAATAAGGATACTAGTACTGTATTTTGCAGTGTGGGAAGGTGGTGAATCCTTTTTGTGTGCTCTTCTCCTGGTTGTCTGCTGGCTGCAAGTAGTTGCATCGGATGTTGGAGTTTCGAAACTATCCATGCCATGTAGATTCATCGCATGTGCATGGAGCGTAGAAAACAAGTGGGAAGTTTACAGTCGGGAGACTCGTCAGAGTCACGCATCGGGCAGTTTCGAGCACTGCCTTGTTTCAAGATCCAGCTGGTGGTCTCGAGACATCGTGAAACGCCAAGATGAGCACCACTCAAATCCACACAAAACTACGAAACCGTTTCGATTTGAAATCTCGAATTAGCATGTGAGCGTGTCTCGTGAAGACGAGATAGTAGTATATCATAGTCCCTGACTGACGCTGGCGAGAATTAGCAAGCTAGCTGCAGGTCTCGGAAGGCCACGCTGAAGTGGAAGCGGATCGAGGTCGGCAGTGCACGCGCGTGCATAGCTGGGCGCGTGCAAGTTGGGAATAGATAAAGAGTGGAGAGAACCCGAGACTAGGGGATGCGACCATGCTAGACAGGTCATGTGACGGTGCGGAGTCTGAGGCGCCCAGTCCGGGCACTACCTGGCCTGGGCTTCTTGTGCTGATCATCGGGGATTCAGGGGAGTAGTTTCCAAGATCACCTCCCTGGAATCATCTGCATATTCATTGGAACCAGATCATCATGTGACCTAGCTTTAAGGCCATCCCTAATCGGACACATTCAGTTCGCGGACAGTTTTTGGTCTGTGTCCGTTTGGGGTGGAGGTTAAATACAATGGAGCTGTGCCAGATTGAAAAACACGAACACAAGCATGATCATAATCAAAACGGATTTGCTAGAGCTCAGGCGCCTGAGATTTAACTAAATCTCAGTCGCCTCCGGAACCGTCGATCTTTGGTGTCGCGAACTGTGTTGTTCGTGCATTTTTTTTTTCCGTCGCTTGAGGCTGTCGTGCGATGGTGGGGGTCGTGGCTGTCGTGCGTATGTTATGTCGTGCGCGGTGGGTTGGGCTATTGTGCTATCTTGCTGGGCTGTGGCTTTTTTTTACTTGTCGTCCGTTTTGTTATGTGGGCTTTGTTTTATTTTCGAAGCGTCTTTTGTTTAACATGCCTTTTCTTCTTGTCTGAGCGACACATTGAATCGGTGGCACTACTTCTTCCTCTCTCCTGTCAGCTCACATTCCTGCTTGCTCTATCTCTTTCTGTGTCGTGTTCTTGGTGAAGAAGGGGATCATTTTTCTAATTGATTTGATTTTTTTTATTTTTTTCCCTAATTGCATCCTAGTTGCAACTACAAGAATTTAATCATTTTTTTATTTTTCACGAGTTGCATGTCAATTGGAACTTGGAATTTAACTGATCATTTTTTATTCTTTTTATTTTTTCACTATTTGCATCCTATGTGCAACTGAGGATTTTAATTGAGGGATTTTTTAGTTTTATCTTTTCACCAGTTGCATGCCAGTTGCAACTACGAATTAAACTGATCGAATTTTTATTCCTTTAATTTTTTTTCACTAGTTGTATCCTAAGTGCAACTATGGATTTTCTATTTTTGAGTTGTATCTGTGTCTTTTCTCCTTTTTTTATTTCAACCAGTTGCATCCTAATCGCAACTGTGGATTTCTGTTTGAGTACGGCGCATCTTAGTTGCAAGTGTGTTTTTTTCAATGATCGGTCTTTTTATTTTTGAAACAGTTGCATTCCAGTCGCAGATGTGGATTTCTTTTTTGAGTTGTTTCTCGATTCAACAGTTGCATCTTAGTTGCAACTACGAATTTTTTATTGATTGGTTTTTTATTTTTAAAAACAGTTGCATCCTAGTCGCACATATGGATTTTTATTTTGAGTTCTTTTTCTCAATTCACCAGTTGCATCTTAGTTGCAACTGTGATTTTTTATTGATCGTTTTTTTATTTTAAAAAACAGTTGCATCCTAGTCGCAACTGTGGATTTATGTTTGAGTAGTTTTTCTCGATTCACCAGTTGCATCTTAGTCGTAACTACGATTTTCTTATTGATCATTTTTTTATATTTTAAATAGCTGCATCCTAATCGCAACTGTGGATTTATGTTTGAGTTGTTTTTCTCGATTCACCAGTTGCATCTTAGTCGTAACTGCGATTTTTATTGATCTTTTTTTTATTTTTCAAACAGTTGCATCCTAGTCGCAACCGTGGATTTATGTTTGAGTTGTTTCTCGATTCACCAGTTGCAACTACGATTTTTTTTATTGATCGATGTTTATTTTCAAACAGTTGCATCCTAGTCGCAACTCTGGATTTCTGTTTGAGTGGTTTTTCTCGATTCACCAGTTGCATCTTAGTCGCAACTGCTTTTTTTATAATCGGTTTTCATCCTAGTTGCAACTGTGGATTTCTATTTGAGTTGTTTTCTCGATTTATCAGTTGCATCTTAGTCGTAACTGCGAGTTTTTTATTGATCGGTTTTATTATTTTTCAAACAGTTGCCTCGTCCTAGTCGCAACTGTGGGTGATTTCTCGATTTACCAGTTGCATCTTAGTTGCAACTATGTATGTTTTTTATTTTCAAACAGTTGCATTCTAGTCGCAACTTTGGATTGTTGTTTGAGTTGTTTCTCGATTCACCAGTTACATCTTAGTTGCAACTATGTATGTTTTTTATTTCAAACAGTTGCATCCTAGTCGCAACTCTGAATTGCTATTTGAGTTGTTTCTCGATTCACCAATTGCATTTTAGTTGCAACTATGATTTTTTTTATTGATCGGTTTTTATTTATTTAACAAAAAATAGTTACATCTTTGTTGCAACTATGGATTTCTATTTGATTTGTTTTTCTTGATTCACCAGTTGCATCTTAGTCGTAACTGTCATTTTTTTATTGCTTGTTTTTATTATTTTCAAACAGTTGCATCCTAGTCGCAACTGTGGATTTCTATTTGAGTTGTTTTTCTCGATTCATGAGTTGCATCTTAGTTGCAACTGCGATTCTTTTATTGATCTTTTTTTTATTTTAAAAAACAGTTGCATCCTAGTCGCAATTGTGGATTTATGTTTGAGTTGTTTTTCTCGATTCACCAGTTACATCTTAGTTGTAACTATGATTTTTTTATTGATACACACATGGTTTTGGATCTGATCAGTTCTAGAAGCCTTTGTTCGCTTTGCTCTATTTTTGTGTTCTGGGCTGGGCTTCGTGAATTTGCTGCCACTTATAGATAATGGGCTTTCTCATTTTTCTTCATGCAGGAACAACACACACAATAAGACAAAGACCATCAAAGAAGCCATGTAACAAAACACAAACAGACTCACGAAACTGGGCTACTTCGATCGGTGCGGAACTAATTAGGTGGGATATATGGGGTGACGTCAGGCGACTGAGACTTAACTGAATCTCAGTCGATTTGCTAGAGCTCAGGCGCCTAGGATTTAACTAAATCTCAGTCGTCTCCGGAACCGTCGATCTTTGGTGACGCGAACTGTGTTGTTCGTGCATTTTTTTTTCCGTCGCTTGAGGCTGTCGTGCGATGGTGGGGGTCGTGGCTGTCGTGCGTATGTTATGTCGTGCGCGGTGGGTTGGGCTATTGTGCTATCTTGCTGGGCTGTGGCTTTTTTTACTTGTCGTCCGTTTTGTTATGTGGGCTTTGTTTTATTTTCGAAGCGTCTTTTGTTTAACAGCCCTTTTCTTCTTGTCTGAGCAACGCATTGAATCGGTGGCACTACTTCTTCCTCTCTCCTATCAGCTCACATTCCTGCTTGCTCTATCTCTTTCTGTATCGTGTTCTTGGTGAAGAAGGGGATCAGTTCTCTAATTGATTTGATTTTTTATTATTTTATTTTTTCCTAATTGCATCCTAGTTGCAACTACAAGAATTTAATCATTTTTATTTTTCACAAGTTGCATGTCAATTGGAACTGGGAATTTAACTGATTATTTTTTATTCTTTTTATTTTTTCACTATTTGCATCCTAGTTGCAACTGAGGATTTTAATTGAGGGATTTTTTAGTTTTATCTTTTCACCAGTTGCATGCCAGATTTGCAACTACGAATTAAACTTATCGAATTATTATTCCTTTAATTTTTTCACTAGTTGCATCCTAAGTGCAACTATGGATTTTCTATTTTTTAGTTGTATCTGTGTCTTTTCTCCTTTTTTTTTATTTCAACCAGTTGCATCCTAATCGCAACTGTGGATTTCTGTTTGAGTACGGCGCATCTTAGTTGCAAGTGTGTTTTTTTCAATGATCGGTCTTTTTATTTTTGAAACAGTTGCATTCCAGTCGCAGCTGTGGATTTCTTTTTTGAGTTGTTTCTCGATTCAACAGTTGCATATTAGTTGCAACTACGATTTTTTTATTGACTGGTTTTTTATTTTAAAAAACTGTTGTATCCTAGTCGCAACTATGGATTTCTATTTTGAGTTCTTTTTCTCGATTCACCAGTTGCATCTTAGTTGCAACTGCGATTTTTTATTGATCTTTTTTTAATTTTAAAAAAACAGTTGCATCCTAGTCGCAACTGTGGATTTATGTTTGAGTTGTTTTTCTCGATTCACCAGTTGCATCTTAGTCATAACTGCGATTTTCTTATTGATCGTTTTTTTATTTTTTTAATAGTTGCATCCTAGTCGCAACTGTGGATTTATGTTTGAGTTGTTTTTCTCGATTCACCAGTTGCATCTTAGTCGTAACTAGGATTTTTATTGATCGTTTTTTATTTTTTTCAAACAGTTGCATCCTAGTCGCAACCGTGGATTTATGTTTGAGTTGTTTCTCGATTCACCAGTTGCATCTTAGTTGCAACTACGATTTTTTTTATTGATCGATGTTTATTTTCAAACAGTTGCATTCTAGTCGCAACTCTGGATTTCTGTTTGAGTTGTTTTTCTCGATTCACCAGTTGCATCTTAGTCGCAACTGCATTTTTTTATAATCGGTTTTCATCCTAGTTGCAACTGTGGATTTATATTTGAGTCGTTTTCTCGATTTATCAGTTGCATCTTAGTCATAACTGTGAGTTTTTTATTGATCGGTTTTATTATTTTTCAAACAGTTGCGTCCTAGTCGCAACTGTGGGTGATTTCTCGATTTACCAGTTGCATCTTAGTTGCAACTATGTATGTTTTTTTTTATTTTCAAACAGTTGCATTCTAGTCGCAACTTTAGATTGTTGTTTGAGTTGTTTCTCGATTCACCAGTTGCATCTTAGTTGCAACTATGTTGTTTTTTATTTCAAACAGTTGCATCCTAGTCGCAACTCTGGATTGCTATTTGAGTTGTTTCTCGATTCACCAATTGCATTTTAGTTGCAACTATGATTTTTTTTATTGATCGGTTTTTATTTATTAAAAAAATACTTACATCTTTGTTGCAACTGTGGATTTCTATTTGATTTGTTTTTCTCGATTCACCAGTTGCATCTTAGTCGTAACTGTGATTTTTTTATTGCTTGTTTTTATTATTTTCAAACAGTTGCATCCTAGTCGCAACTGTGGATTTCTATTTGAGTTGTTTTTCTCGATTCACGAGTTGCATCTTAGTTGCAACTGTGATTTTTTTATTGACCTTTTTTTTATATTAAAAAATAGTTGCATCCTAGTCGCAATTGTGGATTTATGTTTGAGTTGTTTTTCTCGATTCACCAGTTACATCTTAGTTGTAACTATGCTTTTTTTATTGATACACATAGGGTTTTGGATCTGATCAGTTCTAGAAGCCTTTGTTCGCTTTGCTCTATTTTTGTGTTCTGGGCTGGGCTTTGTGAATTTGCTGCCACTTATAGATAATGGGCTTTCACATTTTTCTTCATGCAGGAACAACACACACAACAAGACAAAGACCATCAAAGAAGCCATGTAACAAAACACAAACAGACTCACGAAACTGGGCTACTTCGATCGGTGAGGAACTAATTAGGTGGGATATATGGGGTGACGTCAGGCGACTGAGACTTAACTAAATCTCAGTCGCCTGTGTCCTAGACGCGCCGCAAAAAAAAAGGATGAAACGAAGAAAGGAACGAACGCTGCGTCGCGTTGCGGAATGGGCTTTTTCCTTAATAGGCCTTCCTCTCGTCCTGAAGTACGCAGGCGAGTTGGACGATACAACTCGCTAAAAGCGATATATAGGGGTTTAAAAAACAAAAATCCACCCGTGGATCTCACACCACCCCGCTTGGCGCTTGCCTTGCGTTGGTAGTTGGTACTGCATGCTTTACATCAGGGTCATGTATAGTTGGGGTGGGACGGAGCCATCGAGGGACGTTGCCGTCGAGGCCGGGGTCGTGAGGGAGCAGCTGGGGCGCTCGCGGCCCCGACGGAAAGCGCCCCTGCCGCCGCATCCCCGAGCAGCGGTCTCCATCGTTGCGCAGACAGCGGTGTTGCCGGCGCCATCAGAGCGACACCATATCACTGCTCACGTCGACCGGCCGCACTGCACGGCGAGCGACCTGTGTCAAGCCAGCCGTGTGCGGAGCCAAGGTGTGACCCGCCAGGACCAAATCATCATGGTCATCATGCTTACGGATCTAATTAGTGTTGGCGTCGTTCGGAATTAAAGAGATGCCGCACGTGCTCGTGCAGTCCCTCTCGATCGCGTCAGGTCAGGTGCCTGATGTCAAGCCAGCCGTGTGCGGAGCCAAGGTGTGACCCGCCAAGACCAAATCATCATGGTCATCATGCTTACGGATCTAATTAGTGTTGGCTTTGTCTTGGGATTCTTCGATTGATTGCCACCTTAATTTGATGTACAGAGCGCTGCAGGACACAAGCTTTGCCATGGCTATGAGTGATGGATACCAGCACCACTACCACTACCAGTACCACTCCCTCCTCCCATCAGTATCAGGTCAGGGATGGATGGATCGATGGACGGCGGATGACAGGGTGACGGAGTGGCTCCTCCATGCATCCACAGGCATCTGTGACCTACTGCATGCTAGGTTTAGTTGTGAGGTCAAATCAAGCGATATGTTTATTTCGTCTTATCGTGCTCAAATCATAAAGGACGTTTAGCTGACTATTGTTCCCCTTTGGGCTTTTCTGTCTCCGTCAAGCATGCGTGGGCATTGTCCAAAAGTGACCGAAAATTATGTTAGTTCCCTCTACTCAGCTCCATTAACGTCCGATGATAACTAGTACAGATTTTTAGTTTATTTTCCGCAAATGTGTGAAGTTATATATCTGCCTGCACAAACTAACAGGTCCTAGTGTTAAGTGTGAGGCCGGTGTTCTCTGTCCCCCCTGCACCAAAGATACCTCATTTAACTTCCAACCTAGCTTCTCCTGCTGTTATTCCGGCCCTACACGATCCAGCATACTAACTTGCATCACACAGAGACAGGTGCCTGCACGCACGCTACGCATACTCAAGCCAGCATATGCGGAAGCTAGATGCTATTCCGGGCGGTAGACATAGGCCTCCTAGGTTTTTAGCATGACGGGGTGTGGGGCAAATGACTGCCAGCCTCTACCGTTAGGTGACTATGACGAGGAGGGCTCGTCCGTCGGAGGCCATGTCCGAGTAATATCCGGCACCCCGAGCAGCCATCCAAGTTTGGAGGGTGGCTTGGGGGTGCTAGACATATTTTGGCTTGATCTGGACACCTCGGGGATGCTGTTGTGCACTTTTTTTTGTTGCTTCTGGACCCTCCAATGGCCGTTTGGAGGGACGGGGGGGGGGGGGGGGGGGGGGGGGGGGTGCCGGTGGAGGTGATGTAAGTTTCTATCCACACGGGTATACGTGATTGGGAAGTCAATTTTTCTCTTAATCTACGATAGCGATCAACGGTACAACGTTGAGAATTTTGCCTATAACACCCGCTAAGAAATTAATATTGGGAGAAGTCTTAGGGCATACCAACGGTGCACCCCAAACCGGTGCGAACCGTTCGTTTTTGTCCGAGCGGACAGAGGGCACGACCCAACGGGCCAGCCCAAACAGAAGCGGACACACTTTTCAGTCCGTGCCGGCACAAATTGGGCCCAAACTTGGTCCAACTTTGTCCGCGGACTGGGATGTGTCCACGGTGACCCCACCTAGCAGCGACACGTGGCCGCTTCAGCTCCTCGAGCCGGTCCTTTTAGATAGGGACCGCCACCATCCCCATCTCTCCACTCCACTTCCCACTGGTTCCAAACCCTAGCTCCCGGGCAAAAGCTTAGCTCGTGCGCCCCCATCGCCGGCGATAAAGACATCAAGCTGGTTCAAGCACGCCGACCACCACCGCGACGAGGCTTCCTCATCTTCCGGCCGTCGCCGTTGCCGGGAGTGGGTGAACGTCTCGGTGGACGTCGCCCGGCTCTTCTGGCGCGAGGACGAGCCACTACTGTGGGGCGACCACCTCTCCCTCGGCTGGCACCTCAACCGGCGCCGTGTGCCGATGCCCGCTATGACAACGGCGGGGCCAGCGTGCCGCCGCGAGATCCCCGCCGCCGTGCCTTCCTCTCACCCGATCTTTGGGACGACCCTGCGTACGCCCTCACCCGCGATCTTTGGGATCGATGCTTCGATGCGGAGCACAATGAGCGTCGCCCTCCGTTCTTCGCGGCCGAGCCGTCGCGCCCCGATGACCCAGAGCTGGAGGAGGGCGACGACATCGACGCCCCCTTCGACGACATGAACGCCGCCGCCGTCGCAACCGCCGCGCTCGTGGCCGTGCACGCTTCGCCCGCGTCGAGGTGGAGGACGACGCCGCCGCCGCTCTCCATGCGGGCATAGAGGCTTCCGAGTTCGAGGAGCTGGGACTGTGGCCCGACCTGGCCTCCGCCCTCCACGCCTCGACAATGAAGGCTCGCGCGCCGCCATCGCCACCACTAGAGCCATGGTCATTGTGGCCCGCACGCGAGGCGATGTAGCACTGGGCGCCGGCTCCAGCGTGGCCAGCGGGGGCCAACCTTGCCTTCGGAGCCACCCGCACCTATGTGGTCGTCTGCTGGCTGCGTGGTCACCGCTCCAGAGTGGCCGGACGCCGTCATCAAAATCGAAGACGACGACGACTAGGCGCGCGGCGAAGCCACTAACGACACTAGCGACAACGGGAGCACATCCCTTGAACCCATTAGATAGGGTTCTATTTTTTTTCTTTTTTAATGTTTATTTTGTGAAGCGACTGAGATTTAGTTAAATCTCAGACGGCCGAGGTCTAGCAAATCCTTTTTTTTTTTTTGCCAACGCGCACGGCCGCGCACGCAACGACGGAACCACGGATGGATGGTTGTACGGCTTGTTACTGGCTTACTGCAGTCGTCTATGATCCATGCATCCATCCCGGGTCGCAACATGCATGCAGGTACGTGCACCCATTTAATTACTGTACATCTCAAGGTACGTCCCGATCAACTGAGATGAGATAACTGGGCACGTAACGCTGATAATCTATACCTAATAATAAAAACAGTAAGGCTTCTGCCGTTTGGTTTGGTAGGTCATCGACTTTGCCCCTAAAGTTCACATAAATTACCTACTATGCCACCCGTAAGTAAAAAAATGTTTCGGTTTGTTTCTTTTCCGTCCGCATCTATCGTTTCGTCCTCGGCGCCCGTCTCCTCTCGCTGGAAGCACTGGATGGAGTCACTCCAAGGGCCAGACGCTGCTGTCCACGACGACGTGCTCCCATAGGACACGGTGTTGTTCGCCTTGGGGTCGCTTCTCACGCCGAGCTGCCATACGTGGTCACCGGTCCGGAACATACGGCAGCTGGGAGGCGCTTCAGACGGAAGAGAGCGCGTTCTCCGTCTCAGCTCAGTTCCTCTCACGCCTCAAGCATTCGCTGCCATGGTCGCCATGCTCGGCCACAAAGCCAACAGATTAACGAGTTTAATCTCGATTAAACCCTTCACGTGTTCACTTTAAAGAAAGAACCTTCATGGATGATCAACACTGCCTCCTCCGATCCCTTGCGTATCACGTCCACCTGCCCCCAGCCGCGCACTGCTGCACTAGGATGGTTGGCGCGGCGGAGGACGTCGTCGAGCGCGTCTGTTGCACGGAGGAGGGTGACGAAGTTCGACGATGGTGGCTGGAGGAAACCGCCGGCCGCCGTGGGGTACCCGCTGCCGCCGGAGAAGAAAGAGCCAAGACGCCGTCGACATCGGCAACAAGACAACTTGCACGTACAAGTGCGCTTCCTGCGAGATGTCCACCAGGTGCTAAACTGCTAATGTACGTAACAGATCGAATATGTCCATCGATATTCAGTTCACGCGTTCAGTTTGGCCTGTTTGGCGCACGATCCATCGATGCTAGCCGATCAAAACATTTTTTTAGGAAAGCCGATCAAAACTTAATCGTCTTGCCTGCCCTTGCGTGTACAAACAATGAAACATGTAACAGTACAGTACATGCATGGTGGGGGCCCCCCGGTATATGCACGGCTGCACATACATGCATTGATGCATACAGACATGCCATCCCAGGTGACTCCTTGCACGACAAATTAACATGAGCATATCGACCGGCCCGATGTGCTTTTCTATCCCATTTTAACACAAGGCTTTGTAGTTTGTACATATCTTAGATTTCTAACACAAGCATGTAATTAGATACGCCTCCGGTGGATAAGCAAGGGAGAGCCCATCCGCAATGGGATGAATCCCTTGAGCATATCAGCTTCTTTACTGTCCTACTTTGCATCTTGCTACCAGACGGGGTTTAAATTTCTCGAGACGGCAACAAGCCCTATTTAAAATGGTTAAAAAAAATCAAATACACATGTTGTTATCCAGAATTGCGATTATTGTAGTACTAGCCGTCGCAACGCACGGGCAGTTTTGCTAGTAATAGTAAAGTGAACAGTGGCGGAGGACCCCTACGGGCAAGGTAGGGCACCCGCCGAAAAATAACTAAATTTGGGGAACCGGAAAATAATATTGAACCGAAAAGAACCTAAATCCGGGTGAACCGAAAAATGATGGTGAGCTCATAATAATATAATAGTAGTGGACCGGAAAGTAACTAAATTCGGGTGAACCGAAAATAATAGTAACCAAAAATATCAGTGAAACAAAAAAAATAGTGAACCAAAAATGAACTAAATTTGGGCGAACCGAAAACAATAGTGAACCAAAATAATAGTGAACCAAAATATCGATAAACCAAAAATAATGTGAACCAAAAAGATACTAAAATTTGGGTCAATCGGAAATAATAAGGAAGAAAAAATGCCGGTGAACAAAAAATGTAGTGAACCGAAAATAAATTAAAATTCGGGTTAACCGAGAATAATAATGAACCAAAAATGTCGGTGAACAGAAAATTATAGTGAACTAGAAAGAAACTAAAATCCGGGTGAATCTAAAATAATAGTGAACCGAAAAAGAAGATCGATTAGATCAAAACAATGTTCCTGGGTTTATATAAAATTCAACGGGTTTAAAAAAAGTTTAGGGTTCCAAAAAAATGTTCAGATTTTGAAATAGGTTCCAAATTTGAAAATGGTTCAAATTATGAAAATGGTTCCGATTTTAAAAATGGTTCAGACTTTGAAAATGGTTCCAAATTGAAAATGGTTCATTTTTTAAAATGGTTTACAGTTTGAAAATGGTTCCGATTTTGAAAATGGTTCCAAAATTGAAAAATGGTTCCAAAATTAAAATGGTTCAGATTTGAAAATGGTTCCAAATTTGAAAGTGTTCCAAATTTGAAAATGGTTCAAAAATTAAAATGGTTAATATTTTAAAAATGGTTCCAAATTTGAAAGTGGTTCCAAATTTGAAAATGGTTCCAAAATTAAATGTTTAAGATTTTAAAAATGGTTCCAAATTTTAAAAATGATCCAAAATTTGAAAGTGGTTCCAAATTTCAAAATAGTTCCAAAATTAAAATGGTTCAGATTTTAAAAATGGTTCCAAATTTGAAAAATGGTTCCAAATTTTAAAATTTCGAAAATGGTTCCAAATTTGAAAATGGTTCTAATTTCAAAATTGGTTCAGATTTTAAAAAGTGTTCATTTTGAAAATGGTTCCAAATTTTAAAATGGTTCATTTATGGTTCAAAAAAAAACGAAAATGGTTCAGAAAAAAAACGAAAATGGTGCAGCAACTTTGTCAACCGGCATGTGCCGGCTTGACACGAGAATTGCTTCTTTCACGAAGTGGCGCTTGCATTTTTTGCCTCTTCAGCCTATAGAGAACAGGACAGACGGGTCATATCCAGGATAAACGGACCACCACTCAATTTTTTTGTCTACGGTGCCTAGTTCCTTTTGTTGTGCCGGTTCCTGCTTTCCTAATCCCGGCAACCGCATACATAGCCATCTTAAAGAGCGGGCCTCTGAAACTCGGTCCTTGAGATCCTGCACTGGCAGTGCGCCGATAAGATTTTTGGAGCATATTGGCGGGACTCGCTTATATTCAACTACATCTGTGCCGACCGTTCGTCTGCTTACTCTCCACCGCCATGGCTGACAACAATAACGCGGCGGTGGGGACCTTCCTGGCCAACATGTATGTGCTACCTCTTTTTTTTTGAACTAGTATTTAAGTTTTTCTTTACATAACAGTTGTGTTTTTACACCACATTTGCCTTTATTTACATGTACTACCGAGCATCGGAGGAATAGCGTGTATTTTTACATGTACTTCCATCCATCAGAAAAATAGCATATTACAACATCCCCATTGAGGATCTGAAAATGTGTGCTTCACTCCAATAAATATGTCGGCTATTGGGGCTGCCATGCGCATGTCCGAGCAAATGGGGGTGGGGGGGAGGGACTGTCTCGGCACGGCCGAACGGCCGACCCTATCCATTTTTCCTTTTTCTTATTTTGGAACGAAATAAATAATAAGTTCGACCACCAAACTGCAAAGGCCACAACGCAATAGACACCTAACCAATGTCTCGGCCAACAAAAAGTCCGGCCACATCCAATATATCATCGAAAATACATAAAAAACAATGTTTGGTATTTGCTTTCCTCTCCTCGATAATGAACTCGACTTGTTCGGCAAACCAAGCCTTCCGATTCATGTCGTTTGTCGTGTCTGTGGATATGATCATGCGTTTCTCGGCATTTTTTTTAGTTTCTTATCGCCGTCCATCCTTTTGAGTTTTTGGCCTTACACGTCAAAGTAGGTGGACCACCTTTGTTTGTTCTCTTGGTGCGTTAACTCTTTGCGTGTCAAGGACTATGAGACCTCCTTTATATACTCGACAAGAGAATCTTGGAAGGAGGTAGATGATGTCGTCTTCTTTGCGCCATTCCTTTATTAGTCCTAATTGGTTTGGTCCTAGCGGCCCCGACATCGTCTTTTCTTATATATCGACGCACCCACGCTTGCCCGTCGCCTCCATTTGCTTCATAGATTGTCGATGTGCTTTTCACTTTAGACAGTCTAGAAGAATGTGCCAACAATGCATAAAGTCAAAGTTCTTGTTGTACATACTTTTGTACATCGCTAGAGTATTTTGCAACAAGATAAAAGACACATGTCAAATAGATAGAAATTTGATGAGCATGCCAAATAGATAGAAGTTTTTAGCATCTTACTTTGCCGGATGGTGTGTTGCAACACCATCACAGAAGCTCTGATACAAACAAATTTAACGCACCCCGGAGCGTAGAGCCAGGCAAATCCCAGACGTACGTTCGTCTGACATCAGTCTAACCTAGAACTTGAGAACCTACAGTGAGAGAATCGGTATCACAAAAGTGACCCTAAGACTCAAAGAAGCAATACAAGAAGCTCTAGCTGCAACACAAGTAAATCTAGTTATGCTAGGAGCATTGGGTCATAATATATAGGAGATAACAACAGGGAGAACTCTATCTATTAACCAAAAGCACATTGGAATCGTACGCAATATAGTAAGAATTGAAATAGTTTGAAATCACAGGTTCAGATATTAGGGGGCTACGCTTGCCTAGATCATTGCATGGTTGTTACCAGAGTCATCTCAAGTCCTAAACTTGCATAGATCCTGTGTGTGTTTTGCGTATGCTCACACATCATACCAACCTACAAATTTATCGTCGTATCAAAACCACGACACTTTGTAACACACCAAAGAAGGTAGGGAAAGTGGGAGTCACCCAAGAGCACCACGACGACAACGGGGCGTAGGGTGGTACCCGCGATGGCCGAGTACCGCTTCCACGATCACATCAGATAAGCTTTCGCTTTCGACACTGGGGGGATAACTCCGCATGGACCGAGCACAATCAGCACCGCTAAGTCCACATCAGAGCCGTCGTCGGGTGGACATCTAGTCTTTGGGAGCAAGCCACAAGAAGAGGCGCTGAAAAGAAGGAAGGAGTGAGGCAACACGTCAAGCTGGCCGACGAGGTGAGGGTAGACACCGCTCCAGGCGGCTGGAGGCTGAAGTATGAGTGAAGCTGCCTCCATTCTCCGAGTTTTATCTATCTTCAACTCAAGTCATGGTTACCGCCAACGTGAATATTTGGCTGGCGTAATAAAAAGTGCTAAGGACCAATCGTGGAAGTGTACTTAGCACGAATAACTTGTATAGTTAACAAAGTATTTTGGGGAAAGATAATTGACTACATGAATGCACAACATTACACTTTGTTTCACCACACAACTGTATAATTAACAAAGTATTTTTCGCATAGAGATAGAGTGCAATATTGTAGGACCTAATTATGGCATATGATGGTAAAAGTTCCAAATGCACTAAAGCGAAGGAAGATATAGATTCGTGCTTAAATAGACTATTGTCTCCTTGCGTGTAATCTATTGCACCCATTCTTGGCCCATGCCTGTTTGTCTCTTGTGACTGAACTTCAAAAACACCGCACTCCCACTCACAAAAGAAAGCTCAGATGATATGACACAATTCAGAATAGTTCCAACGAAAGCTAATAATTAAACAAGAATAAGCAATACTTTCTTGAGGGCCACCAACTAATCATGCACATCAATCATATTAGCGGACCAAATTTGCTTTAGAACTATACGCATGTATGGTCTATGGATTAAATTATGGTATGATATATTATATGTAGCAGTTTGTATTTTGGAACTATCCATCCTCACACTGACTTTCCCGGACTATTACACATACCATATGGATGTCTACAGTTTCACTTTTTGAAGAGAAATCGTTTAAAATGACAAAAGATGCGACTTACGGCGCTGAGTTCTCCACTAGCCATGGATAAATTAGCTAGTCATGCTGCCTTTCTTTACAAAAAAAAAACTTTGACACGACGTCACATTGAGTACTTCAAAGGAAATGAGTTTTGTTAGCCTCTGTCCGATAGAAACAATTGTCCATTGCAACTTAATTACACGTGATTGGGCTTGTTAAACTATGTGAAAAATAAAGTAGTTTTCAGAATAAAGGCAAACGAAGTGTCCTTTTGCTGTGTCCTACTAGGCTCGTTGTGTAGTCGCATCTGAAAGCCGAAAGGTTTGGACAGTGCCAATCCCACTCTGCCACTCATCCTGTCATCTGGGCCGATCACTGAAGCCAAAGAATTTATGCTTGCTGCTGCTTTTGTGTAGTACGTCGTCCACTTCCCGTCGCAGCTACTCAACGAGATATGACCTTCACCCTCGAGATTCTACTTTTTATATGTACTCTCCATGCAGAATTCGCATTGTTAGTTTTTCTTTCCCGACTATTTTTTCTCCAAGAAAAAACGAGGATAAGACTGATTGGACAATGAGGAAAATTCATGATAAAATCTAGAATATAAATCATGCCGTAAGCAACAACTAGCATCAAACAACACCGGAACCTCTTCCCCTTTCCCCGTCTACAGCGAAAGGAGGCGATTTTTGGGCGTTCCCCGTGCAACCAGCTCGCCGCCGGCGATTCGCCCGATTCCTCGCCCTCCGCGGCCGCTCCGGCGGCGGGAGGGTGGGGAATCGACGGATCCCGGCGTGTATATAGTTTAGGTGTGCGTGGGGTGCTTGCCGGCGGCGCTGTGGAGGTGGTGGCGTTGCCGGAGAGGCTTTTGGTGTCGGCGGTCCTCTCCTCTGCTCTGGGTGCTCCGGTGGAGGCTCGTGGCAGATCCGTCGTCCTGGGCGCATCCGCCGCTTCTTGGAGCCGCGGCGTGCCTCCCCTCGAGCCGGCGTTCGTGACGGCGGAGCTGGCTCTTGCTCGTGGGGTTCTTCGGCCTTCACCTCGGTGCAAGGCGGTGCTTTTGCTCAAGATCTGTGGGAGTTTGCAGGTGGGAAGCTCCTCCTCGACGGTGGGCTCGGATGGCTTTGTGGAAGAAGGGTGGCGTCCTCGTTCTCGTCTCCGGCGTGAGACGGCGAGGGCGAGCTGGCGGCGGCTTGGAGCTGATGGTCGTTCAACGTTCAGATGCCGGCGCCTGCGTCGGTTGGATCATGCGGCATCTCAACAAGGTTGGTTGGGCCGTCGTCTTCGGTGCGAGGTAAGCTCGCCTTCTTCCTCTCCGGCGGCGTGCTGCTGGAGCTCGAAGGAGGTGTGCGGCGTGGTGGCTCCGATCTCGCCATGTGGGGTGTGTTTCCTGCCTCTGTTCGTGTGTGTGCGTTCGTGTTGATGCTGCTTGTACACGAACTCCCTTCAAAAAAACAATTAGCATCAAACACTCGCATTCTAGATTAAATATTACTCAACATGATCAACCAGAAACATGTAATCATAAAACATGGTTAAGCAGTAGTTAGAGCATGGTGCATGTATTGACCGTTTGTAGGTGAAGTTACCGTTGGCGATGCGGTGCTGATGTTGTCAACAACATTGTTGAAGACCCGTCGAAAAAGATGACGTTCATTACAGACTGCGGTACACCGGACCACTCGACTTAAACGGTAGATAACTCATTATGTAAAACGCGAACAGTTGTGCCATGATAGCAATAAGCCATGGCGTCCATGGCGTGCACGGTGGACTGGCGTCAGCGTGTCAAGGTCGAGTCCGTGCACAGCATGGTGCGCGCCGTGGCTTGTAGGTGCGTGCGTTGTGTGCGTGAGTTCGAGGGCGTGTCAGTGCGCGTCTGTGCGCCGTGTGCGTGTAGCGTGTGTGTCGAGTTGTTAGCGAGAAGAACGGGGACCGCGTCCTGGGCGCGCCGGGCACGACTGTGTTGATCGCGTCAGAGCGCGATCATGGCGCGAGCTGGAGGCTTGTGGATCGTGGCGTAGTGGGGCGCGTGTGTGCACGGCGTGGTGTCATGGGTGCGAGCCATGGCCTATATAGCCCCCTCCTATACTCCATTGTCAGCAACTCACGAGGACAGAGCTCGGGTTGCATTGAAATTCAGTTTCGTCAGTCTTTAGATTTTCTATCCTTCGTCTTCTACCTCCGATCGTAGGAGAGCGAGTTGCAGGTCCTTGCCTGCAACGACATGCCAAGCATTCCCAAAAAAACAAAGTTGTCTCCCATAGAGGATCAGGTGAGTGGTTTTGAGAACCCGCTCTTCCGTTCGTCGGTGCAGGCCAACGCTCGGAATGGTGTGATTACATTGAAGGCGCAAGCAGCAGGAGGCCCTAGCCTCGGTTTGGTGAACCGAATGCCTCTGTATCGCGATCACTGTCTAAACCAATTAGATCACTGTCTAGACCGAATGCTTTTGGACGGAACGGCGGTGCGGGCCACTTGTGGCTCACCCGCACGAGGGCAGCATTTACAACCCCGTTGGCTTCTTGCGTTCCCAAAATCCCGTTGGCCGCCACGGAAAAACCTGCATTGCTGATCGCGACCACCACCACCACTACGCTGACGTGGCGTGAGAAGCCTAGCTAGCTCGCCTCTGGGGTCGAACCAGCGGCCACAGCGTACTAGACTGCTCTCACGTCAAGCACCAGCGAAACGGCTCAAGTTGCGCACGGGCGGGCAAGGCAACGAACGAAGAGTGGAATCCGGGGGTGGGCATGCATGTGGGTGAGCTGGTGGTGCCCCGCCCGCACGGTTGGGTTTGATGCCAACGTCGCACCCTTAATTCCGTTGACGTGACTGCCAACCTGCTCATGCCGTGTTTTCTTGTAAGTAGTATCTGCCTGGCTCCAAAGCCTTGCTTGATTGGGGTTAATGATCGTACTTCCATTGACTCACTTGCAGTCGGGGACTCTCATCGCTCCATTGGCAGTTAGATTTTGAGACAAAATGAGCCTAGCTCATTATTGGCCTTTTCAGAACTACAAAGCACCACATTTCATCTACACTCACTTTACGCCCAAACCATCCCAAACAAAATTACCTTGAAATTATAGCACGGCCTTGCAAACTACTCGTACACATTTTATGGGTCACCTCTGCTTCTTCGCGTCCATATTCAGCATACACAGCAATCCACTTATAACACACTAAAGTACATAACGGTTTTGCTAATTCTAAGCCGTCAACAAATTAACCAATTCTCAATCGCTTCCTTAGCCGCCGTTAGATTTGCATTTTGATTCGTGCTAGACTGAGTGTTGCACATGAGTTATAACCTTGCAATTGAGAAAAAAATGCACATAAATATCAGTTAATTGTTAGCTGTTGGATTTTGCGTCATGATTCCTGCTCGTCGTCTAATAAAAGTTTCATGTGGTTTACAACTCCGTGCAACTGACTAGATTTAGTTAACTCTTACTCAACCTTCTAGCAGTTGGATTTGCTAGACAGACTGAGTGCACTTGTGTGCAGGATTTAGTTTAAATCTAAATCATCTAAGAATTAGACAATCCCAACATAGTGGCTGCCTAGCAAATTGACTCCCTCCTTAATGTAGCTCCAAACCCCATAGGCCTGACATGGAAAATGTGGTACACATGATTTGACACCACCGTAGTGATCTTCTTCTTCTCCTCCAACAACCAAAGACAGCACCACATAGGGGAAGCAAGCAGCTGTCATGAGGAAGCAATCCAGGTTCAGAGTAACCACATCAAGATCAGACAGAAACCTACAAGTCTTATAATTCGGCAGCCGTACGATAACAAGATGCATGGCTGCATGCCCTGGAACGTAGCTGGAGCTCATGCCGGGGGCTGAATCCCAGCTCCTAAAATAGGCTAAAATATAGTCGCTCCTCCGCTCAGTGAAGCAATGATCATGTGGATTACAGCCGTTGGAAACAGGGGTGCGTGCATGCCTGCTGTCACCTCAAGATCCAATTTTGTCAAATCGATCGAGATGGAGCCTTGACGAATCTTTTTATTTCAGGTCTTTGAGTAAATTTCGAGCTCTCCCGCTGGCACAGTGCAACTGGCAATTTCGTAATGGGGGCTTGTCTGTTTGACCGGAATTATGAAGCTGGCGAAACATGTGGCGGTGGTTTAGCTGGGATTAAGTTACGGTATCTCTCTCCCTCAGTCAGTATACTCCCTCCGTTCCAATTTAATTGACTTGATATGCACCAAATGTGGATGTATATAGAACTGTAACATGTCTAGATATATCCACGTATGGTGTATAGCAAGTCAATTAAATTGGAACGGAGTGAGTACAACAATATGCAGTTTCAAAGTTTGGGATTGATTTACGGTATCTCTCTCGCTCAGTCAGTGGGAATAATGATTGGAAATTCGTGTGCATGCGATGTGTTCAACGGTTGCTCCATACAAACGATATGCAGATTACCCTTTTTTCGCGGGTACAGATTACATGAGAAACCGTGATGGGTGATCCAAGTAAGGAGAGGAAAAATAAAGATCGAGCTCATAAAATTCGCCGGCATAGGCCTTGTACGTAGGAGTACTAGTTAAGCACGTATGTTCACGATCTCCTGTGAGCTCTCCAGTTTGTGCACCGAATGATGTCTGAATAATTGTGGCCGATTCACAGACAGCGGCTTTCTGTAATCCTTATCCAGTTCAGTTGGGAGAGACAGAAGGATCCAGCACGTACGGGATCCATATGCGCGTTAATTTGAAGTAGTAGTCAACTAATTAAGTGTCATTTGGAACTGAGGAGAAGGGATACCAAGACCGGCCTCCTTTTTTACCCGCTTTCCTTCCACGCATGCAGGTACGTTTCGTACCATTCCGTTCGTCTACGTAAATCTATTTTTACCACGGATACGTTATCAGGTACTGTACGTACTAGAAGTTTAAGCGAATGGTAACAAAATGTAGCCTATGCTTCAGGTATACATTCACGATTGTTTCTGTTAGTACATGGCGTCGTCACCGAAAATTGATTTCTCTTGTTAAAGTGTCACATTGTTGGCCTAGCGCGACATGCCGCCGCGCCGGTTTTTGCTAGTAATGCTAAGTTTTTTAAAAAAATGGTAAGAAAATAGGGGCAAATCAACAAAAAGTGAAAACATCGAGATTGATTATTTTATAGTGTGGACACCTTCTATGTTGCAATAAACTATACTACCTATGTTCCAATATACTAGGTATATTACCACCGATTTTGGCCATTGCTTAAATTAGCTATCTTCAGCTCTTGTCTTGTTTATTTTTTTGTAGGATTTTTTCTTTAAAACTTGTCTTGCATTTAACGAAACTTGACGGACGAATATTTCATTAACAAAATGTTAGTGTTTACTAAGCTACAACCGAAGTCAGGACGACATATTGAACGGGTGACCCTATTATATCAATGAATACGACATATCGAACGGGTGACCCTATTATATCAATGAATATGCTATCATAAGATCAATATGATGTTTGCAAATTTTTATTGTACCTGCTTTCATACTGATGTCTTTACTTTAGATATAGCATGTTCCAAGTGCGAGAAATCAATCCAACTTGCTTACCACAAAATTTTCTTATCCAAGAATTCGGACGGAGAGTTTTTCCTAATTTAATGATATTTATTAATTTGTGCTTGAAGAGTGAATTTTGACTATTCATATAAATTTAACTACTCTGGGCAACCGAAACTTTCATATTCATGTTAAGAAATTATGTTAAATAGTTTTTTACATCTTACCATGGGGATGGGGGGCGATTGCCCCCCTCCCCCTCATATCAATGATTCTAATTAAAGAGTTATTTGTGTTTTGACTCTGTCATACCTAAAAAATTTCACCCAAAAAGTTCAAAAAACATTATTCACATACCGCCACTCGACAGAATCTAGTCTCCACGACTTTGCTCCCAGGCTAAGAATTTCCATTTGTCGTGGTATGAAACAACAGATGCCTAGGGGTAGGCTTATCTTTGGGGCCGATGGACGCTAGAGGATTCGGGGAGGGATAGCGCGCTGAAGAGCGCACACGGACAAACAGATGAACACAAGGATTTACCCTGTTTCGGGGCTCTCGTGAGAGATAAAACCCCTACTGCAGCATCTAGCCTATTCTGTGTATTTCTCCTCTCTGAGCATGATCTGTACAGATGCTCCTTGAGCTGTGCAAAGATTGCCTCTAAGAGGTCTTGGGGAGAAATGAGCCCAAGGGGCTAAAGAGCCCGTCCGTGGCTGCCTAGAGCGTTCCCACTGGTGCTCCTTATATAGAGGGAGCCCAGGGGACAAGGGCTGGCCCACAGATCACTAAGCATAAACTTGCATATTCATGTTAAGAAAAAAATCTTGTACTTGACGAAGTGGTAGCTGGGATGTCGGAGGTTGAGGCAGCGTGCCGATGTAGAGGAGACGTCGGTCGATGCTAGGGAGCAGGGGAGACTCGGTGCAGCGATCCTGGGACGCGATGCGGGTCTCGGCCTGGAGATGTCGGCCCAACGTGGCCCGAGGCGCAGCGTCGTCTCGGTCGAAGGAAGGAAATCGAGGTAGCGATCGATCCGCGTAGCGATCCGGTCGGGTGGCCTGGTACGCCGGCCCGAGTAATGCTGGCCCGTGGAGCTGGAGTGAGGAAGGTGGCCCTCCCGGAATGAAGCAAAGCCGACCCAGTCCGAGTGGAGGATAGCTCGGCCCAGCCGAATTGGAGCCATGGCCTGCCGAGACTGTAGCCTCAGTCCGCCCGAGGCAAGGAAGATGCCGGCCCGTCCCGGGGCTGGAGACGGATAATTCGGCCTCGCCGAGGCTAGCTATCCCGGTCCGTCCAGAGGCTGACGGGAAGTCGGCCCATCCCGAGGCAGAGGAGATCCCGGTTTGCTCCTTGACGCTGGAGACCTCGGCCCACCGGGGCTGGCGACTCGGTCCAGCTGAGGTTGGGGAGCTCGTCCCAGCTCGAGGTAATTGATGTATGACTCGGCCCAGTCTGTCTTTTTTCCCTGTTTCTTTATCTTTTACTTACTTTTCTGCTATCTTTTCTAATAACTCGATTAAACCAACCACTTTGGGGTACCCGGGGTTACATCCCCGACATTAGTCCCCGAGGCTGCGGGGACTCGCAGAGTCGCGCGTAGACTTACAAAAACAAATAACCATACCAAAAAACCTCCATATACACAGCATCCTGCTTGCATGGGCACCATTATATGTCGGTTTTTTAGCCACTCTGGACATTACCGAAGTCGCATGCCGCCAGCATTAGCTGGACCGACATAAGCCTGCACGGGCATATCTCATATGTCTCGGTATCTCGGCCTCTCTGGGCATATCTCATATGTCGGTTTTTAGCCACTCTGGGCATTACTGAAGGCGCATGTCGCTAGCATTAGCTGGACCGACATAAGCCTGCATGGGCTTATCTCATATGTCTCGGTATCTCGGCCTCTCTAGGCATATCTCATATGTCGGTTTTTAGCCATTCTGGGCATTACCGAAGGCGCATGTCGCCAGCTTGGACATATCTCATATGTCTCTTATATGTCGGTTTTCTGCCACTCTGGGCATTACCGAAGGCGTATGTCTGCACGGACATATCTTATATGTCTCTCATATGTCGGTCGTCAGCCACTCTGGGCGTTACCGAAATCAGATGTCACCAGCCTGAGCTGGATTGACATATTGCCTGCATAGGCATATCTCATGTCTCGGTTTTTAGCCGCTTTGGACTTTTACCGCACAAATATGCTGGCAGCCTTAGCTGATCCAGCACATAGCCGTCACTGGCTGATCTGGCCTTTTGCCATCATAGGCACTTGTCAAATGACGAGTTGAGACACTTCTCAACACGTAACACTCAGTGAGATCAGATACCTTTTGACTCATCGCGCTGAGATAGTGATGCTATGATACTCTGGTAAGCTCGGATAACTGAAGAATCACGATAATTGATTAAGCCGATACATACAGCAATTATGAGACATTCGGTGATATGAGATAGATGCCGTGATATCTTGGCAAACCGAAATAAACGGCGATTTGAGATATGAGGTGATGTTGAGATATAACTGCAAACCGAAATAAACGGCGATCTGGAGAATACCGATAATGCTATGATATTTTGGGTAACCCGAGACAACCGATGAAACCATGATCTTGGGGATGAATATCCTCTCGGTAAAACCGATATCACCTTTCAATGTTAGTTCAAGCATATACATAATGAATATTTAAAGGAACAACAACTCTACTTAACAGAGGAAACTAACTATGGCATATGACAGCAATTAAATCAAGCAGCAAAACTGTGCACGAGTAAGCAGACTCGGTTTCAACCGAGTCACCGAGTCACTTTACAGATCTAGAAAAAGCAGAACTGACTGGCCGGCCAGTCCCCGGTCACGGTGGGCGTTCGGGTTTATCCGAAAATTCGGGTCGGGTTTTTCGGGTTTTTGAAAATTCGGGTTTCCAAAACTGACACCCGAAACTTGTCTGGAAAAAGAGAAACCCGAAAATTCGGGTTCGGGTTCGGGTAATCCCGAATTGCCCGAATTACATCTTAAAGAACAAAACGCTGGCAGAGAAAAATCTGCTAGATCGAGAGCAGCTGCAACGGAGTCGAGGAAGATGGAAGAGCCAAGAATAGATCTTCCTCGCCTTGTGTCGTGGAGAAATTGCAGCGACCTTGCGTCGCACGGTCGCCGGAGGAGTTGCAGCGGTCGGCGGCCGGCGGCCGAGTGGCACCTAGCGCCCTGTGGGAACTAGTAAGAACCTGTTGTTTCTGCCATCTACAGGCTTGGAAGACGAGGGATGCAGCGATGCGGCGTACATGCCGAGCGGATGAAGTGCTGGGGACTATGGGATGGGCGGTGGCAGTGCGAACGATCTGTGGCGGCGGCAGTGCGAACGATCTGTGGCGACGGCCAGAGCACAGGGTTAGGTCGTGACTGAGGAAGGGGAATACAGCTTGCTGGGCTAGGCTGGGCTGTGCCGATTGGGGTGTTTTTAATGGGCTTTTTATTTAATTCGGGCTAAACGGGCTATTCGGGTACCGTAAGTTGAAACCCGTATTTTCTGAATAAATTTCGGGTATCTGAAACTGCTACCCGATGATGTCTCCGGGTTTGTCAGGTTCGGGCAATATGGGTTCGGGTTCGGGTATCTCGGGTTCGGGCATCGGGTATCGGGTTTTATGCCCACCGTGAGTCCCCGGGTCAAGACATCTCACTCCCGGGGAAAAACAACTAATCAAGACAGAAAAGAGGGGGCAGTCCCCGGGCACTGTTTGAGACTATTTAAAAGAGTGATGCAGACATATAATTGATACTCACAAGGTAGTGTTGTTGTAGCAGTAGAGGAAGACGCTTATGCCGGCCGGAACACCGGCCTGTCGGCCTGAGCCACCAATATCTCGGTTTGAACCACATGCATGTCAGATTTGACCAACATATGTCGGATTTTCCAAGCTTAACTCGGATTTCCCAAGCTTATCTCAAATTTACCAAGCTTATCTCGGATTTCCAAGCCTTAACTCGGATTTCCAAGACTTAACTCGGATTTCCAAGCCTTAACTCGGATTTTCCAGGGTATCTCGGATTTTTCCAGCACACCAGCATATCTCGGATTTCCAGCATACCTCGGATTTACCAGCATACCAGCATATCTCAGATTTCCAGCATACCTCGGATTTACCAGCATACCAGCATATCTCGGATTTCCAGCATACCTCGGATTTACCAGCATACCAGCATATCTCGGATTTCCAGCATACCTCGGATTTACCAGGGTATCTCGGATTCGAACTGTAGTCAACTCAAAAATGAGTTAACACACGGGGACGATGCCCAAGTTGAGTCCCCGAGTCACTTTTCTCATCCGGGATCTGCTGATGATGTCCGTTGGTGGAGGCAGCGCTAGCCTCTGCTCACAGCGGCAAGCTAGAGCGCGGGGGACAATGGCGATGTCGAGTCCCCGCGTTGATGACGAAGGTCCCGTCCGAATTGATCCAGCAAGCACCACTGTCAGCCCCACGGTGGGCGCCAACTGTCGTGGTATGAAACAACAGATGCCTAGGGGTAGGCTTATCTTTGGGGCCGATGGACGCTAGAGGATTCGGGGAGGGATAGCGCGCTGAAGAGCTCACACGGACAAACAGATGAACACAAGGATTTACCCTGCTTCGGGGCTCTCGTGAGAGATAAAACCCCTACTGCAGCATCTAGCCTATTCTGTGTATTTCTCCTCTCTGAGCATGATCTGTACAGATGCTCCTTGAGCTGTGCAAAGATTGCCTCTAAGAGGTCTTGGGGGAGAAATGAGCCCAAGGGGCTAAAAAGCCCATCCGTGGCTGCCTGGAGCGTTCCCCCTGGTGCTCCTTATATAGAGGGAGCTCAGGGGACAAGGGGTGGCCCACAGATCACTAAGCATACACTGTACATGATATGACCACTGGGGTCTTGGCCGCACTGTACAGGCGTCACGCCCGCACCGTCCTCTGCACTGCAGCCACGTCCAGGAGGGGCGTGACCTGTCTTGTCCTTGTCCTTGCTTTTGTCTTCTAGCTCCTGTCTCCGGGATCTTCGGTAGGTGGCAGGGGGTATCTTGTACTTGACGAAGTGGTAGCTGGGATGTCGGAGGTTGAGGTAGCGTGCCGATGTAGAGGAGACGTCGGTCGATGCTAGGGAGCAGGGGAGACTCAGTGCAGCGATCCTGGGACGTGATGCGGGTCTCGGCCTGGAGACGTCGGCCCAACGTAGCCCGAGACGCAGCGTCGTCTCGGTCGAAGGAAGGAAACCGAGGTAGCGATCGATCGGATAGCGATCGATCCGCGTAGCGGTCCGGTCGGGTGGCCTGGTACGCCGGCCTGAGTAATGCTGGCACGTGGAGCTGGAGTGAGGAAGGTGGCCCTCCCGGAATGAAGCAAAGCCGACCCAGTCCGAGTGGAGGATAGCTCGGCCTAGCCAAATTGGAGCCATGGCCTGCCGAGACTGTAGCCTCAGTCCGCCCGAGGCAAGGAAGATGCCGGCCTGTCCCGGGGCTGGCGACGGATAACTCGGCCTCGCCGAGGCTGGCTATCCCGGTCCGTCCAGAGGCTAACGGGAAGTCGGCCCATCCCGAGGCAGAGGAGATCCCGGTTTGCTCCTTGACGCTGGAGACCTCGGCCCACCGGGGCTGGCGACTCGGTCCAGCTGAGGTTGGGGAGCTCGGCCCAGCTCGAGGTAATTGCTGTATGACTCGGCCCAGTCTGTCTTTTTTCCCTGTTTCTTTATCTTTTACTTACTCTTCTGCTATCTCTTCTAATAACTCGATTAAACCAACCACTTTGGGGTTCCCGGGGTTACATCCCCGACACCATTTCCATGTTAGGACGATGACACAAGATCGCTAAAGAGCTTTACCCCCGTTCAGGCAGTCACTCCTCCTGCAACTTGAATGTCTTCATAGTCACGTGTCATTAACGGAAAAGCACATAAGAAAGATCGCGGCACTCTATTCGGTTCAATCAAGTATCATAAAAACAGGTAGGAGGGGGAGAACCGAAACGAGCTTGGGATCAGCCGCATTGGTGGTGCTTAGTAATGTCCATATTGCACGTCATTTTCTTCGCAACTCAGGTTTAATCTATAACTGACTCATAATTATGATGCTCTCCTCTTCGAGATTAACGGTATGTTGCTTATGTTACACAAAATTTATACAGTTCGATTGATTCATCACACAATATCTTTTGATTGCGAGTAGGTATCTTCTAAGACTATATTGTAGAAAGAAGTTTTACTATTTAAAATTATTATACTTGGGGCATCAACATGCGCTTCATGTTTCAAAATATGTATATGGAACTAAAAAAATATAATTGGTATAAGAAAAGCATACCAAAAAGTCAAATTGCATCTATGGACTTCTGTATGGCAAAGAAGTTGTCGTGAGACGAGACGCTCTTTCATATGGTATCCACCTTTGGGAGATGCTTTTGGACGTCCATCTTGTCCCTGATAATCTAGATGCGAGCACTTGAAAATTCACAAAGAATGGAAGCTATTCCTCGACGTTGGCTTACAAAATGCAATTTTGGGGACATACCATATAGATGATGCCTACCTTGATTTGGAAGCCTTGGGCGCCACCCAAGTGTAAAATCTTTGCTTGGTTGATCCTTCGAAACCGCCTGTGGGAAAAATTGTGGCGTTTACAAGCAATGTAACCAAGTGCAAGAAAAGGCCGCACACCTCCTCCTTCATGTCGGTTCACCATGAGAATTTGGTCCTCATTGAAGTGATGGATTAGGCTACAAGACCTCGCTCCTGGTTATTGGCATGGGATCTCTTACGTGGATAGTGGTCATTCACAAGAAGGGCGGCTCGAGGGAGGCTAAAGCCTCCCTTGTTATGCTTATCTCACGGAAAGTTTGGTTGGAAAGTAACGTCCGCGTATTTCGAAACAAGTCTTCTACCGCCCTCATTCTTAATGAAAAGATCAAAAAGGATGTGGCTAGCTATGTGGTGTCAGGCAAGGCTAAATTGTTGAGGAATATTATGACGCGAGAGTAGGTTTTTTGTATTTTGCTTTGGCCACAGTGGCCTTATTACACTCTCTTAAAATCCTTCCCTCCGTTCCAATGAATAAGCCATATATTTTTTTTTGGAAAAGTCAAGCTAAGTAAACTTTGACCAAACTTTTAGAAAAAACTATTAACAACTACTATAATATTATATGGATATCATGTGAAAATGTATTTCATGATGTATCTTAGGATGGTTATTTTGTATTGTAAATGTTCATAATTTATTAAAAAAACTTGGTCAAACTTAACATAGTTTGACTTTTCAAAAATAAGATAGAGCTCATAAAATTCGCCGGCATATGCCCTGTACTAAGTTAAGCACGTATGTTCACGATCTCCTCTGAGCTCTCCAGCTTATGCACCGAATGATGATTGCATGATGATGGCCGATTCACAGGTAGCGGCTTTCTGTAATCCCTATTCAGTTCAGTTGGGAGAGACAGAAGGATCCATAGGCGCGTTAATCAACTAACTAAACGTCCTTTGGAACTGAAGAGAAGGGATACTACGTGCAGCCTCTTTTTTGCCCTGTTTCGTTTCACGTATGCACGTACTCCCTCCGTTCTAATTTAATTGACTTGTTATGTACAACATGTGGATGTATCTATACATGTAACGTGTCTAGATACATCCACATTTAGTGGATAGCAAATCAATTAAATTGGAATGGAGTGAGTACGTTTAGTACCGTTCTGTTCGTCTGCGTAAATCTATTTTTCTCACGGATACGGTACGGACCCGAGGTGCTTTTTTTTTTGAACAGGGGACGGTCCCAAAGGGACCTAGAAGCTTTCATTGAACGGTGGCATAACAACATACAAGGAGGACCAAAAGAAACTGAAAATTACAAATAGGTCCAAATATTTTGCACCAAAGACCCTAGACCTAAACCTAGAAACGCCATCGGGTCCAGCTCCATCACCACCGCGTCGATGCACCACGGCACAGTCAGACACCACGCCGCCGGGGACGAAACCACTTGGGGCGAGGCACCGGGAGCTAGCTGAGCCGAAGCAGAGGGGCCTCCATCTTGGCATATCAGCCTGGAGGTTGTTCTTCACCATCAATCGCCAGCCGGAGAGAACCGTAGCCGGCGAAGTGGGAGGGAGTGGTCGCCCTTCGACCATCAGAGATGGCAGCAGCAGAGGAGCTGCCATGGATGCACTCCCGGGAGCAGCTTCAATACTCCCCTGGTGCAGAAACGACGCACAGCAGCAAACAACATGTCGGCCTTCATCCTCCAGATCACCATGACCAGAAGACGGGACTCTCACGCCATGAGCAGCAGCTTCGAATCTGCGGCGAACCAAGGCCTTATTGAAGGAGATGCTAGCAGCGGCTTTCCTCGTCATCTTCGGCTTCATCCACAGGAGCTCCACAACGAGGATGAACCGCTCCAGCCCACACCACATTAGGCCTGAATCCAGTGCAAATCTCCCAGCGCCAACTCTAGATCCGCAATGCTCATCGCCAAATCGGCCCCTCCCCTCGCCTCCACGGCCGGCCGGAGGAAGCTCCGCAGCTTTGCATCGCAGGATCGAAAGAAGGCAAGATCTGCCCTTATTGAAGGGGCTTTCGACCTCTACCGCCCCACCGCCACCCTCCCACCTCGGGAGTTCGCCGGAGAGGGTCGAGGACGACCGGCCAGAGCTGGGCAACAGCGCCGGCAGGGAGAGCCCGACGGCATCTCGCCAATAGCCACGAAGGACCAGACAGGAAACTCTAAACCTACACCTAAGGCGAGACAAACTAAGCCTAAACTATACAGGGAGGCCCGGCCACCATCTCCTGCTCCACTCCGGCCGGCCGAGCCAGCGGAAGAGGAGAGGAGCGGCGCCGGGGGGCGTGGAGGCGACTCTCGAGGTCGGGAGCAGGAGAGAGAAAAAGAAAGAAGAAGTTCAGTGAGGCTTTTGTCCGGTTGGATCCGAGGTGCTTGGCACCAGCCAACTTCAATAGGTTTGCTTCCGAAAAATCATTTTGTCTCCCGTGTTACAGTGCTCGGTTAATTTTAAAAAAAAAATTAAAACTGTATTTACAAGTCTTATAAAATTCTAAAAAATATCTCGGAGTAGTCAATATGCACAAAACTGACAAAATATATTTTGGATATTGGAATGTTCGTATACAGTGGCGGAGGCAGCAATATGGCAAGCTTTGACCTCCGCCATACCTCAAATTTTCAAACTTACGCTATGTAGGTATTGGCACTGATGAAATATTCAACTTCAGTGCCGTTGTGCACATGCAATCCTTGCAGCGGACCTAAAAAGTAATCCCGTCTCCGCTACTGTTCGTACACTCAGATCCACACTTGTGTAATATTTTTGTACATCGAATATAGAGTATTTCAAAGTGAGATTCTACATGTTTGCAGCTTTGCATGCATTTGTTTTCCAAAAATTTCAAAACCTATAAATATGATTTTTTTTAACTCATTTAATTAAAGCGATCACTCAAACTCGAGAAAGAAATCTCCACTCGTTTGCTTCTTTCTTTTATATTTTGATGTCGAAAGGGATGGTAGGGTGTGACGGAAAACCCAAGCATTAGGGTTGGTCCAAAATGTTCAAGGGACGAGCATTTTTTTTCAAAATGGGAAGCATATCTCCGGCCTCTACATCATGACAATGCACCCAGTCTCATTTTATTGTAAAATTTCACACTAATAAGTTATACAACTCAAGAATCAGTCAAAGTAGCTACATGAATCAACCAGCGGAAAAAGAAAAAAAACAATTTACGTACACATGTTGGATTCTTCTAGCATGCAGCCAACCACCGTGATTGAATATAGCTCGTACGACCGTCATCAATCGAATGCATCTAGAATTCATAAGAGCGCATTGCCCTGGTGGATGGAGAAAGAATCACATGTGGATTTAATAAGTAGCTCCGTAAACAACCTACAAAAAATGACAGGTCCAACATTGTTCAGAACATCACTATGACAATTTTAAAGTGCCCAAACAAAAGTACAAATGCCAATGCGAATATGAGTTTTAGTTTTCTCATTGATCGAAGTAAACCAACTACCAAACATATTAGCAATATTGGTTGGTGGAGAAATATTTAAATTGAAATAAATAAGTCTCTATAAGATGGCGCAAAAGGACAAAATATAAAGTGCTCAACATAGAATTTAACACATTGTTGATTATAAAAATCTACTGCATAGAATTTTTCAGAAGCATGCATAGTTTTGACATGTCAAATGGCTCATGTCTTGGATCCAATCATACGCGAAGTGTTGCAAGCCTTCTAGTTTGAATAGTGGATATATGTCATTTTTAAATTAGTTTTGTATTATTATGAATGTTCCCACACATGCTCACATAGACCTACGCTACATATTGCAACATCATTATATTTTTTGTGAACTGATTGCAAAATCATCATGGCTAAATCAATTCGTACTAATCCAGAGATAGAGGAAAAAAGTTATATTATGAATGCTACCAGGGATCTTAGTTTCCTGGTTCACATAAAAAACTTGCTCTAGAAGAGTTTCCCCAACCCAATTCTCTTAGATTACCAAGTATTTTTTTCCTTCTAATGTGGATCTAATGCAAGTGCCTAACGAGACATAAACTCTAGCACCAAACATCTTACTCAAAATTCAAATTTTGAAATGGGACTCAATTTAGTGTCTCGGTCACTATCAAGAGCATGTCTGATTTTCCATGTTTCTTGGATGGAGCTCCTTGACTAAATTTCATGAAAACTTTGGCGGCTTGATTTTCTACTAAGTCATCACCCGATCGGCCCGACCATATTGGCCGTGGGCCATATGACGGCGACCGGCAGCTATCTGCATCTGCACACCATGGAGGAGTGCCTTCCAGATCGGTCAGGCCGGATTGGCTGGCTTGGGCCAGATCGGCAAGCGACAACTGTCGACGGACATACCGAAACAAGTCAGACTTTGTAGCCAAGTCGAGTACGGACGAGAGAGACACCTAGGTAGGAAGAAGCTTATTGGGCGGGTCAGCCGATGGGTGGCCTCCTCCGATGGCGGCAGGGTAGATGAGGCGGCATATCGGAGGGTTTCTACACGTCGCGGCGGGGGAGGGGGGGGGGGGCTTAGGAGTGACTCGTGACGACCTGGGTGCCTAGGTAGGTTAAATTTCTCTAATTACCAAACCATTCCTGGGCTGCATAACAAACCAATCACATGTATAATCATTGCATTACAATTTACAATCCACTCAATTCCCAAACAAACACAACATCTGGTCAAAGTAATTACTTGTACCATTTGGGATTGCAACTGCGCAAGAATCTAAATTGTTGTATATCACACCTCACCATCGATATGACCATCACTTTGATGCAGAGGCCGGGGCCAGCCCTAATTTCGGAAGAAGAAGAAAACCACCAATATCACCATCAGTGGCCGTGATACAATATGGCTGTCGTGATATGTACTATCGCTGCTCCATCATAAGTGGAACAAATATGAGTATTTCCGGCTTTTGTGGTGGGAGGAGATGAATTGCGATGGCCCTTTTTGCAGGCGATGGGCAGTGGCACCCATTGAAGCAAAGGGAGCTTGCAACTTTAGTACCCCCATACATCCATGGCTGAGGATTCGCTGACTTTGAAACCCCTGACTTTGAGGTCATTGACATGTGAGTCCCACCTAGAGCAAACCCACATGTCGGTGACCCAAAGTCACCTGACTTTGAGCCTCCCAAAGTCAGCCAATCTGCGCCTACATCCATGGCCTGGCCACAGCGTGCATTCATTCATGGCGGTAAATGCCACAGAGCAACAAACACGCTTTGACTCAGTCGCATGGTTTTTGGTTGGAGGAGAGGTGCGAGAGAGCGATGTCTCTTGGGGTTTTCATTCACGGAGGGAGAGGTGGGCGCTGAATGAGCCGGTCACTGGCTGGTTGGGCTACACTACACACAGGCAGTCACTGTGGCATGATAACCCTGTCCCTGGATGCCTACATGTCCTCTCCCAGCAGATAAGGGTGGAGGCATTAGGCCAAGCACACCCATCCTCGGGCCCACCACGCATGTTGCCCTCCTTTTTCAACAGAGCCCAGAATTATAAACATACAAACGAGTAGCAAATGCATCGCCAGCAGCAGCGGCGTTGCAGAAATTGCTCGTCCGAATGCTGATGGTGATGTTGAAGTATTTGGACCAGATTGTGTACGAGGAACATGGCGCGTTCTGGGCTACTGGCCATTAATGGCGACGATGAACGGGATTCAACAAAAGATGTCTGTCTTTATTCCATTTATACTCCTTTTCTTTTAAAGGGGAGAAGAATAGTGCGTTTACAGCTTTTGGCAAAAAAAAAAAGTAGTGCATTTACAGCGTCTCTAGCACGTCTTGGATAAGCCCCCGCCTGAAAAATTCCGACAATTATGCGGGTCGGACCGTTTTTACTGCCCGAACAGGCAGCACATATCAGCCCGGCCCGAATAGCGGTGGATGTGGCTCTATATCAACGGTACCAGTGGGCATTTAGGGTTTACCCTGGTTCCCTCCGACGTTGTTCCCACCGCCGCTAGGGATAGTTTGCTCCGACGAGCAATTACTCGCGATCTGTAGTCGATTTCGCACCCCCCTCCCCGCGTTCTGGTAGATCGATGGCTCGGTCATAATAAGCATTGGCGCGACGGAGGCCGTGCGCCTCCGCGTGAGGAGGAGCATCGTCGTCGCCCCTCGGAGCGAGCTAGGAAGTGTTGCCGTCTTCAAGGGCGCAGGTAGGCCGGTCTGCTCCCTCGATGCAACATCTACGAGGAGGAAGCTCCCCCCGCTTGCACGACGCAGAGGATGCGGTGGTCTCCATGGGTCGTGGGCGAACCGGGTCCTGCACCTTTGACGTGCTCTTCGAACAAGTGATGCCGACATTCAAGCGGACCGGCCGCGCCGATGATGAGCTGGCTGCCGCTACGAAAGCGATGGAGGAAGGCGTTCCCGGTGCTCCGGCATGCCGTGAAGGCGTGGTGGAGGAGCATGATCTTGTGTGGGAGCTGCCAGTGGCAGATCCAAGTGAAGCCTTGGGGGTGCACAGGACATCGGGTAAAAAACATTTTCTTTGTAAAATGGCTATTTTTCACCATGTATGCCACCCCTAAAACAATTTTTTTGCACATGGGGCACCACCGTGCACCCCTCTCGTCACTTCTCTAGCTCGGCCACAGGGACCTACGCAGGTCAACGACCATTAAGTACCTCAACTTCGAGTGATCATGCCACTAGTAAAGAAGAAGACCAGTTTCTACGGGAAATTACTTGTTATTAGAATTTTCAGTAGAAATTTTCGGTACATGTTCTGTGGGATTGTATTTTGATCTGGAAAATCAGTTTCGGGGAACCGAAACTTGTTTCCGAGTCAAAATCATACTGATCTGCTAGAGATGCTCTTACACCGGAGAGTAGCATGTAAAAACTGAGAATTGGTAAATTTAAGATAAGGGAAGGACATGTTCTACTCCATAGATGCAAAAATTTATTACTACTATGAAAACTCTGATCATGTTTGGGTTTGTTTCTGCACAAACAACTGGTGCTGCATGCATGCATGATCGACTGGGAAAGGCACATGGTGGTATTGATACCACTATTCCAAGGGGTGGGATCATGATAGCACTAGGCGAGAGGAGAGCTTGATTTAAGCCGGAGCTCCTCCAAAACAATGCACGCAGAGCGTAGGGCCCACGCCCTTGTGGCGCTGCCAGAGGCTCCATTCCGAGGCACAGTTTGTCAATGTCACCATGGCCTTTGTAGCTTTTCCAGACGTTGTGTTGTGTGTTCTATTGTTGTTGCTGCATGGAGTGATGGACTCTGGGACAGACCTACATGGAGCTTTTGGGGCGCTCCTGAACGGTAAAAAATAAACTCTTCGACCTATAGAAAATGACATGGCTGTATGGCTGACCCGTGAAGATATAGATATCAGAATCAGATATCCCTCTCAGCAGGTTCATACATTTTTACCATATGTGACAACTGCCATGCCCTAAATTCTCTCATAGTGAAGCGACGATAAACAAACCAAAACAAGGAACACACTTGCAAGCCAGCCCTAGGTTTGAACAGCCCACTTGAGATCTGGGGGAATCAGTATGCCACTCGCTTCCTGGACATGGACGATTAGTTTAACAATGCCTAGACATTGGACACTGCACCATGCAGCTATAATAGAGGAGAGGAGTATAGTAAGCTGAGGTCTGAGGAGGAGCCATGTTACCTAGGCCGCGATTAGGATAACCCAGAGAGAGGACAAAAAATGGTTAAGGGAACCTTTGACCAACTAAAGGCTAAGCTAAGCTCACTTATTGATGATTTGAAGACAAAGCAAGCCGGGGGAGATTAAAGAAAGGTGCTTGTGCTGCGTGAGTGCGCCTTCTTGTATGTGTGTGTGTGCGCGCCACAGCGGCCGGCCCCACCCGCACAGGACAGGCAAAGGCCATGCGCTACCTCACATGTAAACAGGAGCTGTGTCAGCCTCTTGACTGTCCATTGGCGAGCTCAGCTGGTCTTTTGCTGTTCATCTTGGCCTCCCTCGGTCCCTCCGTCCATCGTCGTCCTGCCTCGTAGTACTGCACTGCCATCCAACCCTTCCCATGGCGCTTGCTTCTCAGATTTAATACCTGCAATAGTGTCATGTTTTCATGCACATTGTACAATTCCAGCCAATTGTTAAACAACAAGAACAGTAAATTTGACAAGGAGCAACAAAACAGGAGCAGTGAATTTGACAAGGAGCAGCACAACAGGAACAGTAAATTTGAACAGCAAGCAACGCAACAAGAGCAGTAAATTTGACAATGAGCAGCTCGAGTGAAATTTGCACCGGAGAAAATTCACCATTTATATATGTACATACACAGCTCTTAACGGAAGGGGCCGAACAGAAAATGAACAAGGAGCTGAAGAAAGCTGGGAAAGAAAGAGAAGAAAAGGTTGAGCTACTCCTATAGGTACATGACAACTTCCAACTTACCAAAGCTACAAGGGAAAAAATTCTTATCTTGTACACCATCAGAAGCAAATGCTAAGCTTGAGTGGAAACTTCGGATGGTATCCATCTCAAAGACTGATTTCTACGGGCATTTCGCCACCAAACTGGACGTGTTGCTGCCAGCCACCGCCGCCGGCCGTGTGTTGCCAGTGGGTTACCTTCTAATCTTTCTCCTCCTTGGCTTCCTTGAGGGTCATCTCCATGACCCCAAAACCTACATCATCGCTCAAGCCGGTGGCCACCGACGAGGTTTTCGAGTCCACCGTTGACCCAGCCTGGATCTCCTTGAACATCTGCATCACCTTGAGCATCGTCGGCCGCTTCGATGGCCTGTCATCCAAGCATGCGCAAGCGATTTTCAAATGCTCCAGCAGCTCAAGCTCCAGGGTAGGATCATCCATGAGCAGCTCCGGGTCAAACACATCGGTGATCTTCAATTTTGTGTGCAGCTTCACCCATCCCACAAGATTGTTGTCCTCGCCAAAATCTGCTGAATCTGTCGGCGGTTTCCCAGTGAGCAGCTCCAACAATACAACGCCGTAGCTATACACATCACCCTTGGTGGTACAGCGGAAGCTCTGGTAGTACTCCGGTGGCACATACCCCGGCGTGCCGGCAAGAGTGGATACGCTCAGGTGTGTGTCCACCACACTCATCATCCTTGCCATACCGAAATCAGAGACCCTTGCCTCCAGATTCTCATCAACAAGCACATTGCTCGATTTCATGTCTCGGTGGATGATGTGTGGAATGCAGTTGTGGTGGAGGAATGCCAATCCCCTTGCTGCCCCGATTGCAATCTTTCGCCTCGCAACCCAGTTCAGTCTTATTCCAATCTTCTTGCGGTCATGCAGCACATCCTCTAAGCTGCCAAACTTCATGAAATCATACATCAACAGCCGCTCATCGCCGATCTTGCAGTAGCCGAGGAGCGGAACAAGGTTCCGGTGCTTGATCTTGCCAATGGTCTCCATTTCGGCTGTGAACTCCCGGTCACCCTGGCCACTCACATGTATTAGCTTCTTGATGGCAACAACCCTCCCATCCTTGAGCTGCGCCTTGTAGACATCTCCAAACCCACCGGACCCAATCAGGCTATCATTGTGGAAGCCATTGGTGGCCTCAACAAGATCACCTAAGGTGAGCTTCTGCAGTGGCTTCTCAAAAGCAGCGAGGTTGATGCTGAGAGCATTCGTACCAGAGAGCCTCCAGTTGGAATTCATAGTGCCTGAATGTGATCGGCTATCAATGTATATATCACGTGAGGTGCTGGCCTCATCATTCTTCTGCCTCCGCTTCTTGCTCTCGATAGCTACGATGACCAAACCAAATATACAGAAGAGTGCGAACAAGAGTCCCATGGCGACACTGCCTGCAAGGGACGCCCTCTTCCGTTTCGATTGGCCGCCGGAAGAGCTTTGACCAGAATGTGGCGCGCAATCCGGCAGTGGAAAGCCACACAGACCAGTGTTATTCTCATAACTGCTCTTCGGAAATGTGGCAAGTGAACCGAGCTCTGGAATCGTCCCATTCAGCTGATTACTTGAAAGATTGATCTCAGACAAAGACAGTGACGAGAACGAGCTGGGAATGGCTCCTTCCAATTGGTTGTGCGAAAGGTCAAGCACTGCGAGCTTCTTCGCACCAGCTAGCTCCGTTGGGATAGGGCCAGACAGAAGATTATGCCCAAGATTCATGATCATGAGGTAGTACATGCTCCCGAGCTCCTTGGGTATCTCCGAGTCAAGCAGATTAAATGACAAATCCATAAATATCATGGAGCCATTCTTGTTGAAAGTATACTCCGTGCTCCCCATGTACATCCTTGTGAAGTTGCAGAGTGTCTTGCTCGGCATGCGACTAAGGTCCTCGGATCGGATGCTTGAGAACTCCAGCAAGCTCCCCTTGCCACGACACTGGCCGCTCAGCTCGTCGTTGCGAAGATACACATACGGCCGCCCAATGATGAGGCCAACAGTCATCTTTCCCGATTGATCCGCCAATTGCGGGGGAATCGACCCATTGAGCTGGTTGCTGTTGAGGTCCAACCACACCAAGCTCTTGCAGTCACCAAGCTCTGCCGGTATCTGTCCAGTGAAGGAGTTGTTGCTCAGCTTCAATATTGCCAAGTTGCTGAGCTTACCAAGCCACGACGGGATCGGCCCGGACAGCCGGTTGCTTGCCAAGGAATCCAGTTGAGCTGCGTGCACTTGGCCAACTCCGGCGGGATGCTGCCGGATAGCCCATTGTAGTCGAGGATGAGATGCTCGAGGCCGCGAATGCTGACAGGGACGCCGGTATCTCGCCCTCCAGCAAGTTCTGCCACATGATAAGGTCCTGGAGGCGGGCAAGCTGGCCGAGGGACTCAGGGATGGAGCCATTGATGAGGTTGAGGCTGAGGTCGAGGGAGACGAGGTCGGAGCAGTTGGAGACGGCCTCCGGGATGGCGCCCGCGAGGTAGTTGTTCTGGAGGTAGAGCACGCGGAGCTTGGCGCTGGGATCTCGGCAGAGGGAGTCGGGGATGGCGCCGGAGAAGTCGTTGGAGCTGAGGTCGAGCACCTCGAGGTCCGGCAGCGCGGCGAGGGCGTCGGGGATGGCGCCGCTGAAGTGGTTGAAGGAGAGGGAGAGCGACTGGAGCTGCTGCAGGCCGGTGAAGGCGTCGGCGGGGACCTCGCCGGAGAAGTTGTTGTTGGAGAGGTTGAGGGCCGTGAGCGAGGCGAGGAGCGCGATGTTGGGCGGGAACGCGCTGGCGAGGTGGTTGCTGGAGAGGTTGAGCGCTTTCAGGCCGCGGCAGCCGGAGAGCGCCCCCGCGGCGACGTCGCCCGCGATGAGGTTGCCGGAGAGGTCGAGGTATTGGAGCCGGAGCAGTTGGTGAAGTCCGGGAGCCCGCCGGAGATCTTGTTCCATGCGAGGTCCAGCCACCGGACCGACCCGACGCCGGCGGTTGCCATCCAGGGAGGTCGGCGTCTCCGGTGATCTTGTTGCTGGACAGGTCGAGCGCGTCCAGGGCAGCGAACCCCTGGCCGGCAGCGGCGGCGGCCTTGGCCGCACCCAACCGCGTCGCCGGAGAGGTTGAGCGTCTTGAGCCCGGCGCAGGAGCCGGCGAGCGCCGCGACGTCGGCAACGGAGCCGCGCAGCGCGGCATTCCCGGAGAGGTCGAGCTCTCCAGCATGCCGCCGCACCTGGCTCCTGCCGCCGCGGAGAGCGCGCCGCTGACGTTGGCGCCGCGGAGGCTGAGCCGCTCGACGGCGCTGAGCTGCAGCAGCGTGGCGGCGGGACGGCGCGGAGTCGGCTTGAGGGGCACGGCTGCGAGCGAGAGCGCCGTGAGCCGCCGCCCCTGCAGGCCGCGCCGGGGAACCTGCAGACGCCGTCGCGCGCGCTCCAGCCGTCGAGCGCGCCTGGTTGGGCACGGCCGCCTTGAACTCTCCAGCAGCTGCGCGTCGTCGGCTGCGGCGGTGGCGCGACGAGGAGCAGCGCCGAGGCTAGTATCAGCAACCGCAGGAGGAAGAATCCATGTAGGGGGCGGTGAGCTCTACTTGAGACCATACGAGAAGCGGTCTGCGGAAGTGGAGCAGGGGGGAGAGAGAGGAGAGAGGTGGGGAGAGTGGAAGTGAGGAGGAGGAGATGGTGGTGGGCGACGTGGGGAGGGAGGGAGAGAGAAGAAGCGAGCGAGCGAGAGAGAGGAGAGGAGACGGGACTGGGGAGCAGCCCAGAGGAAATTAACAGCTGTAGGTAAGGGCGGGGAGTGGTGTGGGGTCACATGGCATGTGCCCTCCCTCATCGAATCGCGAGTAGTCCGCGGTGTGATTAGCGAAGACTAAGCTAAGCACGGCGCTTAGTTATCCGCTAGTTACGGCGGGCGACGCTAAGAGCATGGACAATATATAGCCGACTGCTGGCTGTAAGCTGATGCCATGTCACCTAAACTCATGAAAAATATATGTAGTACAATAGGTTGGCTATTAGGTGGGCTTTATTGAGTAATTTAATATTTAATGTTTGTATACATGCAAGACTCATCAACCTTGCACTAAATGCATACAGCCAGCTTTAACGCCTACACTAGGCTGCATGCGGGCTGCAGCTTCTTGTTTCTTGTGCATGAGCCGGCGATAAACGAAGAGCCCGCTTGCTTCTCTCTCCATTCTTCTCTCTTACAGCTCAGTTTTTGCTTAGTGGACTTTCTTATAGCCAGCTGACTCAGCCTATTGTACTTGCTCTAAGCCCGATCCCATCGGACGGACGGCGGAACTGCTCTGCTCGAGGCGTGCTGACGTGCCGCCGGGGAAATGACGGGTTTGGGTCGTGCGGAGGGTCCCGGCGAGGGCAGTCTCGGGATTTCGTGTGAAGCGCAAGGGGTCGTAGTCCGAGCCGAGCGTGCGGAATCCTGCGGCGTGGGCTGCGTTGCTTCGCGGAGGGTTTTTGTCTTTAATTCCGGGTAGTAGATCCGATCCCCTCCCCGCTGGAGCGTGCCACCTTTTCCATGTCGTCTCCAGCGCAGGCAGAGGCGGCCTAAAGTGCTCACTCGCCGCCGTCAGGATGAAGTCATCACGCACGGCGCATAAACTGACTGGGCCGCCGATCTCCGTTCCTCTGATGGTACGGTTCGTATCAGGGCCGTACGTACGTGGTTATTTGTTTGCATGTTTTGCTTTTTAATGTACAAGTAAATGTTGGCTAAAGATAGGACGCATTACAAAAATCAATTTTGTCGACGAAAAATGCAATAGGCATAGCCCATTACCAAGAGAAAAACTAAAAGGATTCAGAGAGCTAATGCAAAATGCATGCCCAGCAGTCAAACAGGAACGGAAAAGCGCTTTATTATCCTTAGTGGCGCGTGCGATGATGATGATGATGAGGTTACGGCCGCCCCGTGCGCCTCGGCCTTGTCGCATATCCAAGCCGCTAGAAGTGGATCGCACGCACACCCCCGTGCGCCTGTCCATCAGCACCACACCGGCGGATCCAGCCAGACCGCGGCCGGTGTGCATCCGTCTAGCTGACGTACGTGGCCCACGCCTCAGTGGAGGAGCTCGCGTTTCCGTGGACGCCCGATTGGACAAGTCACTGGGGGGCAGCGGGCCCGCGCCATGACACCCAGCACGTGCGCCTGTCGCTGGACCACCTCCGCGGGGTGGCGAGCGAAGCGAGCGTCCGTGGCCGTCTGATTCGGGATTCCGGGTGATTCATCCGTCCGTCCGCATCGGGTGGGGTGGGTACGCGCGATCTGCCGTTGGATCTCAACTTCTTCTCTCCCGTTCCGGTCTTTGCTAGTGACCACTCACGGTCACGCAGGGTTTGTTGTTTCTTTGACTGGCCTGATCGGCTCAGACTAGTCATAGTGGGAAGTAACATTGAGTGGTAACATAGTTATGTTATTACCTATTGTTATTATCTCTATATTGGGTAGTAACTTATTTATGGTGTCATGCATGATAACATTTATTAGATTGTAGACTCATTTTGTCTTGGGGTGTGTGATGTTCCGGTAACTATCTATGTTACTCCAACCTCCTCTCTACTCATTAATTACTTGGCACATCATCTTTTTTGCCTACGTGACATTGAAGTTAGTAGCAATGTTCCTCCCACTATGACTAGTCTCAAAGCAAACCGGATTTGATGGCCACCAGCACGACCTCGTACATCTCTCGTGCGCGTACCTAGCTTGGCATAGGCATCAAGAGATAGCCCAACCTTGGGGTTTATAGCTCCTGAACGTCTCGTGTATAATGTCGGTTAGGACATGTAGCTGGTTGAAAAGACAGTTTACTTTAATCGCGCCACGTAACTTAGATATATAGCAATAAAACATGTTATACAACGGTTTATAGCCCCTCTCTCGCAACCAAAAAAAAGTGTTCATAGTCCCTCAACACTCGGTATAATGTCGGTTAGGACATGTACACTGGTTGATAAGACAACTTTGTTTTAATCGTGCCACGTAATTTAGATATACAACAATAAGGAGAGTTTTTTATTGCCGTCGGTATAGTAAAACTCAAAGCACCAAAGATGCGGTCTACGACTCTAGCTAGGGTATCACCGCACCCGATATATGCAAAAAAACCAAATAGAAATTTTAAAAATGGTTTAAAAAAATCTATTTTTTATTGCGGTCAAAGATGATAATGTGTTGTATCCGTACAAAAAGTTAGTTCGGCCAAGAAAAGCATCACACCTTATGATGAATGACCTGACACCCCCCCCCCCCCCCCCCCCCCCCCCCCCCGCCGCCCAGGGAACTTTTAAAAATTTGTGCTCGTCTCAGATATGGATTTTTAAAACGCGGTTAATGGTAAATACATAACAAACAAAATCTGCAAGATTGTAACATGATTTTGTTTGCAAAATAACAATTACTCCATTCTTAAGAAATTCATAAGGAAATAATAGTTTTGAAACAATGTTGTGAGATATTACTTTCTATATATCCCTTCGAACAACACATGCGACATTGTTCGTAGGTAATGGTTGGTGGCCCCCTCACGTGTGGCCAATCACGATTAAACGTAGATCGTTGCAATGTTTATTTAAGTCACGTCAGCCATAGAAATCATTTTGACCTTGATATACCATATAGAATTGTATTTCTCTCGTTCCCCATAGAGATGGTTCTACTCATGTGCTCATGCACCTTTCTAATCGTTACAACCTCGGATTTATAGAATCATGTGTGTGCTCTGATGCCATGTTGATAAGAAAAAAAAAGGAGGCTATGCATTCGAACTTAAACACGGCGTCGCGCGGCCGCACCGGTAGCAGATTAGGCAACGTGTGCAAGATCCCGTGCACACACCATCTGTCCGACCAACGTCGGGAGACCATGACCGGCAGTTTCAACATCTCCACTGCCACCCAACAAGGTAAATCTGAATTTTGCACATCCAGAGAAGCCGACGAGGTGTACATTATAGTGTTGTCGATTAGTTCCAAAAATCATTACGAGCGTGATTTTATCGAAACTATCATAAAAACGCAACACAAAAAAGCGAGACAAAATGAAAAAACGAGCACGTGATAGTAGAAGCAAATAGTGCGCAAGACTTGCTTGACCTTTGCATTTGAATGTACGAAAATGACTTTTCATAGAAAAGAGCTGACACCAAGATTTGTTTTTGAGATAGTTGTGTGGCTCCATCAAGATAGTGGTGCTTGTGGGCGGAACTGTGGGGCTGCCGCACGTGGGGTCAGACAGTGAACGGGACGGACAATTACGTCGTGTGCAAGCAACGGGATGCAACCGTGGGGCTTCCCGTTGCACTTTGAATGCTGTGATGGCGAGTACTCGAGTGGTGGCGTGGGCGGCTTCACATTCGATCCTACTTCGTTCTCCGTTGGCCATCTGCCCCGTTACGGTTTAGCAGCGACCGTCGGGCTACATTTGATTTGCATGGCTGATCTTATCTTGTCTCCGGTAGAAGACGACGCGCACGTTCTCTAGTATTTTTTAGGGGAAAGAACGAATCGCCCGTGTGTGTTGGGCGGCCTAACCTGGGTTTGTTGGGCCAAGGGTTGGATCTAACCGACGAGTCGCTTCCTCGGCCATGGCAGAAATTTTGTGGGCTGCACCGTGCTGGTCAGTCTATGACATGGCCCATGGGCCATTCTCTGTCAGACTAATGTACTTATTCTTTTCCTTTTATTCCTATATTTTTTAGATAAAGGAAATATATTATACCAAGATGATACCAATTACATCCAGCCTCTGCAACAACATGATCTCCAAAAAGACATCAAGGATGCACACAACCGCAAGAAACAAAATAAAAGGAAAAAAAAGAGACTGGCAGCAGCAAGATCACAACCAGTGATGACGACATCCTCCGACAACTGTTCTCCAAAACGACGTCTTCAAGAAGGTAACAGTTCACAACATCGTCGTGTCCGAATAACCAGCATGGTTAGATTCTGGGTTTTCACCCTAGCGAAGGTCTACTCCAAACAATGCCTTCAATAAGGAAACGACTAGGAAGCCGTCATTGCGAGTCACAACCACCAAAGGTCAGACTCAGGGTTTTCACCCGAAAACTGAGACCGCCACGAACAAATACTGCCAGTGTCGCCGCCACCACACTTCGAGACCACTGTGCAAAACGCCAATCGTCTGACACTCATATTTCTTCCAACCCGCTTCAAGTACTCCCTGGAAACTCCATTGATTCTCGACTCACTGAGTATGGGAGATAGAACCACCAGAGAGTGTCCAATCTTCTTCAAGCACTACTGCATGATCTCCATCAACACATTGGATATCACTGAATCGGATCCAAGGTGTATGTGGTCTCCACAAGCAACAGGAGCAAGGATCTACACATCGCAATTAATGACGACACATAGGCTCCTGTAGAAACGCACCTGGCCAAAGCAGCCCACGAGGGACCCGACCCCAGCTACGCCATCCTGAACGCCATCGCCACCCTTGATGGCGCCGCCTTGCACGGTGGCCTCGGCGCTACCCGATGCGGCGGCGGGACATCGGCGTTGCAGGATCTGCTCGCATCCATGTGGATTTGCGTGGTGGCGCTGCTAGAAACCGCTGCTTCAGATGTCATGGACCGCTGAGAACAGCCGCGGTAGCCACATCCAAGGCGGGCAGCTGGGCTGCATCGTCAGCTTCAGATCTCGTCGCGAGGCCCTACCCGACGGTAGCTATCAAGCCGGCAAAGGCCAGTTCACGATGGCGGCGGCCAAGACAAACTGCGGACATGGCGAGCTCGGAGACGAATCGGATCGCAGCCGGGCGGTGGAAGAAAACGCTAGGAATGGCTACAGAAAGGGGGCACCCCACCGCCGCCGTCCGCCATTGGCCTCCTTCGACGGCGGCAAGGTGAGCGGGGCGGCAGAGCTGTGCTTTTTGGGTGGCGGCTAGGCTAGGTTTTATTCCTATATGAGTGTCGCATTCCCCCCTCAAAACAAATATGAGCGTCACATTCTTAAACTAACCCCGTTGAAAACACTGACGCACATCTAATTATCTAGCATACCTTTAAAGTATTCGGCCCTTAAAAATAACCGATGTTTTTTAGCTTTTCGGCCAAAAAAACAACCCATGCTAATACCGTTAGAACGTCCCCCTCCCCAAAAAAAAATTTAAGGGTGCAAAAAATAAGCCGCGAAATTCTCGAGTTTCCCCCTCACAGACGCCCCAATACCCCGCATCTGGTCACGCTTGTCCACGAGAGGGGCATTGCAGTTCCTTCCTACACGCTCAACCGTTGCCGTCGTCCTCGATCTCCCTGGCCCCGCACCTTTTAGTCTCGCCGAGCGGTACAGTCGCCGCCATTGAGGAGCCACAACAGCGCTCATCGTATTCGAGATCGCGCGGTGACAAGGGTATACATCTCGGGTACCCTACCGTGAGGGTACCTGGTGCACGTGACGACTAAGGCCCAATAGCGAAAGCCTACTCGAAGCCCAAGACAAGAGGCCCAAGAAGATGGAGTACCCTCCAAGATTAGACATAGGCATAGTCGGTTTAGACTTTCCTTACGTGTAAACTAGGTCGGTTACGAACTCCCGAGACCCAGCCTATTTAAAGGCTGGGAGGGGTGCCGATCTAGGGACAAGCCATACTCGAACCACCAAAGCTCTAGCGAGATCGATCTCGCCAGCTCCCCTGTAATCGCATAATCCACAATCAATACCAGACAAGCAGGAAGTAGGGTCTTTACCTCCACCCGAGGGGCCTGAACCTGGGTAAATCTTTGCCTCTGCTTGTCAGCCGACGAAACTACCAGTACTACCACGTTCTCTCCCCATAATCTCAACCCTAGGTCCTTAACCATGGGATTTGATGAGTGTACCCTCGTCAATTGGCGCCGTCTGTGGGAAAGAATAGTGCTGGACTCGCGGTTTCTTCGGTTCCATCGGAAAACGGCGACTCGCCGATCGGATCTACAAACGGCAACTCGCCGGCTGCATCAACAAACCAGAACTCGCCGACTCAGGCGGCACACGGCAACTCGCCGACTCACTCGACAAACGGCAACACGCCAGCTTCACCCGCAAAAAGCGCATCGGATCCTCTGATGGATTTCGAGCCACACTCGCCAGAATTCCAGGAGGCCTTCTCCGATCTCGAGTCAGGTTTGGGTTTAACCGTTGGTTCGTTCAATTTTTTCGTCAACAAGCTTGGTGTGCAGGACTTGACGGATCCACGCCAACTCGCGACTTCCGCACCCGAGGCTCCATCGGTTGCGGCTCCTTCGACTGCGGATCCCTCAACTGCGTCCATACCATCGTCGATCCTCCAAGCTTGCTCGTCTGCAACAACCATGTCCACACGAGAGATGCACGAGCTCATTGAAGAACTCCAGGGCGAGGAGGCCGAATCAGCATACCGCACAAACGATCCCGAGCTCGATCTCCCACTCGAGGATAGTTTCGACTGCGGGATCTCCCTCAGCGACTTCGACGAACCGAAACTCATATCGACAACCACGTCGACTCCGAGATCTGCACCAACAACAACCTCGACTTCGAGATTCATAACAACTTCGCCGACGCCGAGATGAGCATAGGCGATGAAGGCATCGACAGCGAGATCCGTCCAGACGGACCACTCGATGGGCATATCGACTCCGACATGAGCCTTGATGACGACGTCGAGTCCATGATGGGACTCGAAGACACATACACATACCCTCGGGTGATACCCCAGCAGGTCTACGTTGCCTTCGCCGCAGAATCATCTGATGCTGCGGCCAGTCGCAGGCCTACAGAATTCCCGTGCACAGTTACTATGCCGGACGGAGTCACAACTCTCACAATCACTGCTGAGATGGCAGCAAAAGCAGATAAAGTCATCAAGGAGTGCACAATGATGCCAGCAGACGCAACACGAGGAGATGTTGACCTTCCAGTACTTCAACTGGCAGGAATCACTTCGACTGGCAGTCAGAGCAACACTCGAAGAACGCAAAAAGCAAGCTAGCTTGTCGAGTGCGCGAAGAAGACAGCTCTCCCTGAGCTCCACCGGGCGAGCAGACACAAGACCCAGATCAAGGCTGTCACACCTCTCGCCAGACGAGAGGGCGGCACTCACCCGCAACTTAGGCAACTCTTTCATGACATACGACGAGAGGGAGTGCCAGTACCCAAAACAGCTGCGGGTGCTCTCTTTACCGCTGCAGCATACCTAGAGGCAATCAAGCCTCCAGCTGATGACCCCAATGCAAAACTACATCGCCAACAGATCAAATCACTCGCCTTAGCGCGAAGGCCATACGCCAAATTCCAAAACTCCAGGGGGAGTCGAGACCGTGCCCTAGTTGACACGCGTCGTGAAGAGCACAATCACAGTGGTCGCCGCCACCACTCGAAGGAAAGAAGCGGCTCGCGTAGGCGCAGGTCCAGGAGCAGATCACGCAGATCTTACAGTAGCGACTCATACTCTGATCGAGAGCCTGAGCCACATGGAGCTCTGTGCTTCACTCGACGCGTCCGCGAGACACGGATGCCCAAAGGGTTCAAACTCACATCTGAACAGCCCAAGTACACGGGTCGACAGGAACCTTCGGGTGGCTGGAAGACTACAGGCTGGCTGTCGCGTGCCAGCGAGGCACAAACACCACAGCCATGCAATACATACGACTCATGCTCGAAGGCACAGCCCGCGACTGGCTCAAGGCTACCTCCATCAACATACGACTCGTGGGATCACTTCCGCATGACTTCATCAAAAACTTCGAGCCTCTATGTGAGCGCCCAAAAACGTTCGAGGAGCTGCGAGCTGCGTTCAACGTCAGACGAAACGTTGAGGTCATACATCAGACGATGGACTGAGATACGCAACTCAGTCGGAGTAATTTCAGAAGATATGGCCATGGATGCTTTCATAATGGGACTCGCCAGGCGGACTTCAAAGAAGCACTTGGTCGCAAAAAGCCAACCTCTGTGGCTAACCTCTTGATGATCGCGACTGAGTGGGCAGACGGAGAAGACATGGCGCGCACCACACGCGGGTCCTCACCCCGTGACAATCATGAAAGCGGCAGTCGAAGCCGCAGAGACTCGTACAGAGACGACCGAAGGCGCAACGTTCAAAACGTCACTACGACGATGACAGACCCGAATTCATGGCGGCTGGGTTCTCCACACCCCGCAACGACCAAGACAGAAGCGACCGACGGTCAGAAGATCGCGGACAGTCGAGATGATCGCGGGACAGTCGAGATGATCGCCGGGACAGTCGAGACCGCGGCCAACGCAGTGATAGCTACAAGAGGAAGGACTGGCGCAAGTCCGATCCGGGCACAATCCGAGCGATCATTCGAAGAAAAGATGGATGCTGATTGCAGATTCCACCTGTACAAGGGGGACGACGGAAAACTGCGCTCCAATCACTCGATGAGAAACTGCAGGGAGTTCGACCAAATGGCGACTGATTACGTAAATCTCAGAAAGGCAGCAGCCACACAAGCACCTGCACCCGTGCCTCAGCCAAACAATGTGCCTGTTCTGATGGCACCACCTCCACCACCACAGCCTGCGCAGGCGGAAATCTCGCGGGTGCCATACAGCCGTACCTCGGGTGGACGAACCACAGTACCCTCCGCCCCAAGGGCAGATGTACATGATACAGAAAGGTCGCCCTTCCAACAGGGAGCAAAAACTTCGCACTCGACAAGTAAACATGGCGGTCATGTCACCTCCCGCTGTAACTGAATTCTTGAAGGGTTCTGAAACGCAATAAGCTTCAGCAGAGAGGACCACCCTCCATCGGTTGTTCGTCCAGGGCACTCTGCTCTGGTACTCGACGCACAAATTGGAGGCTACGCCATGTCCAAGGTATTCATGGATGGGGCAGCGGCATAAACATCATCTTCGCAGATACGCTCCGCAAAATGAACAGGTCAGTCGAAAACCTGCCAAGATCTTCAAATACCTTTCACGGTATCGTCCCAGGCAAAGCAATAAGCCCAGAAGGCACCATACAACTCGACGTAACGTTGGGGACAAGAACCACTTCAGGACAGAATCGATTGAGTTCGAAGTTGTCGACTGGAAGTCACAATACCATGCTATACTTGGACGCCCGACGTTCGCTCGATTCATGGCGGTGCCACACTACGCATACCTCCAGCTAAAGATGCCTGGACCAAAAGGAGTAATCACAGTCAAGGGAACTTCCAAAAGTCTGACTCTTGCGACCGAGAGTTTAGCAAAATCTCTGAGATGTTTGGCATGGAAGCAACACTCGCGATCTAGCGGTCTCCAACGATCGAACACTTATGCCAGACACAAAAAGGTGGCAGTCGACAGAGCATTCAATGCCACCAATGACACAAGATCGCATCAGGTGCACCCGACTGACCCGACCAAGACAGTCAATGTCTCGTCGAGTCTGCCTATCGCATAGGAAAGCGCGCTCGTCGAATTCCTCCGTGAGAACTGGGATATATTTGCATGGTGTCCAGCCGACATGCCAGGTATTCCCAGGGAATTCGCCGAGCACTCTCTCCAATTATTTCCAGATGCTAAACCAGTCAAGCAAACAATGCGCCGCATATCCGGCCCAAAAAGAACCGCAGTCGAAGCCGAAGTCGACAGGCTACTCGCAGCAGGTTTCATCAGAGAGATCAAGAAATCACAATGGGTGGCCAACCCCGTACTCGTAGAGAAGAAGCACACAGATATCCTTCGGATGTGCGTAGATTTACAGCACTCAATAAATGTTGTCCAAAGGATCACTTTCCACTACCTCGAATCGACCAGATCGTCGACTCCACCGCCGGGTGCGCTCGCTTGTCCTTCCTGGATGCTTACTCGGGTTACCACCAGATAAGGATGAAGGAAGAGGATGAAGAGAAAACGGCGTTCATAACCCCACTCGGGGTCTACTGCTACACCACAATGCCTTTCGGGCTCAAGAACGCAGGCGCAACCTACCAGCGCATGATGCAAGACTGCCTCAAGAAGCAAATTGGGCGAAACGTCCAGGTCTATAGATGACATCGTCATCACACAAGGGAGGAAAACACACTACTCGATGACTTGCGAGAGACGTTCGCAAACCTCAAACGCTTCCACATCAAGCTCAACCCGAAGAAGTGCACGTTCGGCGTGCCAGCCGGGCAACTCCTCGGGTATCTAGTCTCAGCTCGAGGAATCGAGGCAGACCCGGAGAAAATACAGGCCATCTTGACGATGCAAAGGCCTTCAAAGCTCCATGACGTGCAAAAGTTGGCGGGTCGAGTAGCAGCACTCAGTCGATTCATCAGCAAGCTGGGTGAAAAAGCACTCCCGTTCTATCGACTGATGAAGAAAGCAGACAAATTCGAGTGGACGCAGAAGCCGAAGCAGCCTTCACGGACCTCAAGCGAGTCCTCACAAGCCCTCCAATCCTCGTCGCACCAAGGGAACGCGAGCCACTGTACCTATATGTCTCTGCAACTAACAGGGTGGTGAGCACCGTACTGGTAGTCGAACGAAGGGAGGAGGGACACACCCAAAGCATACAACGTCCAGTCTATTACTTGAGTGAAGTGCTCTCCATATCAAAGCAGCGGTACCCGCACTATCAAAAGCTGGCCTACGCCGTGTTCATGTCCTCAAGGAAGCTGACGCATTACTTCTCCGAGCACCCGATCACTGTAATCAGCACCTCAGGGATCGGGGACATCCTCACAAACCCCAACGCAACTGGGCGAGTCGCAAAATGGCTCATCGAGCTAGCACCGCGAGACATCAAGTATGATTACCCGAAGGCCATCAAAGCACAAGTCTTACCTGACTTCCACACCGAGTGGATCGAAGCTCAGCTGCCAGGAGCGCCAGATGTGTCCAACTCATGGACTATGTACTTTGACGGCTCGAAGAAAAACGAAGGCGCAGGCGCAGGTGTCATCCTCATATCACCAAAAGGCGACAAGCTTCGCTATATCCTGCAGATGGGATTCGAGTTCCCATCCAATAACGAAGCGAGTACGAGGCCCTGATCCATGGCATGAGGATGGCCAAAGCCCTCGGGTGCACTCGACTGATGATTACGGTGACTCGAATCTTGTGGTACAGCAAACAATGAAGGCCTGCGATGCAATCGCAGATAACATGATTGCCTACCGTGACCTGTACAACATCATGGAGGGCAGCTTCGAAGGCTGCGAGTTGCGGCACATAGGGCGTGAAGCAATGAAGAAGCAGATAAGTTAGCCAACATTGGCGCGACCAAAGCACCAGTTCCACCTGGTGTCTTCTTCGAGCGCATCGAGCACAGATCCATCAAAAAAGCGAGCATCTCCTACATCAGCCGCACCAGCCAAGAGCAAAGCACCTAGCACAGAGGACCCGCCAGTCGAGGTACTCCTCATCGAGCCAACTTGGACTCAACCTTTCCTCGCATACATACTCCGCGGCGAGGTACCGAAGACATAACAGAGTCAAGACGCGTCACTCGACGATCTAAAGCATACACTGTCATCAACGGTGAACTTACAAACGCAGCATATCAGGTATGTTCCAACGTTGCATAGCATTTGAAGATGGCCAAGCCATCCTTCGTGATATTCATGCAGGTACCTGCGGGCATCATGCCAGCAGTCGATCACTCGTAGCCAAAGCCTTTCGCGCAGGCTTCTACTGGCCCACAGCACTCAAAGACGCGGAGGACATAGTCAAAAGGTGCATCGGCTGTCAAAAATTCGCCACAAAGCCGCACGCACCCGCATCGGCGTTGAAGACAATACCATTGGCCTGGCCCTTCGCCCAGTGGGGGCTCGATATGGTTGGGCCACTCAAAAAATCCTCCCATGGAGGGCATACTCACCTTCTGGTGGCGGTCGACAAGTTCACCAAGTGGATTGAAGCAGTCCCTATCACAAGTTCGACTGCCACTACAGCAGTCAATTTCATAAAATCCATCATATACCGCTTTGGTGTGCCAAGTAGCATCATCACTGATAACGGTACAAACTTCACGGCTGAGGAATTCCGATCCTTCTGCAAAGAGCAAGATATCACGCTCAATTATGCATCTGTGGCACACCCGCAATCAATGGCCAAGTCGAAAAGGCCAATGGACTTGTGACGAGCGGAATCAAGAAACGCCTCCTGGTGCCACTCAAAAGGGCCGCGGGTGCTTGGGTCGAAGAACTCCATCTGTGCTATGGAGCCTACGCACAACACCCAACGCCTCAACACAATTTACCCCATTCTTCATGGTCTACGGCGCAGAGGCAATCCTGCCATCAGACGTAAGGTTCAATGCACCAAGAGTCGAAGCATACAACGAAGACGATGCAGATGAAGCACTCGAAGATGCAGTCGACTTGCTCGAAGAAGCACGCAACACGGCGCTAGCACGCACAGCTGTCTACCAGCAAGACCTCCGCAACTATCACAGCCGTCGACTGCGTACCAGATCCTTCGAGGTTGGCGACTTGGTACTTCGACTGAAGCAAAAGAAGGTGCATAAACTTGCTTCTCCATGGGAAGGACCCTTCATCATCACCGAGGTCATTGGTGGTGGAGCATACAGACTGAAGCACGCGAAGACAGGCGAACTCTCGCACAATCCTTGGAACGTTGCGCAGCTGCGCCGTTTCTATGCTTAGATTGCTCAGTCGCATAATGTAATAGGCACATATGTCGGATGGCTGCAGGTTTCAGACGCGCTCTTTTCCTTACCAGGGTACCTAAGGGGACTGGAAGGTTTTTAATGAGGCGGCCTGCAGCTAACATTCAAAAATGGAATATAGTCAATGATTCCTCATATTTCTCCCTGTTTACTACTCGCACAACCTTAGCCTCACCCGATACTCGGGGGCTGCGCTACTCAAAACGTGAGCTCTCGCTCCTTCAAACATAATACCCAGCCGCACTCGAATACTCGGGGGCTGGGTCGTAAAAATCATACATAAACAAAAAAGTTGCTCAATAACATGAGTTGAAGCTTCAAACATCGTAAAAATTCACAGCCTCACTCGAGCACTCGGGGGCTGTAGAATTCATGTTCTATTAAAGTGTTTTTCATAAACCCCACTCGATACACTCGGGGGCTGCATACATACAAGTGAACAAATATGTACTAAGTACAAGTGGCAAAATTTACACTCGGGGGCTGTCCCCTATACAGAAAAACCCTAATCTTCGGTTCGTCCTTTACTGGAAGAACAGGGCCCATAAGTTGAGCATGATAGCACTCAACCAACACCCTCGCATGATCGACTGTATCGTCAAGATGCGACTGGACAAAGACGATCCAGGCACGGGTGGACGTAGCTGCATATTTGGACGCTGACTTCGGATATATGCCATCGTTGCGTTGGCTCCATCCACAAGCTTCTGGGTGATAAAGTCTCGAATGGACCTGTACTCCGGAAAAGCCCGAGCAACGCGTGGATTCCTTGAGGTTGCGGCCCAGTCGGAAAAAGCGTCTGGTTGATTCGACTGAAGGCCGACCTGCATAACTCAAGAAGCATAGTGCTCCGCCACACTCGATCCTGCAGAGTCGCGAGTATGCGTGCTCGGTGCTTATCCAAGCGGAAAGTGCTGACGGCCAGTCGTGGGTTCGTCAGTCGCATTGCTCAACTGCTCATCTACACGAGCCTGCTCCGCCTGGAAATCTGGAACAAAACCTACAAACACAAGTTGGGTGAACAAAAAGGACAGATTGTGAACTCATAAGATCAAGGCAGTCATGCTTACACTCGAGCTGTCTGTTCACGATCTCCATCTCGCCAAGCACATACTCCTCCCGTTGAGTGGGTAAAGCAGGCCTCGCCCTCATCCTATCCAGCTCACTGCGGGTATTCTCCAGCTCTTGCTCCAGTTTTGCGACTCGAGCCTTCATATAACGCATTACTGCGGCATCGTTTGCCACCTGAGCTCGAGATCGAGTGGGGGCACGATGCCGCGACGAGCTGGATGAAGTGGCGGCTGGCTGTTTCTGTTCCAAATATCATAAAAGTTTCGTGAGAAACTTATCACAAAGCTTAGGCGGTAACAGCACACAGCCTTACAGGCAGAAGCATAACGAGGAAATTAAATTCATACAAAGGTAGCAAAAGCGCATGCATACTCGCATGGTCATAAGTTTAATTACAAGGCATAAAAGGCGCGGCTGCCCTACTTCTCAGACACCGACTCCGACCTAGCCCTACTCGCACGGGCGGCGACCTCTGTTGCCCGGCGTTCCATGGTATTCATAAAAAGGTTGGCCAGCCGGGTGGCTGGCTCGCTAACATGCTTCAAAGATATTAGCTTCCGCCGGCCTTCCGAGGGAAGTCAGACATCGCCGCCTCGAAGTTACCCTCTATCCCATGACCTAGTATCAGCTTGAGGGTGGACTCCGAGCCGCGTACCGTGAGGGCGCGAGCAAAATTCGTCATGGTCGAAGTTCCTGGACCGAGCACATCAGCGAAGCCGTCAGCAGTCGACGGCACCTCCTGCGTGGGAGCACGTTCTTGTGTAGGCCGAGGGTGCTGGCAGACTTGGCAAGGGCATCCTTCGCCTGGACAAATTGAGTACCAAGGTCACCTATAACCTGGTCGAGTGATAACTTATCACTGACCATGTCAGTAGGTGTTGGCACACCAATCGCCTCTGCAACAAATACCAGAAAGAGCAAATATTAGTACATAATACCCAACAGGGTACACACGAAGCATACAAAAAAGATGGTTCCTTACCTCTCACGTTCTGTGCGAGGCCAGCCAGTCGCTCAGCATGCTCCTTCTCGCGCGCAGCGGCAGAACGCTGGGCGGCATCCGCGGCTTTCTTCGACTCGGCAGCTTGAGTGGCAAGAGCTTCTTCTAGCTCCTTTACTCGGGTTTCAGCAGATGCCTTGTCACCTGGGATAGATGGCCAGATGTCATTCACAATCGACAACGCAAAGACAGAGCAAAAAGAACTTCGAATACAGAAGTCAAACACACTTACGGCTGAGTTGCTCCATGACAGCGCGCAGATTGTCTCTCTCCTGTTCAACCTGGACAAAAGCTTTGCCTGATTCCACCAGGTTGAGGTAGAAGGGCTGCATGCACATGGAACCAGCATAAGTTATACACAAATAGTCCCAGTATGAGGACTCGACAAATGACACTTACGTGTTCAACCCAAGGCGCAGGCTTGGCAGCAGAAGTCCCAATTTCTGGAGTCGACGCACTCGCAATCTTGGCGGCCTCAATGGTAGTGGCCGTGGCTACTGTTTTCACGACCTCAGCCGCCACAGGAGAAGCTTCTGGCTGATCTGGAGTCGAAGCTCTCTCGGCTGGAGGAGTCGGAGGGTGCACAGTCTCGGCACTACGAGTAACCGAAGAAATACAACATAAGCATAAATATCAACTCACAAAAAAATTTAGTACAAAAAGGAGCAAACCTGTGCTCTTCTTCTTCATCAGTGTCAAGGTCTTCAAAGTTTGGGCCTCCAAAAAGTAGCTCCCCACCCGACTGAGGAGGAGGAGCCGAGCTCAACGGGCTCACGTCCAAAGGAGCAGCTGTGGTCGTAGGAGACGAGCCCGAGTCTCCGTCATCTCTCACATCTGATTCCTTTGCGGGTGAACTCATGGAGGAAGACACAACTTGGGCCGCCCGACGCGCTTGCGAGTGGCAAGCTCCTTGTCCTGTGCTTCTTCAACCCCTTCCTCTTCAACCTCTTCTGTGGGAGATGTGGTAGCCGAAGGTAGAGGCGATTCGTCTCCTCCCTTCGCTTCTACCGTCACCTCTGTTTCATGAGTTGGGCCATCTTCGGGAAGAGGAGGAAGGGTTGAGGCGGTCGAGTGGCCCTGCATACAAAATACAGCAGTCGAAAGTCACAAAGATGCATAGCAGAATAACAAAAGCAGGAGATCATAAACTCGATAGATTCACTAACCTCTGGCAAAGGCTTTTCAGCCCCATAAGGAGCGACAGGGCAGTCGACGTTGCAGGGCTCGCTGGCTTTTGTGCTGGTGATGGACCGCACATGTGACACCAGCTCGCTCTAGACAGCTCCTCCTTGTTCATTCGAGTGGAGTCGAGAGGACCTTCATACTGCACATAGGGTGAGCTCGCGCGCGGAGCGGCCACACCCGCATCTTCACAAAGGTGGCAAAAGATGCACACCAGTGACGCTGTTAAGCAGTCCTCCAATCGTCTCCAGCAGAGGCGCCGCTTCCGCCATTTCTTCAGTCGAAAGCTCATGGTCCCAGGCCTTCGTCCTAGCGGCTATACCAGCAGTCGAAAATGCTGGGACCCCTTCCTGGTCGACGCACATAAAACCACCTTTTCCTCCACCCTTGCGCCGAGTCGACTGGCTTCAGGGCAAAGTATCGGGTGTCGCTGCGCACTTGATCTGAAGGCCTCCAACTGGATAGGTTCGGCCGCCTCGGTTGTTGGGCCGGACCATGAAGATAGACTTCCAAAGAGCCCAGCTGGGAGCAACTCCCAGGAAGCACTCGCACAATACCATAAAACAGGCAATGTGCATAATGCCGTTCGGGGTGAGATCATGGATCTGCACCCCATAGGCGAACAGCAAACCACGAACGAAGTCGTGGAGGGGAAAAGATAGACCCCTAGGCAAAAACTCCGCAAAACATACGCGCTCATTTGCGCGAGGCTCGGGGAGTACCTCTTTCGATGGCGCGGACGGTAAGCTGGTCCGCCGGCGGCAGCAGTCCGTCCTCGCGGAACTTCTCGAGATGTGCCGCTTTGATCGTGGACTTCATCCAGTCGCCGTCGCTTTTCTTGAGGTCGACGGCGGCCGCAGATGTGCTTGCCGCGGTTTTCTTCCCCTTCAGAGCGGCCGCGTCAGTCGCGGGCGCGTCGGAGGCAGAAGCTTTCCTTTTGGCGCCATGGCGGTGGTGGCTAAGGAGAACAGCAAAAGCTTGGGCACAAGAGCAATGGAGCAGGGACGCAAGGAAGAAGATGGAACGGGGCGGCGAGCAGAGCAAATGGCTAGTAAAAAAAATGCCAGCGCGTTCCCCTATTTACCACAAATCAAAGGCAATCACAGCCATTCAGATCCTAACGTGCGCTACGCACGCAATCTCACCGTACACGTGGCAAACGCGGAGGGCAACCGTCGCCGGCCACTCCGCCCACTACGCACGCAAAAAGAGGAGCCATAATCACCTCTCCGTAAAAAGTGGGCCAGAGTGGTCAAATCAAGTCCAAACTGCACCGTCGTTCGGTCAGCTCTGCACAAATGGGCCCACCTATGTGTCACGTCCCATCCATCGCAGCATAACGCACGCCACGCGTGTCAGGCAGCGCAGTCGCCAAAAAACGTCATCCCTGACGTCATCTCAAGCGCTTTGATCAGAAATACATTCGAGTCCGCTCAACGCATATTGGTCACTCGATGCCTTGTTTTTTCAGGTATGAAAAAGCAATGATAAGGCAAAATGGTCACTCGACCGTTCCGTCGGATGAGGCATATTACTCCCATCGGGACGTATCAAAAATTTCTTCGACTAAAGATGTCAAGGCAAAATGATTTTGAGATTATCCTCCATTGCAACCAATAAAGCACAATCTCGGGGGCTACTCCCATCAGGAGCGCTGTCGCGCACCCGATAGAATAATGTCAAAGGGTCAGTCGACAAATATATCGACTCCGTTCATATACAAAATCATACTCGAAACATTCCCGAGTTGCGTCCGTCGCAAATACCTCGGATGCTGCACGCATAGTGCAAAGGTAAGACCGCCGAACTTTCGAGCTGGGCTAAGGACCGTTCCAGCAACGTCAATCCTTATATTTTCCGTGTCAGCAGACATAATGAAAAATCCCGACGGACGCGTTGGGTAAAATTGAAAGTTATACTGCAGATCGAGTCAGTAAGACCTCAAGCGGCCTAGTCGAATCTGACCAGTTTGTTCCAGATTCGAGTCCAGGGACTCGAGTTTGATTGAAAGCTAGTAAGGTTTTACCTGAATGTGTAGTTAACCAGTCCCGATCCGTCGAGTGTACCGGGCCTACTAAGCTATCATCGCTTGATCTTGCTAAGCAAAAACCACAGTCGATGAAATACTTGACATAGCCAACATGTGCTATTCATACAGGAATTCCAATTATAATATACAGAATACAAAGCATATGACGTGCACTTACGAACGAGTCCATGCCCGATTCTTCGAGTCAGACAAGTACTCGGTGGCCACTGACAAGGGTATACATCTCGGGTACACTACCGTGAGGGTACCTGGTGCACGTGACGACTAAGGTCCAATAGCGAAGAGCCTACTCGAAGCCCAAGACAAGAGGCCCAATAAGATGGAGTACCCTCCAAGATTAGACATAGGTATAGTCGGTTTAGACTTTCCTAACGTGTAAACTAGGTCGGTTGCGAACTCCCGAGACCCAGCCTATATAAAGGCTGGGAGGGGTGCCGATCTAGGGACAAGCCATACTCGAACCACCAAAAGCTCTAGCGAGATCGATACCTCGCCAAAACTCCCCTGTAATCGCATAATCCACACAATCAATACCAGACAAGCAGGAAGTAGGGTCTTGACCTCCACCCGAGGGGCCTGAACCTGGGTAAATCTTGCCTCTGCTTGTCAGCCGACGAAACTACCAATACTATCACGTTCTCTCCCCATAATCTCAACCCTAGGTCCTTAACCATGGGATTTGATGAGGGTACACCTCGTCACGCGGCCTCAATCGCAATCTCCCCAAACTTCCGCGCCTCGCGCGGCAGGCGTATCGGTCACCCCGTGACGTGTGGTTACCACGGCAATACCCATCGATGATGATACCACTAGTACAGAACGACACATCCGATACCCCTCTATGGAAACGGCACGAGTTAGGCGACGGAGAATCGCGCTTTCCGCGTGAGAAAACCCGCCCCGGCCCCCGCGTCCCGCCTTCATAGGCAACGGTCGCGAATTATTAACCGTTGCCGATATGTTGGTAACGGAGTTTCTTTCGACTCCGTTTGCGATATGTTCTTCAATGGCATCGGACATTTGTATACAACCGTTGGCGAGGTTGCTTATATAAAATTCCTTTTTTAGCACTATCTTGGATATTATAAAAGACTGTCGATTCGCCCTTGTTCCTCCGCTCCAGCTTGTTTTTACTCCGCACTCGTGTCCTCCATGGCCAAGAGCATGAGCTCGTCGGGGAGATCGAATGCGTCCTCCTCCTGCGCCGCCGGGGCCGGGTCAGATCTGCCGCTTGTGAAGTGCGTTTGCTGCCGCTGTCGGAACGCGATTCGTCGAGTGTCGCGTTCGGATCTGAACCCAGGCCGGATCTACTTCAAGTGTCCAAATCACAGGGTTAGTTCGACGCTTCGACCAGTTTTGATTGATTCTATTCTTTGTGTGATGCTGATTTGCCTCTGGATTCGATTTACCATTTGGCAGGGGAGGGGCGAAGAGTATTCTGGGAGCTGTGATTATTTTTTTTGGATTGAAGATTATGTTGAGATGCTGCTTGCTAATGGCGTCGAAGTGGAAGCTGCAGAGCTGGAAAATGTAGCCTTGATAGTCAAGAAGGCGAACATGGAGATGAAGCCGCACACTGCAGCAGCTCTAGCTGGTTTGGCATGGAGCCCAACAAACACTTCGACTAAATCTGACCATGTTGTTGTTGTGCGCAAGGAGCAGCATAAAGGAACATAATAGCTCAGTTAAATGTTCTTGTGAGCATTGCTAGAATGATTTTGTGTTGTTTGTGTGCCGCTGTTAGGTGTGAACTTGTATGCAGCAATGCAAATCAGTAGAATGTATTAGGTTCGTATGCAGCTATGCAAATCAGTACAATGTATTAGGTTCGTATGCACTTTGAAAATCACTAGAATGTATTATGTTCGTATGCAGCTACGGAATCAGTAGCACATAGTAGTTGTGAACTTGTATCCAATGGAAACGGTTATATAAAATGTCCGTTGCCAATTGGGTGCCTATAAATGTACTGGCGAAGCAAGCCCCACCAGTCTCATTCTCAATCCCTCACTGTCCATCTTTCAACCCTAGCCGCCGCACATTGTAGCTTTTTACTCTCCTCACTCTCGCATGGCTTCCTCTGCCGGCGCTTCTAGATCTCGTCATCGCAGCCGCGGCTCTAGCGGCCGCACCGATCTAGCTGCATCTGTTCGTGATAGGGCAGATCTGGAGGCGGCTGTGATGCGGCAGGTGCGGGAGCGCGTCAGGCTCATCACCTCCGGTGATGCCCCGCATCCTCTGGGCCACGCGGAGCTGGATCAGATCATTCATCGGGTGGTGATGCAGCAGTTGTGGCGGATCCGCCGTCAACGGAGGCCGATCTGGAGGCCGCCGTCGACGGAGGAGGAGGTGGCCGATCTGGAGGCGACGTCCCCGGTGGAGGAGGTGGCGTCCACGGTGGAGGAGGTGGCCGATCTGGAGGCGACGTCCCCGGTGGAGGAGGTGGCGTCCACGGTGGAGGAGGTGGCCGATCTGGAGGCTCCGTCCACGGTGGAGGAGGTGGCCGATCTGGAGGCGCCGTCGACGGAGGAGGAGGTGGCCGATCTGGAGGCGCCGTCCACGGTGGAGGAGGTGGCCGATCTGGAGGCGCCGTCCACGGAGGAGGAGGTGGCCGATCTCGAGGCACCGTCCACGGAGAAGAAATGTGAGGTCTAAATCGTTCAGCTCATGAACTAGTTCATCAATTGGTTTTAATAGAACTTGTCTAGTATAAGAACTTGTCTAGTATATAGAAAACTCGTCTAGTATCTTGTACTTTATTGTTTCTGTCTAGTTTTCTAGTCTAGCATAGAAAACTTGTCTAGTATATAGAAAATTTGTCTAGTATCTTGCACTATTTTAAAGTCTAGTAGGGTGAATTAATTTCAACTCTTTGTAGTACTACCGATGATGAATAGATCAAGTCCCAACTTTTTGTCAATGTGCTAATTCTCGTTATTGTTTTATGTAGCTAGTGTATGAAGTAATAGTATTTCGGCGACACTGTATAAAAAATGGTGAGGCTCTTGAAGGAAACATCACCTTCAAGTTATGCCTCCAAATCGTTTGATCGGACTGCAAGCACACGGATATAGGCGCTTAAAGGTGTGAACTATTTTCACATTAAATTATATCTATGTCATATAGCATCATTTTTGGCTCTTCTCTAACTATCAATCCATGTATTTTTATTCAGATGCACAAAGCTGATCCGAACAAACTTCGGCGACACCGTCCAAAGTTGTGACGTTATTATATTTCAGCGACACCGTCCAAGATGGAGCAAGCCTCAGTACGAAGAATTTGGCAATTTGGCTTGGTGTAGTTTCTGTTTTTTCAGTTTCTCCGGCTATTTTGTGGATGTGTGTTTAGGGAGCAAGCCTTAGCCGCAGTTTAGGGAGGCATGAGAATGATAGGATTAGCGAAGCATGTGTAACTCATCTTTTGATGCTATATAATGGTGACAATTGTTATATAAGTTATGAACGGTTTTGCTAGCAACTTTGTGCTTCTGCTGTGATATTTTGAATGTCAATTGGCAACTGTATTGCTGCTGTAGGCTTATGAAAAAACCTCAATGCAAACGAGCAAAACAGAATCTCCGTTTCTGATGTCCAGATACATCGGCAACGGAGACTGGATGGCAACCGTAGCCAAAATCAAGCCTCATCGGTGACGGTTTTTAGTGTCCGTTGCCGATGAGAGCCTTCACATCAGTGACAGGGTCGTGGACACGGACCCTTTCTCCGTTGCCGAAGGGGTTTTTGACCCGTTTCCGATATGTCGTTCTTTACTAGTGTACTAGGGATTCGACGAGAGGGAAACGTGTGCGCTGGTGGTATCGTCGGCTAATAAGGAGAAGGATTTACTCAGGTTCAGACCCCCGGAAGGTAACACCCTACTCCTGTTTGTCTGATATGTATTGATTCGAGGTTACAAGGTCGCCGTGATGGCTATGAGATTGCAGATTGGATCTGGCTTCAGTCCTCTACTCGGTGGCCCCTCCCAGCCTTTATATAAGAGGCTGGGTCTCGGGTGCCCGTGACCGAGTAGGTTACAATGTCGGTAAACCCTAGGTTTTCTAATCTTTGATGTATTGCCTTGCTCCGTACTTCAGGAGGTAGCGTAGCAGGTATGTCTGCAGCCTTGGGCTTCTTAGGCTCCGAAGGGCCATCAGGTGGGACTTTAGCTGGTCCGTACCAGGTATATCAATGGTGGGGTACCCGACGGGTATACCCACATCACCCTGTCCAATCCTTCTACCTCGTCCAAGGAGTCCCCCTCTCTTGCCGCCACGTCCTCGGGTCTCCCTCCCGTCAACAACGATGTCGTCTCAGGGACCGGCTCGTCTACAACGGTGCCGCCTCAAAGTCGAAGGCGGGTAAAGAACCAGCACCTCGTCCACCGTCTACACCGACCGAGGTACACAACAGTAACATGAATGACAACAGCGTCCACAATATGATAAAGGAAATGCGAGAGAGGTAAATTTTTTGCCTTTATCTGGTTGTGTGCCGAACTGGATCATATTGCTTAGTTTTTTGGTTTTCCAATTGCGTAGTTTCAATCATCAAAATCGTGTACATCAAAACTGTTGCGGTGTCCTGTGCGTTGATATAATTTTGGACAGCATATAGCTGACGACAAACACATCACATCACACTTATTTGTGGAACTCGAAACTCGCTAACTAAACGAGTAGCTCCTCAGTCGGCTTGGCACGAACTGGTGTCTTACCTCCTGCCGGTACAACCCTGAGTGTGTCTGTTATCCTATATATAGTGTGCGTGTTTCAGGCCAACCGCGTTTGCGCTGGGTGTTGTCTCCTCCCCTCGATGTAACTTGCTTGGGTTCTCCACCTTTCTCCTGATAAGTGGAAAAGATTTAGGTGGGTGCCTTCGTGCACCTCCGGTGACCCCTCGGAAATAAATGACGAGTCAGGCTGAGTTTGGATTTGACATTGTATGTTCTCCAAGGTAAACGTGACGACTGAAGAGTTACATGTTACCCATTTAGGTCTCTAACTAGCCCAAATACAAATTCTGAAAATTTCATGCATGTCATTATTATTTGCACCGATAATGGGGTCGAACTGATATCTTTTAGCATTAAACTACCCTATTAGTAGAGATGTGGAATTGTAGAAGGACTATCATGGTTCTAATTAGTAGGAGAATTGCTCCCTCTGTCCCAAATTATAAAGCACGCTATTTTTATGCTGGTATTTGATACTCGATTTTGACCAGTAATATATAGTTAATTATATGGATCAAGAATGTATTAATGTTGTCGTTGGATTCGTCTTTCAAAGTTAATTCATTTCCTATAATTTTTATACTAATTTTATTGACATATTTTACGTAGTAATAATGGTCAAAGTTGAACGCCGTTGACCTGTGAAATTTAAGGGCGACTTATAATTTGAGACATAGTAAGTACTAGTTCTTATCACATGCACACATGTTCAAACACTTAGAAAGCGTTAAACGAGCTAGTCATGACCTGCGAGCTTACCGAGTCGAACCGAGTTCTGGATTCAATTTGTTTTGTTAACGAGTCGAGCCGAGCTGGCTAGGGTTGGCTGATGGACTAGGCAGTCTACGTTACATCCTCAGTTCACTCTTAATTAAATTGTGACTAGTTCCTCCAAGATATACATTCGATACATTGTTCTCGTTATGAATGGCACAGTTCATCATAATCATGTCGTATGGCTGCCTTGACCACATCGTGGGAAGGCATCACGCGCTGTCGCTCGGCTCCGGGCGCACCCTGGCCGTGGAGGATGGCGGCGTGCAGATGATCAAAACCATGTGATGGGTTGCAAGCAGGTTTAGGATGTCAAGGTGAAGACACACACCATGAATGTCAAGGAGCTCCGGTTCCGCACGAATCCACCGCCTTACCGGATCGTGGGACGACATTCGGTGTTGTCCGCTCCGCTCCATGCGATCCCCAGAGGATCGAGCCACCTATGGAGGATTGCACCAAGCCAACGTGGAGACGATCAAACCATGTGAATGGGTTGCAAGTGGGTACGGTAAGTCAAGGCATAGAAGCGCAACATCATTGGATGGCATCCGGCTCAGGCCGCTCTGCCGTGTGCGGTCCCCAGAGTGCGTGCGCACCCTGGTCGTGGAGGATTGCGCCCAGACGGTGTTTTTTTTTGAACGGATAAGGCCCAGAAGGGCCTGGGAGCTTCATTGATAAGGCAGCAGGTACCAGACGGTGTGGATATGATCAAAACAATGCAAATGGGTTGTTAGTGGGTGTTCGGGAAACAATGCGCGGTCATGTCATCGTGAGAACAAGGAGCTCTGCATCTGCTTCGGCAAATCCATCGAAGATTTCTCCCTAGGGTGACGGGCATCGTCAATGATATATCTGGAGCTGCTCGGTGATCCGATTGGCGAGTACAAGGTTGTGCTACTCCTTCGTATCGGCCGAGCAACTGAGCAGGTCCTCGCTCTCAAGGAGTCTCTCCTCCTATCTACTCCCTCCGTTCCAATTTAAGTGACTTGCTATGCACCACATGTGGATGTATCTATACATGTAACATGTCTAGATACATCCACATTTGATGGACAGCAAGTCAATTAAATTGGAACGGAGGGAGTAAAAGAAAAGTTTTGTTCTAAGTCTGCCACCCACGCACTACGTCGTCCCTTTCGTCCAACTTCGCCCATCCTTCGTCGCGCCCCTTCCTAACGCATCGAGAAAAATACGCATCAAAACTGCTCCTCCGGCGCAATCCTCGCGGCTCCAAAAATCCGAAACCGCCCTCATACGCGATCCTACCGGAAGAGGCAGGCTCGATCTTAATTCCTGAGCGAGGATGCTAAGGTTACCCGCCGCCACCTCCTCTCGATCATCCCCGAAGAGGCAGCCCGATCTTAATTCCACTCCCCTCTCAGCCGTGCCGCGGCTCCCCTGCAGCTCCTCCCCGCGCCGCAGTGAGCACGTGCGTTCTTCGCCACCGCCGAGACGGTCGAGGGGCAGGTCCACACCACGCATCTTCGATCTGCCGCTGCCACTGTTGAAGAAGCTGGCACTATTGAAGGAGGGGACGGTCGTCAGAGCTTCGCACATCCACATCACAATTCAGGGGCTACCGCCGCGATGCTGCATGCCTCCTCCGACCAGTCATCAGCTAAGTTATCCCCTGTCCCGCCTAGCCTCTCCTCTCCATTCCCGGATCACCCGGGTCGGTAGTCGCCATGAGAATTGGGCCGCTGGAGTTCCTGTCGGACTAGGACGCGGCTGCCCTGGACGACATCGTTCACTCTGCGTTCTGGTCCTGTCCGAGCCGTCCTCCATCTCTTCATGGGTGCTAGGTTGATCTGAACCAGCAAAACAATCTGCTGGCTTCGGAGACTGTTTTCGATCTCTATAAAGCCCAGGAGAAGCTCAGCTGGGCTGATATCAGGAGCTATGGTGAAGCATCTGAACTTTCGTTGATGTCGACTGGGAAAAAACAGCTCGAGTATGTTGCAGAATAACTACAAAAATTCAGTTGTGTATCCCACGATTTTTTTCTATATAGTCACGTTAGGTACTAATCAGTTATCATCAGTGATCCAGTGTACCTAACGAGACAACAATTCACTTGTCTAGCCCAGAAAAAATGGCCAGATTTCTTGCCATTCATCATTTTTGTTCTTGATTTAGAAATCTCTGAAATGTACCGACGGATGCTTATTGGAGTGCACGTTACTAATTGAGGTGTGGATCCTCGCGCTTGTCCAACTCAACCGCCGTCAGCACGCCTCCGGCCTGCAATCATATCCTCGATCAATGTCTAATTCGTTCGCTGGATTGGTTTGAGGCTGGCCTCTCCCTAATTTCTTTCTTGGTGCTAAACTGCTAATGTGTTCAGTTTGTTCTTTGGTTGGCCCCTCCTGTCCGGTTTGTTCTAATTTTCGTTTTTTTTTTAGATTCTAATTTTCGTTCTTAATTGCCTTGCTTAATTGAATTCCAGAACTTTGTCAAGGAAAAGGATCTTACCGGTGTGCGTGCTCCTTCATTAGAGAATGGTAAGTCGGAAGCTCCTTCAATGTCTTGTTCTAATTTACAGTTTATTGTCACAGTGTGTTACCAAGTAAGGATTTTCATTTAAGGCAGGTTATTAATTCTTGTATTATGTTCTCCATGAGTATAAACCATGTTCTGTCCAATATGAAATTCCTTCAAAAGCTATGCATTCCTGTATAGTACAATCATTGAGACCTGTCTCCAAAAGCATTACAAGGTTGATAGTTTATTCACATGTCAGGCTGTTAGGTGAATAACTTTGAGCAAGAGACTTCTCTGATGTGTAGTCATGTATTCATATATTAATATCAGCTCTGGTAGTCACATGGAAACTTGTAAATTCAACATAAGTGCTATAATGTATAGTGAGAAAGATCACATACAGACACAGTTTTCCACAGTTGTAGTCCTATATTCATAACTGTTTTTGTTTCTCATTCTTTTGTTCTTCTGAAGGTGCATTGCTCAGCTTAATGCCCCTCAAATGCATGCATTCATATGTTTGTCTCTTTCTGTCACGCCCAGGCTTGTCAAGACTTTCATGCTTGCAAATGTCCTTCAGACTTGGGAAGTGACAAGGTTTACTTTGACAAGTTGAATGACAAATACAATGATATTGTTGAATAAGTAAAAAATAACAGCAAACTGATACTAAGGTGAGTGCTCACAGCCTGCTCCTTCCTATTTATGGTATGCAACTTCCAAAAATTCAGTAATATCATTGATACTTACTTCACCATGCATGGTTGAGTTACTTTTGGCATTACAACCTATCTGCTCAATTTAAGATCTGTATTTGGAGCTTAATCATGATTATGCAGTAAACATGTTTTCATGACAGTTACCATACCTCACTTATGTGATTTCCTATACATATGTTTCTTCATTAGTCATCATCTTCTGAGCTTTAGTTTTAATATTTTGCATTTGCATTTCATTGCATATTGAATTTTTAATTATGATACGAACACATCAAGGAGAAATCTTGGTGTCAAAGTATGGTAGTGCCAACAAAGGAACCACTTTGGGAAATGGAGTAACAACTTCTTATGTGACCAGTCATTCTGAGATAGCCATTTGGTGTGTTACATACACGAGAATACAAATTGCAGTGGAAGATATCATTTTCATGTTGGGTGTTGTACTTGTGTCAAGTCATTCATGTGTTTGCTATTATGATGAAGCCTATCTCAGATCATGACCTCTCTTGGCCTTTGTAATAGGATATTCAGTGCTATTCAAATTTAATCACATAATCTCCAAATCTAATGTATTGTACCCTACTCCATAGGCAAGAGCTATGTCCAAGAAAGGCGAGTGTACTATGCTAACCTTCCGAAGGTCATTGGCTCTGATTATCTGTAGCGGTTGAGAGCTATACACAACAATGCTGAAGGTGGAGTAGCCTGCCATGTTTTTGGGTATACGCATTTCTTTGGGATTCTGTGATTGAAGATATCATGTACTAATCTGACCATACTCTAGGATCAAGATGCACAATTATTATGCTAATCTGTTAGGTCTTCCAACACTGGTATGTACAGGCGCCTCGAGAAAGGAAACGGAGGATGAACATAAACGAAAAGCATTTGTAGAGGGGAGGACTGAGAAGAGGAGGAAGATGACTTGTGTTCACCAGATTATTGATCAATGTACCCATTATTCGTTCCATAACAACATCCACTTCCCTTAAATAGACACTTGCACTGCACTCATGATATTTAGCAATATTTCATGCTTGTGAAAGAATGCGTTTCATTTCGCTTCTTCGTGCTTCCTACCTACATATTAAATCATGGTGATTGGAAGCTCACCAAAATTTTGGCGACACGAATGTTCCCATATGGACGCACAATCACAAATTAAGCTACTAGAATGTTGATGCCCCCGTTGCAACGCACGGGCAATTTGCTAGTATGAAATTCTAAAAGACAAATAGGACAGTCCATAGAACGAATATGGGAACCCTGAAAACGGATATATATAGGACTTCTGAAAGTCTAGGAGTAACCGTAGAGCTATCCTAGCATGAAATCGAGCTATAATTTTGAAGTCATAATTTCTATGTTGTATTGTAAAATCGATGGTTATGGTAGTTGGACTAGAGTGGCTTTCTTTATTCATACACAAACATATCACACAAATTTCTACTATCATCATGTACCGCTGCAGGAGGAATTACTAGCCATATATGGAAGTACCGTCACTACGGTTTTTATCAGTACAAATCTAGTTCTAAATTTTATCACTAATTATATCGGACGGCTTCGAAGGCTGATGTCACGATATAATTGTGACGGTCATTGGATGAGCCCTAGTGGGTTCTCGTAGGACTATGGTCTCACATGACGCTCGAAAGGGGATGGCGGTTTCTTCTTTCACGGTGAGTTAGGAGGTGACCCCGGCGCGAGCGGATTTTAGCCTTAACGCCTAATTATGTTGAGAGACCTTTAGCCTCATGGGATTGGCAGTCTGCATACTGGGTTTGAAAGTGCATGTGTTGCCCCATGCGTGGTTTTGGTAATTAATGACAATCCTTATGGACTAATGTTTGCATTGAGATATCTTTATAGATCTTGTCCATGAAGAAGATTGGAGTTCATGTGTTGGATTCTAAAAGATTACATGATGATCGATGCTCTATTCAAGGGTTTATATGAAGAATGGTCATGTGTAGAGTTGAGCATATTGCAAGTATGTCTTGAAGGATTCAAGACATCATCTTCATGAAGTCGGAGCTAAGCGAGGCTCTCCCATAATGGTGTATGGGGGAGTATTTGGAGAAGTCTTCATCAAGCATGTGCTAGCAAGCGCAATCAAGAAAGGTGGTCCACTTGAAGAGATCAAGATCGTCATCATCTAGCTCAAGTGGAATGCGCAAGGCAAAGGTATGATCTTGATAGGGTTTCTATTTTACCGGTCTCATGTTGTTAGTTTGGAGACTGGGTTATAGGATAGACGGCGTACTATCAAGAGGGGCTCTCAAGTGAGTAACTTGATCGCATCTTTATGGAGAGCTCAAACCTTTGCATATTTGGCATATCATTTTTCTTGGTTCTTATTTGGCTTTTATCCATGTGAGAATTTAGAGCTTGTGTTCATCTCCATACCAAGCTCTAGTTCATCAAAAACTGATTTCATTTAGATATCTAGTGGTGTTTTTTATGTTGGAGGTTTTACCGGTTCGTATCTTGTAGAGAGGTCAAACTCTCCTCTTGTGTTATCCTCCTCACATGATGGACTATGATGTGTATATGCATGATCTTGTAGTGCTTCTGATTATCTTCGGAGCAAGCCCAAGATCATTGAAAACGGAGTCCGGATGGAAAACTTGTTGCGTTCTCGGTGTTGGAAATATTACCGGTCCTCCTCGAGATAAGGTCCACACCTCGCATGTGTGATATCTCCTCCATATTCCAACCTCGTTTGTTTCATCTCATTTGGAGCTTCCTTGCAAAAGTTATTGCATTTCAGGTTTTGCAGTTTTGTTGTTTTGCCTAGGCCGGAGTCTCCGGCCTGAGGGGTGCTCAGGGGCCGGAGTTTCCGGCCCATCGGGTTCTGGAGCAAAGAGCTCCTCACGGCGGCAGTCGCTGCATCGAGGCCGGAGTTGGTCCGGAGTTTCCCCGGAGTTTCCGGACCGAGGCCCCGGAGTTTCCGCCCTCAGTGGCCGGAGTTTCCGGCCCATCTGGATTTGCTGAGAAGAGAGCAACGCGGCGGCAGTCGTTGTATTGAGACCGGAGTGACCCCGGAGTCAGTCCGGAGTTTCCGGCCTCCTAGATCGGAAACTCCGGACTAAGTTGGCTGCAACGGCTCTTTTTCTGGGAGGGGTATTTATACCCCTCCACCTACCTCCAGCCAGCTCCTCCAAGCACGTTTTCCCCCTCTCTCTCGTCCATTGTTGACCTTGGAAAACTTGCCCCTCTCCCAATTCCTCCCATGATTCTTGCATATCTTTGAGGGATTTGAGAGAGGAGATCTAGATCTACATTTCCACCAATCCATTTCTCCTCTAAGTGAGGGGAACCTAGTAGATCTTGATCTTGGAGTTCTTGTGTGGTTCTCTTCTTTGTTCTTCCTCTCTTCTCCCCCATAAACATTAGTTGCTTGTGGTGGGATTCGAGAGTGAAGGATTTGAGCCTTGTGCTCTTGCCATTGCTTTGTGCATCGGTTTGTGCTCTCCACGACGATTTGTGGAAGTTGAAAGCTTGTGAACTTGTTACTCTTGGGTCTTTGGACCCTAGACGCCCGTGTGGTGGTCGAGACCTTGTGTGGTCACTTGTAGCTGTTCGGGAGCCCCCAATCCCGTTGTGTGTTGTGCCCCGGATCGTTGTTGAAAGGCTCCGGATTTCCGCCTCGAAGGATTCCGATAGTGGAAGGTGAACCAAACCTTTGTGGTGCGGTTCATCGGAGAAGAAGGTGAAACCTTTGTGGTTGTTGAACCATTGTGTTGGTTCACACCTCTCCAACGAGACGTACTCCCCTAAAAAGGAGGAACTCGGAAATACATCCTCGTCTCCGCGTGCCTCGGTTATTTCTATACCCGAGCTCTTTACTTATACACTTTACATTGTGATAGCCTTCGTGCTTGAAGTATTCTATATTGCTATCACCTTGCTGCTTGTTTTACTTAGCATAAGTTGTTGGTGCACATAGGTGAGCCTAGTTTATTTAGGTTGTTGGCTTGTTAATTTAAACAGCTAGTTTTATTCCGCAATTATCAAGCCTATACCGGAAAAGTTTTAATCGCCTATTCCCCCCCCCCCCCCTAGGCGACATCCTTGTCCTTTCAGGGTTGCGATGGTGGTCTGGCATGTTCTCACGAGGAAGGCGTGTGGCTCGCATCTCATCTCGAGCAATAGTCTTGCCCGGATCGCCGGCCGGGATAGGCGACGGTAACCCCTTTGGGCGCCACATCCTTCTTGAATACGTGGTTGAGATGGTTCTCTCGCTCCTGCACTCGTCGAGGGTAGTGCTTCTGTGTCACTTGCTTGTTGTGGCCTCGTCTTGGATGCTCCGCCGGCTAGAGAGACCAGTGTTGTGAGTTCGTTGTTGTCGGCGATGAGTTGCACAACAATCTTCGCTACATGGGACAGATGGACGAGACTTTGGGATCAGTGAGCTCCGAGGAAAATTCCTGCACCAACCTCGGACCTCGGTTGATGTAGGCGATGACGCCGCTTTGGGATGGTGCTCCCCTTCTTGGATACATCAGAACCCCTTCACACCCTTTTTGGTCTTGTATGCTCGGGTAGTGGGTGTTTTTTCGTAGCCGCCGCATGGCCCTAGGGTAGGCGTGACCATCGGAGCGATGGCTCCGATTTTTTGCCTCCGCCGTATTGCGTGAGGTATTTGTGTGCCAACTATTATAGCTCGGGTGATTTGGTCGTCCACTCATATGGGAATGGGAGCGCTGCCCCGGAGTCGGCGAGTTGTGTTCTGGTGTTGTATCGGTTTTCAAGCAGTTTTACTGATAAGCATCAAGCATGCCAATTTTTTGTGCTTCATCGGTGATGAAATGGCAAATCTGTTGTCTCTGTTTTGAAAAAGGCAAGTTAAAAAAGAAGCACGGACCTCTCTCTCAAAAAAAAACACACACACTGAGGCTATGCAATGACGCTCGAGATACAGTATACAGGCGAAGAGGATTTCGTGAAGGGTAACTTCAATTTGAAAAGGAAACGAATCTAAAAACCGATGTGCAACATAAATACTGAAACACAACCTATTGTTTCCATGTCAGGCTTGGCTTGCCTAATCTTTACATTGCTGATTCCCGGAATCTGATTAGAGCCATCCAAGGAACAGAGTTGTCGATTTTGACCGGACGCCAGAAGGAATCATCTATCGGTTGAGTTTTCCTTTGCAGCACGCACTTGTAATAATAAGCTCATGAGATTTTGCTGCTTACGGTGCGAGTCCACGAGTCGGCAGGAACTTAAACTGCTATAGCCGGAATCGCTACCTGATGATGTACGTGTGATGGTGTCCAGCGCTTCTGCTGCGCCTAGCTAGTTTTTATGAAATCGCGTGTTTCATCTAGAAAAATACATTGCTGATTCAATCGCCCTTAACGTCCGTAGCAGAACAGGACCGATCCATCGATACTGCCGGCGGCGAACATAGACATCGGCGAGCAATTCGATTGGACCAAAGGCAGCCAGTACCAACTTCAAGTCTTATTAATTCCACCCTTTTTTCCCGATCAGTTAATCTCGCTTCAAACCCGTTGATACTTGGAGCTCAAGGATGAACGGTAAAGAAGATGATTTCCTGTCCTAAAAAAGGGCAGGCAGATCATTAAGAGCGAAGGTAGGAAATAAAACGCGGATTCCACTATCCGTTTCTTTCAGATATCAGAATGCTGCACTAGTACGTAGGGCCGGAATCCTGATTGGATACCACATACCTTTTCTCGATCAGCATCCGACGATATCACCGCGATTGAAATCCTTTCCGGATTAACTCCGTCAGATCGACGCCTGCCGCGGCGCAGAACTAGATGTGCGTGGATTATTAACAAGTATAAGGTGTGGCGCGGTGGTGAGAACTGAGAAGAAGAAGCTAGTTCGTATGGCGGGCGCCGTAGTTAGCCGGACAGTTTCGTCGACGGCGCTGCTGCCGCGGGACAACAGCGTCTCTTCCAGTACCGGGCATCTCCCGGAAGCACTCGGCGGAGCCTGTCCACCGCTCCGGCCAAACGTCATCAACCCTTACGGCCGTCCCTACAGGTGCGCGCGGCTCTCCTTGGCATGCACGACGCACGTACATACCATGCACGAACTCGATCAAGCTTACACGATTGAGAGTTGATGCATATCTCAGGTACTGGCAGATGTTCCTGGTGGTGCTGGTGGCGTACACGGCGTGGTCGTCGCCGTTCGAGCTGGCCCTGGTGAGGGCCGCCTCCTGGGCGCACCTCGTCGTGGACCTCCTCGTCGACGGCTTCTTCTGCGCCGACATCGTCGTCTCCTTCTTCGTCGCCTACCGCGACAGGTCCACCGACCTCCTCGTCGACGACCACAGCAAGATCGCCTCGAGGTAGCTGACTAACCTTGCTAAAACCGGCGGATTTACCGCTATTCATTAATTCCTTCCCCGGTCGTAGAACTATGTCGATATGTATGCGTAAAACCATGCCTGTTGAGAGGCCGGGTTGATGATTATAGGTACCTGACGCGGCTGTGGTTCGTGATGAACGTGGCTTCGACGGTTCCGCTGCAGACAATCTACCAGCTGCTGGGGGGCAAAAGAAACGGACCATGCGGGTTCCTCATCCTTCTCCGGCTCTGGCGGCTACGGCGTGCCAGCAAGCTTTTTGCGAGGTGCGTATGTACTCCTCCATACAAAGGATGTCCTAAACGTGAACACAAAAAAGCATGTCCTAGATGATGATATGTACTTGATCAAGTTTTAAAAGATTGACTTAAAAAAATTCATAATGCGAAATAAATAAAAACGGAGAGAGTATAAGATGGATCTCCCATCACTTCGATCAAATCATATGTAAATCAATGCCGTTTAGGATTTTGTGTTTCGGTCATAATTTGTATATCTAGATAGGACCCGCCTAGTTCTCGGTCGACCAAGAAACAAGATAGCATTTGGTGGATCTTCTTCCTTCATTTTCTTCTTCCCCTCCGGCGGTCCCGCGCAGGCGCAGCCACCACCGGCCTAACCGCCGTCTTCCCCGACCGTGGCCGGCGCGCTACCCGACGCCTGGCCGTCCTGCCCCAAGCTCCCCCTCTACATGTCCACTGGCCACCCCTCTAATTCCCCACATACCCGGTTGCGTCTTCTCCAGCCCAGCACCCCCCATCCCCCAAAATAAGTTTCTTGCTCTTTCGCTGCCTTCGCCGCGGCCGGCCCCGTCGTCACGGGTTCCGGCTCGCTCCAGTCCTCATATTGTTGCCTACAAGGAGCTTCGCATCCGCTCTAGATTTGTGATCGAGTGCTAATCTGGTTCTCGGTTGACCGAGAGCTAGCAAAAACGTTTAAGATATGTTTCTCTAAAGCTGGACGGCGTAACATTCTTTCTTTGGTCTTAACTTGTCGGCCGTATAGTATATTGTAGTGGCGCTTGGAGCAATTTCGATCTGAGACTGTTGTATGTGTTAATTACTCCCTTTTGTACCATGAATCCATGATATAAGGATTTTTAGACATTCCAATATGGACAATATACGGTTGTATATACACGTATTTAAGTGCGGGATTCACTCATTTTGCTATGTATGTAGTCCACATTAGAATACCTAAAACGTCTTATGATTGGGAGGGGGTAATTGTTTTATGAATTGGTCCATATGGAGTACAGTAATTGACGGGAACAAATATTCAAAACAAAGATTATATATATGTGTTACATGTTCAGTTCTTTATTCATGATCATCAAGGTATAAATTTCAAACATTGCAGGTTGGAGAAGGACATCAGGTTCGGCTACTTCTGGACAAGGTTTATGAAGCTCATCTGCGTAAGAACGCTTGAGTGATGCACCAACCGCATGCTTGGTAATAGAAGTTGCTCACTGGGGCTGTTTGCAGGTGACTCTGTTTGCGCTGCACTGCGCGTCGTGCATGTACCTGTGGCTTGCGTTCCACTACCGGATCAAGGAGCAGACGTGGATCGGCAGCCTCCAGAGCGACTTCAAGGAGCGCAGCGTGTGGTTCGACTACACATACGCGGTGTACTGGGCCATGACCACCATGGCCACGGTCGGCTACGGGGACCTGCACGCCGCCAACACGGGCGAGATGCTCTTCAGCATCTTCTTCATGCTCTGCAACATGGGCCTCGCCTGCTACGTCATTGGCAACATGACCAACCTCGTCGTCCATGGCGCCACCAAAACATTCCTCATGGTACTCTACGCCCAAACCTTACATTGCTTGTATTGCCATTGCGTTTGATGAATGCATGCCATGGGACTTAGCTTCGGATTCGAAATTGATATGCAGAGGGACATGGTGGACCGGGTGGCGAGGTACGGGGAGACGAACCGGCTGCCGGAGTGGATGCGGGAGCAGATGGTGGAGCACGTGCAGCTGAGGTTCCAAATGGCGGAGCTATTGCAGGAGGAGGTGCTGTCGGAGCTGCCCAAGGCCGTCAGGTCGGCCATCGCGCAGCGCCTCTACAAGGCCGAGGTCGAGGGCTGCTACCTCTTCCGGGGGGTCTCCGACAACCTCGTCGTTCAGCTCGTATCCGAGATGAAGGCGGAGTTCTTTCCACCAAAGGTGAACATTGTCCTCGAGAACGAAATCCCGACGGATTGCTACATCATTGTGTACGGTCATGTGGTAAATTCCCTGCACACATTCAGAGTTCACGATCGGCACACTGAACTCTTTAACAGTATTCGTCTGACATTTTCTATATCGCAGGAGGTGTTGACAACCGCTAAAGATGGCACAGAGAAAGTAAGCACTGAAATTTACCGAAATTAAACAACCCCCTGAAAAATAAGCACCGTATGTTCTTTTAAGTCGAGAACGATTACAAACGGCTAATGTGCTGTCTTTACAGTTTGTAACGAAGATAGGGCCACACGGCATGGCAGGTGAAATCGGCGTGATGTTCAACATCCCACAGCCGTTCACCATCCGGAGCAGAACTCTCACCCAGGTTATACGCATAAACCACAGCCACCTGCTGCACACCGTTCAGCCTGACACTGCAGACGGGGAGACCATATTCTCCAATTTTGTGAAGGTTTGCACACTTGATTTGCATTATTCAGCCTACTTTTCGCCTATGTGGTTCAGAAATAAGAACATACATATCATGATTCGCGGTGTGGAATTACTAGATTCTCTAAACTTGGCTTATAATATTTCTCCCCAGTACCTTGGAACTCTGAAGGTACAAATAGAGGAGCTAACATGTGCCGGAGATTTCCGGCCCAACACAATACCCTTCGAGAACAGCAACCCCATACGCGTTGTTATCCACGAGCAAAGTAACATGGGAAGAAACCGCGCGGCAGGGAAGCTCGTATATCTACCTGGCTCCCTGGAAGAGCTGATGAATGTCGGCCAAGAGAAATTCAGAAAGGCGGCGACGAGGGTCCTCACTGCCGACGGCGCCGAGGTGGATGATCTTCGCGCGCTGAGAGACGGCGATCACCTGTTCCTGAGTTGATAGAGAACTGTACTCTAACTCTGTACATCTATCCTGATATGCGTTCCAATTATTCAGTTCTCTCGGTGATTTTTTACGAGAGAGCTTGAATGAAAGGGATCTTGTGTAGTGGAATTTCCGCTCTAATCTATTTCCTCTGGTCCGAAATGTAAACCGTTTGCTTTCTCTGATCCAATGCTGCGTAGAGAAGCAGGGTCGTTATCCTTGTACATTTCCCGTCCGATTCTCCGCCCGCATAAGTGCAGACTGTCCGGTGTGCTGGCGGCGCAAAGAAACAGGATAGTTACCCTATATTTCCTCTCCGATTTGCCATAAAGTCAAAATGTAGCTCGATCTACATGAACCAAAATTTAAAATTTTGAAATCTGCATTTTTTATTTCAAAAATTTCGAAAAAAATTCGTAGGGGGAGATAGTATTGAGATCTACCACTGTGTAAATTTTCAAAGTAAAATCCATTATACTCCCTCTGTTCCACAATGTAAGATGTTTTAGCATTTGGCTACATTCACATGCACACAAATGTATCTAGACACTTTTCATGTGTATGTTCATCCATTTTAGTGTGCATCTAGATAACATGTGTAACACCTAAAAATCTCACATTTAGGAACTGAGGGAGTATCTTGGCCTAGGAAAAATGACATATATGGCAAGATTTCAAAATTTTGATACTCAGCACTGTTCACCGATCGAGATATGCTCATTTGTCTATTTTCCCAGGCCTAAATGTCAAGAACTTTTTATTCAAACTTTGTACAGTGGTAAATCTCAACATTACCTACATCTAGGATTTTGTTTCAAATTTTTGAAACGAAAATGCAGATTTCAGAAAACCGCCGGATATGTAGAGTTACATATCACCATGCTCTCGATCCTCCACTTATATAAGCTGTGTACACCCTAAATAGTAGACATACATATAATTCACGGATCAAACAATTCAAATAAAACATGCATAGAGTTCATCCAAAAGCCACCACCATCGATCAGCTTTGATCCAATATAACCACAACATAGTCTGGCATATGTCGTGGACCAAATCCCTACCAAATGATCTACACGAACTCAACCACTAATGAAACTATCACCACCAAGAAAATCATCACGATCATGGCCACCTCCATCAACATCCCCACGGCCACCTCCATCAACACCCCCACGGCCACCACTATCACGACCTCCATGAGAGCTCCAAGGTATTATAAATCCCCAAAATGTTCCATGAGAGTTTCAAGTTATATGTTTCTTTACAAATGTTCAAGCTAGAAATCAACTGAGTTTCATATTCTCTCAGTGTCTTAGATGATATATATTCACCTTGGATGGAGGGGGAGGGGTGTTAATTATATATATTGGATAGACCCAATTCTAAAGGTATATTTTACGTCAAGTCTAGTAACAATGTAACATTAATTTAGTTTATGGATGCTAGTAATCTTTTCTTATACTACATGGTCAAAATTAAAAATGGTTACCATAAAAATTGCCAAAATGACATATATTCTGCATTGCAGCCAGTATATCCTTCAATAGGCCAAATGTACTCACTCCTTCCCATAATATAAAATGCTTTGACAAACATTTTATGTTATGGGATGGAGGATTATATGTCTGCTTGAAAACATTGTCATGTGATGTGACAAAGGAAAAATTGTACGGACCAATGCTATTTTTAGAAAATCGCACTTACTACATGCAACCGCGAACAATCTGCATTCTGCGATAGTAGCATCATTTGCTGAAGGAGGGCAAAGGCAGCAGTCTAAAATTAGGAGAACGTCACTCACCACTCGGCAAAAATGGCTACGGGCGATGGGGCAACTTCCTTCCACAGTTCCACTCCTCACGTTCATCCACCGAATTCGCGTCCTCTAATCCAAGAAGCCATCATCTTCCCCTGCCCAAATTAATCCTCTTCTTGATCTCGGGGCACCAAATAATCGTCCACCGGCAATGGCCAGGACGGCGGCATCCGATGATGACGACGATGGCCCACCCACGTACACCGTGGCCCGTGGGACACGCCGTGACCCCCGGCTCAAGGACCTCGGCATCTCTTGCATGCTCAACACCGAGGTGGCCGCGCTCCTCGCCGTCATCCGCCGCCGCCCGGACCCCTACTCTTACCTCCCTCCGGCGGTCGCGGCCGCCGAGGAGGCCGTGTTCGCGGGCCTCATCCAGTCCCTCAAGAGCCTCCGCGCCCTCCTGTTCCAGCCTCGCCACGGCGCGTGGCGCTGCTCCGACCCGTCCATGTACCTGACGCCGTTTCTCGACGTCGTGCAGAGCGAGGAGGTCCCGCCGGCGGCCACGGCGTGGCGCTGTCGTCCGTGTTGAAGATCCTGCGGATCGATGTGTTCGACGAGTGCTCGCCGGGCGCCCGGGATGCGATACAGGCCATCTTGACCGCGGTCACGAATTGCCGCATAGAGCGCATCGCGGAAGCCGGCGCCGGCGCCGAGGAGGCCGTGCTCCTCCGCGTGCTGCAGGTGCTCGCCGCGCTCCTCCGTGCCCGCGCGGCGCCTCTCCTCTCGGACAGCGCCGTGTGCACCGCGGTCAACACGTGCTTCCAGGTGGTGCAGCACGCGGCCAGCAGCCGCGGGAGCGAGCTCCTCCAGCGCACGGCTCGGCACTGCATGCACGAGATCCTGCAGGCCGTCTTCGCCCGCTTGCCGGACATCCGCGAGGACGCCGACGACGACATATCTGTCACCTCCGCGGCAGGCTTCGGCGCGCGGTGCATGGTTGATATCTTCAACTTCCTCTGCTCTCTGCTGCTCAACGCGGCCGACATGGTCATGACGGCCGAGGGGCAAGGCGCGTTCACCTCCGAAGAGGACGTGCAGCTCTTCGCCCTCGTGCTCCTCAACTCGGCCGTTGAGTTGGGCGGCGAGGCCATTGGCAAGCATCCCAAGCTCCTGCGCCTCATCCAAGATGACCTCTTCTACCACTTGATCCACTATGCCACAGAGTGCAGCCCTCTGGTCCTCTCCATGATCTGCAGCACAGTCCTCAACCTGTACAACTTTTTGCGGCGGTAAGCATGCATACACCGCTTCCTTAATTATAGTGCCTATTGCTTGTGTTGTATTAACCATGTACATACCTGATGCACCATGAACCTGCATTGCTCCAGGTTCCTCAAGCTCCAGCTGGAAGCATTCTTCATGTTCGTGATACTTCGAGTTGGCAGCGGCGCGAGCGGGTTGCAGCTGCAGGAGGTGGCGATCGAAGGGCTCATTAGCTTCTGCCGGCAACCAACATTTGTCATCGAGATGTACGTGAACTACGACTGCGACCCACTCCTGCGCAATGTCTACGAAGAAGTCGGCAAGCTGCTCTGCAAAGCGGCGTATCCACTGTCGAACCCGATGACGACCGTTCAGCTCCAGGCATTCGAGGGCCTGGTGAACCTGATCACCACCATCGCCGACAATGTCGAGGTCGAGAAGGCCCCAGATCGTGAAGCATACAACGTGGACATCTCTGAGTACCGGCTGTTCTGGCTGGAGCGGTGGGACTCCAGCGACGACCATGGCCACGAGACCTGGGTGGACTATGTCCGCAAGCGCAAGCTCAAGAAGAAGAAGGTGGCCATCGCCGCGAACCACTACAACCGCGACGAGAAGAAAGGCGTCGAGTTCCTCAAGCTCTGCCACCTGGTGCCCACCCCACCGGAGCCCAAGAGCATGGCCTACTTCCTGCGCTACTCGCCGGGCCTCGACAAGGTCAAGATCGGGGAGTTCCTCGGTGACCCGGACGAGTTCAACCTCAAGGTGCTCAAGGAGTTCACCGATACGTTTGATTTCAACGGGTCCATCCTCGACACCGCCCTCCGCACCTACCTCGAATCATTCCGGCTTCCTGGAGAGTCGCAGAAGATACAACGTGTCCTCGAGCACTTCTCGGAGCGGTTCTACGAGCAGCAAACTCAAGAGGTCTTCGCGACAAAGGACGCGGCCTTCATCCTCTGCTACTCAGTCATCATGCTCAACACCGACCTACACAACCCTCAGGTCAAGAAGAAAATGTCAGAGGATGACTTCATCAGGAACAACCGTGGCATCAACTCTGGCAAGGACCTACCCAGGGAGTACATGTCCGAGCTCTTCCACTCGATAGCGTCGAACGCCATCACTATGTTCAGCCAGGGCGCCACCAGCATCGAGATGACCACTAGCCGTTGGGCGGACATTGTCAAGCGGTCACGCTCCATGGAGCCGTTCACGCCTTGCGACTTCAAGCACAAGCTCAGTCGAGAGGTGTTCATTGTTGTCTCGGGGCCGGCGGTTGCGACATTGGCCGCCATATTCGACTACACAGACGACGAGGAAATCCTGAACCAGTGCGTCGAGGGGTTGATCTCCGTGGCCCGCATTGCACGCTACGGGCTGGAGGACGTCCTCGACGAGCTCCTCTGCTGCCTTTGCAAGTTTACGACGCTGCTGAATCCCTACTCTACCACGGAGGAGACCATCTTCACTTTCAGCAATGAGCTGAAGCCGAGGATGGCGACGTTAGCCCTCTTCACCATCGCCAACAGGTTCGGCGAGTCGGTGCGTGGCGCCTGGAAGAACATCATCGACTGCCTGCTCAAGCTCAAACGCCTCAAGCTGCTACCCCAGTCAGTGGTCGAACAGGAAGGCAGCATGTCCAGTGGCTCGGATCGTTTAGGCCATCGCCCCAGGTCAGATTCGGCCGTCATTTTCCCCTCGTCTCACCGTGGCGCCGGGACGAGCCGACATGTGTCCGGCATGATCGGCCGGTTCTCTCAGTTCCTGAATCTCGACAACAGCGGCGAGTCGTTGCTCTCCGTCGGCAACGAGTTCGAGAACAACCTCAAGATCATCCAGCAATGCCGGATCGGGAGCATGTTCACGGATAGCGGGAAGCTACCTGACGAGTCGCTGCAGAACCTTGGCGGGCGCTCATCTTTGCGGCTGGTGGCAAGGGCCAGAAATTCAGCACCCCAATCGAGGAAGAAGAGACCGTCGGCTTCTGTTGGGATCTCATATTGCTCGTCTCACTGGCCAACCTTCAGCGCTTCTCGTCGCTCTGGACGCACATGCACGACTGTTTCACGGCCGTGTCCCAGCTGCCACTCTTCTCGGCGTGCCCTTTCGCCGAGAAGGCCATCGTTGTGCTCTTCAAGGTCGCCGTGAAGCTACTCCCTGGACAGCCCAGCCCCGACCGCTCGCAGAGGAGCTCATTTGCAAGTCGATCAACCTGATGTGGAAGCTTGACAAGGAGATCCTCGACACATGCTGCGAGGGCATCTCGGAGTGCATCGTCAAACTGATCATGGATCACGCCGGGAGCGTTCAGACGCCCATCGGGTGGAAGACATTGCTGCATCTGCTCTCGGTCACCGGCCGCCACCCGGAGACCTTCGACCAGTCTGTCGCCGCGATGATCAAGCTGATGAGCGACGGGGCGCACATCACGCGGTTCAACTACGCCGCCTGCATCGAGGCAGCGTTTGGGTTCGCCGCGCTCAAGATCAGCCCCCTCGAGGTCAGCACCAAGATCCTCCAGCTTATGGCCGACTCCGTGAACTGGCTGGTGCAGTGGCACAAGTCCGGGTACTCTGATCCGGGTAGCTGCAACAGCAGCGGCAGCAGCAGCAGCTCGTCATCCTGGGAGGACGCGTCGCGCATGGGCAACCTGGCGACCAACATGTTCATCAAGCTGGCGGAGACGCTGCGCAAGACGAGCCTGGTGCGGCGGGAGGAGATCCGCAACCAGGCCGTGGCAGACCTCGGCCGGAGCTTCTCGTTGGCCGCGGTGGGGGAGCTGGACTTCGGCCCGGCAGGCTGCCTGGCATGCTTCAACCTTGTTATCTTCGCCATGGTGGACGACCTGCACGAGAAGACGCTGGAGTACTCCCGGCGAGAGGGCGCCGAGCGTGAGACGCGGAGCATGGAGGGTACACTCGCCGCAGCGACCGAGCTGCTGGCCGACGTGTTCGTGCTGTTCCTTGGGACGCTGGCACAGGGGCCAGGCTTCCGGACGTTCTGGCTCGGCGTGCTGCGGCGGATGGACACGTGCATCAAGTCTGACCTGGTGGCCGGCGGTGGCGCCGGCGTGATGCAGGAGCTGGTGCCGCGGATGCTCAAGAGGATGATCATGGAGATGAAGGACAAGGAGGTGCTGGTGCAGAGAGACGGAGATGAGCTCTGGGAGATCACTCACATCCAGATACAGTGGATTGCACCTGCTGTCAAGGAAGAGTTGTTCCCCGAGTACTAGTTCAGTTGACAGAAAAATGTGTTAAATTAAGAACAGGGTAATTAGCGTCACATACTTTCTAGGGCTGTATTACCTGTATAGCTTGCCATAGAGAATTTTCCTCTTGATGGATTATCTGCATCTGCCTATTTTTTTGGTGCCAACTTGCCATACGACCAATGATCGTATGGCATTTATTGTGTATGGCAGTTTTTACTCCATTCTACAGGTTTTAGGAAGAACATAGGCCATTTGGTGACAATAATTTGAACATACCACCCCATGTTTTAATCGGAGCAAGTACGTAGCGAAACAGTACAGGAAATTCTTGGAAAAAAACAATGAATGACTTAATTCTGGGCAAACTAGCACGACAAATTAGTGAAATGGTCAAACATTTTAGTGATTCATATTCATTTTTCATCGACATCACAATCCCTAAGTGGGGAGAATATAACAATTATGGGACCACCACTATTTGGTTCAGCATCACACCAGTAATACAAAAGATAATTATACAACAAACTGCATTAAGTGTCGACATATTGAGTTAAACTTGGATACCTAACGATACTAATATTTAAAGTTATCAATCATACTAACTAAGGCTACCAGCCCTTGCAGATTCAACCATCACATGAAACCCCCATTATGTGTCTGAAACACCTTGCGGATCCAGCTATTGACATAAAATCGCCGTTATGTTCCTGCATCGCCGAAATTAAACAAGTCATCTTTCAAGTTCAAGCCCTGCACTGTTTAAATTCTACAAGATAGACACCACCATTTTAGTGATTAATCTGAATACAGATGTATGATAAAACCATCTGTGCAAAAAGATAAGGACCTTTTCACCTTGTCAAAACAATATGGACATGGCATATCTTTCCTACTCCTTTTCTAGCTTTGCTCGCTCAACTCTAACAAGTCGGACCATGCAAACCTAGCAGCAAGATGACGCCGCCCCCGATAAACAAATGCATCAGGTGAATTAATTTGACATATAACGTGGGTGAACTATGTTTTACATCCCTCTGTCTTCCATAGCGCGGCACAGGCGTCTTACTAGTTAGTGATAATATTACGACACTGATGTGAGTTTCCACCAAGACAGGGATTTCCATGAACCATTTGGTCAACATCTAGAAGTTGTGTACTGGTACTCCCACTTGAGATAGATCAATGATGTACTAATGGTACTCGGCAAAAGTAAGGAATCATAACTGACTAGTTGTACATACATATATTACAAATGGGTTATGGGTGTAGTAATATCGACAGTCTCAATAGATTTCAATCTTTCATGACACTAAGGTAAATATACTCACAAGGACATATTCAAACGTGTCTATAATACCCACACAAAGCAACAAGGTCAAAGGCTCCACGCAAGACTGGAACTTACATCCTAGTTTCCAAATGCAAATGATTCACACAATACCACAGATTTGAGAGCGCCTATAAAAGAGCATGGTAAGCTAAGTACTGAATAGATTAAGGAACAGTATTGAACTAGTGCATACAGGAGTAGCTATCCGATTGAGCAGCACAAATTGATAGGTGAAACTATAAGAACATCTATGTATGTCAAGTATGTGTGCAAGTGCAATCACTAGATAACAGAGTACAGCTAAAGTTTCTGATATGCATAGTACTGCTAAGAAAATTTCTAATTTCCTGCTAACTTGTACACAAACACCTTCAGTCTTTTCCATTAAAAAAGGAAACTTAAAACTGGCTTGCAAAGAGCACTTATCCCTCTTTCAGTAGTGAAATTCTTGAAGTACCATTTGACTGATACTGAGGTGACAAACTTCTCAAGAAGATATTGGGAACGTTTCATGCCCAGAGTACGTAACTATGCATGCAAATGAAGCATAAACAGATGACAGCTTCCATGCCAGTGCTCTAAGAACCATACTATATATTGACATATTGTGATCTTTTTACAAAGTTGAAAAAATTCACAAGTAGGGAAATTAATTTATCAAGGGAAAATGCATATTTTGCAAACATAACAGCCTTAAAACCAAGTTCAACTAGCACAATATAGGCATAGATAGAAGGTGTGATTTGTAGCACATTATTGATTCAGGGTGTGTGCAAAAGAAGGTCTGGAAGCATATACAATATTGAGCTTTTCATAATCCAAAGCTGCCTGCACAAGTCATCATACGACCTAGAAATTGTAATAGTACAATATCTTCCCTATAAATTTTTGAATAATCCGATGATAGCAACACAGATCTAACTTAGCATATATGTCCAATAAATCAAAGCATGTCTCATTCTCCTACGATACTGAAGGCAATTTCAAAACAAGGTATGGTACTTTGACGCATTTTCTTATAATTAAAATGGTCATTCTCTGCTCTTCGTGTCATCTAAATCTTCAATATACTAAAGCAATCGGTTGTGCCTTCTTGTATGATTTTATTTTTCTATTCTGCTACCACGCCACATTACTTCTGAGAGAATGTGGATAAAGAATATATCTCAAACAAATTTGCAACAAATCCTAAATGCAAGACCTCACAAAATTATTAAGGGTGCTATATGAAGGCTCAAGATGCTAATATGGGTGTATAACTAATAAACCTATCGAGTACAACTGCTGACGTGTATTTTAGTTTCTTCAATGATGTGTTCAGTTCTAATCATGAATTAGAAGATAGGCATCCATCATGAAAAGTCATTCCACACAAAGAAAACAAGGTTTGTTCTATATTCAACATATAGCATGACAAATATAACATAATCTAAACACAATGCTACGGAACATGGTTTGACCCTACAATTTGTCAACTTGAATGGATGAACCAACCTCATTTGCTGAACTTCTAGGTCCAGGGCTAAGGAGAAGCATCCACAGAGCCATTGTTCTGCATTTCAACACCATTGTAATCCCCTGACCTCTTGTTATCATCACCCTCCTCCTCTTCGTCATTCTCCTCGAGACTCGCAATCTCCATTTTTGCTCTTTCCAAAATTTCTTTCCACCTAACCTCAAGGTCCCTTTGCATATCCCTTCGTATTTGTTTCAACTCCGCCATGTGCTGCCTCTTGCTATTCTCCACCCTTTCGACAACCTCTTCAAACTTACGAATTGACTCTCGGAGCACCGCAAACTCCTTCCCCTTCACTACAACGGGCTTATGTGTTTGGTCTTCCCCCAATTCCGCATCTGGCCCTGAATTCCCTGGTGCTGCTCTGCTACATCCAGCTAGCACGAACTCCCCAACGTCCACCCCCACGATTGGCGTGGCACAGGGCGTGTGTCACGGCGGCGCGTCACGAGAGGAGCTAGTAGAGACGGTGGTGGCGGCGGCGGCGGAGGGCACATGAGCGACAGCATCTTGTCGAAGTAGACCCATTTGGAGGGGCGAGGATGGCTGGAGCGGTGGGCAGCCAGGCGGGACCTCTCCTTCTCCTTCCTAAACATCTTCCTGAGTGTGTCGATGCGGTTGCGGCACTGCGACTCGGAGAAGTATCCCGCAGGGCGGGAGTCGGCGGCGGCTGCGAGGCGGGAGACCTCGAGCCACTCGTCGGCGCTGAGGCTGCGGCGGCCGGCGCAGACGAAGCGTGCGCCCCAGGCGTCAAGTAGCGCGAAGGTCGAATCTTCCGTCCACTCAGGCGTGGTGCGCTGGGCTGTGGCCGGGGCCGGGGGCGCAGGGCGCGGGGCGAACTCGAAGCCTTGCGCATAGCGGTCGGTGCGGCGACGCTTGGAGCCCGGCGAGGGGGAGGCGGAAGAGGAGGGTGACGGAGAAGGGGAAGCAACGGCGGTTGCCGGCGGCGGTTGGTCTGCGTCGTCGTCCATGTGCGGCGGCTAGGGTTTGGGTTGGAGCTGTTCGGCGAGGTGGATTGGCCGGAACGATTGCGAGTCCGGCGAGGTTGGACTTTTGGAACACATCACGCGCGTGATTTTTACAGTTTTTTACGCATAGCGTCGCCGTCGCCCACCAGCAGTTACAGACGCTGCTTTTAGACATGCAGGAAATTTAACGCCCGTCCGATTGGGATTGTACGGGCAAGATCGCCAGAAAGGTAATGGGAACTGTATGATGCTGACTCGACGACAACGCCCAAGCTATGTGCACCCAAATGAACACCATACCGCAAAATCAACAAACTCATCAAGCCTGGTGTTTGAGGAGGTGATTTTGTTTGGAGTAAAATGCACCAGAGGTCACCAAGTTGCACGAAAAGTATGGATTGGCCACCAAGTTGAAAAAGCTCAAAATGTGGTCACGAAGTTGTGGCTTAGCGTCTGTTTGGTCATTCCGTCAGGTGGGCCATGAAAACGCTGACGTGGCACCGTTAGTGGTCACGTGAGATGCGCGTGCGGCCAGGGTTTTTTTTCCAAAAAACACCTTAGGGGCTCACTCTATAATCCTGGTGCCCAGTCTCTCGCTCACAAATCCCCCAAATCGAAATAGCCATAACCCTAACTCGTCCCAAATCGGAGACCATGGCTGGCGACGGCGACTGCGGTGGGAGCGCGAGTGGCGACACCGCATCTTCGGTCGTTGGTGGCGGCACCGTGGGTGGCGGCAAGACGGAGCCTTGGTCTCACGTCAAGGACAGCCGGTATTTTAGCGAGGTGATGCGGCGCGGCGAGCCGGATATGCGCCCGGACTGCGGCCGCATCGTGCTGGCTCGCACGGCAGGGATGGCGGAGCTGGAGGAGAGCTTCAGTGGCCGTGCCCTACTCGCAACCGTTGAAGGGGAGTTGCGCGTGACAGTCGCGGCTTTGCTGGCTACCATGGAAGTCGACTGTGGTGTTTGCCAGTCGGCTGTGAAGGTGAAGGTAACTAGCCTGCCCTTCCATTTCTTTCTGAAATTCGACTCGGAAGAGGACTGCTCTGCCGTGCTGCTCTCCGACCTGAATTCCGATGGTACGCGCATCCGCTTTCGCCGCTGGAGTCGTTGCGCTCGTGGCACGCCGGGGAAAATGGAGTACAAGACCACGCTCAGCATCGAGGGGCTGCCAGAGGAGGCGCAGGAGCCGCAGGCTATCAACCTCCTGCTTGCGAGGCTCGACGGTGAGGTCATCGAGGTGCTGCTGGCGACAGATCGCTGGGTGGTGACGGTGAGCGCTTGGCTTCGTGACCCTTGTTCTGTGCCCAAGGTGCTTACCGTCACGGTCCCTGCGCCTTTCCTGCCTCGGATTGATCCAGAGAGTGACGAAGACGTCGAGTCGACGCCACCTCCATGCTCCCCAAGGCAGAAGAACACCATGGAGTATCAACTGATCATGCATGTCAAAGATGTCATCGACCGTGGTGAATTGCTAACCGACCTGCCAGCCAAGTATCTACCTGATGAAGGTGTCGATCTGAGCCGCAAGCACACCTTCAAGACCTGGCGCGGCAAGATCGATGGAACATGTCCTGGTTCCAATGGATTTGCTTATGTAATTTGTATCAAGCCTGATGGTTTTATTGTTGTAATCTCTGAATTTCGGCACTGTAATCTCGGAATCAAGAACCAGTTAAGTCTGTAATGTTTGTTATGAATCAAGAACTTGATGGATTCAGTGAATTTGGTTATTTGTATGTTGTGTATTGTGTATGAATTGCTCCGGCGACATTTGATGGCGGGGTTGACGACCATTTGGTTGTGGCGCGGACGACCATTTGGTACCAGATTTGGTTATAGCCTAAACTGAACTGAAACTGCTGGCTACATCACTTCATTTGGTACCAGTAGGCTTACAAAATGAAGCATGTCATTACATAAGTTCGTAGAACTAAAATGAACCATCAGGTTTCATTACATCAGTTCATAGTAGGCACACAAAATGAACTATACATCAGGTCATTACATCAAGTTCTCATCTTCATTTTCGGTAGGCGCATTCTGGGAAATGTTGATCTCGAGATCCTGATATTCTTCTGGGTTTGTTTGCTGAGATGAGCTAGGCTCTCCTTCACCCCACAACCAATATGGTGCACCTTTTCTCCCTCTTCCTCTTGCTCTTCCTCGCCCTCCTCCTCTTGCTCTTCCTCTTGAATGTGCTACTTCTGCAGCTGCTTGACCCGTTGCAGTTTCTCTCCAAGATGCAACTGATGTTGTTGTTCTATCTGGAGGAGGTATGTTCTCTTTGTGTTGAGCTACAAAAGATGACTCGGGCATTTCCTCTACCTGATTAGTACTCATCGTTGTGGGATTTTGTACGAAGTTAGTGCATCATGAGTGAAATGACATGTAAGCAATCCATAGAGTGAAAATAAATTACTCAATAAATTCCTAGCACTTACATCATGTGATAACATGTATACGAGTGTGCTCTTGAGCTCGGAGGGATCATGAGACCAAACTAGGTGTTTTCGAGTCATATGTTGTAGGATTTGACATATACATCTGATACCCGATGACGTAGTTACCTGCGTCAAAAGAATATGGGTTAGGTTGAGACTCCAAGTGCAGAGTGTGTAGTAAGTGGAAGACGTGTTTTCCCCCACGAGGGGTGACTCGAGGGTTTAATATCGAACTCTCGGGGAATCAGTAGTGAAGATTTATCTTTCCTATCCTTCTTTTGGTTACCTACAAAACAAAGTAAATGTTTTGGTCCTCAATCTCACCTAGTGGTTGTCAAGCACAAGGTGTGAGAATGATATCAAGATAATATGCAATGCAAACAAGAAATAAATATGTAATGGTGGTAAATAAATATGCAAGGATGGTGGTAGCAATGATAAATGATATTTTTGGATTTTATATGATGAATGCAAGATGTAAAAGTGTTGTTATATTTTCGGATTTTTAAATGGCAGAAAATGGTAAAGTGGTAAAAGTTGTTGGAAAGGTGTTTCTTATGATTAAAAATGGACCGGGGTTCATGGTTTCACAAATGCACTCTCTCTTTAATAAAGTGGTAGATAATGGAACACTAGAGTTGACATATGAGATTGCAACACAACAGTTTAATGACAAGTTATAATTATATGGGCATCACGTCGTAACATAGAGACCTTTTGGTTATTAGTCTCTCTTATACTCCACCAATATGCGAACTAAATCATAACACCTCAGTATTTAAGATAACTCAGAGTATAGCAATAAGTATCATGACATGAAATTAAAATAAGAACATGCTAGATCTAGTCATGGAGGAAGTGTCAATGGTCACACCCACATCTCCGGAAGCATGGTATTTCTTTTTATCCCTAGTGAGGCAACAAATTAAGGTAGAGATATCCAAGTGGATCGCAGAACTTTCTCTCACGTTCACTGCACTAGCCACCCCCCCGTTACTCCAACTAATGCACATGTTCCCCCTCACACGCTGTCATAAACATGCTTGATCATGACAAGTAAATGAGAATGGGGTACATAATATGCATCTACTTTCATAACTGAAACAAAACCATTGCAATCTCAAACATATATTAACTCATAAAAAGATCCACCACAAAGGTATTACATAGATGACCGTAATCATGTTTAGCAGCTCATACGGTACTAATTAGTGAAGCTCAAGAGAGAGAGATACATAAGTTACTTCCACAAACCCATAGTCTAGAGGTGGACTACTCCCTCTTCATCATGGAGACGGTGGAGAAGTCGTTGGAGAAGATGGAGACCACACCGGCAGTGCCCCGCCGGAGTTTTCCCCCTCCAATCTGCAGCTCCAGGTCTCTGTTTTGGTGTTTCTGTGTTTATGCGGCGCTCCTTCCAGAGAACGTCGGGGGGCTATTTTTATAGATGGTTTTAGGTCAAGACGGAGTCGTGGGCAAAAAGATCGACGGCAACGGAGCCTCGAGGCTCCAGATGGTGGGTCCCACATGGCCCAGGTACCTGGCCATGTGGGCCACCCTCTTTTGGGCCTCGGGCCTCCGCTTGTTCGCTTCCTTTGCTCCCAAGTCTTCTTCCTTCCAAAAAATGATGCTCGTAAATTTCCAGGTCATTTGGACGTCGTTTGGGTCCCTGAAACATTAAAATATGGAAAATAGGGTTTTCTGCCTGCGCAGGGTTAATTCTATAAAAATAGAAAAATCATGAAATATTCCAAAAATCATTATAAAACAGTGATATAACCCTTATATGATGCAAATATGACTGGAGTATAAGTAAAATAATGCAAAGTTCATGTATGCATTTTACATGCATCAACATCACATTAGGAGAATTGGACATGCAAGCAAGCAATGAAGACTTTAAATTTAAACACTTGTGCACTTACTTGGAGAATGCTGGGATCATCAATGTCGCCATTCTCATCAAATGTTTTTGCTTTTTTCCTTAGTTGCTCGTATGCTTTGTCTGCTTCTTGTTGCTCTCTGACTTTCAGACTAGGAGTTCTTTTTCTTCTGGATGTTTTTGGCTTACCAGCAGCTGGTTGCTCCTCAGGTGCTGGTGGCTCCATTTGTTGCTCCTCTTGAGCTACAGGTTGCTCCTCGGGTACTGGTTGCTCCTGTTGAGCTGTTGCTTGCTCCTCGGGTACTAGTTGCTCCATCTCTCTTGCTATGTCTGCCTTGTACTTAAAGCAATTTCTCTTAGTGTGGTTTGGATCTCTACAATACCCACAATGCATCTTTACTCCATGTTTGCTCAACTTGGTGCCATCCGCAAGCTCTTCTGGAGTCTTTCTTCTACTCTTCTTTGGCCTTCCACATTTTTTCTCGTAATATGGTGGCAGAATATCAGGACCATGGGTTTTTGTCCACTCAGATTTGTCTCCAACTGGATATATGTTGGAGTTGTAAGCCAGAACAAAGGTGGTTAGCTTGTAGTATGAAGCAACCAACAAATCAATCCTTACCCTTTCATGTCTCAGAGAAGAAATAACATGGCAACAAGGGATTCCTATGAGTTGACATCTCCTACAAGTACAGGACCTCTTACTCAGCTCAACAATGTAGTGTTTTTGGTTTGACATGACCTCAAACACACCCATGCCTTTGACAGGAGCAGGAATTGCTACACAGTTTGCAGCAAAGTCTGTATTTTTCCTAACCTTTTGCCTTATCTTAGGGCATATTGTACCCTCCCATTTTTCTGAAGCTTCTTTCAACTTCTCATAGAATCTTGTCATAATAATGCACCTAATTTGCTCCCACATTGACAACACACATAGCTCCCTTGCATCTAGAATCATCCTGAGAGAAGCAAATAAATATCCGTAAGTAATTATTTCGATGTTTGCATCCTAGAGTCAGTTGAGAATTAAAGCGCTTTGTATAACTTACTTGTTCCAGACTTCGCATGCATTGTTGATAAGTACATCACACTTGCTAAAATCACTGAAAAATGCCCTGCACCAAGTATTTGGAGGGATTTGCTCCAGGAAAGCATATGCAGCCGCACAATCAACTTTAAGCATCTCCATGTTTCTCTCCCACTGAGGCACTGTTGTCGATCTGGCACACCTCCATAAGTGGTTCTTCAATGTTTCTCCAGTCCAACCATGCTCGTTCATATTGCTCCACAGATGTCTAACACAAAATATATGCTCTGAGTGAGGCCACACTTCCATGACAGCTTTAATTAGCCCCTAAAATAAAGGAACAAATTATCAGATGCAAAACATAGCCCTAAAACATGTGGAATTATTGCATACCTACTGTAACTACACAAAAAGGAAACTAATGTAACTAAACAACATACCTTTTGCTTATCACTCGTAATTGTGAAAGGTGCATTGTTCATGATATTTAGATAATCTATTAGCATAGTAAGAAACCACTTCCAGCTAGAATAACACTCCACTTCCACCACTGCCATAGCTATAGGAAATATTCCATCATTGCCATCAATAGCTACTGCAGTCAACAGTTGTCCACCATACTTGTTTTCCAAATGTGTGCCATCTAGACAAATCATTGGTCTGCATCCCTTCAAAAACCCTCTCTTGCAGGCGTCAAGTGAAAAGTAACAAGTGCTAAATACTCCGGGGTTGCCTATTGTCCGCAAATAGAAAGATGTACCTGGATTTCTTGTCCTCAATTCCTCACCATAGCCCCATAGACTGTTGTACTGCATCCTCTCGTCACCGTGAATTATCTCTAGAGCTGTATATATTGCCTTTGCGAGCTTAAATTTGCTAGGCAGCATGTTAAGCTCGCTTTGCACATGCTTCCCAAAGGCTTTAGTTAACACATCTTCATTGTCTCTAAAAAATTCAACATATCTCTTGGCAAGATAGAGATATGTCAGCTCTGTCACATTCCAAACCCTCTCACAAGAGTGCTCACCAACATACTCCTTCACCAAGAACTGATCTGTCATGTTGTCCTTGGAAACTACTAGTTTCCAGCAGCATCCTTCTGCACATTGTGATACTCCTTCACAATGGGTCTCTAATCTCTTGCTGTTGTTCCTGCCCTTCTTCACTTGCACTCTGTTCTTAATAGCATATTGTGCTACTGCATTCCTAACCTCTTGCATTGTAGTAAATGCCATGGCAAGCTTGAAAACTGGATTTTCCATGTCGGCCTCTGGGTTGAAAACTCTTGGCTTCAATATCATATCATCATCGGCACAAAGAGGCCGCAAATATTCCTCTTCTTCTGCACCATCATCTGGCCACACCTGATCTACTTGCTTCTTTCCCTGCTTGTCATCCTCCACCTCTTCATCAATATACTTGGCGTAGTCACTATCATCCTCAGCCTCATCCTCGGCAGATTTGTCCTCTCCTTCTGAAAATTGGTAGTCACTATCATCGATATCGGATTCTACTTTGTTAACTTCTTCATCTCTGCCTGCCTCCACCGCTGCCATTCCATCTAAATTACAATCCCCTGCTCCTCTCCTCAATTTATTCTTAATTGGAGAAACCAGGACAGTTGGTAGTACTGCAACTGGTCCCGGTAGCACATCATCTGGCGACTCCTCTCATGCAAGAAGATTAACACTATCAACATACAGTCGCACTGACATACCAGATCCTGCTACTGCTGACATTTCCTGAAAATCTGCTGTTTTCTGCGCGTCTCCTTCCCATTTCATAGCTCTCAACCCATCTGCCAGCCCGTGCCCAGCCTCCGACCATTACACATTATCTACACTGGTATCTGTATAGCCCAAATCTAATAGGATGAAGTGGATTGCAGCCTCAGACCACGTATCTGCATCACAGTGATCATAAACCGCCTTTGCACCGTCAATGTAGCTTCTGTTCAACCCACTGCCATAGAAAAATCCACCGTGGATGACAACAGTACTGAACTTCCTAGGCCAAAACTCTACAATGCCAGAAATAAACGAAATTAAGCTCAGTTCATACCCAAACCCTAGTTCGTACGGGATCCTCAAAATTAACTCGATTCGAGTCTGACATTGCACAAATAAACTAGATTACGCACATTGTAATGTACATACAGTTGCTAGCTCAACGGATTACAAACCTACACGACACGAATTGAGACCTAATCGACCATGGGTGGCGAAAAGACTCACCGTAATCGGGAGCGGGGGCGCCGTCCTCCCTTCGGACAGGAGGGACAAAATCGAGTACGGGTGCGGCCATGTCCCTCCTCCGCCACCGTCGCCGTCGCACATGGCCAAACTCGCTTCGCCTCCTTCAGCGCACAGTCAAACTCGCCATGGCCGCCCCTGCTTCTGTTCGAGAGTCAATTGGACGTCGAAATGAGAAGCCAACTTGTTCTAAGGTGTTTTCTGCAAAACATTACAGCCTGCTCTCCCGCACGCGCATCTCACGTGACCACTAACGGTGCCACGTCAGCGTTTTCACGGCCCACCTGACGGAATGACCAAACAGACGCTAAGCCACAACTTCGTGACCACATTTTGAGCTTTTTCAACTTGGTGACCAATCCTTACTTTTCATGTAACTTGGTGACCTATGGTACGTTTCACTCTTTTGTTTGGCTACATCTTACCGCTTTCCAGAGAAGCACAAGTCCAAACTTGCTCCACGAGGAGATGACTCATTCAAAACCCTTAAGCGCATCAACGACAGTGCTTACAAGATCAATATTTTCAAATCCAAATACTTGGTAGAAGATACTTTCAACATTTCGACCTCTCTTCGTTTCATGGATACCTAAATGATGAGAAAAATCATGAGTCGATAATGACTATTTCCTAAGGAAGGGGGATGCAGCCCAACCCAAGAGCAAAAACAACCAAGATGTATCCATTGGTCCAATGATAAGAGCCTGAAGACAATGCAGATAATGTGAATTTGCTCCTATCCTCGTGTGATTACAATCTTTCGATGTATGATCACAATCTCAAGCGGATGTTATATGTGTGCTTATGTACGACTCCTACATCGACACTCAAGAGGAGACCCGAGGTGAATTTGCTCCTATCCTCATGTGATTACAATCTTTCGATATATGATCACAATCTCAAGCGGTGTTATATGTGTGCTTAGGTACGACTCCTACATCGACACTCAAGAGGAGACCCGAGGTGGAAGAGAAGAGCGGCATGAATCGGAGAAGTAAGACAAGCGAATAGGAAGTCGCTCCAGGAGCGGTACTACTGCGCCATAAGTGCGGTACTATCGACCACATCCTGGGACAAGTCCTATAGTGGTAGTCGTCAGGGACTACTACCGCAGCACACCCAGCCGCCTCGGATCCAGTCAATATTGTAGCGGCGCTATCTCGGCACTACCTCACATCTAGAGTTAAATAAATTTGTGTGCCAGTTAACTGATACTACCGTGTGGGCCAGTCGGTCTACCACGCCTTCTCTAGGTGTTGTACTAGCGATGTCCTACCCGGTAGTCTCGCTTGCATGCATGCAGATTCGGGCTGAGACCCTTGTATCAACCCATCAATACCTATCCGTGATTTAGACTATAAATAGGTCTCATAGTTTCATATCTAAGCCAAGAGATGAACTAAAACTTGAGCGTTGAATTTAGCTCCTCATTCCCCATGTGTGAAATTCAAGACTTACTTTGGAGATGAACCCTGATACGTCTCAAACGTATCTATAATTTTTGATGCTCCATGCTTGTTTTATACCAAATGCTACATATTTTATTTACACTTTATATCATTTTTATACATTTTTGGGTACTAACCTATTAACAAGATGCCACAGTGCCAGTTCCTGTTTTCTGCTGTCTTTTTGTTTTAGAAAAGCTGTTAAGGAAATATCCTCAGAATTGGACGCAAATCGACAGGGGCCAGTTTTTCACCGACACGAAGACGAAGTCCGAAGGGCGCACGAAGAGGCGACCCAGGGGCCCAGGTGCATGCCCGGCGCGGCCAGAGGTGGGGCCACGACGAGGTGGCGCCTGGCCGCCTCGGGTGCCTCCTCGCGCCCCTCTTCCGCCTATATAAACCCCTCGTCCCAAAAACCCTAAGTACCCGATCAAATATCCACGAAAATTTCTATCGCCGCCGCCATCGTCAACCCTAGTTCGGGAGGGTTCTGAAGCTCTTCCCGGCACCCTGCCGGAGAGGGAGATCATCACCGGAGGGCTCTACATCACTATGCCCGCCTCCGGACTGATGCGTGAGTAGTTCCTCATTGGACTATGGGTCCATGGCAGTAGCTAGTTGGTAATCTCTCTACTTTGTGCTATCACGTTTAGATCTTGTGTGCTGCCTAACATGATCAAGATCATCTTTATGTAATGCTACATGTTATGTTTGCTGGGATCCGATGGATTGTGAAGTTATGATTAAGTGGTTCATCTATTTATCTACTGTTTTATTTATGTTCTTGCATGCTCTCTGATGCTAGTAGATGCTTTGGGCAAGTATATGCTAGTGTCTCCAAGAGGGGGTATTTATGCTAGATAGTGGGTTCATGCCTCTAGTAATCTGGGCTCGAGCTGACAGAAATGACTAAGGTTGTGGATGTGCTGTTGCCACTAGAGAGAAAACAACTTTGTTGTGCTTATATGCACTGCTTATATGTCATTTACATTGTTTACATTACACATTTTGCTTAATGCAATTATCTGTTGCTTGCAACTTAATACTCATGGGAGACACGGATGTTATCCCGGGGTGGATTATTAGTCATAGATGCAGCTGGTAAGCGGTCTATGTAATATGTTGTAATGCCCAATAAATACAGCTAATGAACATTGTCTTATATATCATAATATGCATTGTCATGCTTTTGCTATTTGTCAATTGCCCAGCTGTAATTTGTTTACCCAACATGTTAGTTATCTGTTTTATGGAGAGACATCACTAGTGAACTGTGGACCTGGTTCATTCTCTTACACTGATAAAAACACCGTTTTCACCATGCTCTACATTCATTTGCTCGTTGTTCCTTTTTGCATTTATATTTATTTTCCACACTATACGTTTAATCCTTTGTATTCAGCAAGCCGGGGAGATTGACAACCTTCCTGTTTCGTTGGGGCAAAATAGTTTGGTTGTGTTGTGTGCAGGTCCGCATTAGCAGCCCACGGCGCCGTTGTTGACACCGTGTTGAAGCTCTTCCAATTCCTACTGGTTCGATTAAACCTTGGTATTGTTATCAAGGAAAAACTTGTTGTTGCACTACATCATACCTTTATCTTAGGGTCTCCCAACGAGCGTGTGTTTCACGTCATCAAACCCCTACCTTTTCAAGTAGCCACTCTTTCACCTTGTGATTCAAGTAGACTTTACTCGTCTTTCTTCTTGAGATTCTATTAGATATGTGAACCGGTCGGTGAGAAATCGGTTTCGTTAAGAGTTGCATTGGCTTGGGAGAGAACTTGAGGTGGCTCTTGGGATTTAGTTGTCTCCGCTGATTTTCATTCGCAATTGTTTCTTGTTACTTCCCCTTGTGTTTGGTTAGATTTACACTCGATTTCCGTTGAGTTTCCCTCGTGTTATACATGTTATCGTCGACGATGTTAAATTTGTGAAGATCGGGACTATACCCTCATCATATGGTATCAAAGCCATTTCTCGGGCAAATTTCCATGTTTTTTCCGGAGTTTGTCGGTCACCTGTTTTCTATTTGCCCGCTTACATGTCGACGCATGTGCATGAAAGGACGCGGTGATTCGGTCACCTTCATGCCCCTACCATCCTCCCAAGCCCTTTCCAACACGTCTTTATAGTCGAGCACCCGGAGCCAAGCAGCCTCGAAGCAAAACTGGGGCAACCCTCATCTTCTATGTTCGCCGCCTTGATAGAAATAGCTAAATGATCCGAAGTCACGATGATCACATTCCTCAGTTTACAATCATCGAAAACCTCCATAAACTCATTGTTAACCACTTCACAATCAAGAAGGACAAGTATCAGGTCGTCACCCTCTTTTGCTGGTTGTTCTAGCTGTACTTGGTACCCGTGAATCCAAGATCCACAAGGCCACGTTTATCAAGGCAATCCCCGACAAAGACATTTGGGATTCCGAGAGCTCGCTATAACCAAGATGTTCATCGCTACACCAAACTTACACGAAATCTCTGCAACAAATTCAGGGGCCCCTAAATTCCTTATGAATAGGTTGCATGCCACGGTGTAAATGATACGTCCAAAACGTATCTATAATTTTTGATTGTTTCATGCTACTTTTATATCATTGCTACATATTTCTATTATAATTTAATATCATTTTGTGGCATTTTCTGGATTAACCTATTAACAAGATGTCAAGTGCCACTTCCACTACAACACAAAATTCACGTAGAGACGCCTAATTAAGGGCTAGAGACATTATATATCATCTCTACATGGTCGTAGAGTCGCTCTTGTAAAGCGTCTTTGAAACGTCTCCTTATCCACGTCTCAAAGTTTATAAAGACGTTTTGGAGTGCGTGTCTACCGAGAAACGGGACTCCTGTATTGCGTCTCAACAAGTATAGAGACGTGCTCATATATGGATTTTCATGTCATCTCTACTATCCTAGAGACGCTCTATTTGCGTCTTGACGAGGCCAATTTTATTTTTCGAATAAAATATTTGTACGGCTGGTTAAAATGCGACAATATTGATTCACATATTAAAAACTGTATAGATTCATCTTTTTGGCAAAGCCCATTCATATGCCGAAGTACATGAATTGTTAACTATAAAAAAATTAATGTACAAAAAAGTGTAAAAGAGAAAAAACAATAGAGGCTGGATGACCAATAATTACATTATTATAGAGAAACTGAAGGTAACAACAGCCTGAAGCATCCATACAAGTTTCCACATTGGAAATGTCATAATATATCGATACATTGTGTTATCGAGTAGTAGAAATTACATATGAACTATCTAAATCTGGCATAGACTATCTTCCGCATGTATGTTGCATTTGTAGACGTCCTTTTACAGTCATCCAATACACTGCAGAGTCAGTGAAAAATAATGCAAGTTAACGGAACATGTGCCATTGATAAAAATGTATCACGCCAACCATATTGAAAGATGATCACTATATTCTATATTTATTTGAAGATATATTATGAAAAAATTAAATTTACGAATTAATTAACTTATAACTGCTTACATAAAGGCAGCGAGTTGTTGCCAATGGTAAAGTGGTCTTTCAAACCTTCAGTGCTTGTATCATCAGTAACAGAGGTGCACTTTGCATCTGCCTAAACCTGTAAAATGTAAAATAAAAGAATGCAATTGATGGTATAGAAATTTGGATTTATACACAGCATGGGAATCAAATAATCCGAGCAATGAAGATACAACAGTTTGTATTGTCCACTGTCCTCTGACAAAATAAAATTATGTACGCGTAGGAGAATATCGTGCGCTTCTAATAGTTGGCATGTACGAGGAAAGTAACTATAACGAGCAGGCTGTGACTTTACACATGCATGGAATTATTATACAGTTAGGCATTACCTAGGGCTATACCGTGACATTGGGCCTCGGCATCCACAACTCCATTAATTTGGAGAACTCCTCTAGTCTTCTATGTGAGGAAAGATTCTTGTTATTGCGTCCGGCCGTCGAGTGATCCTCATGGCGTGCCGACGTTTAGATCTGTAGAAGCCACGATGGATCTTGCCGCTCAAACGTCCTCGCCAGCAAGGGAACTTCTAGATTACGTACATGAAACTGAGGAAGAAGACGACATCAGGGAGGATCCTGAGCGCGCCGTTGGATGAAATCTAAACCAAGCATCAGACAAAACGCGAGAGGAAATAATCAACGTACCAGCAAATGGGAGCCTGTGCAGAGCACACTCATACACCCAACCGACCGGCGCAGAATGGAGGCGATGTGTTGTGCGTTGCGCTGCCTCATGGACGCTATCTTCTCGTGGAAGATGCGCGCATCCATGGTTTGACGAGCCTTGCAGTCCTCTTGCCGACAAAGTAGAAGAGATCGGGAGGTGAGCGCCGGCTGGAGGTGGGGAACATGGCTATCGGGTATCGACCAGCTGCGTAGGATGGACTCTAGATCTGGGATAACGGGGAACTGTGAACAAGGATTCGGAGCTAGGGCGGCGGGGGATCGTGTAATCTGTATGACCTAGCGACGAGCGGTGATTAAGGATAGGGTTTGCGGAAGGGTTTTCTCATGGGCTAGGCTTTAAGCATTGAGACGTGATCCAAAACGTCTTAGGAGAACGTTTTAATTCTATAGAGAAAGAGAAAACATAATTACAAGAGAGTTTAAATTAATATTTATGGGCCTAATTTTGAGACGACATAATATACGTCTCAAAATACGTCCTTACACCCGAGCTCTCCTCTCTCCCCTAGGGTTCCCACCCCCAAGCCGCCGTCGCCACCCTCCTGCCCCCTCCCACCACCCCCCTCCCCTCCTCGCAGGTCGCCCCCGCTCAGGCGGCTCCGGAGGCTCCCCACACCCTAGCCTAAAAACACCCAGAACCGAGCTTTTCGGCCGCTGCCGCCGTCGACCTAGGCGGCGGTGGCGGCGCCCTGCCCATCGAGGACGGAGGGCTGAGGGCGGGCCAGCGGGGCATGGAGGCTCGTCTCGGCCGCTGGTCGCGCGGTTCGGAGCTGCGCTCGGCGGCGGAGCCCATGAGCGGTGAGGCGACGACGGCGAGGTCGTGCAGGGCGAGGTGGAGGGGCGGGCGGCGCCAGCACTCCTGCGGCGGCGCCCTGGAGTCGGGCGCGAGCGACGCAGCTGGGCCCGTCTGGGCCCGATCTGGGTTCAGAGGGCCCGCTCAGCCAGGGCGTGGTTCTGAGCTCTACCGCTGCTCGGCAGAAGACCGGCGCTTGCTCGACGGCGCAGGTGCCCCTGCCTCGCGGGTGAGGAGGTTCGAGGTGGAGTTCGGCGTGCAGTGATGGAGGTTGTGTGGGTCTCTGCCTTGAGGGTCGACGCTGCCGGTGCTGGTCACGGAGGTGACTACGGTGCTCCTTTGAAGATGGCGGCGGCGCGGTCCGTTGAAAGAGGATGATCCGGATGGACCAGCTGACAGGTGGGGTGCGAGCAACAGTGCCGAGCGAAAGCTTGCTCCTGCCTTGGCCGGAGCCGGCAACGACGGCGCCCGCGGGTGTCGTCTCCTTCATGAAGGCGCTGTCGTGGTACTGCGCTCGCCTCCACCGTGTCCATGCTCCGGAGGGAAACCTTTGATTCGGGTTTCCGATCAGACGATGTTGGCGGCTTGTCGTCATGTCCCTCCTGGGGGCATCGTTCTTGGAGTTGGACTCAGCTGGAGGGACCAGTGGAGAGGTGGTGGTGGTGTTGTTGGTGCTCTATGCGTGGTCACGACGCTCGAGCTCCTACGGAAGGGTCGGAAGCTTTCCTCTGAAGACGACTAATGGCCGAGCTAGTGCCGGGATGCCTCCCGGGTGTCAGACTCGGCTTTGTGATACCCTTCGATTATGCTGTTGGTTGTTGTGTAAAACCTCGGCGGCGCATGGCCCTTCGTCCGGGTGTGGACTCGGCAATGTGTTGCCCTTCGGTTGCTCCAGCACCATCGTGGCTAATCTCGGCTGACTGAAGCTCTTCGTTTACGGCGGTGATGATCTTTGTGCGCTAGCGTCCAACGCTAGTCGGGAGACGATGGGCGTCGAAGGCTCTCCCTGCGGGGTTGTTTGCCTAGTGTCTGTGTTCTTTTTCTTTGTTTCCCTCTGTAACTTCTGTAATAATTCGCCGGCATTTGTTCCTGTTTCCTCTTAATATAAAAGGGAGCAGTGCTCGCTGTTTTCCGTCAAAAAAATACGTCCTTACAAACCTGAGGGTTCAGGGCATAGAGACGTTATAGAAAACGTCTAATCTATGACGTCTCTACATGCCATCTTTCTTGTAGTGTTCCTATTTTCTACTATTTTGTATTTCAGAAAAGCTAGTAAAGAAATATCGTCGGAATTGGACGCCAATTTACGGAGATTTTTTATTACATGAAAGAAGACCGCCGACCAAAGGGCAACCCCGGGGGACCCATAGCCACCATGCGGGAGGAACCCGCGGGTCAAGAGGTGGCCACGGCCCACTGTCGCATGGCCTCCTCGGATACCGCCTCCCGATGGGTCTTCGCATATAAATTCCGTCGTGGCCTAAAACGCTCACCTCGGAGGATTTTTCCAAAAACGAAATAGAGCCATCGTCATCTGAAACCCTAGTTCGGGGCCCTGTTCTGGCATTTGATACGTCTCAAACGTATCTATAATTTTTGATGTTCCATGCTTGTTTTATACTAAATGCTACATGCTTTATAATAGTTTTATATCACTTTTATGAATTTCCTAGAACTAACCTATTAACCTAGTGCCAGTTTCTGTCTGTTTTGTCTGTTCATTGCAGAAAAGGCCCAAAAATGAAAGTGCTCGGAATTGGACGAAACTTTACGTGAATTATTTCCAGCATGAATAAGCCACGGAGCCCGAAGATCAGCTGTAGGTGGGACCCACAGCTCCCAAACGACCTGAGGGCGCGGCCAGGGGTGGGCCCGCGCCCCAAGACCGCCTCCTCCACCAGAGCACCGCCTCGTGTCGACTCTTCGCCTATAAATTCACCCTTGACCTTAAAACGACGACTACCTAAGGATTTCTCCAGAAACACACCCGAGCTCCGTCGCCACCAAACACCTAATTCGGGGAACAAAAGTATCTGTTCTGGTACTCTGCTGGGACGGGAAATTGCCCCGGAGCCATCTTCATCGCCGTTGCTGCCTCCTATGATGTGGCGGAAGTAGTCCTTCATCGGGGCTGAGGGCTCTACCGGTAGCTTTGTGGTTTATCTCTCTCTCCCATGGTGTGATCTTTATGTGATCATGAGCATTTTAATCTAGTTGAATTTGTAGATGTTTCCCCTTCATTATGTCATGGATATGCTGCTCAATTGGTTTTATCTAGTATAATTTTTGGAGTCACCTTTGTCCCACGGTGCGAAGTTGACAGTGCGCGTGCCGTGTGTGACTTTACTGGATAATAGATTAGAGGGATACTTATCATGAGTTGTTCTTTGTGTTGGATGTCATTATGAAATCGTGGTGTTTGTTTACTCAGACTTTAGGGTGTGCTTTTGTATCCCTACGCAGTAGTAGTAATGTTTCTTATCCAGCAGAAGAATAGTTTCGAGTAGCATCTAAGTTGCATATTGAAGAAGAAGTTTTATTCTTGTGTTCAACTGTGTTACAATTGTTGGGAGTGACCACTAGTGAAAGTATGATCCCTATGCCTTGTTTCCAAGTATTGAAACACCGTTTATTTCCAGTTCTGCTGCATGTTTGCTCGCTGCCATTTTTACTATAGATTGCAATTACCACTTGTAATCATCCATATCACCTGTATTTTACTATCTCTTCGCCGAACTAGTGCAGCTATACATCTCACAAGTGTATTAGGTGTGTTGGGGACACAAGACTTCTTGTATCTTAATTGCAGGGTTGCTTGAGAGGGATATCTTTGACCTCTACCTCCCTGAGTTCGATAAACCTTGGGTTACTCACTTCAGGGAAATTTGTTGCTGTCCTACAAACCTCTGCACTTGGAGGCCCAACACTGTCTACAAGAATAGAAGCGTGTGTAGACATCAGCATTCTATCGGGACGGGATTCACCTCCGGAGTCGTCTTTATCAGCCGTGTTGCCTCCATGACGATGTGTGAGTAGTTCCCCCATGGACTACGGGTTCGTAGCAGTAGATAGATGGTAGTCTCTCTCCCATGACCTTCAATACCAAGTTCTCGTGAGATGCTTTACATGATCGAGATCATCCTATGTAATAGGTGTTGTGTTTGTTGGGATATGATGAATTGTTACTTTATGATCAGTTTATGTTCGTGAATTATTGTTGCTACGACTTTGTTATGCTTAATGCTTGTCACTAGTGGACGAGTGCCATGATTTTAAATCTGAACACTTTATGTTTGCATAAATATAAGTGATGTTTTGGATCATAAATCTGTAAGTTGTATGCACCTGTTACTTTTACATAACCGGAGACCCCAAGGTGACAGATTGGGATATCAAAGGGAAAGGCTGTAACTTGAGGATTACATGTGTTCATTAAGTGTTAATGCTTTGCTCCGGTGCTTTGTAAAATAAGTACCTTAATTATTCTAAGTTCCTTAATTGGCTCCGCTAAAACGGGAGGGTTGGACAAAAGATGTTGTACGAATTCTTATTGCGAGTAGTTACAACTATATTCAGAACACATGACTACATATGATTAATGAACTGGATGATCTATCATAATTAGGTCAATTCTGTCAATTTTCCAACTGTAATTTGTTCACCCAACATTTGTTATTTTGTTTGGAGAGATACCCTTGATGAACCTATGAACCCTGGTCCATCTTTTACTATTACTGATGTTTTTACTCACTATTGTTGTTGTTACTACTGGTGTCACCAATTTTTCGCTACCGTTATATCACCGTTGTAACTAATAATTCTATCAAGTAAGATCACTTTTAGGTGTGGTTGGATTGATAACTCAACCGCTAAGACCTTCCACTATGTTAGAAAAAACGAACCAAAGTGGCCTACGGTTCGGCTCCATACATAGTAGGGCATCGCACCATGCCATCTGACAACAAAAGCGAACCAATTTGTTGGTTCGGTTCAAAACTTGATTCTTCCAATTAAACAAGGTTTCCTTCACATGCATGCAGCATTCAGACCTGTGGAGTATTGTGACAGCATGCAAGTAGTGGGCCCATATCTCTGTCCAAAGCAAATTAACACATAGCAAGGAAACCAAAGCTAGCGGACCAAAGTCCACATAGTGCATGGTCTAAGGTTTACAAATATTATTTGTCTCCCCTTGTTTTGAATCATTAAATTTGGGTTGACATACTTCTCTCGAAGACTGTTGCGATCCCTACTTGTGGGTTAAACTCTTGCATGTTGATCACCACATAAATACACAACATAAGAACAATAGCATCCCAAATCTGGAGTGGAGATTTCTTACTCCCGAGAGATCTAGTGATATCTTTATTTAAAAATAAAATAAAAATCCTATTACAAGTTTTAAAAACTCTGAAAAGGACACCTACATATTCTCTGTATATTCTCATTGATGGATTTTACTTCACACAGCGCAAGCACCACCCGCTGTCCCCTGGCCCTGCACCACGGCACAGCCCAACCCAATCGATCGAACCAATCAACCAAGTAAAAAAAGGCCTCTACAAACCGAGTACAGTACTAAAAAATGGTAAAAGGGAGAAAAGGTGAAAGCTCCAAGGGAGGAATATTTCGTGGCTTGCGATTTGGAGCAGGTTTAGCCTTAATCATCGTACCGCACGGGGGGTTAGCGCGACGTTAGAGGTAGGTGCTGCCGACTAAGTCGTCCATCGATGCGCTAACGACAACTCGGGGCTCGACACCTGTCCCCTGACCTGCTACCAAGAGCTGAGTCCACTGACGCTAATCACTAATCACCTTGTCTGAATCTCAATGAAATAATCGTACGTACATGCTCGACCGTTTTCTTTCGTGCGTGTGCGATTTTGCTATAGTTTCTGCAGGCACTGTTACGTGGGCCTGGTTATAAAGTGTGCAGCAAATCGAAAATTATACTCCTCACTTACACAGTGAGACAAGTCGGTAATAATTATCAGCTCACAAGAAAAGCCGGTGGGCTCGCTAAACCCCTCCTCTTGGCAGCCGAGCCCGTTGCCATCGTTGACGTCCTGGCTTGCCTCGCTTGCTGCCGGATCAGGTGACAACCTCAAGGCGTGCAAGTCCATCGCGCTGCTGGTCATATGGGCCATCTGGAGAGAAAGGAACGCGCGAATCTTCCGCGAGACTGATCGCCCAGCCGTGGCCGTGGCTGATGAGGTGTTCGACGAGATTGCGAGTTGGGCTTTGGCGGGTTGTCGCCATCTTAGATGCCGCGAGTAGTTCGCTTGTGGTTGTGCCGGGTGGGCGCTGTCCCTTCCTTGCTTTGTTTCTTTGTTCCCCCCTTCAGTTCTGTAATTTAAGTTCCTTGTAACTTTTTCCTCTATCAATGAAAACGCAGCTCTCCTGCGGCTTTCGCAAAAAATAATTAAGCATGTGCTGTCACATTCGTTAAAAGAGAAGGAAAAGCCACCAGGCCACTCCCGTACGTACGATTGTCCTCGAGATCTGCACCCTGTCTAACGCGTGTCTTTTTTTTTTTTTTTGAACAGGGAAATATATTAACACTAGAGCTCAGAGTACAACATATCTCGGCGACGAAGCGTCGAGCAAGGATCAAAGGTGCCTAAACGCACAACATGAAAGAAAGATGATCAAAACACTTGTAGCTGATACCGAAGGTTGCCTATGAAGCCAAACAGCGATCGATCGTCCGTCGACAACCCGGACTCGATATTGCTGCATCTGCAATCTTCAGGGGCCTCCATCGTGCTCCATACCAGTTGATGCCCCGCGGGTGGCTCTCCCAACGGCCTATCCGGCGTATGCACTCGAGGCTTAGGAAGACTGAGCTGAAGATTTTGAAGAACCATCACCGAGCTCAGTCTCAAAGGGTCCTTGCCGTTGAATCTGGGGATCAACAACAGAGATATTGTCGTCCATCTCTAGTGACACAGCCCGAACGGCAGAAGGACGGCATCTTCTACAAAGTGATCAGCTGACAAGCAAAACATTGTGCCTTTTGAGCTCATCAAGAATCTGTCCTGCACCCCTATAGCATTGCCACTGTTGATAGTCTTGCAAGCATCTAGACAATTCCAATGTCTTTTCTGCCCATGAATCCTGTTTGTTGTATGTGAGCATAACTGATGATTTTTGCTGCCTTGCTGTGTGTGAACATCTAGTAAAGCTACAACAGTTAAATTAGCTTGGCACCACAAGTTCACACTAAGCAATAGATTCCCAAACTGACATTTCCAGCAGTGAGCAGCAAAGATAACATTCTGGAAGTGAAGATTGTGCATATCATACCGGCTGCTGAAGGCCTCCCATCCGACTATCAAATCTTGGGCAAATTCAGCAGCACCACACCGGCTTGCGTCTTGCACAGCAACAGCACACTGAGCAGAAAAACAAGGGACAGGAGCAGCCTCCCCTTTTCTCGTGTGCAGGTTGTTCACCTGTAACATCATGCTCACATTCTGAATCTTGCATGCCGGCCGCCCGCCGATGGACAGCCTTGTGGTGCTAGATGAACACAGGAGCTTCAATTTGTCTTCAGAAAAGATGACCACCATCAAGGCGTCACACTCAGCGAAGGCAAGGATGGAGATCCCGCAACTGCCGCTCATAGTGAAATTGGGGAGGCATATAAATTCCATGATCTGAGGCTGCTGCATCTTCAAATAAAACCTCCTGAGGCAGCACCAGATCGAGATCTCCAGCAACTACCTACCAGATCAAACTCCAGCAGGGAGGGATTCCATAACAGTGCCTCCAGAACGAAATTATTGCAGCAAGAAAGGGACAGGTCGAAAGGAGCAAGGCAAGCCAAAGCTGTACCCCACCATGGATTCGGCAGGAAGGTGCCGGCATAAGAACCACCGCCACCCTCTCTCCAACCTTCCACCTCGTTGCAGCGCAGCCAAGGAAGAGAGGCCTGAGGGAGGCCTGAGATGGATCCGGATCCGGGCGCCACTTTATTCGCCGGGAAGGAGCTAGCAAGGGAAAAACCTAAAACTAAAAGTAACCAGACCTCCCTCCCACTCACCGCCGGCCACCATGGCCGCCGGGGGCAGGGGGAGAGAGGCCGGCGAGGGGATCTGGAGGGAAGCGCTCAAAAAGAGCAAATCGCCACAGAGGACAAGTCTCCGGAAACGAAGCCGCCAGAGGAGATGGGCTTGAAACGGCCGTGTCCGCAGGGAATCGTCCTTAACACACCAATTTGGCTTACTATTAAACAGCTTCGTTACATTATCCTGTCTAACGCGTGTCGCTCAGTCGATCTCCATATGACACAGAAACGACAGAATAGACATATCTCTATTTCAACGTTTTCACCGCCAGTTCAAAAAAAAAAAACGTTTTCACCGTGCCAGTAAACATGGAAGCGGATAGGCACAAGTTTGAAATGGTGGTGCGCTCTACCGCCTAGCGGGAAGTTCTCTTTTCATGAAGAAAAAGCGAGTTGGGATAGGATTGAGCTCCTCCCAACCCCAAACCCTAGGGCGCCGCCGCCGGCCTCGCCTCCGGGCTCCGGCGTCTTCCCCGCCGCCGCGCCCCCCTTCCCCTTCCCTCCCCCCACCCGCCGCGACCCGCGCCGCCCCCGCGGCGGCCGGGCCACGCCTCCGACCCCCGGCCCCCGAGCCTCCCTCCCCTCCTCCCTCCCGCCGTCGCCGGGGTGTGCGCCGGCTCCTGGCCGGCCGCCGCCGCCGGTGGCGGCGTATTGAAGCCTCTTCCCTCCTGGTTCTAGGGCGGCGCGTGGCAGCCCTGGCCCTGGTGGTGCTTCTCGGCGGCGATGGTCCGGCGTGGCGGCGGGCTCCTCCTGGTGCAGCGCGGGTGGCCAATGGTGGTGGGGTGCTGGCGTTGGTGGCTGGGGCAGCGGCGGTGAATCCGGCCCTGCAGGCCCAGATATGGGTTAGGGCGGGTTTGCCTCGTTGCCCCCGGTTTGGCCTGATGCGCGGCTCGCGACGGAGATGACAGCGGTGTCGCCACCCTTGCTATAGCGTGGCGGTGGGAGCTTCACGGGCCTAGCTGGGTCCGGCTGAGCCTAGGAACTGAGTGGGTAGCGGCGGTGGCGGCCTACGTGCAGCAGCATGGCGGCGGGGACTTTACGAGCCCCCGGGCTCGGCCGGGCCTGCTTGGCCTGATGTGTCCCTGCTTCCGTGTCCGGTCAGCACCCGCCGGTGGTGGTGGAGGACGCCCTCCAGGTGGCTGCGCTGCTGCCGCCCTCCAGTTCCAATGTGGCTCGGTGTGCTCTTGTCGTAGCGTCCGGTCGGCTATCGTCTTTGACGGTGGAGGTTGTTTACGGCTGCTTCGTCTCGGGCTGACCGGCCCTGCTATGTTTGCCATGGTCTACGGCTTCAAGACCGTGGTGGCGTTTGTTGGTGGACGGCAAGATGGGTGGAGCGCTACAGATTGTCCGAGACGTGGTTTTTTGGGGGTTGGGAGAAATCCCTGCTGTTTTGGCACCGGTGTGGTGACGCTTGTGAGTGTCACCCTTCCTTCTTGAGGGGCGTCGGATGTACCTCTTCCCCATTCCTCGGAGCGTACCGGGGGAAACCCTAGGTCTGTCCGGGCAGCAGCGTCGTCGTCGTCGCTTTCCTTCTTGCAGGTGTTGTTTGGTACGCGGTGATTTAGAGTGATAGGTTTGTGGTGGGACTTCGCCGGAGAGGGCGCAGCGGTTGCGGGTTACTTTCGTTTTCGTTGATCCGCCGGTGTCGGCTTTGTTTTCTTTTCTTTTTCTCTTCCTTTTCTTTTGGGCATGATTGTGCTGTTTGCCCCAGCGGTGGCCTCAATGTTGTATCGGGTGGTTGCTATATTAATATAGCGGGGCGAAAGCCTATTTCTTCAAAGTTCTCTTTTCATAGGATAAAACACTACCGGGTCAACTTTTTTCATTATGATCCTGTCTTTGATTCCATTGAGACATCTACTACATACTGTATTTGATTATTAGTTACTCCCTCCGTATTAAAATATAAGATTTTGTACCTACTTTCTGCACACATGTATTTAGACATGTTTTAGTGCAAAGATTCACATTAACCTTACACTAAAACATGTCTAGATACATGTGTTTAGAAAGTAGGTACAAAGTCTTATATTTTGTTACAGAGGGAGTATTACTCTAGTAATATGTCATTAACGTATTGAAAATCGTAGATTCTCCACACAGTAATAATTCTGATATTGCTATCACATAATGACATAAAGTAAGTATCGACGGAGTGATTTTGGTCAAAATCTTTACTTAACCGACAAGATAAATTTTACATGGATGAGGGACCATCACGTAATATTGTTGGAATACGCAGCGCATGTATTTGTTTCATGGTTTTAATCTATTAATATTTTTTCTGCAAATGCAATTTCTGCACTCATTTAGACTGATCCAAGCGGCGCTTCCTCACATGTTCAAAATACCGTGTTAGCTGCGAAGAAAAAAACTGAGCATGTTTATCTAAAAACTCTAGAATGCAACCCCCCTTAAATATCTTGTGTACTTCAGGAATGCAATTCCCCTTAACTGAAAAAGGACAACCTTTGGATTTTTTAGGTTTGTAGGCGACAAAGGTCGCCAAAGACATATCAAGTAAATTCACGATCATTTACCCACTGTGTACTTTGCCCAACTGGTGCCTATGAGGATATGATTCATTTGTTTTCTTTCAGTGCAATTTCATTCGAAGGGTCTGGAACTATTTACATATTGATTGGACCCAGAGGCATGATAATTTGCAAGTAGCTGCTTCAGTTGTCACTGTTGATTTTGGTATGCCTTTCTTGAATTTTTTTAGATTTTAGTATGTCTTTCTTGATGGAGGTGGTTATATTGGTTTGCTGGCATATATGGAAATAGAGAAATGGGAACTTTTTCTAGCATGAGAGACCCTCCTTTGCTAGGTGGAAGAGGAATTTCATTCATGATATATACTAGCTTGGTCATAGGATAAAAAGAAAACATCACTCTACTCTCTTAACCTAGAAAGGTAGCCCCAAGTAGGTTGAGAGTGGACTAATGGCTCCCGAGCTACATGGAGCTCACTTTTTTTTTAAATCAGTACTTTTGAGTTTCAAAAAACCGAAAAAAATCCCAAATGTAGATCATTTCGAGATCTATAAGTGTGCAAATTTTAGAATCGAAATACATTGTTGTGGGCTAGGAAAAAAATGACAAAGAGGTGGTGAATAGTACACAATTTCTAAAACTTGAAATTGTTCCCAATTTGTTTTGTATTGCAGCCCAAAATATAACGATTTATGAGTTGAAATTTTGTACGTTTGTAGGTCTCGACACTATTTTCATCTGGGATTTTTTTCACGATTTTTAGAAACTCAAAAGTGCCGATTTTGATTTTTTCAAAAAACGAGCTCCATGTAACTCGAGAGTCATTTGCATTTGCAGTTTCCGCAAGTAGGTTTTGCTTACAAGTTAGCTTCGTACAAGTAGGGATTTTTCTTTTCTCCTTGAGATGTTTTTGTAAATACTTTTCCCATGAAATAATATTCTCGTGGAGCTGTTGCCTCACCGTTTCATGGTTAGTCTTTTTATCAGCCCAACATATAATGGGTCGATACAATACGGTCTAAACAATTTTCTCATTTATGTGAGATCAAACTATTCAGACCCGCTATGATCCGAAGTGTTTGTGCAAGGTCGTTATGTAAGATAACAGAAGAAAAAAAGTGAACATCGCTTCAGGTTGATACCTTTGTAGAAGTATAGTATTACACTCAATTAAGAAATATACCAAACATGTTTCGCTTTTATCCATGCGTTTCATTTTGAAAGTAGGACCTAGAAGGTCCCCGAAGCACTTTATAAGTTCCAATAAGTTACAAAGTCATGTAAGAACATATCAAAAATCATCTCCAATGATATAAAGCGAACCAATAAAGTCCAGGTTTCGTGTAAAATAAACTGAAGTCCAGCGTTGTTATGTTGCTAAACATAACCACATCTGAGCTAAATTTAGGCAGAAGTATTAATGCATTATGTTTCCAAGGAAATGTTCCAGTAACAGTGGAGTGCCTTGCAAGAAACACAAACTGAAAAAAAAGGGAGAAAAAAAGACTAAAGAAGGAAAAACAAAAGAACAGAGAGAAAGGCAGAAACAGGAGAGAGAGGATGAGCCCCGGAGAAGCCACCGTAGCCGGCCGTTGCTTTTGCATGCTGCGTGTCCGCGCCCAGGACACTTGTCTTCTCCCCATAAACACACCAGCAAGCACACCCGAGAAACCACATGGAAAGCTGGGAGGAGGAGCAGCAAGTCTAGAGCGAGAAGCAGAGTACTGCGGAAGCCTCCTCCATTTCCCCCCTTCTCCTTGGCTAGTTCTCCCCTTCTTAACCCTCCCCGTCGCTCAAGGAGGGGGGCATCGCCTGAGCCCCGAGCGCCCGGCCGCCGCTGCGAGGTAGGCATCACTACTTGTTCTGGAAAAGATGCCGCTGCGCTTTCTAGATTTGTGTATACTTGGTCCATAAGTTTTTGCAGTTCTTGGTTAATAGTTTCCAAATCCGGGCTTGAGATTAGACGCTCCGTTTATTAATTGTTTCTTGTTTGATTGGGCTGCGATTTGCATCGGAGTCTTTCGGCATCGGGTCTGTGCTAATGCCACTTTCGACCTTCTTTTTATGTACCTGTGAGTTTTGTTGCTGCATTCCTATGAATCCTTCTTGAAGCAACTGTTGGGGCTTTGGATTTTTTTTGTTTGTTTGGCTGGTGGTGTTCTAGTTTTTCTTACCTTGACGGCTTGACCCATGTTCAAGTGAGTGAGAAGTTTTCGATCTTGTTTTACTTTGCAAAGATGAGATGTTGTGCGTCGAACCAGCAGGAACTTCTCTTTAGTAGTTTTCATTTTTTTTTTGCGTGTTTTTTCTTAGATTAATAGATCATCGTTCTTCTTTTTTTCTTTGATCCTTTGACCTGATAAGTGAAAAGCAAAAGCTGAAATTTCCCTGAAACTTTTTATTTGCTCTCGTCACCTGCTCTTGATCTGATAAAGAACAATTTGTTTGACCGTTTCAGAGACAACTTGCTCTCATCTGGGCTGCTAGTGCTGAAGAACAAGGCCATGGACAACTGCACCGACCAGAATCCTGCACAGAGGGGCACTGGATTCTTCAGGGTCCCTGGCCTGTTTGTGAGGCTAAGCAGCAAAGGCCTAAATGCAGTAGACCCTGATTCAGTCTGGAGCCCAACCTCAACTCTGGATTTCAAGAACCTGTCATCAAACACTGTGAACACCAATCTTAGGCCCCTGGGTTACTGGGCGTCGAGGCTGATCTGAAGCTCAAAACTAGCTCTCCGAGGGTTGGTCTCGGTCTCGTGGATGCACTCACAGCCGACGAGAGCTCACTTCACTTCGGAGGCAAGAATTCGTTTCTTGCATCCATCAGGCCATTTCTTGAGCTTAGTTTGCCAAAGGTGGCTACCGATCCCCCGGATCAGAAAACCGGTTCAGCTGGGGTCACCATGGCCGGGGTTACAGGCTTTGCTTTGTGTGAAGATGAAGAGTACACCTGCGTGATCAAGCACGGCCCGAACCCGAGGACGACGCACATTCTCGGAGGTGAGACAGTGGAGGTGTCCAAGGGTGTTCGTTCCAAGAGGCCAATTTTCAGCATTGAGCCTATCAATGAGCAGTCATGGCCGTCGATGTCAGCTGATGGTGTCGCTTCTGGTTTGTGCTCCTACTGCAGGAGGAGGCTGCGACAGGACAGGGACATGTACATGTATTTGTGAGTACTGAACTTAGTGCTTGCATATCTGATTAACATAACGATGTTGTGTTCAGTTCTTGAGATTTTGTGCGGCTTGTTTGAATGCAGGGGCGAGAAGGCGTTCTGCAGCAACGAGTGCAGGAAGTGCTGCATCGACGAGGAGATCGAGGAGGTGGAGGAGCTTATGATGCTGGATTCCGGCAGTTCTGCTGCTCTGGACTGGTGAAGTGAAGATTGCTAGTGGTGGCAAGGAATCGTTGCCCACAAGCGCCTGTTCTTGTTTTGGTTTGAAACTAGTTATTAGGACTCAGTAGAGAAGGAAGGGAGGAAAACGCTTCTCATTCTAGTTTTTTTCTGAATGGAGAAGAGGTTTTTGAGTTAGCCGTTGTCTGCCATGGTCAGGCCATGGTGCAATGGCTAGACCATTTTCATGGGTATTTGGGATTGTTGTCCGGCTGTAATACCAGAAATACTCCTATATGGATGTGCCATCAAAATATTAATTATATTACCCTCTCGTACATACTCCTGCAAGTTATAGCCACCGGCTTAGCCTGATAATTTTAATCTGGATTTTCTACCAGATGATTGTTAATCATACCAGTCTAGCTGATGCTCGCAAAGTTTGTACCGTACTTTGTTCTCTCTGCTGGTGATCAGCTAATGCTCCTCGGGAAAAGTTAAAAGAGAAACTATGATGCTCTGGTGGATTGTCAGAGGCACTAACTACGGTCGCAGTGCAATTATCAGCTTTGCCATCATTGTGCTGTAGCTTGCAGCTGGAGAGAGGTCCTGTAGAACGACAGTACCATGTCGCATCAACACAAGGACGCAGGTAGGCAAAACCTAAGCATTGGTCAGTGGATGCCCACAGGCAAAATGCCAAGGGTATCCAAAGCTGGGAGGGAGTCTTGATTTCAGCGTCATTTTTTTGAGGGAGTCGCGACTTCGCGAGCTCAGTGGAACGAAGGAAAGGATTACTACTTCGCAACAAAATCCTCTCGTAGTTCTTGCAACAAACCATCATAATGTTTTTCTTTTTTCAGAAGATGTTACAAACAATTATAAAGTTTCGTAATTATCTATCTATTATATATTAAAAACAAAATGAGGGAAATAATAGAGACACCACGTTAAACCACATAGGCTAAAATTATATAGTTTGTTGATCTCAATTTAAACGGTTAAGATTAAACGAAAAGAGCGTTACGTTTCAACCGAAAAATGTGTACATTAGAGTATATATGTCACGTAAGTAAAAAAAAAACTTATATGTGGGCCATGATTCTTCACGTAGCTAGACTTCCTCACGAGAATATACGTTCCTCCTAGGATTAGCACATGCGGTAGCATGCAATCCGGCCAGGTTAACCAATTGGATTACGTATTGGATGTGATGATATCATGAGTGACGTCATCACACACAATATCACACTAGCTAGATGTGCCCATTTTTTTAAAAAAACTACGTACCCTAGCTACAACGTGGTGATTAATTGAGTACAATTACGTACTCCCTCCGTTCCAAATTAATTGACACACATTTGTCTAGATATGAATGTATCTAGACACTAAACAAATATAGATACATTCATATTTGTAAAAATACAAGTCAACTAATTTGGAACGGAGTGAGTATATGTGAGCATGGTGAATATGAAATTAATTGTTATATATTTTCCAGCCATGAAAATATTAACAGCTTAATCTATCTAATTTTCCTCTCATCTCTACCGTCTCACGCGCAGGAGTATTAGGTCGGTCGATTTCTCTGGCAACGCTGTGATGATTTGAAAAAGGCGAGAAGACTATATCGATTGATTTTGTTGAAAAAGACGAGCCGCCATAGAGAATCGGTTTTTCTCCTCTGCGGTCCGTCCGAAGCTTCCACGGCTGCCCTTTGATCGCCGTTGGGTTAGATAGGGACAAGAATCAGCAGCAAGCAACGCACTTCCATCTACCATGAAGGCCAACAAGCAGCTACACAATGATCCGGATGCATGTTTGCATATGCAATGACCTGGATGCGTGCATGGCAGTGAATGTGAACCAAAGAATCTCAAACAACCTAAAACAAGACTAGGTATTCTTACTATTTTTAGTGTTACAATGTTTTGAGGTTTTTTGTAAATTTACAGTCATGAGTTGCAGCTTATTTAGTCGGAAACCGTACAGCTGGCGGGGATAGAAACGGTGGATGATTTACCAAGCCTTGCATTTTTATTGTTACTTAAAGTGATATCGGAGTGCATTAGTACAACAAAAGTAAACAAAATCGAGTTTGGCTATGAAATTGTGTATGGCTTAGAAGGCAAGCGAAATACACAAATTTAGCACGAGCATGATAAAAAATAATAGGATTGGTGATAGTGGTTGAGTGATTGTTCACAAAAGAGAAAAGAGAACTGTCCAGATATTATAGAAAACACGATTGCCAATAATCTAGCTAGGAATTAATAAAAAAAGGTGGCGAGAGGCAAATCATGACAATTATTGAATAAGATGTTTTAGTTGCTAAACACATATGACTTAGTGTGGAAACAATATTGGCACAGTAGAAAAATAGCACAGCCACCAGAGTGAGAGCGACAATGTTACCGTAACATTACATAGATGTATAACAACAAATGTAATGGTTTGGATCAATGGTCAACCAACATAGGAAATCAGAGCACGATGAAGCAGCAAAACATGAAATTTAACAAATAAGAGAACTCCTTCGTTAAAAAACAATCAATGACAAGATGGGTATATCAAGAGGTCTCTAGGTTCAACTAAGAGTAATGACTCAAAATATTCATTTTTATTCTTAGTATTTTGTTTTTCAAAATTACATTTGACGGAAGATATAAGCTAACTATATGTGTAAAGATAGACACTGAAGGGCCTTTATTGGAAGTGAAAACTTTATAAAATTATATAATTCATTAAAGATGGCATACAAAGTAAATTTCTTACAAATCTAGACACACAAATGTGCGCACACCATGCTAATCCACATCACTCGAATTATGTAGACAATTATGTAATTAATGAGTAACATATGGAGAATCAACACGGTTCATCAAAATCTACACATATAGGTTCTTAGTCAATAAATATATACATGGAATTAAATGGTAAAGTTGTTTTTTACTAGAGCTCAGACATATGAACTTTCATTTCTATTAACTCTGGGCAAACAACTCTATGGATGCTTGTGTCCACAGGACCAAACATGAATCGGTGAAATCCCAAGCGACAATATAGAACTAAAGATATGTACGATCAACGACATGCATGTAACACACTACCACTGCAATTTTTCATAATAGTTGTTACTATTTTTTGTGTCTTTTAATCATGCGAAACAAACAATTAAACTGAAGTGTTGGGTAGTACGAAGAAGAAGTATTAAATTAATAACAGATTAGAAAGATGTTTGTGGTGCAATGGGATAATGATGACCCACAAGTATAGGGGATCGCAACAGTCTTCGAGGGAAGTAAAACCCAAATTTATTGATTCGACACAAGGGGAGCCAAAGAATATTTATAAGGCTTAACAGATGAATTGTCAGTTCAGCTGCACCTGGAAATTGACTTGCTCGACACAGTTTATCAGTAGCAACAGTTTTATAGCAGTATCAGTAGTGAAATAATAGCAGCAGTAAAATAAAAGCAGCAGTAATAATTGAAGTAGACAGCAGGATTAAAATACTGTAGGCATAGGGATGGATGAACGGGCGTTGCATGGATAAGATAATTCATATAATAGTCAAGCGTAGGGCATTTGCAGATAGATAATAATAAAGTATCCAGGTAATAATCAATCATAGGCATGTGTTCCGTATTTAGTCGTACATGCTCGCAATGAGAAACTTGCACAACATCTTCTGTCCTACCAGCCCGTTTGCAGCGGGGCCTCAAGGGAAACTACTGGTAATTAAGGTGCTCCTTTTAATAAAGCACCGGAGCAAAGCATTAACACTCCGTGAACACATGTGATCCTCACATTACAGCCATCCCCTCCAGTTATCCTAATTGTTGTCACTTTGGTCCTCGGGTTCCGGACAATTATATGTGTAAACAACTTGCAGATATGATCTAAAACATTAATTATCCTCGTGATACAATAACATGTTCAGATCTGAAATCATGGCACTCGGTCCCTAGTGTCAAGCATTAAGCATAACAAGTTGCAACAATGACATAAAGTACTAACAACGGATACTAGGCACCATGCCCTAACAATCTGATATCTATTACATGAATGATCTCATCCAATTCCTACCATCCCCTTCAGCCTACAGCGGGGATTACTCACACATGGATGGGGGAATCATGGATGGTTGATGGAGAGGCGTCGGTGATGATGATGGCGATGATCTCCTCCAATTCCCCGTCCCGGCAGGGTGCCAGAACGGAGTTTCTGATCCCCGAAATAGGGTTTTCGGTGGCGACGGAGCTCTGGAGTGTTTCTGGAAAAAGCGTCGAGCCTCCTCGGGTTTTTAGGTCAAGGGGACTAAGTAGTCGAAAGGGGGACGCGAGGTGGTGCCCGAGGCGGCCACACCACCCCCCGGCGCGGTCCAGCCCTGACCGCGCGGGCCCATGGTGTGGGGCCCTCGTGGCCCGCCTCCGTCTCGTCTTCTGGCTCCGTGTGTCTTCTGGAAAAATAGTAACTTCAGGATATTTTTCGGGAATTTTCTCGAAACTTGACTTTCTGCACAAAATTAAGACACCAGGGCAATTCTGCTGAAAACAACGTTAGTCCGTGTTAGTTGCATTCAAAACACACAAATTAGAGGTAAAACAACAGCAAAAGTGTTCGGGAAAGTAGATACGTTTTGGACGTATCAACTCCCCCAAGCTTAGCTTATTGCTTGTCCTCAAGCAATTCAGTTAACAACTGAGTGCGATAAAAGAAATTTTTATGAACACATTTGCTTCATATGATGTAAATATTCTCACTATATGATCAGGTACTTAAGCAATTCATAATAAAGGAATGTAGATAATGCCACCAAGTAGCTATGTGAACTATGAAAAGATACCAACACACTAAGAATAAATAACATGAAATAAATCTATCTGCTAGATTGCAATGTTCATAATAATATATGATAAAGTGGTATCTCGCTTGCCTTTATTTGTAGAGCAAAACATAAATGGCAAGGCACCTCTGAGTTCAAGTGAGGACTAGAGGTAAAAATATCAAAGATAAGAGCATCAAAGTTATACCACAGTTAACCGTATTCTGGGACAAGCACATTACACTAAGAATGACAGTTATGCTCTCGAGAAGGTGCTCAAAGAAAGAATGGTGACTCAACATAAAAATAAAAGATTGGCCCTTCGCAGAGGGAAGCAGGGATTAAACATGTGCTGGAGCTTTTTATTTATAAAACAGAGGTAAAAATTGTTTTGGGAGTGGTTGTTCCTGTCAACGAATCAGAAAATGGAAAGTACAATATGACCCTTGCCAACCAGACTTTTAAGAGCGACTCTCATGAAGGACGTTATTTCTACCAGCAAGGCAGATCATCCCTCTTTCTCTTTTGTTTACACATGCAGATATTTCACTGGTATCATTGCTTGTCTGATAAATCAGGGCAAAAATGTGAAGAGAATTAAGCGGTTAAAGTTGTAATTAATCGGGACTGGGCACCCCATTTGCCAGCTCTTTTTGCAAAATTAATGGATAAGCGGATGTATATGCCGCTAGTCCGGTGGTAAAGTCTGTTTGACAGGTGACATAAAGACATCCACCCCGTCCTCATGAGCTAAAACCAGTGTCACAAAATGAGAAGTATTTTGAAGGTTTTAAAGGTAGCACATGAAAATTTACTTGGAATGGTTGGAAATACCATGTATAGGATTTTTTGGTGGACTCTTTGGGATAACTTGGTTTTTAAGGATTTGGAAGCACAAGCAGCATTCCCGCTCAGTACAAGTGAAGGCTAGCGATAGACTGGGAAGCGACAATCAAGAGAGCAATAACCGTCATAATCATGCTTGCGACAGAATAAAATTAACGGAGGCATAAAAGTGATACTAGAACTCTGAGGCAAAATAAATCATCAAGGCCTAATTGACTTTTTGTTTTTCAGTCATGAGCATGCGTGAGCATGTGCCAAGTCAATTCAAGTGAATCATTCAGAGGAGGATACCACCATGTCATACCCTTTTATGAATAGAACAATGCAAGCAAATATCTATATGACATGTTATATACTATTAGTGAATTGGAACTGATCATATGAAAACATGAACTACTAAGCATCCATTAAATAACATTGCCCCTCATATGAATCAGCTAAGCATGTTCACATGAGCGAGTATATGTACAAAAATGAAAAACAAATAGAGTTCATACCAGCCTCTCACCACCACTCGAGTTGTCATAAATCGTCATTATTGCTTTTCACTTGTGTGGCTTGAATGATATGAAATGATAACCAAGCTCCAATGGAGTCACGGAAGACTGTTGAACTCTGCAACCACTATACAAAACCGAAGAAGAACAACAAATATTTTTGGGTTTTCGATTTGAAACGAACAAAGAAAGGAACAAACAAATAAAGCAAAATCTTTTTGGATTTTTGAATACTAAACTGAAACTAAAATATAAAGCAAACCAGTACTAAAAGTACACAAGAGGTAAACAAAGAGAAATAACAGAAATATTTTTGGTCTTTTTGGGTTTTGGAGAATAAAATCAAAACAAGAAACAACAATGAAAACGAAAGAAAACGAAACATGGATATACAAAGTACCGACCGAATATGATATGAAAGTGAGTGAGATGTCGGTGTACCTCCCCCCAAGCTTAGGCTTTTGGCCTAAGTGGAGATCAATCATCGGCGTGGGTGTCCGCTCCACCCCGGTGAATCATCCCAAGCATGATCGTAATCAGGCTCCCGTGAAGAAGAAGGGGCAGAAGTCCCATAATCAAAGTGCTGGTACGGGAAGCCCGCGATGTCGGAAGGCTGAGTGAAGCCCTCATCGGGCCCTCTCCATCATCCTCTGGGTGAGGGCCATGCTCCTCTAAGTATGCCTCAAGATCATCCTCAGATAATGACCACCTTTCCCTGGCATCAAGGTTAAACAAAAGAGGTGCAGGCAAACAAACTAATCGTTCGGACTTAATTAATCTCCACCTGCGTTTCTGGAAAAAGGTTATTTCGTAGACTAAGTTATTCAAGGTAGCCCAGTTTGAAACAAATTTATGACTTATCATGGAATTAATATCAAGCCTTTCTATAGGAAACTGAATGTCTAAATGATGCGGCCCTACACCATGCATAGCTAATAAACGAGAAGCAATAAGACCTCCACAGATTCCCCCTTTCTCGCGGTTAGCTGAAAGACGGAAAGCTATCAAAGCACCTAGATTATAAGTCCTATCACACCTCAAAGCAGCTGAAATGAAAGCCAAATCATAAACAGATAATTTGCTTGCAGTTTTCCTAGCTAGAACACACTTGCCAATGTAATAGGCAAAATATCGAATAGATGGGAGTTGAATGCTTCGAATTTTACCACTCTCCTCTTCTAAACTTCTCCCTTGGCAGATTTCCTTATACAGGTCCATTAGAGGTTTAGGTTGCCCTCTAATATTCTCACGCGATCCCCAATGCGGTACCTTAATAGGTGTGCAAAAATCATCAAAGGGCAAATCCACAACTATATTGTAGATGTTATAGTGAACCATGGGGTTAGGTGAAGACCAACTGAATCTAAAGTTTTGCACCACCGACATAGTCAGTTTTGCATATTGATATGGTTCATCAACAACAAAATCTTCCAACCATGCATTAGAGATTAGAGTGTTGAAATCTTGCAAGATTCCTGCAGCAGTCATGAAGTTAGGGCATGGATAGATTGAGGGGAACACGGCATCTTCGCGGTTGACCCCCATGACTTCATGCACCTCCAATTTGTCGGAGAATGACTCCCACGAAACAGGGCAGTCACACTCGTGAAGAGAGTTCGTGTAAGGGGCTGAACACGTTGGTCAAACAACCCTCATCCTGCACGGCGACAGTGCTCGTTGAGCAAGCGGAGGGACATCACGACAGAGTTGAACACCAGCCCGTACCCAGGTTCACGGCCCTCGTGTGGATAATACCGCTACTCCTGCTTGTCTGTATTGCACTGCTTATAGAGGTTACAGTACAATGAGCTTGCCGAAGGCTCTCTTTTGGCAATGGTGTACAAGGAAGGAAACAAGGGTCTTCTTCTTCCTTGCGCGTAAGTGGCGATACTGGAATGAGAATGCGATCCCTTGCTACGGTGCACCTTGCCCTCCTTTTATAGGCGCCCCGTGCTCCCTCCTTGCACTCGCACTGGTAGGGCTGTCACGTGGCGCAGAAGGTGGAGCGCGGTGCATCGCAGCCCGGATGTCCATGGACGCGGTCCATGAGCGTAAAGCTGACTCCTGTAGCAGAGTACCCACCGTCCATGCAGGACGGCCAGCTGGGGCCGCAGAGGAACGTGGGGGTGCCCACGGTGACGTTGGCCTTGGAGCGTAGCGCCGGCCGGTCCCCTTATCACCAAAGAGGAAATCCTTGTAGTCCGGAGCGGATGACACAGCTTTATTGACCCCTTTAATCACCAAAATGGCAACTGCGGCGTCGTCGTCACCGCGCGCAGGGGCGCGCGTCACTCTGCGGCCGCTGCAGAGCCCATGTGCGCTCTGCAGAGGTTGCTTTGCAGCGAAGCGATCTCCACGAGGGCTTGGATGCCCTGTAGAGAATTCGGCGTTGACCTCTCCCCAGGGGAGATTTCCTTGAAGAGGGGGCAGCAGCGGATATGGCCTCCACAGGCCCTGCTGCCTCAAATGCCCTCGCGAGGCAATGATCCTCGAGAGGCTCTCCAGGCCGTAGGCTTGGTCCTTAGCGAAAATTCGCCATCAAGTGTCGAGGGCCGTATAGGACAGGCCCAGCACACCCTGGATTTCACTGGGCCGACAGTAGCCCCCGGGCCCATGATGGGCACGATGTAGTCCAATGGACGCAGGCGAACCGTCATGGGCCCAAAGTGTCCGGCCGGCCTGAGACACGTGCAGGGCAGTTACGCCGCGACGACACGTTCTCCTCGGAGATGATGGGCGTAGTGGGGGGTCCCACCACGTCTCGGTAACTGCTCTGAGGGGAATAAAGCCTGCAGCGCCGGTTCAGGCAGCAGTTACTGCCTCATTTGCGCGCCCGTCTCCTTGCTCTTGACGCCTGCGCTCCTGTGTCTTCGACGCACCTCCCCCCTTGCAATACTGCGGCAATGGCGCCCAAGAAAGCTTCCGCGGCCTCGAAAGGCAAAGCCGTGGTGCAGGGCGGCGAACCTGCCGCGACGCAGCAGGTCGGCGACTTCGAGCCGGCTCTGACCGGCTTCCGCTTTAAGAAGAAGGCGCAGCTGGAGAAAGTGCGTCACATGGCGGCTTCAGCGACCAACGAGCACGGCGCTACGGTGCTTAAGCCGGCGGACAACTCCTTCGGCGACTTCTACCCCATCTTCATGCACACCCTATTCGCCGGGCTTGTGCCTCCTTTCTCCGATTTCTTCCTGGCGATTCTGGAGCGCTACCAGATCCAGGTCCTTCATCTCCATCCTAATTCCATCCTTGTCCTCGCCATCTTCGCCTACCTCTGCGAGGCATACATCGGCATCCCACCTTCGGTGGACCTCTTCCGAAGCTTCTACGCGCTCCGGTTCACGGCGAACAAGGAGCGGTCAGGGTGCGTGTCCTTCCGCATCGCGGAGGGCATGAAGGGCACATACATCCCCATCGCGCGGAACGGCGAGAACATTGTGACCAATGTGACGAAGAGGGTGGAGGACTTCCGCAAGCGCTGGTTCCTCATGAAGTTTGGCAGCCGGAGCGCCTTCTTTGACCTGCCCGAGGCGCCTCCGATGAAGAGGGCGAGCTGGTCTTCTAAAGCGCTCAAGGGAGCCGCGCTTGGCCCTGTGATGAGGCGCTTGAAGGACCTCCGCGAGGCAGGCCTCACCGGGCAGATGGTGGCCAAGGACTTCGTGAAGCGCCGCATTGCTCCGCTCCAGTGGCACGCGGACGCAATGTGGCTTTACTCCAACCAGAGGGACAAAATGCGCCTGAGCGCAAACCTCTTCACGCAGCAGGAGGTGCGCACCATTATGGAGACGCTCTTCACGGCTCCTGATATCCCCAGCCTGGCGATAAGGCGGTCCCGCTCCACAGGATTGACCTTGGGCGCCGCGTCTCGCTCGTGCAGACGATGCCGAAGTTCGACCGGTGGGGCCTGGTGCCCAAGGGTCATGCGGGGCCCCGCGAAGATCCTGAGTCCGCGGCGCAGGGGGCGCCAGCTGAAGGCGACGAGGAGACGACGGTAACGCCTGTGGAATCCGACGCAGGCGCAACCGGCGCCTCGGGAGGCTCTGCCTCTCCAGCGGAGAGCTCGAGCACCTCGAAGAGCGCGGCGCCTGAGGTGGAGGCCCACGAGGCTTCTTCAGGCAGCAGCGGCCAGTTCGTGGTCGCTCCCTCGCAGCGCGCCGAGGGGCAAGAGGAGAGCGACGATGACGGAGCTTCATCAGGCCATTGCGAGCCCCGCTCCAAGGCCGTTCATGACCGGGCCGCCGGGAGTCCAGCGGGCATCTCCCTCAAGAGGAAAGCCGAGGCCGCTCTCGAGGGGTCCGGCGCCGGAGCCGCACCACTGAGGCCGTGGCGGTCGTCGAACACGGTGTGGGTCGATTCCCGCGCCAAGACATCAGGGTAAGAACTGACTCCCTTTTCTGTCTTGGCTTGCTTTTGCGTAGGCTTCCTGCGGAGTTTTTGAGTTTTAGCCTCTCCAGGGGCCCCGAGGTGCCGAAGAGGCGGAGACTTCGGAGGCTTGGAGAGATCCCCAGCGCTGCAGCGGCGCTGCAGCGTGTACAGTTGACGAGGTGCCTCCCGAGGGCACTGCTTCATCTCCTGAGGCCGCGGCGCCGCCTCCTGAAGCGGAGGAGCACTGCAAGGAGATGGAGGGGGAGGCAGAGGTGGCGATGCCTCCACCTATGCGGCCTGACGTCCCCCCCAGCCGGAGGGGACGGCGGATGCGGATGCGGCGAGGTTCACGCCGCCGGCGAAGGAGTGTGCCGCGGGGGCGTGCGCTGACGTCGAAATGGAGGAGGCCGCCGCGTCATCGCCCCCACCGAGCACGAAACTTGGAGAGGCCACAGCGGACTCTGAGGCCGCTGGGGAGGCGGCCTCAACTGAGAAGGCCAACCCTGTCCCTGGAGAGGAGAGCGCTCCCCAGGGGCAGAAGAATGACGTGGTTGAAGATGAAGATGCCCCGAACCCCCAGGAGGCCTCCGGTGAGGGGGGTTCTCATCAAAGCCCCCTGAAGGCCCCTTGGGTGGACCAAGAGGGGGGCTCGCACCAGAGCCCCCAGGCGCGCCTTGAGGCCACTCGGAGCCCAAGGTTGGACGCTCCGGAATCCTCGGCAGGCGCCGGCGTTTCCAGGCCCTCCGGCGAGCCATGGGCCTTAGTTCTGCGGGGGCGGCGCCCCGCCGCAGCCCGCCGTGGGGCTATCCTCCGCTCGGCGAGGGAGGTTCTCGACGAGCTTGAGGCCCAGCTTGCCGAGGAAGATCGCTCCAGGGCGGAGGAGGCCGCTGAGCTTGCGCGGGGCTGGGCTTGTCTTCGAGACCGTGGAGAGCTGCCGCCGGAAGAACGAAGCTGCCCAGGCGCAGCGCGAGGCAGCGCTGCGCTCTGCTGAGGAAATCCGCATCAGCGTGGTCCGCGAGGTCGAGGAGACCCTAGCGGACCTGGGTGCTAGGCGCGAGGCTCTCGAGGTGGAGACCGAGGCCAAACACCAGGAGCTGGCGGCGCGCGAAGCGGCGGTCTCCGCCAAGCACAAAGAGCTTCTGGACCGCGAGGCGGGGATCGTCGCCGAGTCGGAAAATGTGCGGCAGAGTTTGGAGAAATTTCGTGAGAGTTTGAGCATTCGCGAAGACTTGATCGTGCAGCGCGGAGCTGATCTCGACGCCCGCGAGGCCGAGGCGCGCAAACGCGAAGACCAGGTTGAGCAGATCGAGAAGGATCAATCCGCGCAGCGGGAGCACCTGGAAGCCCGCGAGTACAAGGTCACTCAAGATGAGGAGTTCTACCAGAAGCGCCTTGCGCTGACCAACGAGAACCTTCGCAAAAGGAGGAGAAGATGGCGGAAGAGTCTGCGACGAAGGAGAAGCTCTTTCGCGACAGCTGTAGAAAAGACTTCGCGGATAAGGCCAAGAAGCAAGAGGAGCGCTTCACGAAGAGACGCAAAGAGCTTGAGGCTCGCGTCCAGGACCTTGAGGCCCAGAAGAAGCGATTCGACTCTCGCCTCCAGGCTGCCGCGGAGGCTCGGGCGCGTGCGGAACAGAACTTTGCCTCTGATGGCGGACATGAAGGAGTTGACCGCTCAGGTGGGCCCTGTCGTGGAGCGCGCCGAAGAGGCTGAGCATCGCGTGCAGGCGGCACAGGTCTTGACGCAGCAACGGGAGCGCATGTTCCAATCCTTAGTGGCCCGGGGGAATACTCTCGCGGGGCAGCTAGGAGTGGATGCACCTATTGTTCCCGTCCATGGGAACGCTGATGCCGCCACATATCTTGCTTACTTCGACCAGCTCTTCTCTGTGCTCGAGGGCCCTGTGGCGGAACTTGGCGACGTTGTTGATGAGGAGTGCCGCAAGCTCTTGACCGTGGCGATCGATCGCGTCTTCGCCAACCTCCAGCGCCTTCACCCCGGCTTCGACTTCGAGTCAGTGACCGAGCCCATCGAGGGAGATCCGGCCTGGGAGCTCTCCAACTTGGTTCGAGAAGAAGTCAACGATTACGTCGACCGCTTCAAGAGGGTTGAGGCGGAGCAGGCCGCTGAGGAGGATGAAGGCGCCGAAGAAGAGAAGGCTGAAGAGGACGGCGATGGTGAACCCTCTGCCTAGGCCACTCCTGCAACAAGATGCGCTTGGCGCAATTATCTTTGTTTTAAGACTTGTTTTAATTCACGCTGGCTTGTAAGATACTTTAATCGTATGCAAACATGTGTGTGTGCCCCTCGAAGGGTCCTTTGTCCCTGTTCCATGTCTTTCTTCGCTCTACGTCGTCAGGACCCGTCTCTTTGCGCTATGACACCGCCGCTACGGTATGCCGGAGCGTGACTCGGCAAGGCCGGGGGGTGTTTAAGGCTTGGAGAGGTAAGGGCTCTCGAGTCGCGGTGCTCGAGGGCTCCCCTTTGACGCACAAGCAGTCCATGGAGTGTGAGAGAGAAAAAACCGCTCGAGGGCGACAGGTGCCCGTGAGAGGGAGAAAACACTTCTGAGGAGCGCAAGCGCTAGACTTAGCTTGGTGAGACTTTGGCCTCGTAGAGGGCGTTGGCTTCCCTGATGGTGCGCTCCCTTCTAGGGGTCGGAGCGACTTCTCGACCTTGACTTCTTCTTGGGAGGACTTCTTGTTCCCTGTATTGGTTAGAGAGGCAGACCCAAAGCGGCACATGGTAGTAAACACCCATGCGCGCTTATAGGCTTCCTCATGGGTATCTCGCGAGGAGAGTAAGTACCAAGGTCCTTTGGTGAGGTGGCGTGTTTTGGGAGCAAGCCCATGGGCCAGAGCTCTTTGGGGAGGTAACAGGCGTGAGAGCGTGCTCACGTGCTAGAGCTCGGATCCTTTGGATTTTGCGGTGCTGTTGGGGTGCTCTTGAGGCACAGTCACCGTACTCAGCCCCCGCTCGCGAGGTGCGCATGGGGAAGAATATAGCGCGAAATGAACTAAGATGATGAAAAGTAAAACTCACCACCAAAATATTACATAGCGGCGCCTCAGCGCAATGTTTCATCGAGAAACGAATTGGTTCATTACACTTGGTGTGACCAAGATAAAGTTTTCCATGTCGAGGCATGGGGACCACATTCAGTGGCTGAGACTCTTCACGGCCTGCGGCGGCACGTAATCAGGAGAGCTCAGAGGGGCTGGCCCTCGGGAGGAGAAGCTTTTGTGAAGCTTGGAGGTGAAGTTGTGTGCTTCCCTCTAGAGACAAAAAATGTCTGGCGTGACTATGATCACGGGTAGAACTTGCGTAGATGCGCGATGTTCCATGGATTCTTGACCGGAATGCCGTCCTCCGTTTCGAGGCGTACCGCGCCAGGCCTGGCGATGTGGAGACCCTGTAGGGGCCTTCCCACATTGGCGAGAGCTTGTGGAGACCTTCCCTGGAGAGGATTCTCCTGAGGACGAGGTCGCCTGTCTCGAGAGTGCGCGGACGTATGTGGCGGCTGTGGTAGCGTCGCAGGTCTTGCTGGTACTTGGCTGCCCTGAGGGCGGCACGGCGGCGCAACCCGTCAAGGAGTAGCAGGTCGTCGCTGTGGAGGTCTGCTTGATCGTCCTCGTTGAAGGCAAGGACCCGTGCGGATCCATGCTTGATCTCTGTGGGGAGGACTGCTTCAGCTCCATACACGAGGCAAATGGCGTCTCACCAGTGGGCTTCGTGGGGTTCGTGCGGATGGACCAGAGCACGGACGGGAGTTCGTCTATCCAGCCCTTGCCGTAGCCCTTCAGGCGATTGAAGCTTCTTGTCTTGAGGCCCTTGAGGACCTCAGCATTTGCTCGCTCGGCTTGGCCGTTGCTCTGTGGGTGAGCCACCGAGGCGAAGCAGAGCTTGGTGCCGAGGCTCTCGCAGTAGGCCCTGAAGATGCCGCTGGTGAATTGTGAGCCATTGTCGGTGATGATGCGATTAGGCACACCAAAGCGGCAGACCAGGCCTCTGATGAATTTTACTGCCGCCCTGGCCGGTATGCTGCGCACTGCTTCAACCTCTGCCCACTTGGTGAACTTGTCGACTGCCACGAAGAGGAAGCGGTAGCCCCCTTGTGATCTCGGGAAGGGTCCCAGAATGTCAAGGCCCCAGACCGCGAAAGGCCACGAGAGCGGGATGGTTTGGAGTCCCAGTGCAGGCTGATGAACTTGCTTGGCGTGGAACTGGCACGCATCGCAAGACTGGACGATGGTGGTGGCATCTTGAAGCACTTGGGGCCAGTAGAAACCGCTCCTGAAGACCTTGCCTGCCAGGGTGCGTGCAGAGGAATGGTGGCCACACTCTCCACTGTGAATGTCTCTGATCAGCATGCGGCCTTCCTCGGGGGGACGCACTTGAGTGCAATTCCATTTGGGCGCTTGCGGTACAGGTCTCCCTCGAGGATGTAGTATGACTTGGCTTGTCGAGCCACTCGTTCTGCCTCCGCGTCTTCTTCAGGAAGGACTCCCTTCAGCAGGTAGTCTTTGAGTTCGTCAACCCAGCCTGTCTCTTGGTGCACCATAGCCAGCAGCAGACGCTCCCCTGAGGATGGACCGCAGTTGGGTGCCCCACCTATAGGAGGTGGTGGGAGTACTTCGTCTGTGCTTGCGGCTGCTGCTTCTTGTGGCTGCTTTATGGACGCCTTGGAGAGTCTCTCTTCAAACACGCCGGCCGACTGGGCCTGCCTTCGTGATGCTCGCTTGGCGATGTCATCTGCCTCTTGGTTCTCCTTTCGCGGGATGTGCATGAGCTCCATGCCCCTGAAGTGCTTCTCGAGCTTGCGGACCTCTTCAAGGTAGGCGGCCATGTGGTCGTCTTAGGCGTGTAGCTCTTGTTGGAGAAGTTAACCAGGAGCTGGGAATCACCCTTTATGAGTAAGTGCTTGACGCCAAGGGCGATTGCGGCTCTGAGCCCGGCGAGGAGGCCCTCGTACTCGGCGATGTTGTTGGAGATCTTGTCTATTGTGAAGCACAGCTGGATGGCGTAGTAGAGCTTGTCACCTTTTGGTGAGGTTAAGACAACGCCAGCCCCACCATTGCGGCAGGCGAAAGCTCCATCGAAGTGCATGGTCCAGTGGCTTGGCATTGTATCTCCCGATGACGCGGTTTCTTCTTCGCGAGGCTCTTCAGGAGTTGGGTCTGTCCACTCGGCGACGAAATCCGCCAGCGCTCTCCCTTTTATGACTCTTGTGGTGTCGAAGCGCAAGTTGAATGGCTGCAGCTCAATGTTCCACCCTGCGACGCGGTCAGTAGCGTTGGGGTTGCGCAGGATCTGCTCCAGGGGGAAGGACGTGACCACCGTGATGGGGTGACCCTGGAAGTAGTGGCGCAGCTTCCTGGAGGCGATGAGTAGCGCGAGGAGGAGCTTCTGCTGCACTGGGTACCGCTCGCGAGCATCTCGCAGTACAGTACTGACGAAGTAGACTGGATGCTCGACGAGGGTCGTTGATGGTGCAGCAGCGTCGGCTCCCTCGAGAGGCTCCTCAGGAGTTTTGGCGAGGTTTGCCTGTGGAGGAGCCTCGGCAGGGGCTCGTGGAGGGCTCGACTTGAGGCTGTGGGCCTGGCACTGGGTCTGGAGAGACTGTTCCTCGTCGGGAGGTTCTGGACTTGGTGTGGCAGTGCTTTTCTTGGGGAGAACTGGCTCTTCTCTTTCCACCACCAGGACGGCGCTAGCAGTTTGTGGAGTGGCTGCTAGGTACAGCTTCAGATGCTCGCCTGCCCTGGGGGCTACCATGACTGGTGAGCTAGCCAAGTATTTCTTCAAGTCCTTAAATGCTTCGTCAGCCTCTGGAGTCCACTTGAAGGTGCCGGATTTCTTCATGATCTTGAAAAATGGCAAGGCTCTCTCGCCGAACTTGGAGATGAAGCGGCCTAAGCTGGCCATGCATCCTGCTAGGCGCTGCATGTCCTTGAGGCGGCGAGGTGGCTGCATGTCTTCTATAGCCTTGATCTTGTCAGGGTTTGCTTCTATGCCGCGGTGGGACACGAGGAACCCGAGGAGCTTGCCTGAAGGCACCCCGAAGACGCACTTGGCGGGGTTTAACTTGATGTTCACCTTGCGCAGGCTGGCGAAGGTTTCCTCGAGATCCTTCAAGAGAGTGTCTCCCTCGCGAGACTTGACCACGATGTCGTCGACATAAGCTTCTGCATTTCTTCCCATCTGAGCCCCCAAGGCGATCCTCATGAGCCTCTGGAAGGTGGCGCCGGCATTTTCAGGCCAAAGGGCATGCAAGTGTAGCAATACACACCACAAGGGGTGAGAAATGCTGTTTTCTCCTCGTCTTCCTTGGCCATTTTGATCTGGTGGTAGCCTGAGAAGGCATCCAGGAAACAGAGGAGATCACAGCCGGCGGTGGAGTCCACAATCTGGTCTATCCTTGGCATGGGGTATGGATCCTTGGGGCAGCCTTGTTCACGTCTGTGTAGTCGATGCAGAGCCGGCCTCCTCCATTGGGTTTTGGGACAACCACACCGTTGGAGAGCCAAGTGGGGTGGGCAACTTCTCGAATGATGTCTGCTGCTTTCAGCTTCTCTACTTCTTTGATGATGAACGCTTGCTTCTCGGGGGCTTGTTTCCGCGCTTTTTGCTTTACAGGGCGTGCGTCTGGACACACGGCTAAGTGGTGCTCGATCACCTCCCTTGGTACACCGGACATTTCTGACGGAGTCCATGCGAACATGTCAGAATTTGCCCGAAGGAAGGCGACGAGCGCGCTTTCCTATTTGGGAGGCAAGCCAGCGCCTATGGTGACGCTAGCCCCCGAGCCGCTGGTGCTCAGCGACACCTTCTTTGTAGATGCTTGCTCTTGAGTGAACAGTTGTTTCTTCTTCTTGGGCCTCTCGAGGGCTCCATGTCCTCGTCAGCGGGGAATGCCATGGCAGCGGCCTTGTAGGCGATCTCGACAGCGCGTGGCGTCCTGTACGTGACCATGGATGGTGATGGTGCCACCGCTGCCAGGGATCTTGACCATGTTGTAGGCGTGGTGCGTGACGGCCATGAACTTCGCGAGGGCGGGGTAGCCGAGGATGGCGTTGTAGGGCAGGCCAATGTGCGCGACGTCGAAGTCAATTAGCTCGGTGCGGTAGTTCTCCTGCGTGCCAAAGTGACCGCGAGCCTCACTTGCCCCAGAGGCGAGATTGAGCCGCTGGTGACCCCGGTGAAGGGCCTGGAGGGCATAAGCCACTCGTAGGGCACTTGAAGCGTCTCGAAGGTCTCGACAGAGATGACGTTCAGGCCTGCACCCCCATCAATGAGCGTTTGCCGACGGCGATATTGTTGATGGTGGGGGTGCACACCAGCGGGAGGGTGCCTACAGTCTTGGTCGACTTGGGGTGGTCCTTGGCGTCGAAGGCGATGGTGTACTGAGACCACTTGAGGGGACGCGATGTCTCCACCCCAGGCAGCGCTGCATTGAGCTCACGGGCGAACTGCTTGAACTGATTGTTGGACTTGGGCGCCTGAGCCCGCCGAGGATGCACGCCATGGCGCCTCTAGGGGCCTGGTAGCCCCAGGCTCCTCGTCAGGGAGGTTGTTGTTCTTCTCAGCGGCGTTGGCCTGAGTCCCTTGAGGCTTCTGGTAGCCACCTTTGTGTCCGCCCTTGCGGTAGTTATGGCCTCTGCGCGACCACCGCTGCCTTCTTCCTGCTCGCGCTTCTTGCTCAGCTGCTTGAGGTCGTAGCAGTTCTCTATCGCGTGGCCGCGCCTGTTGTGGTAGATGCAGAAGGGACGGTTGTCCATCTTCTTCTCGCCATCCTCTGGAGAGTCCTCTCGAGCATGTTTAGCGCCGGGCTCAGCAGCCAGCACAGCAGTAGGCTTGCGCTTGGTCTCGTCACGCTTCTTGTGGGCCTTGGATCCCTCTGGAGGGTCGTCTGCAGAGGCCACCTTGGTGAAGAGGAGACCCTCTTCAGCCTTGGCACACTTGTCTGCGATGTCGAAGAGCTTCACGACAGAAGAGAGGGTATCGTGGATGCCGAGCTTCTCAAGCATCCTGCGGTTGGTGACGCCCTCTCTGAAGGCAGCAATGACGTGCGAGTCAGGGATGTTGGGGATTTTGTTGCGGACATGGCTGAAGCGCTGGATGTACTTGCAGAGAGTCTCGCCAGACTTCTGGCGTACGGCGCGCAGGTCATTGTAGGTGAGGGCGCGCTCGTACGTGCCCTTGAAGTTCGCGACGAACTGCTTGCAGAGGTCCTCCCAGGAGTCGATGGAGTCCTCAGGGAGGTTCAGGAGCCACGACAGGGCAGAGTCCCTGAGGGCGTGCGAGAACCAGTTCGCCATGACCTTGTCGTCTCCTCCCGCAGCTTGGATGGAGGTGGTGTAAGCTGCAGGAACTCGATGGGGTTGTTCGTGCCATCGTAGCCCTTGGGGAGGTCTAGCCTGAACTTCTGCGGCCAGACGACGCGGCGCAGGTTGCGGGTGAAGGCCGTGCAGCCTGTGGCGTACGTGGCCACGCCGCCCTGGAGAGCTCTGCGGTTTTGGCGCCCAGCCTGGCCAATTTCCTCGACGATGCGCTTCTGGAGGTCCCGCTGGCGCTCCATCTCCACCCGCGCATCCGGCGGCGTCCGCTGCACGATTTGACAATCATGCGGCGAGGACGCGTGAGAGGCGGCTTTGTTTGCCGCAGCCGGAGGTGGTCCTGGCGGAGGCGGAGGCGGAGGTGCTCCATGTGCGGCGGTGCCTGCACGCCCAGAGTTGTGGTGCACCAGGGAGCGCGAAGCTGCTGGAACCGCGCGCGGCGCAGCCGCGATGTCGACGAGGTGCTGGAGACGGCCAAGCCAGTTGTCGTGCGCCTCGGCGGTGGGGCGGTAGCGGAAGAGCTCTGCTGCCATGAGCAGCGCAGTGTTTGGGCTGGGCGCCGGGCGTCCAAGCGTGGACGCGCTTTGGCGCCGAGATGGATGCGAGGACTCAGCGTCCTCGCTGTGCTCGTGGTCGACGTCTTCGTCGTAGCGGTCGTCCTCATCCTCGGGGTGCTCCACGCGTGGCTCCGCAGTAGTGCGCCCCGAAGCGCGGTTGGTGCGCGGACGGCCGCGCGGCCTGGTGGTGTGGACGACGGGCTCGGTCTCAGCTCTGCCTGACGCGCGCCGGTTGGCGCGAGCAGCGCGAGTGTCCGCCATGGCGCAGAGGTCGATGGAGGTTGAATGCGCGCCTCAGCCCCCTACCTGGCGCGCCAATTGTCGGAGAATGACTCCCACGAAACAGGGGCAGTCACACTCGCGAAGAGAGTTCATGTAAGGGGCTGAACACGTTGGTCAAACAACCCTCATCCTGCACGGCGACGGTGCTCGTCGAGCAAGCGGAGGGACATCACGACAGAGTTGAACACCAGCCCGTACCCAGGTTCACGGCCCTCGTGTGGAGGTAATACCGCTACTCCTGCTTGTCTGTATTGCACTGCTTATAGAGGTTACAGTACAATGAGCTTGCCGAAGGCTCTCTTTTGGCAATGGGGTGTACAAGGAAGGAAAACAAGGGTCTTCTTCTTCCTTGCGCGTAAGTGGCGATACTGGAATGAGAATGCGATCCCTTGCTACGGTGCACCTTGCCCTCCTTTTATAGGTGCCCCGTGCTCCCTCCTTGCACTCGCACTGGTAGGGCGGTCACGTGGCGCAGAAGGTGGAGCGCGGTGCATCGCAGCCCGGATGTCCATGGACGCGGTCCATGAGCGTAAAGCTGACTCCTGTAGCAGAGTACCCACCGTCCATGCAGGACGGCCAGCTGGGGCCGCAGAGGAACGTGGGGGTGCCCACGGTGACATTGGCCTTGGAGCGTAGCGCCGGCCGGTCCCCTTATCACAGAAGAGGAAATCCTTGTAGTCCGGAGCGGATGACACAACTTTATTGACCCCTTTAATCACCAAAATGGCAACTGCGGCGTCGTCGTCACCGCGCGCAGGGGCGCGCGTCACTCTGCGGCCGCTGCAGAGCCCATGTGCGCTCTGCAGAGGTTGCTTTGCAGCGAAGCGATCTCCACGTGGGCTTGGATGCCCTGTAGAGAATTCGGCGTTGACCTCTCCCCAGGGGAGATTTCCTTGAAGAGGGGGCAGCAGCGGATATGGCCTCCACAGGCCCCTGCTGCCTCAAATGCCCTCGCGAGGCAATGATCCTCGAGAGGCTCTCCAAGCCATAGGCCTGGTCCTTAGCGAAAATTCGCCACCAAGTGTCGAGGGCCATATAGGACAGGCCCAGCACACCCTGGATTTCACTGGGCCGACACAATTCATTGTAATTAAGTTGATATTCATTCATCCTTCTTTTCTGAAATTTTAAACAAGACCTCATAAAACATGATTTTGGAGCAACTAAATCAAAGAAACTACTATAGAAACTTGTAAGAGGGCTAGACATGTATCAAGACTAATTAATCTAAGCATAGAACAAGCATGCAAACATATCTAACATGTCACCTACAGTACCAAAATGCTCAAGAAATACACAACTAAACAAAATTCTATTTGGATAAGCGGAGGAGTCACATACCGGAGAGCAAATGGTCCAAATCTCAGCAACAAAGATGGGCTGAGCTAGGAGATCGAAAATCTCGAGCAAGAGCAGCAAGAACACGGGTTTGAGCAATGGTGGTGTGTTTGGTCGGGAGAGAGAAAGAAATGAGAGGAAGATGGGTGAGTTGAGGGCCAGGTGGGACCCACACCATGCCACGGCGCGGTCCACACCCCTGCCACGCGGTGGGGTGGTGTGGAGGCATGGTGGGTCCCCTGGTCAGCCCCAGGCACTCCCATGTTCCTCTTTAAAAACTAAGATTTATGGTATAATTTTCAGAAATTTTTGAAAACTTTCATTTTGCACATTTTCTGGATATTTAAATAATAAACTTAGAGCAAAAATAGAATTTTATAAAGACAAATTTCAACTAAAACTTTGCAAGTTCAGTAACACAACAGTAGGTAAAACAAGGTTGAGAAATAAAATGTTGTTTAGTGCTTCTATGCATTTAAAACATATTTGTTAACAAGGTTGATCAAGTCTTGTCACCAAATAAATTTTATACGACATAAAAGAATTAAACCACATGAGACAATCATGTTACCTTAAATCGTATAGCAATAGATCCAATCATAATACTTTTAAATCCTTCTTGAGGTTTATAAATAGGGCAATCAATACTTCCCACTTTGATAGTTCTAAGATTGGCTATTGTATTTACTCCATATATCTTGTCCGGCTTTTTGGGAAAATAAACAATATGCTCTTTGTCATTAACATTGAAGGTTACTTTTCCTTTGTTGCAATCAATAACAGCCCCTGCAGTGTTAAGAAAAGGTCTCCCAAGAATAATAGACATATTATCATCTTCAGGCATTTCCAACACAACAAAGTCAGTTAATATTAAACAATTATTAGCCACTTGAACAGGAACATCCTCACATATGCCAACAGGAACATCAGTAGATTTATCAGCCATTTGCAAAGATATATCAGTTGACATCAATTTTTCTAAATAGAGTCTCTTATAAAGAGAGAAAGGCATAACACTAACTCCTACTCCTAAATCACATAGAGCAGTTCTAACATAATTATTCTTAATAGAGCATGGGATAGTTGGTATACCTGGATCTCCAAGTTTCTTTGGAACCTTACCATTGAAAGAGTAATTAGCAAGCATAGTAGAAATTTCCTCATTAGGAATTTTCCTTTTGTTAGAGACAATATCTTTCATATATTTTGAATAAGGAGGCAATTTAATAGCATCAGTCAAAGGAATTTGTAAAAACAAGGGTTTCATCCATTCACAAAATTTATTATAATGTTCCTCTTCCTTTGATTTATGTTTCTTATTAGGAAAAGGCATTTGCTTTTGCACCCAAGGTTCTGTCTCATTATCATGCTTCTTAGCAATGAAATCTTCTTTAGTATACTTTTTATTCTTAGTATGCTTTTCAGGTTCATCTTCACTCTCCTCTTTATCAGAAGCATCATTTTTATCCTTATCTTTGTTATGTTCATTACCACTTTCAGTTTCAGCATCAAAGATAGATATACTATTTGGATCATTAACATGCTCACTTTCTTTAATTGATTCAGGAGATTCTCCAACATGTTTATGTTTCTTCTTCTTCTTTTTCTTAGAAGGGGTACTAGTTTCATTAGCTAGTAGAGAATCTTGCTCAATTTTTTAGGATGTCCTTCAGGATACAAGGGATCCTGAGTAGAAGCACCACCTCTAGTTCCTACTCCATAAGCATGTTTTTCATTTTCTCTAGAAGCATTAACTAGCAGATCTTTTTATACCTTAGTGAGTTGATCTATTTGAGTTTGAACCATATGGAAATGTTTAATAAGCATTTTAACATCATTAGAAGTTCTTTCCACAATATCATGCAATTTACTCATAGCTCTAGAATTTTCCATCAGATGATTCTGCACTCTCATATTAAAGTTATCCTGCTTAACAATATAATTATCAAATTCATCTAAGCATTGATCAGGAGTTTTAGAATAAGGAATATCCCTATCATCAAAATGTTGGAGAGAGTGTACCTCAACTACTGATGGGTGAGGAATTGGCTTACATAATTCTTCTATTGGTGGTAGATTCTTCACATCTTCGGATTTAATACCCTTCTCTTTAAGAGATTTCTTGGATTCTCTCATTTCTTCATCACTTAGTTCAAGAATTCCTCTCTTCTTTGGTGTGGGTATCGGGGTCGGCTCAGGTATAGTCCAATCATCATGATTTTGGCTTATTTTATCCATTAATTCCTCAGCTTCATCTGGAGTTCTTTTCCTGAAAACACAACCAGCACAACTATCTAGGTATGTCCTAGATTCAACAGTTAGTCAATTATAGAATATATCAAGAAGTTCATTTTTAGCTAATTGATGTCCAGGCCGAGCTCTAAGTAAAGAGCAAAACCTTGCCCAAGATTTAGGCAATTTCTCGGCTTCCAATTGTTTGAAATTAAAGATTCTGTGAAGGCAGCATGTTGAGCACTAGCAGGAAAATATTTCTGGAAGAAAGTATTAACCAAATCCATAGGACTTTTAATGGATCCAGGAGATAAACTATTAAACCAAGTTTTAGCTTCATCTTTTAATGAGAAAGGAAATATTTTAGTAACGAAGTAACTGCGTTTCTTAGTGTCATCAGAAAACACACTACTTAAAGTAGAAAGAGTGTTCATATGTTCTACATCACTTTCATTTTCAGTTCCTCGAAAAGGTTCTTTCTCAACAATAGATATATGTGACAAGTCCATAGAGAAATCATAATCTTTATCTTTTATATCAATGGGAGATGTAGCAAACTTAGCATCAGGAGACAGTTTGTAATTAACAGCACGTCTTGCAAGAAGATTTTTAATAGCACTAGCATCTTTAGAAGCATTGCATTCTTCAATTAATTCATCATCAAGTTCAACATAAGATTCCTCGAAATCATCACTAGTATGATCTCTTAATTCAGGTGAACTAATAGGTGTAATGGGACTTTCATTAGGTGTTTCAGCATTTTCAGTTTGTTTTGACTTAGCAATTGTAGCATCTAGAAAAGGACCTAATGAACCACTCTCATCAAGCACAGTAGAAGCATCATCAAAATTTTCAGAAGTATTTTCAGATTCAGCAGAAGTAGCAGCACGTGAAGCATGTGTATGTGGTGGTGTGACAAGTTGACTTATAACAGACGGTGAATCATGAGCAGCAGAAGTGTTCAGAGTTGTACCTCTCCTTGTAGTGGATGGCAATATGTGAACCCTCTCATCACGAGGTTTACCCATGATGAATGAATTGCATCGAACAGTATCACTCTCAGGTGAGCTTATAAATAGAGCTATACTCCCCGGCAACGGCGCCAGAAAATAGTCTTGATGACCCACAAGTATAGGGGATCGCAACAGTCTTCGAGGGAAGTAAAACCCAAATTTATTGATTCGACACAAGGGGAGCCAAAGAATATTTATAAGCCTTAACAGATGAATTGTCAGTTCAGCTGCACCTGGAAATTGACTTGCTCGACACAGTTTATCAGTAGCAACAGTTTTATAGCAGTAGCAGTAGTGAAATAATAGCAGCAGTAAAATAAAAGCAGCAGTAATAATTGAAGTAGACAGCAGGATTAAAATACTATAGGCATAGGGATGGATGAACGGGCGTTGCATGGATAAGATAATTCATATAATAGTCAAGCGTAGGGCATTTGCAGATAGATAATAATAAAGTATCCATGTAATAATCAATCATAGGCATGTGTTCCGTATTTAGTCGTACGTGCTCGCAATGAGAAACTTGCACAACATCTTCTGTCCTACCAGCCCGTTTGGAGCGGGGCCTCAAGGGAAACTACTGGTAATTAAGGTGCTCCTTTTAATAAAGCACCAGAGCAAAGCATTAACACTCCGTGAACACATGTGATCCTCACATTACAGCCATCCCCTCCAGTTATCCCAATTGTTGTCACTTTGGGGCCTCGGGTTCCGGACAATTATATGTGTAAACAACTTGCAGATATGATCTAAAACATTAATTATCCTCATGATACAATAACATGTTCAGATCTGAAATCATGGCACTCGGGCCCTAGTGTCAAGCATTAAGCATAACAAGTTGCAACAATGACATAAAGTACTAACAACGGATACTAGGCACCATGCCCTAACAATCTGATATCTATTACATGAATGATCTCATCCAATCCCTACCATCCCCTTCAGCCTACAGCGGGGATTACTCACACATGGATGGGGGAATCATGGATGGTTGATGGAGAGGCATCGGTGATGATGATGGTGATGATCTCCTCCAATTCCCCGTCACGGCAGGGTGCCAGAACGGAGTTTCTGATCCCCGAAATAGGGTTTTCGGTGGCGGCGGAGCTCTGGAGTGTTTCTGAAAAAAGTGTCGATCCTCCTCGGGTTTTTAGGTCAAGGGGACTAAGTAGTCGAAAGGGGGACGCGAGGTAGTGCCCGAGGCGGCCACACCACCCCCCGGCGCGGTCCAGCCCTGACCGCGCGGGCCCATGGTGTGGGGCCCTCGTGGCCCGCCTCCGTCTCGTCTTCTGGCTCCGTGTGTCTTCTGAAAAAATAGGAACTTCTGGATATTTTTCGGGAATTTTCCCGAAACTTGACTTTCTGCACAAAAATAAAACACCAGGGCAATTCTGCTGAAAACAGCGTTAGTCCGTGTTAGTTGCATTCAAAACACACAAATTAGAGGTAAAACAATAGCAAAAGTGTTCGGGAAAGTAGATACGTTTTGGACGTATCAGATAACAATGAGAGAATATATATTAAATTGGTCATTGAATGAAATATTAAAATAATGTTCTATCAATGTCACCTTTTCTAAATTCAGTATGTTACCAAATTATATATGTTTTCTCCAAGTCGACGTTGTTACATGAGTAACATGACACAACATATACGTATTGGTGAGTATGTAGAATACCTAGATCGAAAAGAGGAGAATAATAGTAGGAATAGACTAAAAAAATATCAAAATAGCACTACTGATCTCTTAAGATAGACGACATTCTAAATTATCAAAATAGCACTACGGATTCAAAATATTTTCCACACATTTGCTAATTTACCTAAAATACTATTCTTTTAAGTTATAAATCATGCTATTTAGCCATGTTTTCAGTATCTATTAAATTGTGGCACAAATAGATTCAAGGAGAAAAAGACCATGCCCTCGCATTTGCGAGGGCCACCTTGCTAGTTGAAAAAATAATGCAATAAAAAGGTGTCATGGAGCAATTTTTTTATGAAGAAGTTACAGCTGTGCAAAAATATGTCGCAACATTTCAAGTGAAGTAATTTAACAAAAAACTGGTTACACAACAAAAATAATAATCATCAAGACGTTACAAAACTGTGCAAAAAAAGATTTGAATTATTTTGAAAATAATAATGCAGCAAAGATACATGTGTTCAGAGCAATTTAAAAACACATGCAACATCAAAATGTTTTAAAAAAAACACTAATTTGTAGCAAAACGTTCAAGAACCTTGCAGCATCTCATGTGTGTTTTCGTAAGAGAACACGAGAACACACGTATGAAAAATCGGAAAAGCTTACCCATTCGTAAATGGAAGGATTTTATTTAATAATTATTTTTAAGGTTCATACGGGATCTGTAGTACCCATGTTCCAGCTCTCTACTAAAGAAACGGCATCAAACGAGTAAAACACAATTCCAGATTACAGTACTTCGTATCTATACTACTATTAAAAGAGCAAACTTATGTTGTGCTCTGTTGATTCATTAAATCTGAGCCATTCATGGTGATCAATGATCCAGATCAAATGCCGAAACGGTATGTCCCTTTTTTTTTGACATGTGCTCCCGGGACGCCGACCTTACCACGGCTCCCGCTGGCCGTCGCTGTCGGCGCGCAATCCAATCCCGTCGTCTACACCGCTGCTGCCCTTCTCCATGACGGAAGGAGGACCAGGATCCTCCAGCTCGCGGAGTACGCAAGCAGGCACGTGCGGCCAACGGGCCAAGGACCTCGCCGTCGCCAACTCCAGTACTCCACCCCTATAACGCGCGGTGTCCGTGGCCCCCGATCCGGTCGAGATGAGGCCCGTGCCTCCGCGTCCGCCCCATCTGCCTAGCGCTTGGGCTCCCGCGAGAGCGCCTCCTCGGGCTCTTCATCAATCAGATCGGACTAGGACGGGCTGAGAAGAGAAGGGCGACCGCGACTGTGTCCTACTCGAATTCCGATAAAGAAATCGGCCAAGGTTCGTCACCAAAGGTGAGGACGGCATACTCGCAGAAGGCGACGTCAACCCAGACTATGACGTGCTCGCGGACGCTGGAATCCAGCCGGACGACTGGCAGCGTCCAGGCGCTTGACCAAATCCTCCAACACAGCCAATCCCGTGGACGAGAAACCAATCCCGTTCCAAACCATGCGACGACACGGCCCTGCACACCACCGCCCTGTGCACCTCGCCTCGACGCGGCCCTGCAGGAGGATAAGTGACAAATTGGTAGAATATGTTTGTGTTAAACCTTTACGTTTAGGATATGGTTCATTTAAATCCTACTGCTAACGGTCTACTGTTGATGAAATATTTTCCCGATTCAGATTCTTTGCCATCTTGAACATAATTTAATAAATCCACAAAAAAAATATTATGGCAATGAAATGTAGAAGCTCACTTTTTCTCTGTTAGATATGCCATAGATGTGGCCTTATACTTTTCTTGTGTTCAAGGTTGGATCCGGATAACTTTGAAAAGACCATCAAATTATTTTGTTGAGATTACAAGATACTTAACAACTTTTTTTTAGGATCATTGCTGAAGCCACCTATGTATGCTCTCTTTCTCTTAGTCGATGGTTTTTCTTTTCAAAATATTCGGATTGTTATGAAGTTGGTCCATGTTTTTTGTCTAAAGGAACTCTGGTGTATTAGGATAACTTTTTTCAAGCCGTGAATCTGGGTCAGCGTAAAGAGGAAAAGCATGGGGCTGCATCTAGAATAGTAAGATGGATTTTATATCATCTGTGCTGAATTAAACCAATTGCGTATGTTCAGAAGTCAGATTTGTTTCTTGAATTTTGTGACCAAGATATGGAATGATGCTTATTTGCCACAATAGTGCGAGTTTATTAGATGACACGGCTTAGGATGCATAGCTTCTACTAGATTCTTTGCATGCTTTCTTATCTTGATTTTTATTTTTGTTGATTATAATACAATCAAGATCTATTTATGTGTAATTTTTCATATATTATTTGACCTTTAGACCTATCAATTTATCTTGGCCAAGCAACCTAACCTGAGAGCATTTTATCCAATATTGTGCAAGATATTTTAGTACATACATAAACCTTGTGCATTAGTTTACACGTGCATTGCACGTACACAATTACTAGTTGTACTAAATAATTCAAGGCCTGGACTAGATACGGGAAACACTTACACATTCTTTTTGGATCCACGCGGCTCCCAATTTCGTTGAAGAAATTGGAGTCTGCATGTCACACCATCCGGTAGTCACATTACATAACTGCATCATCTCAGGATGCTCAAACGAAAGCAAAACTACTCCGACAACTACGGAACTACAGCAAAATACCAGAACGAAAAACCGAATACGATGAGCTGAAGCAGTAACACATGGTCTTCCTGGGACGAACAACTTCTGTACTTTTACTAAGTTGGAACCAGCCTTCCACTTGTATCAACCAGCACCAGCCATACCTTCTCCCATAGATCTCACTAGCCAGTAGCCACTGCCGTAGACGATTAAATTTTCTAGTGATCTGCCTGAGAACATCAACTTGAAGGAAGGTGCATAAGGCAACCGTTGCAGAATGTAGAATCCTCTCGACGCTTCACTAGTTTAGATCTGCCGGGTGTTGTACGACTTGCAACACTGGCACTTGTGCGCAATCAAGTTGAACTGCACCTCCGATGTTGCCCCACAATCATTGCATAATATGCGAACCTACACAACCGGAAAAGTTGAATAAGCAGTGGCCAACAAAATTAGCCTTCCGCTATTAATAATTTTTAGCACTGAAACTGGTTATTAATTCTCCAAGGTTGCACCCATTCAAGAGTAAAGTTCGCAGAGAGAAACGAACATTACCATTTTATCATCCCAGGAGTCTGTCAGACTCGCGAGTTCCACGTCCAGTCTCTCCCATACCTTTGACATGTCACATACTGACTTGGAGCAGAGAGGGCATGCAAACCTAAAATTCATTTTCGGACATGTAAGCTGTCATAAGCCTAGCACTATACGTGCTACATGGTGAAATATTATATACAGAAGGCCAAACTAAACTTACTGGCGATGTTCCCCCATTTCTTTCAAGCAGTTTTCATGAATTGTATGACCACATGGCAAGACAGACACACCATTTGTCGACTCGAACAAGTACTGGAAATCATGGCAGGATCAGCCAGAAGAAATTTAAAATCAGACAGTAAGTTTTCCATCAAGAAAATAACTCTCAACAGGTCGAAAAGAGCAACTGAACACCAACCTCAAAGCAGATTGGACAGTCATGATGCATTGCTCCTTCGACACATGCATGACTGTTCTTCAACAGTGTAGAATAACAGCATCCTGCATGAGATGCATAAACAAGAAGGGATAAAAAAAATTAGAGCGAGACGAATAAAGTGATTGTAGTTACAGAGAAGTACTTCATAAGCGTGAAAGTAACAAAAGACCAATAAAGTTAGTTTTCTTTTAAACAACAACAAAACGTACAATCTACACCATAGTGTGGTCAAGAATGATAAATACTTGAGAAGTAAACTTAATAAGAATAGAAGAATTTAGAGTTAAACTACTCTACAACATTATTCACCTAGTAATTTGCAACTTACAACCGAACAGGAAATATCTGTAAAAAATGTATATTCCTACTTTCTAGCACATATCACAAACAAGTCTTGCAACATTGTGTAGCATTGTAAGCCTACAAGAAAAATGTTTGTACAAACATGTTGCAGCCAGCCTCATAAATGGTTCCATTATATTATACTGCATGCATATACTTCGAGAATTAATTTTACACAAAAGAGTGACGCACCGCATTTTGAGCAGTGAAAGAAATTCTCCTTGCCACCAATTCTGCAAATGTCAGGGTCAAATTTAAGTACAATTTGTAAATAAAATTATGTTTCAAACAGTTCAATCATACCAATTATCACAGGAAAAATTGCATACCTGCATATTCCACACCCTTTGCAGTGATACTGCTGTTTTGAGACCTGTAATCACAGTCTTAGCATGGGCATACTCCTACACATACCTTGATAAAAGTAGACACGATACCCAAATCTTTAAACTCCTACTACTTACATCATCATCAAAGAGCTTGCACACTTCACAGAAATACTTCCCCATACATACACCGCAGCTGACACATACTTGCCGTACCTGGTAACAGACAAGTAAAAGGCACCATGATGACAATAGACACGAAAACTATTGCTTATATGAGGTAATTACAATAATTCAGTCACGAACCTCTTGTTCAGTACCACACAATGAGCATATGACCTGCTTACAAAACAACCAACTCAGTATGACCGTAAGAGTAACTCGTGCAAAGTACTGGTAGACCTAGTAACAACACACTAACCTGCTTCACTTCATGACGTGAAAGTTCATGTCGCCAAACCATATCAATTTTAATCGAATTCTGTTAATAACATAGTACATTAGTTCGCATCTTCAAAACTCATTCCAGGACAAAAATAGGCAATTAAACAGTAATTGGAAATATAATTCGCTTATGGAAAACCATATATGCAATATAGACCAAAGATCCAAAAAGCACCAAGAAATAGAACAAGAGTTGACTATACCAATCGTAAATGTGAAAGGTGTTTGACATATCACATGATATTACAGCTCCCAAAATAGTGTTAATATGAATACAGCGTCCCTAATAGTCTCTTGCATCAACACTTAAATTAGACGTTTTCAAATTCAAACTGATTTAACTCATTACAGATTTTGGTCAGAGTTACATATGTGCAACAACCATGCATATACATTATAATGAGCAGCGAACTGCACATACCAAGCTACCCAAAAAAAAGGTATCCTCTGACAACCAAAGCATCTAATAGCTTTCTATATCATCTCCAACTATCAAATAACTAACTGCAATTTTCCAAGTAAAACATTTCTACATTGTCTTCCTTCTAAGCTTGAAGAAATACCTTGTAAAAAGGTGGTAAATCATGCGGTCACACGTTTTTCCTAAAAAAATTACGCTTGGTAAGATTCAAAATGGTGGAGACACCTCGCCCATGGAATTCCGTCCAAGAGCACTCCATGGATTCTAGTTCTAGTTTTCAATATCAAAATCCCCAGGAGTATGACTGTAAAATTAGAAATACGGATATTGACCCTCTGAAATGGTACCTTTGATTCATTGTGGCAGTGCCTACAATCAAAAACCTCGTTGCAACATGGTGCTCGTATGCGACATCTCCTTCGGTAATGTGCACACCTGTATCAGAACATACTTGTTAAGTTCTTATGACGGGAGTCTACCAAGAAACTGCTAATATAAGCTGATATTAAGAAATATTGTTCAGATATAACAGAGGAACATACCCATACTGCATTAATCCCTTCTCCAACCTCTCATAATCATCAGGGCTAGAACCATTGATCCTGGCTGTGTCCTTTCCATCAACTAAAGGGCCTTGGGGAAATACCTCCATATTCAGCTTAGCTTGTGCATGTTGAGCAACAATAGACTCGAGTTGCACGGCACCCATGTAGCCTGTTTTGTGCCGCTAAAGCTATCACGTTGGAAACACAACACAAATACCTGCAAGTATTATGCACTTAGCAGGATGTCTCCCAATACAGAATGTAGTCAGAACTCCAGAAGAGTAGGAAACCACTGCATGCATTTCTGGTTGCTGTATACTGTTGTAGACCAGCTGACCAGGTATATCAACACAAGACCAAAGCAACGCTGAACAGCTTCCAATCAGCAAGAAAAACCCAGTTTGTTCACCAAACAATCACAGCTAGCATAAACTAGCTGGATAGTGAGCTGTGAAACAAACAAATAACAAAACTGATATCCATCCAGAGAATAATCTCCAATCAATTCGTACACAGTGATCCATCTGCATCAATTTTACCCTGGTGCTGGCCCCCATTCTCTGGCAAGAGGAACACGTAACAACATCAAATGGAGGAAACAAAGGGTGAAAGGGATGGGACGGTTTCATGAGAAGGTTTTGGTTTTAGCTAGTATGGTCCGCGTATGTTGTTATAGAACTGAAAGATTCCTTAAGACGTCAGATCACAAGAAAGCCTACCTCCAGCAGGCACCGGCTTCATCTTCAACAGACGAAACTTGTCCAAACTTGGGTTTAAAACCGTGGCATATCCATTAATAAACTAAACTTCATCTAATTCTCCAATCAAGAACATCTTGAGAAATCCAGCGTCCTACTTATGACCTCAATGGTTTGTACCTGAAATGTAACCTATCTACACTTTCCTACCCAAGAGGGATCGTCTCGGCAGCTAGCGAGGCAGGACCACCGAGACTTGAGAGAACCTGCATAAGAGAAATCACTTTCCCAACTCTGTGCCAAGGAGTAAAGAAAATTACTTGACCAATGCTGCACGCAGGAAGTAGCGGACAAATTGCTGCTTTCCAAAGATCCTGTCAGTAGCTAGGACGCCTGAAGGTACTGTCCAGAAGATCAGGAATTTTCCTTCAGCCTTGGTATTTTTGGAAAATAAACCCTCAGGCCTCAGCACGTTGTTACAAGCATGTCAATTGTTTTCTTTGATTGAATGGTTGGTGAAGAAAAAATCGTTTGTCTTGGGCACAAGGAGAGTTGAACTGAATGAGGAACCAAAGCGGAGGCACAGTTTCAGGTATAACTTACAAGGAGAGGAAGCATAATGCAGTGTCCTCGGCGTCAATAGCAGTTTTGATTAGTCAGAAAAGCACGGAATATAAGTTGTGAATTCAATCTAGAAACTGACAGAGTCAGCTGACCATCCATGCATATGAATCGCTGATATGCTTTGTGCAACAATTATCCCCACACCACACGTCCAAACAGTACTATCTAGCCAGTAAGTAAGTATTACTTAGCAAAATTAGTCGTCGCAGCAAAATCAAGCAATCAATTGACACAGCCAAACAAAGCAATCAATCAACATAGACAAAATCAAGCAGTTAGCCATAATCACCATCGACGTGCAGGCGCAAACAATCACATCTCGAGTAAGCTAACTAAGATTAATATTAAGAGCGATACCCGAGCCATAGGAAACCAGAAGAACAAAACAAAAACTAAACCGCGAGGCGTGTGACGAACTTCCTATCGCACACAGGAACGAATCGAGTGGGCGGGGCGGCGGCGGTCGCCTCGGCGAGCGGCTCGCCGATCGAATCCCGGCTGAATCCTTGGCTGCGAGTGTGGATTGGTGAATCGGGGGCGGCTCGCCGATCGAATCCCGGCTGAATCCTTGGCTGCGAGTGTGGATTGGTGAATCGGGGGCGGAGCGGGTCGGGACGAAGAAAGCAGCAGCAATTCGCAGTGATTCAGATTGGAAGCTTGACGGGGAGGGTATTTAAACAGCTCTGGAGGACACGCGGTTTCGCGAGGATTCGGGCGACGCGGACTTGGCCTGTGGATCGCACCTCCGGTTTTGGCCTTATCGTTTGGGGCAACAAATAATATACTCCCTCCATTCTTAAATATAAGATGTTTTAGATGTTACACATGTTGTCTAGATATATACATAAATGAGTGAACATACACATGCAATATGTCTAGATACATTTGTGTACATGTGTATGTGGACAAAGTCTAAAACATCTTATACAGAGTATTTAGGAACGAAGAGAGTAGTAAGAGAAATTCTCGAAAATAAATAAATGACCAAAATACTTGCCTCAAAATGCCACACAAGCTCCGGCCTCATCCACCGCCGGGAGGAGCAGTGCTGTGCCGTGACGCGAGAAACTGGCCGACCTGATCACCTCCAGTATTGCTGCAGCGTACGACAGCGGCCACTCATGTTCAAAAAATAATGGGCGTTGTTTGGTTTCCTGAGAATTGGTCATTTTGTCTCCGTGTCTCCAAAGGTCTGACACAGGAAAAACGAGACCGAAACTGTCACGTTGTACAGTCCGTTTGGTTCCCCACAAAGAATGAGGCAGACCCTTTTTTTAGACCAATTTTACTACACTCGTTGCCATTTAAGGGTTAAACCCTAGTGTTTATTGCTTGTTTTTAGATAGTTGTGGTCACCTTGCGTCCACTAGTGGTGAGCTTACCAGTTCAAGTTTCACACATATCAGGATAAACAAACAATAAACTCACAGAAAGCCGAAATCGTTACACGCTGCTCTACGCAGCTGGAATCTTAGTATCAGGGTGATATATCCCGATATTCACGAATTTTCCGGTCCTCGTTGCGTTCTTACGAACATACGCGATGATAGCCTCACGATCTAAGTCAGTAAACGGCCGCCCGTCACAATGTCTATGTGGAACTCCCTTGGAGACGAAATCGATGTCCAAATTGGGATGATGAGACTTCACGAGCGTCCAAGCAACACAACCTCTTTGCCGAGCAGCAGATTGTTTTCACTCTTTTACATTTACTGAAGCTCGGCATAGTGTTGTCGGCAGGTCATGCAAGTTGTTTGGAATGTATTTCGATGGAATTAGACAATTCAACAACTCAATCATAGCTACCTTCAACATCTTGATCGCGTGACATGCCCATTTTAAACGATCCTCTGAAGACAGTCCCAATAAACCATCGAAGGAGCATGTGTTTCAAATAAAAGTAATCAACAAACAAACAAAACAAATGATGTTTAGAGATCAGCAAACAATAAAGGTACTGGTCCATTTTAGAACAAACGAAACACATGATGATTAGAACAAACCTAAACAATCTCGAGTGCACTAACGATTAAATTAACCAAACTTCGAATTGATCGGGTTACCTCCTCGATATGCACGTCCATTTTATTCTTGTGTTCAACAGCGATACGCAACATATAATCATGTTCCTTCCTACAGTCGATGATATCACGTACCAAGGACATCTTCTTTCTCATAAGCGAACGAATTTTCATGGTAAATGTTTCACAAGCCCGGTTAATACGTCTGTTTTTTATTTCGTGTCTACGTTGGATTTCACTGAATTGGTTGGCCATATCAACACCGAAGTCTTAACCTTATTCGCTTCCGCCTTGAATCGAGCGTCATTCAGCTCTTCTTGCAACATCACAATGCACTTATCCTGATTAGTTAAAGGATTTTCTTCTAGAAGATCACGCCACATTATAGCCGACATCACAACGAGGGAAGACTTATAGCCAACTACCGGAAGGGCAAAGCGGTGGAAAATCAAGTCGGCATATGGAACAAAGTAACGCATATCAAATACACTCCCTCGAAACAGGTGGTCAATGCGTTCCAACAACCCACAATCTTCCAACTGACTTAAAAATGAAGTGTATTGACACGAAAAGAAATCACTTGAGACATTAGACCCATGCAGTAGAGCCGGCACACTAGATAGATGACGTCATCGGTGACGCATACAGTTGACACCATATGAACACAGATGCCGGCCTCCCACTCGTCGACTTTAAGCCCTCGGACATTCCCGAACGTTAAGCCGACACAATAGTAGAAGACGTCATCATTTACGCTTACTGTTGACACCGGATGAACAACAACGCCGGCCTCCCACTCGCTGACTTTTGAGAAGTTAAACATTGCCGAACGTTAAGCCGACAGACTTTTCCGATCTTTATGATGGAGTAGTTCAGTTCATATGCCGTTTTAATGTTCCGCGTTCACTTGCCTGGGGCCACTTCGAATTTGACTTGAGAACACTGTACCCTTTGCAGATGGGACCACTTGGCAGTCGGTCACATGATATAAATAATGGAGGTACTCGTCCATATCCACTCGTTGTCTGTGTAGCTTCATGCACCTCCTTCACACAATCGTAACTTTGATTGAAACCTCCCGCCAACCGTCAGTTTACCTTCATGTACCCGTAAATAAACCAAGCTCAATTAAGTCGAGGATTAATCTCAAGCACACGTAGCCACACTATAAAACTGAAATTTCTTTTTTCTGCTTATCAAGAGTGACGCCCCTAAAAAAATCAACGACTTAATTTTTTTTTGGCAAAAACGACAACTTCGTGGAAAATAAAACCGACATCATACCACGTATCGTTCGATAGACAAACAATAAGTATATTGCAGGAGAAATTAAGCACAAACCAAACACGTCCACATAGGATCAGATCCAGGGATTAACCGTTACAATAGAAATCGAACCATAATTACACACCAACTGTAATGTCCTAAGTCGGTCACTCGTGCCGACTCCAGCGACACACTGACTTACCCTCTTGGTCACTAACATATCTATAAGACTAACCAGACAAATTTCCAAATACTAATTGTCATCGTTTAACTTTACTGACATAAGGTCCTAATCCTGTCTCTCGTGCTGACTCCAACGGGACACCAACTTTCCGACTTCGCCACCACCATGTCTATAAGACAAACCAAACAAAATCCTCTGATCTAGTTCCTTTTCCTCTTCGTTTGGTTTTGCTGCACTTTCTGCTCCCTGGTCCTGTAAACGTTTCGCATAGACTAGAATTAAACACAACAAGTAAAAATATTATACAGAAACCTCGTACACAAACCCAGCACAACAATCACAAATCTATCCATAGAAATAAAAACGAACCTCCTTTCAAACAAAGACGGAGGGACAAGAGGAACATCTGAATCTTCTAGGACAGACACCTCAGCCTGGGAAGGAAGATAGATATTACATATTAATAGGACAATTAACAACGAAAACATAATTGCTCATGATTCAGATACAGGCAATCACCTCGACAACAGTGGGCCGCAGCGTGTTGGAGATATGCCCTAGAGATAATAATATTCAGTTATTATTTTATCTCTAAGTTTATTATTAATATTTGTATCTTTATGCTCAACTGCATTGGCTCTTGAATAGTGAGTATTCAAAGGAAAACCTCCGATGCACGTGTAGAGATACGAACAAGTAAAATGTTCCTAGTCTTGTGTCTAAGACTAGCTCATATTGTTGTTAGATGATCACGTTTTCCTGATCATGGACTTTGTATAAGTCTCACAAGTATGAGAGTATATTGTCGGGATGACAATAGTAGTGAACCGACCCAATTGTATGATCTTGCTAAAAGATAAATCGTTAGATATGAAATTAGCAATTGATCATATGAAGTTTTCGTAGTGATTCAGATTGGAAGCTTGACGGGGAGGGTATTTAAACAGCAGCAATTCGCAGTGATTCAGATTGGAAGCTTGACGGGGAGGGTATTTAAACAGCTCTGGAGGACACGCGGTTTCGCGAGGATTCGGGCGACGCGGACTTGGCCTGTGGATCGCACCTCCGGTTTTGGCCTTATCGTTTGGGGCAACAAATAATATACTCCCTCCGTTCTTAAATATAAGATGTTTTAGATGTTACAAATGTTGTCTAAATATATACATAAATGAGTGAACATACACATGCAATATGTTTAGATATATTTGTATACATGTGTATGTGGACAAAGTCTAAAACATCTTATACGTAGTATTTAGGAACGGAGAGAGTAGTAAGAGAAATTCTCGAAAATAAATAAATGACCAAAATACTTGCCTCAAAATGCCACACAAGCTCCGGCCTCATCCACCGCCGGGAGGAGCAGTGCTGTGCCGTGACGCGAGAAACTGGCCGACCTGATCACCTCCAGTATTGCTGCAGCTACGACAGCGGCCACTCATGTTCAAAAAATAATGGGCGTTGTTTGGTTTCCTGAGAATTGGTCATTTTGGCTCCGTGTCTCCAAAGGTCTGACACAGGAAAAACGAGACCGAAACTGTCACGTTGTACAATCCGTTTGGTTCCCCACAAAGAATGAGGCAGACCCTTTTTTTAGACCAATTTTACTACACTCGTTGCCATTGAAGGGTTAAACCCTAGTGTTTATTGCTTGTTTTTAGGTAGTTGTGGTCACCTTGCGTCCACTAGTGGTGAGCTTACCAGTTTAAGTTTCACACATATCAGGATAAACAAACAATAAACTCACAGAAAGCCGAAATCGTTACACGCTGCTCTACGCAGCTGGAATCTTAGTATCAGGGTGATATATCCCGATATTCACGAATTTTCCGGTCCTCGTTGCGTTCTTACGAACATACGCGATGATAGCCTCACGATCTAAGTCAGTAAACGGCCGCCCATCACAATGTCTATGTGGAACTCCCTTGGAGACGACACCGATGTCCGGGATGATGAGACTTCACGAGCCTCCAAGCAACACAATCTCCTTGCCGAGCAGCGGACTGTTTTCACTCTTTTACATTTACTGAAGCTCGGCATAGTGTTGTCGGCAGGTCATGCAAGTTGTTTGGAATGTATTTCGATGGAATTAGACACTTCAACAACTCAATCGTAGCTACCTTCAACATCTTGATCGCGTGACATGTCCATTTTAAGCGATCCTCCGAAGACAGTCCCAATAAACCATCGAAGGAGCATGTGTTTAAAATAAAAGTATTCAACAAACAAACAAAACAAATGATGTTTAGAGATCAGCAAACAATAATGGTACTGGTCCATTTTAGAACAAACGAAACACATGATGATTAGAACAAACCTAAACAATCTCGAGTGCACTAATCGATTAAATTAACCAAACTTCGAATTGATCGGGTTACCTCCTCGATATGCATGTCCATTTTATTCTTGTGTTCAACAGAGATACGCAACATATAATCATGTTCCTTCCTACAGTCGATGATATCATGTACCAAGGACATCTTCTTTCTCATAAGCGAACGAATTTTCATGGTAAATGTATCACAAGCCCGGTTAATACGTCTATTTTTTATTTCGTGTCTACGTTGGATTTCACTGAATTGGTTGGCCATATCAACACCGAAGTCTTAACCTTATTCGCTTCCGCCTTGAATCGAGCGTCATTCAGCTCTTCTTGCAACATCACAATGCACTTATCCTGATTAGTTAAAGGATTTTCTTCTAGAAGATCACGCCACATTATAGCCGACATCACAACGAGGGAAGACTTATAGCCAACTACCGGAAGGGCAAAGCGGTGGAAAATCAAGTCGGCATATGGAACAAAGTAACGCATATCAAATACACTCCCTCGAAACAGGTGGTCAATGCGTTCCAACAACCCACAATCTTCCAACTGACTTAAAAATGAAGTGTATTGACACGAAAAGAAATCACTTGAGACATTAGACCCATGCAGTAGAGCCGGCACACTAGATAGATGACGTCATCGGTGACGCATACAGTTGACACCATATGAACACAGATGCCGGCCTCCCACTCGTCGACTTTAAGCCCTCGGACATTCCCGAACGTTAAGCCGACACAATAGTAGAAGACGTCATCATTTACGCTTACTGTTGACACCGGATGAACAACAACGCCGGCCTCCCACTCGCTGACTTTTGAGAAGTTAAACATTGCCGAACGTTAAGCCGACAGACTTTTCCGATCTTTATGATGGAGTAGTTCAGTTCATATGCCGTTTTAATGTTCCGCGTTCACTTGCCTGGGGCCACTTCGAATTTGACTTGAGAACACTGTACCCTTTGCAGATGGGACCACTTGGCAGTCGGTCACACGATATAAATAATGGAGGTACTCGTCCATATCCACTCGTTGTCTGTGTAGATTCATGCACCTCCTTCACACAATCGTACTTTGATTGAAACCTCCCGCCAACCGTCAGTTTACCTTCATGTACCCGTAAATAAACCAAGCTCAATTAAGTCGAGGATTAATCTCAAGCACACGTAGCCACACTATAAAACTGAAATTTCTTTTTTCTGCTTATCAAGAGTGACGCCCCTAAAAAAATCAACGACTTAATTTTTTTTTGGCAAAAACGACAACTTCGTGGAAAATAAAACCGACATCATACCACGCATCGTTCGATAGGACAAACAATAAGTATATTGCAGGAGAAACTAAGCACAAACCAAACACGTCCACATAGGATCAGATCCAGGGATTAACCGTTACAATAGAAATCGAACCATAATTACACACCAACTGTAATGTCCTAAGTCGGTCACTCGTGCCGACTCCAGCGACACACTGACTTACCCTCTTGGTCACTAACATATCTATAAGACTAACCAGACAAATTTCCAAATACTAATTGTCATCGTTTAACTTTACTGACATAAGGTCCTAATCCTGTCTCTCGTGCTGACTCCAACGGGACACCAACTTTCCGACTTCGCCACCACCATGTCTATAAGACAAACCAAACAAAATCCTCTGATCTAGTTCCTTTTCCTCTTCGTTTGGTTTTGCTGCACTTTCTGCTCCCTGGTCCTGTAAACGTTTCGCATAGACTAGAATTAAACACAACAAGTAAAAATATTATACAGAAACCTCGTACACAAACCCAGCACAACAATCACAAATCTATCCATAGAAATAAAAACGAACCTCCTTTCAAACAAAGACGGAGGGACAAGAGGAACATCTGAATCTTCTAGGACAGACACCTCAGCCTGGGAAGGAAGATAGATATTACATATTAATAGGACAATTAACAACGAAAACATAATTGCTCATGATTCAGATACAGGCAATCACCTCGACAACAGTGGGCCGCAGCGTGTTGGAGATATGCCCTAGAGATAATAATATTCAGTTATTATTTTATCTCTAAGTTTATTATTAATATTTGTATCTTTATGCTCAACTGCATTGGCTCTTGAATAGTGAGTATTCAAAGGAAAACCTCCGATGCACGTGTAGAGATACGAACAAGTAAAATGTTCCTAGTCTTGTGTCTAAGACTAGCTCATATTGTTGTTAGATGATCACGTTTTCCTGATCATGGACTTTGTATAAGTCTCACAAGTATGAGAGTATATTGTCGGGATGACAATAGTAGTGAACCGACCCAATTGTATGATCTTGCTAAAAGATAAATCGTTAGATATGAAATTAGCAATTGATCATATGAAGTTTTCGTAGTGATTCAGATTGGAAGCTTGACGGGGAGGGTATTTAAACAGCAGCAATTCGCAGTGATTCAGATTGGAAGCTTGACGGGGAGGGTATTTAAACAGCTCTGGAGGACACGCGGTTTCGCGAGGATTCGGGCGACGCGGACTTGGCCTGTGGATCGCACCTCCGGTTTTGGCCTTATCGTTTGGGGCAACAAATAATATACTCCCTCCGTTCTTAAATATAAGATGTTTTAGATGTTACAAATGTTGTCTAAATATATACATAAATGAGTGAACATACACATGCAATATGTTTAGATATATTTGTATACATGTGTATGTGGACAAAGTCTAAAACATCTTATACGTAGTATTTAGGAACGGAGAGAGTAGTAAGAGAAATTCTCGAAAATAAATAAATGACCAAAATACTTGCCTCAAAATGCCACACAAGCTCCGGCCTCATCCACCGCCGGGAGGAGCAGTGCTGTGCCGTGACGCGAGAAACTGGCCGACCTGATCACCTCCAGTATTGCTGCAGCGTACGACAGCGGCCACTCATGTTCAAAAAATAATGGGCGTTGTTTGGTTTCCTGAGAATTGGTCATTTTGGCTCCGTGTCTCCAAAGGTCTGACACAGGAAAAACGAGACCGAAACTGTCACGTTGTACAATCCGTTTGGTTCCCCACAAAGAATGAGGCAGACCCTTTTTTTAGACCAATTTTACTACACTCGTTGCCATTGAAGGGTTAAACCCTAGTGTTTATTGCTTGTTTTTAGGTAGTTGTGGTCACCTTGCGTCCACTAGTGGTGAGCTTACCAGTTTAAGTTTCACACATATCAGGATAAACAAACAATAAACTCACAGAAAGCCGAAATCGTTACACGCTGCTCTACGCAGCTGGAATCTTAGTATCAGGGTGATATATCCCGATATTCACGAATTTTCCGGTCCTCGTTGCGTTCTTACGAACATACGCGATGATAGCCTCACGATCTAAGTCAGTAAACGGCCGCCCATCACAATGTCTATGTGGAACTCCCTTGGAGACGACACCGATGTCCGGGATGATGAGACTTCACGAGCCTCCAAGCAACACAATCTCCTTGCCGAGCAGCGGACTGTTTTCACTCTTTTACATTTACTGAAGCTCGGCATAGTGTTGTCGGCAGGTCATGCAAGTTGTTTGGAATGTATTTCGATGGAATTAGACACTTCAACAACTCAATCGTAGCTACCTTCAACATCTTGATCGCGTGACATGTCCATTTTAAGCGATCCTCCGAAGACAGTCCCAATAAACCATCGAAGGAGCATGTGTTTAAAATAAAAGTATTCAACAAACAAACAAAACAAATGATGTTTAGAGATCAGCAAACAATAATGGTACTGGTCCATTTTAGAACAAACGAAACACATGATGATTAGAACAAACCTAAACAATCTCGAGTGCACTAATCGATTAAATTAACCAAACTTCGAATTGATCGGGTTACCTCCTCGATATGCATGTCCATTTTATTCTTGTGTTCAACAGAGATACGCAACATATAATCATGTTCCTTCCTACAGTCGATGATATCATGTACCAAGGACATCTTCTTTCTCATAAGCGAACGAATTTTCATGGTAAATGTATCACAAGCCCGGTTAATACGTCTATTTTTTATTTCGTGTCTACGTTGGATTTCACTGAATTGGTTGGCCATATCAACACCGAAGTCTTAACCTTATTCGCTTCCGCCTTGAATCGAGCGTCATTCAGCTCTTCTTGCAACATCACAATGCACTTATCCTGATTAGTTAAAGGATTTTCTTCTAGAAGATCACGCCACATTATAGCCGACATCACAACGAGGGAAGACTTATAGCCAACTACCGGAAGGGCAAAGCGGTGGAAAATCAAGTCGGCATATGGAACAAAGTAACGCATATCAAATACACTCCCTCGAAACAGGTGGTCAATGCGTTCCAACAACCCACAATCTTCCAACTGACTTAAAAATGAAGTGTATTGACACGAAAAGAAATCACTTGAGACATTAGACCCATGCAGTAGAGCCGGCACACTAGATAGATGACGTCATCGGTGACGCATACAGTTGACACCATATGAACACAGATGCCGGCCTCCCACTCGTCGACTTTAAGCCCTCGGACATTCCCGAACGTTAAGCCGACACAATAGTAGAAGACGTCATCATTTACGCTTACTGTTGACACCGGATGAACAACAACGCCGGCCTCCCACTCGCTGACTTTTGAGAAGTTAAACATTGCCGAACGTTAAGCCGACAGACTTTTCCGATCTTTATGATGGAGTAGTTCAGTTCATATGCCGTTTTAATGTTCCGCGTTCACTTGCCTGGGGCCACTTCGAATTTGACTTGAGAACACTGTACCCTTTGCAGATGGGACCACTTGGCAGTCGGTCACATGATATAAATAATGGAGGTACTCGTCCATATCCACTCGTTGTCTGTGTAGCTTCATGCACCTCCTTCACACAATCGTAACTTTGATTGAAACCTCCCGCCAACCGTCAGTTTACCTTCATGTACCCGTAAATAAACCAAGCTCAATTAAGTCGAGGATTAATCTCAAGCACACGTAGCCACACTATAAAACTGAAATTTCTTTTTTCTGCTTATCAAGAGTGACGCCCCTAAAAAAATCAACGACTTAATTTTTTTTTGGCAAAAACGACAACTTCGTGGAAAATAAAACCGACATCATACCACGTATCGTTCGATAGACAAACAATAAGTATATTGCAGGAGAAATTAAGCACAAACCAAACACGTCCACATAGGATCAGATCCAGGGATTAACCGTTACAATAGAAATCGAACCATAATTACACACCAACTGTAATGTCCTAAGTCGGTCACTCGTGCCGACTCCAGCGACACACCGACTTACCCTCTTGGTCACTGACATATTTATAAGACTAACCAGACAAATTTCCAAATACTAGTTATCATCATTTAACTTTACTGACATAAGGTCCTAATCCTGTCTCTCGTGCTGACTCCAATGGGACACCAACTTTCCGACTTTGCCACCACCATGTCTATAAGACAAACCAAACAAAATCCTCTGATCTAGCTAGTTCCTTTTCCTCTTCGTCTGGTTTTGTTGCACTTTCTGCTCCCTGGCCCTGTAAATGTTTCGCATAGACTAGAATTAAACACAACAAGTAAAAATATTATACAGAAACCTCGTACACAAACCCAGCACAACAATCACAAATCTATCCATAGAAATAAAAACGAACATCCTTTCAAACAAAGACGGAGGGACAAGAGGAACATCTGAATCTTCTAGGACAGACACCTCAGCCTGGGAAGGAAGATATATATTACATATTAATAGGACAATTAACAACAAAAACATAATTGCTCATGATTCAGATACAGGCAATCACCTCGACAACAGTGGGCCGCAGCGTGTTGGAGATATGCCCTAGAGATAATAATATTCAGTTATTATTTTATCTCTAAGTTTATTATTAATATTTGTATCTTTATGCTCAACTGCATTGGCTCTTGAATAGTGAGTATTCAAAGGAAAACCTCCGATGCACGTGTAGAGATACGAACAAGTAAAATGTTCCTAGTCTTGTGTCTAAGACTAGCTCATATTGTTGTTAGATGATCACGTTTTCCTGATCATGGACTTTGTATAAGTCTCACAAGTATGAGAGTATATTGTCGGGATGACAATAGTAGTGAACCGACCCAATTGTATGATCTTGCTAAAAGATAAATCGTTAGATATGAAATTAGCAATTGATCATATGAAGTTTTCGTTAGCTATATTTCTATACTATGAGAATATCTCATGACCGCGTCTTCGACACTTAAGTCTTGATTGTCATCAAACATTTGGCCTTAATTGGAAATCAGAACGGTGACTTTTGAGGGGTAAGCAAGATCACGTAATTGAACGGAGATTATTAAAGATTGGTACTTACTCCTCCAGGCGATGGAGAGATACATTCATCGGGGCCATCTCATGTATTAATGATGTCACCCAATTGTCTGGCCAGACACAGTGTGATTTATCAAAGGACATCAGGAATACAGAATAAGAAAAGATTATGATATTGGTATGAGTTTATATGTGTTATGATCGAATGGTTTGATCACACAAGAGCACATTGTCTCACCTCGTGATATCATTGGTATCGTGTACGTAAGTGGATTAGCGTAATGAGAAACACAAAAGGTTCCTTCATTCAATCTTGAACATATAGGAGCTAGCATAGGTGTCTAGATCCTAATGCTGGTTATTGTTTGGTAAGCATTCCGGGCATGTCTATATGTTACCGAACCTTCCGGGTCACACGCTTAAGCTGTAACCAATCCTTTGTTGAGAGAATTAAGATGTAGAAATAGTGGTTTTGAGAAGTTGTCGGAGTCCCTCCGATATCACGAACAACTCCGGTGAGAATCGGAGATGTTCCGGTGAAGTTTACATGAGAGGCATATTATGCCGGTTTTAGGGCTGAGAGTCCTGAGAGAGAAATGTGGCGAACATGAGATATTACGGGATGCCGGGAAGTGTTTCCGATATCAGTGGATAGAGTCGATGATTTTATCTAAAGAGTATATTTGGTTCCGGAAGAGTTTCGGAGGTTTGCCAGGAAGACGGGAAGTGCCAGAGGAGAAGGGGGGGTGCCCATGGGGCCGCAGCACACTTAGTGTGGGCCGGCCACATGGCCCCACCCTCTAGGCCGGCCGCACCATATTCCCCTCCTCTCTTTCTTTGTCCAATTTGGAGAATTAAAGGAGTCCTAATTGAACTAGGAAGGAAATGAAAGGAAAAATGCAAAAACAAAAAAGGGAGGGGAGGGAGTCCGAGTTGGACTCCTCTCCCCAAACCGACTTGGGGAGGGGACCGGCCAGCCTCCTAGGGCCGGCGCACCACCCCCCTCTCCCCCATTATATAGTCCACCCCTCCCCACAAGGAGACGCATCAAAGTAACAATTGCACAAGTTCCTCTCTCTTGAGATATTGTGTAATTAGACGACGCTCTAATTATTCTAATTAGACATTGCTCTAATCTGTATCTAATTAAATCTCATGTGTTGAGAATTAGGTTTCTCTAAGTGAAAGGACAAGGATGTCGCCTAGAGGGGGGGGGGGGGTGAATAGGCGATTTAAAACTTTTCCGGTTTAGGCTTGATAAATGCGGAATAAAACTAGGTGTTTTAATTTAACAAGCACACAACCTAAATATACTAGGTTCACCTATGTGCACCAACAACTTATGCTAAGCAAGACAAGTAACAATATGATAGCAAGATAAAGACTTCAAGCACGAAGGCTATCACAATTTAAATTGCATAAGTAAAAACCTCGGGTATAGAAATAACCGAGACACGTGGAGACGGTGATGTATTCCCGAGTTCCTCCTTTTGAGGGGAGTACGTCTCGTTGGAGGGGTGTGAGTTTCAAACTCAAGACGCCACAAATGGCCTCACCCTATTCTCCGATGAACCTCACACAAAAGCTCGGTTCACCTTCCACTATTGATTTCCTTTTGGGCGGAAATCGAGTCCCTTACAACAATCTTGAGGCACAACCCACAAAAGGATTGGGAGCTCCCAAGTGACCACAAAAGGTCTCAATCACCGTCTAGGGTCCAACGATCCAAGAGTAACAAGCTCACGAACTTTCACTTCCACGAATCCTCGTAGAGAGAGCAAACCGATGCACAAAAGCAAAGGACAGAACACAAGAAGTGCTCTAGTCCTTCACTCCCAAATCCCACCAAAAGTAACTAATACTTGTGGGGGGAGAAGAGAGGAAGAACAAAGAAGAACCCAACAAATGGAACTTCAAGATCTAGATCGAAAGGGTTCCCCTCACTTAGAGGAGAGATGGATTGGTGGAAATATTGATTAGATCTCCTCTCTCTTTTCCCTCAAAGATATGCAAGAATCGTGGGAGAAATTGAGAGAGGGGCAAGCTTTTCAAGGTCAACAATGGTGAGGGAGAGAGAGAAAAACATGTTGGGGGAAAGCTTGGTCTCTTTGGGGAAGAAGGGGCCTTTTATAGGTCCCCCCCCCCCCCCCCCCCAAAAATAGAGCCGTTACAGGAAACTGAATATCCGGCCTGAGTTGGGGGAATATCCGGCCCGGAAACAAAAAGTCCGGCCCAAAGGTCCGGTTTTACCATAAGCTCGCAAAACTGGCAGGCAGCTGGTCCTTAGTCGAAATTCCAGGGGACCGGAATATCCGGCCCAGACCCAAAAGGTCCGGCCCAATGTTCCGGTTTTGCAAACTGTCAAAAACAACAGAACATGCATAACTAAGGCAAGGAAAATCCAAATGAGGTGAAACCAATTTTGTTGGAAAGATAGCAACAAGAGCTTTCCTCAAGGATAAACCGATAATATTTCTAACCCGAAAACGCAACAAGTTTTCCATACGAAATCCGTTTTCGGAGAACTTGGGCTTGTCATGAAGATCACAACAAGCACCAAAACCCAACAAGGAGAAGAACCAAATAAGAACCAAGAAAGATGATATGCCAAGTATGCAAAGGTTTGAGCTCTCCACAAAGATGTGATCAAGTTACTCACTTGAGAGTCCCTCTTGATAGTACGGAGTCTATCCTATAACCCGGTCTCCCACTAACACGATGAGACCGGTAAAATAGAAACCCTATCAAGATCGTACCTTTGCCTTGCGCACTTGAGTTAGATGATGACAATCTTGATCTCTTCAAGTGGACCACCTTTTTTTATTGCACTTTGCTTGGTGAAGACTCACATATCGCTCCCCCATACACCAAGATGGGAGTGCCACTCTTAGCAACATCTTCACTTGACCATTATTTCCAAATGGGTTGCAAGCTTCAAGCATATGATATCTTCTAGATGCCCATCTTGAACTTGCACATCTCAACCTTGATGACGATCACCACTTGACATCATCCTCCAGGAGCTATAAGAAATCTTCCTTTTTTTTTCTTGAAGGGCAGTACCGTAGGGGAAAACCCCTACGGTGTGATTTTCAATTTTCAATCGAGGTCACCAAAATGATGACCTCACCACGAGTTCAGTACAAAGAAGGAGTTTAGGGGGGGTCAAAAGTAGAAATCTTCCTTTTGATGCAAGCCCATGGAGAGATACCTAACCTCAGCAAAGGAATGTCACATACACATAATGGGTTAGTTCACAAAGGTATATGGACAATTTCTTACCATACCATTGGATCACATGATCCCACATGGTATATCATTTAGCTTTGTGTGTTGATCAACTTGAATCTATTCTTTGCACTTAGTCTTGATCAACCTTGTATCTTTTTATCTTCTTGATCATATCAAATATGTCCATTATAATCAACCTTGAATCCAACACATGGAGTTCAAGCGATGCCAATGGACAAACCTATAAGAATAACTTAACGCAAACCTTAGTACATAAGGATTGTCATTAATTACCAAAACCATACATGGGGACACCATGCACTTTCACTAAGTCTCATATGGATCTAATCTAGTTAACCTAGTTGATTAGTTCTACCACCGTTATTATGCCGACATGCTGTCTCTCTTCGTCGAGCGCTGAGTTCTAAAATGGCGGAGCGTTGACGGGTTGGCGAGGTGTACGCGTGGATACTTGAAGAGCGCGATAGCAATCCTCGAACGTGGGAAAAGGAAACAATCTCACATCCCGGCGTGGACGTGAGATTCTTCATCGGCTTCACCAACATCTATTTCGACAAACACAAGATCTTTCGCAACTGTGTTTGTAAGTAATCTAGATCATCGCATTATGGGGTGCTGCTATCTTCATAGAATAGATCTTGGCGGTTATGTAAGACGGATTTTTTTAAAATTCTTGCACGTAACACAATAGTGGTATTACAGCCGATCTATGCATAGATATGATTTGATCTAGAGCATAAGTTAGTGCGGGCATTGCATAAGTTTGTGCAGTATATTAGAGCTCTTCTAATATTCAGGTTATTTTTGTTGCTTCCCAATAAGCTATGCGCCATATTCTCTCGCGTCATAGGCAAGAGTTTTACGGACTTCTGACAATCCGCGAACCTTTCAGCTGCTTCTAGTATGCTGATCGGTGCTAACGAAGTGTTTCAGTAGCTCTGAATTTATACCTATAGTTGGATACGTTGATGTATAGTGGAAAGGGCATGAGGGTTGGACGCCTCACGGGAGTCACGCGCACAAGTGATCGTCAAGATTGGACTTCGAGACGTTTTTTTTTAATGTCTGGCGCTCAATCACCCCGCTATATGTAGGTAATGACGGCGTTGCATAGATCCTACAAAGCCTTGCAAACAAACGTTAGAGGCGTCACCCTTGGCCGCGCCTGGGTACCTCCTAGACGCATGTGCCCGTCTGGTCATCGTGTTCTGGAACTTTGGTCCTCTGGTGATAAAAAGAATTCCCGTAAAGTTTTCTCCAATTCCAAGAATATTTTCTTAAAAGATTTCCTGAAAAAAAGACATCAAAAAATATGAGACGTATCAATGGGCCTCGCTCCGCTCGTCAGAAGTTAGCCTTTATCTTCATATGAATTTGGATCGCCATAAAACAAACAGGTACGCAATTCTCTAATGGTGCTAGAGCATTGAAGGAAATCATGACTGAGCAAGTCGCCCTATCTCAGCCAGCTACCACCATTTTGTTTTAAGACCCAGATTGGTTCGGCGTATATTACGCGAATCCGGCCGGAAAACTTAGGGACGTCGACGGAAAATATTTCTGTTCCGTAAAATGAACCCACGATCAAAGTGGGCCCTAAGTCCAATAGTATTGTTCTTCATGTGTTGTTTGCAGACATGCATATATGTTACAGATATATCCAAATGAAATATCCATGCATATTCTTCATATTTCCCTCTGATAATGGATTGATGGCGCATGGACCTGGAGCTTAGTATATTGCTTTCCTGTTGATGATCCGTGATCATATACATGTGTATGGCTCAAAACTGTCCTCAGAAAGGCAGTCATAAACCTGAAGTGAACTATAAGGTATTTGTCTACATTTTCTGCTAATAGATTATGTCGTAGGGGGCTGATTATTTTTAGCAGCAATGCTCGGTGTTATTTTACTTCCATTTATGTTGTGATGTCATGATTCAGACTATGCCGGAATTATATTTGGTGCGTCGACCTTGAGTTCATTCATGGTGTTCTGGCCAGATTAACTCAAGTTGCTTTTGTTAGCAAAAAAAATCTCAAGTGTGCTTTGCATGCTGTGTTTTATAATCGAAACCACATAGATAAAAACACACGTAGGACTAGAATCCGTTTTGAACCAATGATTTATAACGCAGTGCCATCATAAGGACTGTTGCAAAGAAAAACGGATGAAGGTTGTCTTCCATGAGATTTGATTTTTTTTTTCAACACCTTTCTAGAATGTCCTCAGAATTTATAGGCAATTGTTTTAAATTTACGTTGTAATCTTCATAGAGGCTATGTCTTAGAATGCTATCAGATATTTGCAATTTGCTGGTAAGTTAGTATTCGTTGGTCGATGCACTGAGACAAAAAGTTCATTTTTTTCCTCCAGTACATACTGCAAGGACTTACGAGCAAAAAAGGTGATAATCTAATTTATCAATGAAAGTGGTACAATACTCCTTTCATAGCTTTGATCTTGATAAATTCTTTAATTGGTGCCTAATAGCAAACACTGTTAGTGTCGATCATATCCTTTGATGTACAACCACTACTAGAAAACCGAGTATTAGAGTCAGATTAATTACATGGGCCAGCGACCCTTCCTCCATCCGACTCGGAGCAACAGTTGCTAAATGAATGAAAACAGATAAAAACGAGGGCTTCCAATAATATCCTCGAAAGGTGTACCCCTCAGCCGCTTTTTTTTTTAAAAAAGAGCCTCCAATACTATGTACCCCTCAGCCTCTTGTTTTTAAAAAGAGACTCCGATACGCTCAGTCGGCTGTAAATAAAAACCGGCTCTAATACAAATATATTTAATTAACAAAAATCATCGCTGCACCACATCAGGGTTACCTCTAAGTTAATTACCTCATATATATTAGTTAATTACAAATGCAGCACACATTATTCAGCAATTATACATTTACAAAAATAGATCACACAATAATCTCGATGATACAAAATATTCCCATTCTAAGAATCCACTACAGCAACTAAAAATTTCTTCCAAAAATACAATAAATCAGAACACTGGGATCGATCGACAAAATTGCCGGAGGTGCGAGCGGATGAAGGAGAAGGGCCGGAGGTGCGAGCGGATGAAGATCGACAAAATTGCCAGAGGTGCCTTGCTCATGGACTTGAACCGCAGGAGTGACTTGACGGGCAGCCGGAGGAGGATCTCGGTGACAAGCTCATCTAGCAGCTCGTCCGGACAAGGCAGCTTCGTCCTCTTCTTCCTGCTCCACTTGCAAGCCTTCAAGTCCATTGCGGAGGAGTACATGCAAGAAGAGATAGAGCACACGAATTTTAGTACCTGCATCGAATGAAACCAAGCGGGAGTGATCTACCCGGAGATGGATCACGAGATCTACCCGGATGCAGACCGGAGCCACGTGGGCGGAGGCGTCATGGAGGATGGAGAGGCTGAGACGGAGGACAAGGGCAGGGCGGCGCGCGTGGAGCCTGCGGGCGAGGGAGAGGTACTCCCAGGCGCTGCCGCCGTGCTCCACCTGCTCCTCCAGCCGCAGGAGCCGATGTAGAGGATGTGGACGCAGCGGATACCATGGCCCGCCCACACGCGGCCGACGAGGAGGTCGAAGATCCGCCGCGCTGACTCGAGAGAGGAGGGCGCAGTGACGGTGGTGGCTTGGGAGGGAGGGAGAGAGAGCGGGTTGGAGGTGGGCTAGGAGCACGCGGGGGAGAAGAGGCAAGGGGAGTGGCGGCGCACGCGGGGGAGAACAGAGAGAGAAAGGGGATCAGGGGCCTGGAGGATGGGTGCGAGATTAGGTTTTTTTTTACGTGTGCGTGATTAGGTTTTAGTTCCTGTGCGTTGGATGAGCTGAACGAGGATGGTCGATATGGCGATCCAGGGGAGGCCGTTCTCGCCTTCTCATTGGCTGAACGAATTAGCCGGATGGTCCAAACAAATTTAGAGCACTTAATTTTCTCTATATGGGGTCTTTTGATGACGCGACTTAGCCGGATCATGTCAAAACTTAAGTTTATTATTTTTCATATCAAGTAGTACACATAAAAGGACTCGATGCCAAAGGTTTTCATTTTTTGAGGATTTCTTCAGTTTCTTTGATTTTTTAAAAAAAACTGGTCAAAATGGCAAGCATGGCTATTCATTAAAAGGGTCGAATTTTTTAAATCTATCGACGATTCTGTGATTTAATCACTAATTGTGTGCCATAAAATGATTTTTTGAAAAAATTCTGGGTAAACTATCACACATTTGTAGATCAAATTTGAATTACTTTCGAATAATCGGCATAAAGTCATTTAAATAGGCGAAATTAGGTAGAAAGTGAGAAAATTCCTAATATTTCGGCATTATCCATCAAATATGAACTACTTTGTGGAAAAATTATATTGGTGTCATTTTGCTCCATATTTTGTGTACTTGCTTAACAAAAAAATTCATTTTTGGCACTTAGAAAATGGAAAATGACATTTCTAAAACTAATTTGAAATAACTCAGTTTGACACCATTGTTTACCATAACAAGATATACCTATGTGTCAAATATGGGCACTTTATCACAAATTATGACACGGCTATGGTCATACCTTGGTCATTTGACTTGAAACCTGTACATGTTTATACATGATAGGCCTTTTTGTGAAACATTTTTTTGGAAAGTTTATCAAAACTCAAGTTTATCATTTATCCTAGCAACTAGTACACATAAAAAGACTACACGTCAAAGGATTTAATTTTTTGAGTATTTTTTTCACTTTCTTTGATATTTTTGAAAAAATAGTCAAAATGACAAGCATGGCTATTCATTTAAAGGGGTTGAATTTTTCAAAACTATCGACGGTTCTGTTATTTAATCACTACTTTTGTACCTTAAAATGATTTTTTGAAAAAATTCTGAGCAAACTATCACACACTTGTAGTGCAAATTTGAATTACTTTAGGAAAATCAACATAATGTCATTTAAATAGGCGAAATTAGGTAGAAAGCGAGAAAATTCTAATATTTCAGGATTATCAATCAAATATGGACTACTTTGTGGCAAATATTTATTGGTGCCATTTTGATCCATATTTTGTGTACTTGCTTAACAAAAAATGCCATTTTTGACACTTAGAAACTGGAAAATGATATTTCAAAAAATAATTTGAAATAACTCAGTTTGGCACCATTGTTTCCCATAACAAGATACACATATGTGTCAAATATGGGCACTTTATCACAAACTATGACACGGGTATACTATGGCCATAACTTGGTTAGTTGGATTGAAACCTATGTGCCAAATGTCATTTCAAAAAAAATGTGGCAATCCTGTTCGAATAAAAGCACGACAATCTTTTGAGATGCGCGGGAAATTTGGGTTGCCCCGAAAATACATACCTCAGCCGGGTCAAAATAAAAACCGACTCTGGCTATTATTGGAGACGCGCGAGAAATTTTGGGTGGCTCCAAAAATATATTATCTCAGCCGGGTCAAAATAACAACCGACTCTGGCTATCATTGGAATCGGTTGATAAAAAATAACCGTCTGAGGGTGTTTTAGGAGACAGTTGAGTCACGCATAGGAGCCTCTTTTTTTCTTTAATTGTTGAACTGTCTCTAGCAACCGACTGTAATACTCGTTTTTCTACTAGTGAACTCTCCATATTTGTTTTTAATCGCATAACCAATTTGTATATACCGTTTCGCTAAAATGTCAGATAACAGATGTTGACATCCCTCTTTCATAAATCAGATAATTTGCTGGTAATCATGCATGCACGTTAGAAGTTTCGTAGTTTGTCCATAGCTTAAACTCCTTCCCCGCTAATGTAAAATTTTCTCTCTTCTAATATCACATTATTTTTTTAGATTATTTTTGTTACGAGTTTGATACGTGTATAACTCTTTTTTCAAACTTAATAGTTAATGCCAAAACGAGTAATACAATGTCATCCTCTTTTATTTTACATGAATCAAAATATTACCATGATGGTGCACGCCTATCAGCGACACAAAGTCCTAATTTATGCTGTTGGGGTTAACTGCTTCGTGCACCATGAATATGAGATAAGGTCTTCTCAAATGTACCCCTTTAGTAAAATCTTCTACAGTACTAAGTATTCCCGCAGCAATGCACGAAGTATCATCTAGTTCGACTTAATATAAGATCTCGTTCGTTGTAAGTGCGTGGTGCTTTCGGGTACACTACATGATAAATCTCGATAACGACAATGTGCAACTAAGGAGACTATTCTGAACAGTTCTTATATCATAACTTGTATTCAACTAAATGGAGAGAAAAGGAAAATAATATTACGACTGATGACACTTTGATTGTGGCAAATGATCGCTACTTAATTTGTTCCCTTGATGCTGGCTTCCGCATGTCTTTGGCAACTACAAGTGCTGCTCAACTTATAAGTTCTAGGTAGATTCATATTAGAGAGGGGGGACCGATGCCACGTTGCATCTCTACACACAGTCCTTCTAGGCATAATAGAATTTATACCATTTTATTTCAACTGGTAATTACTCTAATTAATGTTGTTTCAATATCAAGTACATAGCACACACACATTGTTAATTTTTTGACTTGCTAGACAAGTTTGATGAAGAAATATTAGTGTCACTGGCTCATTTTATACTCTAGATGTTTCTATAAATATACTTACTTTATCGTATACTAGACACCGCAATTGAGATATTTGGTAAGATCATACTCTCTAAAGATAAATTATATATTATAGAAAAAATATTCCTAAAAACGTACCAACTAATTTTTTGTAATATTGTCAATTATGTGGTTAAACTGTGTAAACGAATAGGAAATTATATTTGTAATACTGTCACATGCTAAATATAAAATATGGAGAAGTATAAAAGTTTAGTGTAAATTGTATTCTTTTGATTCGCACTTGGCCAATTTTTCATTTGACCGGCCCTGTTAGTGGGCCATAGCACCCTAGTTTTTCATTAAAAATCGGCAATCCGGGTCGAAAACAACCCCTCATCACCCCTTGTCTCCAAAATTGGGATTGCAGATATTGTCTTCGTGGTAGCAAGTAGCAACAACATCCTCTTGCTCTTTACTGTTGCATCCCACATCGTTACATCTCTAATTTCCTTATATGTCAATTGTTTTTCTTCAGGGTTTAACTCCATCCACATTGATGAACACAATAAGAACCGTATAGGTTTTGGCTCTTCAGTTCTCTTCACCTGATCTAAATGTTGTCGTTGATGTGTTACGGTGTTTCCCGTGCTTGGAAAAGTTGTACATCAGTGTGAGTATTCGTCTTTCTATAAATGTCAGTGACATATGATTTGTTTGACATACGATTAGTCTAGGTATGAATTAGTTTAATATTTGTCTCTTCTTTACTTTTCTAGCGCATGACATTGTTAGACTTGCCTATGAAGGAAAACGTGCAGTATTCTCACCCAACAGGTCAAGTCAGATGCCTTGAGACCCACCTTCAAGAACTAATGATGACGCACTATGAGGGCGATGATCAAGATGTTACTTTTGTCAAGTTCTTTGTTTTGAACGCCAATGTACTAAAGAAAATCAAATTGAGAGTCGCTGAGAAGGTTGGCAAGGGGTGGGTGGCTGATCAATACAGGCTGCTAGAAGTAGGAGCAAAAGCTTTCCAGAAGCTCAGTTGGAGTTCATTCATTGTTATTTTGAGAATTTGGATACCCATGATCTGTCGATTCGGGACCCCTTCATCCGTTATTCTTTGAATGCGGTAGATGCAGTTTCAGAAAAATCACCCTGATGGTTCAATGGCTTTCTCTCTCGACTTCGGTCTAGACCTAAAGAATTATCATCTTCTGCTTATCCTGTTGACATATGATCGAAGATTTGCGTAGTCTTGGTCCAGGTTGTTCTACTTGTAGTGCTCAATAGGGTATGGCATGCACAATTAGTTTACTGCCAAAAGTTGTAACTAGGAAGTACAAGACTGAGCACTGAACTCTTGTTTGTACTGTCTTTGTCTGAGAAAGTATGGATGATACCTAGATGTTCAGTCTCAGTCATCTGTTGAAAGGTTGCTTCTGTATACACAGCAACGAACTCTTGTTTGTACTTGATACCTTGCTAGTCATGATTCTGTCAATGTTGTATGTGTTTCAACTAATCCTCTCTGGTGTGCATTTTAGTTTTATCTAATATGATTATTCTGCATTTCTTGATAATATGGGCAATCATATGGGAAGCTGTAGAGTCAATATTTTAGGAAAGTCTTCTTCATCACTCCCCACTTTTCTGATTCAGCTTTATCAGTTTGCATATCTATTTGATTCCATAGCCAAGTGAACAGAACACTTATGCAGATACAGAGGCTGTTTATAGGTGTCTCATTACAACTTGTGGAGCCTCTGAGGTAAATATAATTCTCTACAGACAACCAGGTGGCAGTGGTCCTACTTTTGATCTCGCACCTCAGTTGCCTCATTTTAGAGCAGTTGGTCTACGCAGCCCAACTTCATCTGCCTTGAGAGTAAATTAGTAATTTATCCTGGAAAACATACATGCTGGTCTAATCTCTGCATATTTATTTGCAGAATATTAACGGAGCTACATTGGTCAAATGTACTGTGCTGGTAATCCATGCAAGTACTCTGCTGACAGCAAGTTCCTAAAGGTGTTTAACCCCATATGCTCACTGCATGTTCGTTTGTATTGTTGTACATTCATATATGTTTCACGTTTAAAGTTATTTATATGTACCACAGTTTGAAAAAATGCAGCCACACTGTCGATTTACCTGTTCACTCAGTTGTCGTGTAAGTTGGAATCATTTGGCATCATATAATTTGTTGTACAACGGGAATAAATCCACAGATTTGTTGAACTGGACAAGAGGGACGAACAGGGGATTTTTTCTAGGTTCCTTTCTTTCAACAGCTACACTTCACCTCTCTCTACTCTTCACTCTTTATCTTTACAGTACAGGTAATATTACATAGACATCCCTGACCTTCTACTGTATTATATACAAGTACTTCCAACACTCCCCCTCAAGATGAGCTGAAAATGTCAACAAGCCTCATCTTGTCACATACATTCTGAAGGCTACAACATTGACACCCTTGGTTAGAACATCAGCAAGTTGATCACCAGATCTTACATATAATATATGTAGCATCCCTTTATCAAGATTCTCTTTTATGAAGTGCCTATCTATTTCAATATGTTTGGTTCTATCATGATGCACTGGATTGTGAACAATGTTGATAGTAGCCTGATTATCGCAGTATAACCGAAGAGGCACACCATTAAAAAGGCGAAGTTCAGACAATAATATTTTTACCCACATCAATTCACATAGACCAGATGCCATTGCTCTAAATTCAGCTTCCGCCGTTGACCTTGCAACCACACTTTGTTTCTTACTCCTCCAACTCACAATGTTTCCACCGACAAACACACAATATCCAGACATGGATTTTCTATCATCTATGTTACCACCCCAATCAGCATCTGAGTAGCCTTCTACTTCCAGATTACCACATCTAGAGAATAGTAAACCCTTGCCAGGACACCCCTTTAAATATTTGAGTATTCTCCATACTGCATCCATACGACTAGTGCAAGGATTGTGCATGTACCTACTAACCACACTTACAGCATAGGCAATGTCAGGTCTTGTGTGGGATAAATAAATCAGGCACCCAACTAACCTTTGGTATTTATATTTATCAACTGATTCGCCTGAATCAGCTTGTATGTGATGATTTTGCTCAATAGGTGTGGATGCAGGTTTACAACTTAACATCCCTGTTTCTGCAAGTAAATCTAACACGTACTTCCTTTGTGATAGAAAGGTACCTTGCACACCGTATGCTACTTCAATGCCGAGAAAGTAGTGTAAGTGTCCTAGGTCTTTCACCTCGAATGACTTCGCCAAATTCTTCTTTTGCTGTCGTATCTCTTCCTCAGCATTTCCTGTAATTATTATATCATCAACATATACAACAAGTATGGCAATCTTTCCTTGAACATGCTTATAGAACAAGGTGTGGTCTGCATTGCTTTGGAGATAACCCCTAGAGCAGATTTCTGTCCTAAACCGCCCAAACCAGGCCCTAGGTGACTGTTTTAAGCCATACAAGGATTTTCTCAGCTTACATACTTTTCCTTTAGTATCCTGAGTATGGAATCCCGGAGGTATCTCCATATAGACTTCCTCTTCCAAATCACCGTGAAGAAAAGCATTTTTTACGTCTAACTGAAATAGTTCCCACTTTAAATTTGTGGCTACAGAAATCAACGTTCTTATGGTGTTCATTTTTGCAACCGGTGCAAAAGTCTCATCGTAGTCTACACCATAAGTCTGGCTGTAACCCTTAGCAACTAGCCTCGCTTTATATCTCTGCACTTTGCCATTTGGTGTATGTTTAATAGTAAAAACCCACTTGCACCCCACTACCTTTTTGTTATCAGGAAGTACAGTTACTTCCCAGGTTCCATTTTTATCAAGTGCTTCCATCTCCTCTATCATTGCTGCCCTCCACTCAGGGTATAACTTTGCCTCTTCCCAATCTTTGGGTATAGGAATAGCAGATTCCATTGTATCAATAAAGGATTTATAACCGGCCCAATTTGTTAATAAGACACGTAGCCAGAAATATCAAATTCCTTAAATTTTGAGGGTAACTCTCCAGCTGTAGTGCGTACTGACTTTCTAAGAGCAATGGGAATATCAAGGTCATCATAAGTAGGAGGAGGATTAACGCTATTTGGTGACGTTGGAGGTGATGTAGATTCAGGAACTCGTGATGAGGAATCTGAAGCCATGTTAGGCTGTTGCTCTTCTTCAGTCTCGTGAGTATCTTGATCAACGTCATGTCTGACATTCTCCTCCCCCTGCTCCGAATGTTGCTCTCCTTCCCTAGAGTTCCTTTCCTCCACGTCATCTTGGCCATCTGATTGAAGTATTCCAGTCACCATTCTTTCTTCACCATCATGCTCTTCATCCCCTAAGTCGTTGGATGAACCTGAGTCACTGGTATCAAATAACTCAGGAAAAACATCAGTTAGATCTGGAGCTTCATGCTCACAAAGAATTTCCTTTCATATGGGCACCAACACTAGTACCCCTTTTGCTTCCCTGAGTACCCAACAAATACACATTTTAAAGCCCTTGGATCAAGCTTCCCCACAGAAGGTCTATGATCCCGCACAAAACACACACACCCAAATACCTTTGGAGGGACAACATATGTATTTTGACCTGTTAAACACTCAATTGGAGTTTTATAACCAAGCACCCTCATTGGCATTCAGTTTATTAGGTACGCCGCTGTTAAGAGAGCCTCACTCCACAAGAATTTGGGCACCTTCATAGTCATCATTAAACATCTTGTTACCTCTAGTAGATGCCTGTTTTTTCGCTCTGCAAGCCCATTTTGCTCTGAAGTACCGGGACATGTGGTCTGATGGATAATACCAAGCTAGATAAATACCCATCAAACTCATTATTCACATATTCAGTGCCATTATCCGTGCGGAGAATTTTAACACAAGCATTATATTGATTTCTGACCAGATTATAGAAATCCTTAAAACATTCATAAACATCATTTTTGTTCTTCAATACATATACCCATGTGGTCCTAGTGCAGCAGTCTATAAAAGTCACAAAGTAACGGTACCCCAAAAAGGAACTGACTCCACTAGGACCCCATACATCAGAGTGTATGATCCAGAAAGGATTTTCACTTCTAATATTACGTGGTACATATGTGCTCCTGGTATGTTTCCCATACTCACAAGCATCACATGATAATCCCTCCTTACTAACCTAATTACACAAGTCTGGATAGAGTTTATTTAAACTTCCAAAAGGAATATGCCCCAAACATCGGTGTAGCATCATGACTTCATCCAAGGAAGAGTATGATACACTGGCTGCTAACCAACCGTGATGCTTCTTCATCTAGGTAATATGGGCCATCACGCATTGTCCCCTTCCCAATCCTTCTTCCAGTCCCAAGATCCTGAAAGAAACACCATGTTGGGAAGAATATAACAACACAATTAAGTTCATTGGTAATTTTGCCCACAGACAATAAATTAATTGGAAAAGATGGGACGTGCAGCACTGTTGATAGAATCATGTCAGGGCCACATGAAACCGTGCCAGATCCTCTGATCTCTTGTGTTGACCCATCAGCTAGTTTTACACGGAGTTTATTAGAACGAGGAGCATAGTTTATAAAGTGTTTGTGTGAACCAGCCATGTGAGTGGAGCTGTGGAGGCACCTGAATCGATTAACCAGGCTGCACCAGTATATTTGAAATTTTGGATTAGAATTATTACCACTTGGAGTTGCTGATGTTGTCGAGGCTTCAACCAGCTCTACTTTTTCCTTCGCTACAGTTTCTCTAAACTTGTGCCACTTTTCCAGCTCCTCGGTACTCATTTGTATGTTAACAGTATGAGATGTATCTTCACTCAACATTGAGCTGTTCGCTCGACCCATAAATCTGCCGCCTCGTCCACGTCCTCCTCCTCGAACAAAATTACCACGACCACAGCCCTTTCCAGACCAGTCTTGTCCTTGTCCTCGACCAGTCCCAATTAGTTGAGGACATGACGAGCGCATGTGTCCCACCAGACCACATTCAAAGCAAGTTCTATCACTTATAGGTACTACTGTCCTCTGTTGATTCCCTATACCAGCAGCAAACCTCACATACCTTCCTTGTGCTATGGTATGTGTTGAAGTTTCCCCTGCTTCCAACTTCAGACTCGTTTCCTCACTAATGATGGCTGAGATTGCCTGCTCCAAGCTTGGTGATTTATCACTGCCATAAATTGCCGCTCTACGATTTTCAAACTTGGGGTTCAGACTGTTCAAAAAATCCCTTACACGCCTCTTCTCCATCCATTTGTTGTATGCTTCTGCACACTTGCTGCAGTCCAGTTTGAGAGGGTCGTAATAATCCATGTCGCTCCACAGACGCTTCAGCTGAGACACATAATCAACCATAGATTTGTCACCTTGTCTCACCTCTTGCAGTTCCTTTTGTAACTTGCATGCAAGCATTTCATTCCCAACACCTGAGAACGTACCCTTCAGTAACCTCCAAATCTCTGAGACATCTTTGATTCTCTCTACTTGATTCGCTATTTGGGGTGAAACTGAACTTAGCAACCAGGCTCGTATAAGAGCATTGGTTGTCTTCCACTTCTGTCCTTCCTTGGTGTTTTCCTCAGCTGGCTTCTCAATCGTTCCAAGCACATATCCCTCAAGCTTCCTGGACACAAGTATAGTTTCTGCATGCTCGGCCCAGCTTCCATAACTATCAGACCCATCCAATTTAACATGGGGCATTTGTAATGGGTGTATTTCCTCTTTATTTTCACCTTCAGACTTTGAGCTCTCCCCCTGTTTGCTAAGTGCATCAAACAATGATTTGTATTTTTCATCCATGGCTTGCAGGACAGACGCAAGTTCACTCACTGTGACCATCGACTGACCGCTCTCTGTTCCAGTCATCCTCCACACGAAGTTTAGCAGAACTCCTTCCTTTCCCAGAACAATTAAACTCTATCGCTGCTTCTGACTACAATCAGCCTTTCACCTGAGCCAAGATACAGGGAACTCACCACTACTGCCGGCTGATTCACCACACGAGCTTGAAGGTGATTCCCTTGATTCCTGATTCGCCGGGTCGACTTGAATCTGCAGGATATACGTCTTCCACCCTGCTCCACTCGTGGACGACCCAAGTCACCACCACACCACCGCACCTGCTTCCGCCACTCACGGCGCCGACTCCGGGAGCTCACTGGCGACCGACGACACTTGAATTGACCTGATGCTCTGATACCATGTTGTACAACGGGAATAAATCCACAGATTTGTTGAACTGGACAAGAGGGACGAACAGGGGATTTTTTCTAGGGTTCCTTTCTTTCAACAGCTACACCTCACCTCTCTCTACTGAGAAAATGAGAAAAAACTACGACATTTGGGGTTGAGTTGCTACGAAACTACCATTTTTAGACAAAATGTCACATAACTACGTTCATTCGGGTCGCATCGAGTGACACATAACACTGATTTTGCAGCTTAAGTGTGTTAACCCAGTTCACAATTTGGACCCACTTCATGTATACGTGGCAAAAAACAAAGAACAGATTAAAAAAGAAAAAGTTAACGCGCCGTGTGTGGCTACCTCGACCCGGCGGCCGCCGCTGCGCGCCTCTCCGGCGAGGTCACCGCCCCCGCACCAGCATGCTGCCACCCTGCGTCTCCGTGGCGCCACTGGTGCCCGGGCTCGTCGCCGCTGCCCCGACCCCGCACCCGGAGCCGCGTCCGTGGCCGCCGCCGGCCGCCCTGACCTCCGGCCGCGCGCGTGGCCGGCCGCCCTAGCCGCCGCTGGCCGCCCCGACTCCTGCCGCGTCCCTGGCGCGCGCACGGCGTGGAGGTGGCCGGATTCGCCCATCCACGCCTCGCCCTGCACGCCTCCAAGCAGGGGCAGCCGCCGCGGGTGTGGGCGCGTCGACCCCGCCGCCGACCACACCCCGCACGCCACCGACGCATCCTGCCCGACCACCTGCTCGGGGCACGGTCACCCTCACGAATCACGCGTGCACCGTGGCGCTGGCCGCGCTCTTGGCCGTGGCGCGCACGCGCCCGCCGTGGTGGTGCGACCGTGCCGTGTGCGAGGCCTACCTCACGTCCTCGTCCGGTCGCGCCGTGGTGGTGGTGCGACCGCCCGCCCGGCCGCGTCCGTGGTCTTCCGCGTGCGGCTCCACCATCCGCTGCGCCGAGCTCGCCTCCTGGAACCCGCCCGTCGGCGCGGGCGCGCCGTCGCCGCTCAACTCGAACGGTATGTTGGGGTAGCGCCCGGCCGGCCTGGAGTGTGAGGAGCGGCCGGAGCGAGTGAAGGTGGTCCGCTCGCCGGTGGTCGGGTCGTCATCGAGCGGCCGTGCGCTCCAGAGGAGCCTCTCGGCCACGCGCTCGCCCATGAGCCGTTCGTGCTAGCTGCCGTGCGTGCCTCGAGCGGCCGTGCGTGCTAGCTGCGCTGCTGCCAGCACGAGTGTACGCTGCTCCTTGTGCACGCGGTGGCACGCTTGGCGGCGCCGACTACGGCGTCCAGCTCGCCGCAATGGGTGTTGGTTTGGGGTAGCCGGGACGGAGGCGAACGCGTTGCAGCTAGCGTTGACTTCCTCCTCTTTTTTAATCTGTTTTTTCGCCACGTGTACCTGACTAGTGGGTCCAAGTTATCAGAAAACATGTTAAACTTGCTAAACGGCCGAATCAGTGCTATGTGTCACGATGCGACCCGAATGAACGTAGTTATGTGACATTTTCCCCAAAAATGGTAGTTTCGTAGCAACTCGACCCCAAATGACGTAGTTTTTTTGTCATTTTCTCCTCTCTACTCTTCACTTTTTATCTTTACAGTACAAGTAATATTACATAAACATCCCTGACCTTCTACTGTATTATATACAAGTACTTCCAACATAATTCCATTAATAAAAAACTTCACATGTAAAGAGACAGAGTCAGCACCTAAAGAAAATATGCAGTCCAAGATGATCCATTGCTGCAGGGAAAATCAAGATAACGGCAGAAAAATCTCAGAAATGAAGATGCTTGTATTCAAGTGAACGAAGTCTTACTGTGAGGGACTGTAAGGGCCTGGGGGTCTAGGTACAGCAAGTGCATAAATCAAATTTCATTGCTCGTGGTCATACAAAACCTTTTGGTTGCCTCCTCGTTTCCCGTTGGTTCATACAAAACCAACTGGGTTTCTCAGTTTTTGCTAAGGGGGGTTGGAACTTGCATTGCACTAGCATCTAAGTTTCTGAACCATGAAACACGGATTCATGCAGAGCAAATGTTGGTCAGCCCTCTGCAAGGAATCCAAGTTCCATACAGTTGTAGTGTCATGATGTTTGTGCATTTCAATACAGCTCAAGAGTACCTTCTGCTCAGGTAGACTTCAACAATTCTGATTATGTTCTGGGAACAGGTCACTGTTGTGTACGTAGCATTAAAATTATCTCTTCTGCAGGGTACATCTGATGAGGTTGTGTCTGTTCTCATGGGAGAAGATGCTGGGAACTGTTCAAAGTGTATTATGACTTATGAGCCTGAGGGTGAAAGCAAAGTGGCCCTAAATTTTAGTAGGGGATAGGGAGTCTGGTAGAGTGGGTTTAGTCCCTAAAAAAGCAGTTTTAGAAGGCTAGGGGAAATTTAGTGTCTGCTAGAGTTGCCCTTATTTCTGAGTTATCTCGCCAACTTTTTGGAGCATCGACCTCTGCGCATGTTTTTCATGGTCGACCATGTTGAATGGTTGCTTTGCAGAGGAGGTTGATATCAGAAGATGGTGTTGTGTTTTGCCTTGTTTTGTAATTTGTAGACATGCTTGATGCATGAATATTGTGCTGTCCTCTGCCTAATCTATTTCTACTCTAAAGATCCTTTGTAATTTCTTATGCAGACAAGTTTAGTTTACTGCCAAAAATTGTGTCCGGAATCTAGTAAACCGAACATCAAACTGCAGTTTCCCTGTTCTTCATCAAGCCAGACTAATGCCTTCTGTCTGAAATGGAAGTACAGGGAAACTATGGCACTAGTGAAGTAAACTATGGCATTAGTCCTGATGAAGTAAACTATGGCATTAGTGAGTTTCCACTGTATCCTAAACGACGTGTGTATGTAAATTGAGTTTATACTTGTAGGGTGCCCACGGTTATATCCTGCCATACTTAGCGCTTGATCTCTTGCCTATAATCAGGCCATTATGGTTAGGATATAACCGAATATCCTAGATGTATTCGGTTTGCCTAACAGACTTGTAGGCTTGTTGCATATATATACTTTTTTCGCTTCTGATTAAGGGAAACTCGGTTTGAAACAATTATTTTCTTTTTTCTGTCAATTACACGACACACCTTTTTTTTGCGTAAGCAGGAAAAATCAGCCGAGCCAATTCGAAATTAGCAAGCAAATCAGTCTCTGACTCAAAAAGATACCGCACTCATTTGCGCCCGTAGCTTTTTTACTTATATTATTTTGTTGTTTGTCTCTTGATGTACATAAGTATGGTAATTTCCATGCTTAGGCCTAAGAACCGCAGTGCTTATTCTTTGATCTGTTGTAGTATAACATATAACTGCATGATGTTTACTAACAAGATATATTTTTTCTATATTTTTGCAGCCAATATGCTTTCACATTGTTTTGGGGCCTACCATTTGCATGACATGGTATGTAACATAGCATCTGGATATAAATTATCTAAAACTTAATTAGGATAAGTCAATGGTTTTAACCGAATAATCCACGGAAGAAATACCAAAAAGTCTAAACTAATATAGCACATTTAGTAGTTCGTTAGTTGTGAACTTCGTCCGCCAATTGTTGGTGGTACAGGTCATGTTCATTGAGTTTTGAATTTCTATGTAAGTATTTAGGCAATTTATTCCTAATTAATCATAGCAATATTTTGCCTTCCAAGGAAGTATATACTATATTGTATCCTGTATAGACGTATTCATAAAAATATAATGTTGAAGACAATTCTAGTAATTTTTACCTAATAAGGCACTACCTTGGAAATAATTGACCATATTATCAACAAAATTCAGATCATTGGCTTTTTTTTTCTTGGCTTTAAGGAGGCGGATGGAGGAGAAGCTGAAGATGTGCACCGTGCCCGGATGATCAAAGAGGATCTTGCACACGGTTGAGAAGCGCTTAAAATCGTTGGTGCAGAGCTCATCCGCGTCGAGGTTGAGAGGCGTCAAGCGTTAGAGGGGTCGCCACCGTCGGGCGATGGCCTGTGTGCTGGAGCTGACCTTGGTGCCGTGGGGAGGAGCGAAATAATGGTGGTTAGGATGGCATCGGTAAGGTTGCTGATGAGATCACCGTGGCTGGTGATATCGCCGTCGACTGTCTACCTGAGACTGTCCCTTGACCCGCGGGTCTGACACAAGGTTAGAATCGAGCTCTTCCAAAGTGGACGTTTGTATGATGCGCGCCTCTTGACCTTCTTCTGCTTAACCGCGGGCAGTTCCACCGCCTTCTTCTTCATATCCGGCCATTATCTACTCCGCTCTGAAACAAAAAATATGGTAAATGATATGGTAAGGTAAAAAATCTGACCAGATCTTTAAATCTCTAGGCCTTATGGTAACTCGAAATTGTTACTTTGTTGCCATTGAGACGAGAAGACAGGCCCACGAGAATTATCTTTACGTAAAGGCCCACAACTTCCATAGAGTTGAAAAGCCCAACACATCTGTATCTATGTGGTTTTCTTGGCCTCCATAAGACTGCTCATTCGTCGTTCTCATTTTTCCTCTTTCTTAATAAAGAACAAAATTCCTGGAAGAAGACTGGCCTCCTAATAATTATCATTTTTGCCTTCCACCTAGATTTATTTCCTGTTCGTTCACTGTACATGTACGTCATCTACTCGTTCACTGTACATGTAACACTGTTCAGGGCGATGTGCCATCTGATGTTTCTTGTTTCTGCAGGTATTGCTGTGGCCTCTAGGATCTAGCTAGGTTTTTTTGTCTGTGCTAATCCATTTACAAGAAGCATCAATTGTATCTGCCATTGAGATGTTCATATCTGTCATTGAGATGCTCATGAGTTTGGCCATTCAAGCCATGCCTTCCTGATACATCATGCATACAGCACAGACAGAGTCTCTGTGCTTTCTACTCGATAATACTGCTTGTACCATTAGTCAAGAATCAACGCTCAAAAGTGAGGTGTCAACTTTCTTGTAATCAGTGACATATTTCAGATCTCCCGCTAAGTTCTCAAAAAAAAAAAAGGCGAGCTATTAATATATTTCAGAGTCTAGTCTGCAAAGTTTGTATGGGCAACTGATTTCGTGATGGGTTAGGTGTAACAATGTAGCACTTTGCTGGTTCTGACTTCTGTCATACTGCATCCTATTCAAAGCAGCTAAACAAGCAGAATAGATAGACGAACTTTAAGAACAGACTGATTGGCTAAATTCATGTGCGTGTACATTATCTGGACAAATTTCTCTGGGGAATCTGTTTCGAGACCTCACGGTTCACTATATTAACTTGCCCGTATCTACAAATCGCAAAATATAGTATATCAGAAGGAATTAGATACGCGAAGATATGAAACTGTTACCACTTTGGTGATGGAGTTCACTAGTGTAGTGGATAATCAAAAAGCAGCAAATCATAATTTAGACATGTGATTACCAATAAGTTTGTACACATTCTAACTTTGGTCATCCCGAGTTGATCGTAAGTCTCTCGTGCATGACAGTGAGCAAGGCCTTTTACACTTTCATATGGTCTCCCCGGAATTTGGTTCACCCGAGGGAGGTATCATTCGACGGTGGCTAATGACTAGTACAATGCACTAATGGAGATGTGGAGAGTCAGATTCGAGGTATAAAGTGCAAAGTACATCACTTTTGGAATGATTTGCTCAATCCTCCTTCCAAAGGAGACAAATAAGTCCGCGTGTTTCAAAATTCCTCGCGGTTGTTAGAAAGCAGTAGGAAGTCACATATCATGGATATTAGTAGCATTGCTGGTTTAGTAAGATTTGACGAAAGTAAAAGGAGATTCTGAACTTCATTGTCAACATGTACATGTTATCTTCTTCCAAGTTAAGTTGGGAATAGCAATATGTAGTTAGACATTTAGACAATGAGGAACTGAGATCAGAAAATATTGGTGATTATGGCCAATAATTTCCAAGCTAGTGCCTTACTGGGTAGTACAACTTACTAGTAGCGTTGTCTTAATTAAAGGTGGTGTCAACATTATGTTTTATGAATACGTTTGGCCTTCTTATGCCAAGACTAACTCTGAATTTTGATCAAATTCCAGATGAAATGCGAACTGTTTAAGAACAGAAACCTACAGCCATGATCCAACTTATGAGCACCCAATGATTTTCCAAATCCCATCTTAACTTTCGCCGAAGTAGGCGCATCTCATGAACATTTCTCTGTCAGTCAAATGTGTCGGAGTGCCATATATCGTGGCACAAATATATATTGTTAGCGATCTTCCTAGTGCTGCATGACGATTGACGACTGAAATAGCATCGGGAGAAAGCAACGATCTGGCAACTACCTGATGCTGAATGGCTCTACTCGGTACGAGAGGGCACGCAGAAGAAATTGGGCATCCTCTTTTTTTTCAGATAGCCAGCTCCTTTCCGAAGAATCTAGCCCATCGTAAAGAATGACTTCACGTGGCACGAGAGGCCAGATTATTCAGGTTTATGTGGCGAAGAGTTACTCATGATTACATTACACGTGCTTCTTGTCTACTACTTCTGGTTAGTGCGCACTGAAGCGGCAGTTGTCAAGTTGAGACTCTGCTTCTCCTTGGACACAACTGAACATTGGGGGCGCATGCAAAAAACTTCGACTGTGTTCCTGAAACTAGGACACTCAGGTGCATGTGAGTATATCATCAGGGATTCAGGGTGCGTGATCCAGGCCCTGACATCTCGACGGCGACTGGACTCAACTGGAAGTTGGACCTATGTGCTTCACGTGAGCAAACAACGAAGGACCAAGATCCATCCCAGCAAACATGGCTGCATCTGCATGCACTCCAGTTCAGTCGAATGCCGACATGCGCCATCTTTATGGCTGATTTACTGATTATTATTCAGGTTGCATACAGATTGGGGAGAACTTGGGATTCACTTCTTGGTCACCACGCGGTAAAAGTGAAGAGCTGATGGAGGCGTATCCACCATCGATGGTGACAAGTCACAGCCGTGGCGTTGGCTTTGTGCTGCACAGGCTACGCCTGCCTCTGTAAACGACTTCCCCAGAAGCGGGCGCCGAGCTCTCGCGCGATATGGACGACGCACCGGTGGGCGGTGGTGCCGACTGCCGACGTGCCGTGCCCGTGCATATGGTGGTGGCCGTGGTGGGTATGTGCTGGGTAATCTGAATCCAACGCGGCCACCTTTTACCGGTTTGCTCCTTGAAAAAGGGACGAGGAGTTCTACTGTTAGACGCCAGGTTCAGGGAAACTAGATTTTTGGTAATCTGCTGCCACTTTGAAAGGCACCTTTCGTCTTAGCTCGAAATGATAGGCTGAAAGGCACCTCCTGCTACGGAGCTAACACATGTCCGGGCTCTGGAATTGAAGCACCTTTCATGGCATAGCGAAATGCAGAGTTCTTCCTTTCCTGGAATCTAAGAGTTGGAATTGTGTCGGGATCAAAAAACTAATACTGTCATTGTCTAACAATTGTAGTATTGTACTATCATCTTTTGTTTGGTTGTTGTCATGCTACGAGTTCCGAGTATAGGTATTCACCTACCGATGCATTTCAGTTCAAAGTTTGAACCATGTGCTATAGCTAGCAGTTTGTGCACATTGTGGAAAATGGCGATTCTGGCAGAAATTTCGGCACAAAATGACAGCATGCTGAATTTTCTTTTCGATATGACCATTTTTCTCGACGTTCTTCGTGCCGATGTTGAGATTGCACTGCTCAACACCGCGACCAACATCGTTGCATGAGGTGCCGAGCCGAGATGGCGCTCGGGATCGCTGCCCCACCCGATTTGAATAATTTCCACATCGTGCCCGAACTCAATGCCATGACTCGTGACATTGAGCTTTAATACATAAAATCGCGTTGGCACTCCTCCCATCTGCCTACTCTTATGCCCTGAGTCGCCTCCTTCCTTCCAACCACAATAGCACCCACCCCCACCACCCAGGCACCAACAAAACCCTCTTTCTCCCACATACTTAATTCTTTTTGTTAGAGTTAGATTATTTTTTTCGATAAAGGGATCTTTATTACTTAAAGGGTTTTTAAGTATTAGACCCAGACTCTGCATAACTAAGATGCACACAGCCGACATGAGTTTAAAAGTACGAAACAAAAAAGGCGAATTACATATCATAATGAGAAATTGTAAAAACGCCTATGAAGGTGGAGGGCTAATCCGCAAATTATGCTGTCATCCATGTTGGGATAAAAAGTCTTTCGCCGTATCCTCCAGTCTTGTACACACCTCCGTAAACAGGTCTCGATGCTCCACACGTTGCAACTGAGACCATAGACGGAGCGTAGTTGTAATCCTGTAGATAACCAGAGAAGAATTTTTATCATTAAAAACATTGTCATTTCTACACAGCCAAAACGACCATATTACGGCAAGCGCTGCCACCCTAATAAGTTGTTTAAACCTATAATCCACCCCATTCAGCCAATTGCCAAAGATATTAGCAACGCTTTTTGGTGGGTATAAGGTAGAACCTATCTGGATGATTGATCATATAGAACTAGCAAATTTGCACTCGAAGAATAAGTGTTTGATAGTCTCGCCCTTATGACAGAAGACACACTTTTTACTTTCATGCCAATTATGTTTTGTAAGGTTGTCTCTAGTAAGAATTACTCCTCGACGAAGATATCACGCAAAGACCTTGTTTTTTAGTGGAATCTTCATCTACCAGATTTTCTTATTATTATCTACTGGCACGTTCGGTTGGACTAAAGCGTTATACATAGAGTCCACAGAGAATTTGCCACTCTTGTGTAAATTGCAACGGAACTCGTCGGTCCCTTGCGTCAAATTGACGAAAGCTAGGCGTTGTATAAGGCTGGATATTGTTCTCGGAGTGAGATAGTGCCTAGCCACCTATCCTCCCAAAATCTTATCTCTAAACCATCCATAATGGAGAAAGAACCATATGGAAAGAAGAATTTCTTCGTAGCCATTAGACCAGCCCAAAAATACGAATCACCTGGTTTCCAAGAAACCTGTGATACCGCACTTGAGCTAATATACTTTCTCCTTAGGAGAGTTTGCCAAACCCCATCTTCGGTAAGAAACTTAAACAACTATTTACCAAGAAGGGCTCTATTCTTAACCTCAAGGTCATGAATCCCCAGACCACCGTGATCTTTGGGGCGGCACACTACATCCCATTTTGCCAGTCGATATTTCTTTTTCTCACCGTCCCCTTGACAAAAGAATCTTGATCGAAAATAATCCAATCGATGCAAGACTCCCTTTGGTAACTCGAAGAAGGAAATCATATACAGTACCATGTTACTTAGAACATAATTTATGAGAACCAATCTACCACACAGGGAAAGTAGTTTTCCTTTCCAACTACTCAGTCTCTTTTATAGCATTTCCTCGACATGCTTCCATTGAGCAATCGTAAGCCTTCTTAAATGAATCGGAATGCCTAGATAGCTTATTGGAAACTGACCTTGCCCACAACCAAATAACTCAGCATACTGGGTGGCATCGTCCTGGGCATCGCCAAAATAAAACAATTCACTCTTATGGAAGTTAATCTTTAGACCGAAAAGTTGCTCGAACGCTGATAAAATTAATTTCAGGTTTCTCGCTTTTTCCATAAAATGAATCGTATCATCAGCATATTGAAGAATAGATAACCCTCCATCCACTAGATGCAGGACTACACCTTCAATCAGTTTTGCACGCTAGATGATTATGGCTAGCATATCTTCAACTATATTAAACAATATAGGTGATAATGGATCGCCTTGTCGTAATCCTTTTTTCGTTTTGAAGTATCGACCAACGTCATCATTGACTTTGATGGCAACATTACCTCCGGAAATGAAATTATGAATCATCGCACGCCACTCATCAGAAAAACCCTTTCATTCTGAGTATTTGCTGGAGGAAAAACCACTTGACTTTATCATAAGCCTTTTCAAAGTCGATCTTTAGAATTACCCCGTTAAGTTTTTTCCGATGCAGCTCGTGAACTGTTTCATGTAAAACCACAAACCCATCAAGGATATTGCAACCTTGCATAAAAACCGTCTGATTCGGACGCACAACGTGATTAGCCACATAATTTAGCCTAATAGTAGCGGTTTTGGTGAATATTTTGAAGCTAACATTAAGAAGACAGATTGGCCTATATTGTTGGATCCTTTCTGTTTCATTAACCTTTGGCAGCAAAATTATCTCCCCAAAATTTAGGCGAAATAGTTCAAGTTGTCCAGCATGAATCGCATGGAATAACTCGAGCAGGTCCGCTTTGATTATCTCCCAGAAGTTCTGATAAAACTCAGCAGGGAAACCATCCGGACCTGGGGATTTGTTGTGTTCCACTTGGAAGACCGCCTTTTTAAGCTCCTCCTCAGAATACTGAGCAGTAAGGTGAGCGTTCTCCGCATCCGAAACTTGCGGGATATCATCTGTTCGAGATTCATCCAACGAGAAATCACTCTCATCTGGCTTACCGAACAGATTCTTATAGTAGTTCGTGATGTATGATTTGAGTTGCTCATGGCCTTCAATCATGCCCTCATCTTGATTAAGAGAGTGAATGAGTTTCTTTCGATGTCTGCCATTAGCCAGACTATGAAAGTATCTCGTATTCGAATCTCCCTCTAAAATGAATTGGGCTTTTGATCGTTGGTACCATTTAAGCTCCTCTTCACGAAGTAGACTGGCCATCTCCGCGTTTGATTGGTTTTTCAACTAAATCACTTGCGTGGATAACGGTCGCATCTCAGCAAAATCCTCCAATTCATCAATAATAGATGATAAGCAAAACTTTTCCTTTTTCAGTTGGCCAACCATATGTCTAGCCCAACCAAACAGGTGTTTATGCACAGCGCGTATTTTGTTATTCCACCTTTGGATCGGGTTATGACCAATAACCGGCCTTTCCCATACCTTTTTTACCATATCATAGAATCCCTCCCGATGTAACCAACCCAATTCAAATTTGAACTGGCGTTTACATAACAGTCTCGGTGTCCCAGTGGTTAATAGTATGGGGGCATGATCTGACAATGCCTCGATACGCTCAAATGCTCGTACTGAGACCATTGGAAATTTAGATTCCCAATCTTAGTCCATCAGTACCCGGTCAAACTTTTCGTATGTCGGCTTTGGGAGGCTATTTGCCCAAGTGAACTGCCTCCCAATCATAGTTACCTCTCATAAGCCAAGGCTATCAATGACAGCGTTGAATAATAGAGGCCACTTGTTGTCAAATCTACCCCTGCTCTTCTCATGCGCGAACCTCAACAAAGTGAAATCGCCACCTATAATTATAGGGTATGGATTATCTTTTGCAAGGTTTACCAACTCACGAAGAAAAGCAGGTTTATTTTCGTCCTGAGCTGCACCATACACGGTGACAAGACTCCATGTGAAATTGTTAGCTTTGTTGTGGATGTGGAACTTTATATGAAAGTCACCCTCCGAACTAGCCAACACATCCATGGTGTCTTTTCTTACACCGAGTAATAAACCCCCAGACCTACCACGTGGCGGACGAGATACCCATGTGAATTCTACACCACCAGATAGGCGATTAAGTAGACTCGCAGAGAAATCTCGTTTACCAGTTTCCAAAATGCCCACAAAATCCAATCTATGATCCCTAATAGAATTAGCCATATGTACATGTTTAGCCAAGTCACGAAGACCTCTGCTATTCTCGAACATGCCATTCATTGGGAAACAATTGGAGATGCGGACAACTTCGCCGTTTTACGTGGCGTTTTTTTTATATTTTTTAGAGGAGTTTGCGTTAGATTTACGGTCGGACGCTTTCAGGTCATAAAATGAGCTGAGCATCGCCTCATCCAAGCCACCCTCCGTTACATCCCCAACTAGATGTGAGAGGAGCTGGACATCAATTGTGTCATGCATAGCCTACATATTTTCCCGTTTAAAAAGGGGCTTCATGCATATTTACCTCACGTAAATGTATATATGTACTGGCATTAGGCCGTGGAGAATACAAGTTGTTTGGTCCTAACATGGTATCAGAAACCCCTTTTTCTGCATGCGCATTTCCATTCGTGTCGCCGCCGTTTTTTTGGCAGTCGCTGATTCTCCGTTATCCCAAACCGGTTCCAGATCATGGTATACCGAAGGCTAAGGAACCCTCTGGATCGGCTCACATCCTTCAGATCGGTCGCCTCCATACCAAAGCTTTTTCAGTGTCATTTTCTAAATCGATGGGGATGACGGTCTGGCCCATGTCGCCTCCTGACAGTTGGCGGACGAAATTTGTTGGAGGTTTGGTGGCGGCGGCGCTAAGCGGCAAGGTGTGTCTCGCAGCCATCTGTAATTGGCGGGTGGTCTTGCCGCTGGCGGAATGGGAACTTCCCGAGGACGCGTTCGTTTGGGACCGACATGTCGAGCAGGAGTACAAGTACCTACTCCACATTTTTTCCCCGCGATTGCTCGCCTCCGATGGAGTGGTTTTTGTCGGTCGATGACCTCTCCCATTCTCCCGCCAACTCCTCCGACCCCGACACTACGCATAAATCTAACGAGATGTGTGTGCGGTAGCCGAGAGAGGTGGGCAGCCTGTCACTGGAGGAGGAGGAGTTCGGGAGGGGCCAGGTATTGTCCCGATGTGCATATGGCAATTGAATCGTCCCTCGCACCGCCACCTCCACCGCCGTCTCCCACCTTGTCAACTACTGTACCATGCCAGCTGCATCGGTGTTCATCATCGAATTTGATAAAGAGTAGGGTTAAAAACCCTATTTTTAATTTCATTTAAGTTTGTATTTATGTAACATTTTAATATGTTTGGATTGTACTTGTGAAACTTTTATGCCAAGTTTATATTTTAATTCATGCGTATGTTGTTTAGGTTAATTGTAAGTTAGAATGGAAAATGTCAGTTTCTTTTCCTCAGTTTATTGTTCCTTTAAAAATATTTAAAATGAGAGCGCCGCTGGGTAGCCAACCCTGATACGCCGATAACATGTGACAGCGCTTCCAATAACTACTATAGATCATGGTTATCGGATCGGAAGTGCCGCCAGTGATGTTCTTATCGAATTAGGCTTTGTAATAGCAGGCGTATTCAGCGATTAAAGCGACTCGTCGGTCGTCACACATCAGTCACCACATTTGGCTAAGATCTGTCCATGGATCGCAAACTCGGTACATGCGCACACGCGGAATACCTCTGGTTGGTCGTACACCCTTAGGCCTTGTTTACTCCAAAGGTATTTTAGGGAATGTGAAGAGTGGGGATGGGAGGGTATTTGGTGAACACTCAATCCCCACAAATACTCTTCCCCTACAATACACTAGCATGGACTAGAGTTTTTGTGTTAGGCAAAAATGAGAGGGTTGGTAGGGGATATTTGGGGATTATCCCCTCCCATCGCCTAAAATACACTAGAAGTAAACAAACTAGTGGGGATTTTCCGGGATCCGGAATAATCCCCTCCTATCCCCTAAAATACACTAGAGGTAAACAATGTTTTACGCTAACACCACATGAGATGAGCATCAGCAATCGGTTGCTTGTACAATTTGATCCTGCGATCAATGAGATAATCCTCGTCTAATAGTTAAACCTTCATCCAACACAGCATTAGACTACCTATAGTGGGAGTAACTTCACTAGTAACATAGATTCCACCTAAGCAAAAAATTCTAATGAGGAGAGATGCAAATAGATTAACTTAGCTAGTTACTTGTAACACTAGTAATATCACACTTTTCAAGAAAAAATGAGTCTATAGAGTAATAAATGAGACCATATATGACACCACCTCTATGTTATTTTGCACTATGAGGGTAGTAGCATAGTCTAGTAATATGTATATGTTACTAGTTGAAGTTACTCCCCACTATGGCTAGTCTTAGGCTCCGTGCACAGATAAACAACGCTCCATTTTCGCCTAATCCATTGGGGTGACTCGGGACGCGGCGAATGGAGTGTGCACGAATCCGTGGTTGATTGGTGCTTGCAGATTCGTGCACCATTTGTCTGGAGATAGCTCGAGCCAGATGTCAGTCCTATGAAAATGCAACTTCATACCTAGTTGGAGACCCCGCTTATCGGGAACGTCCAACTGTTTTAAACTTCGTGTACAAAGTATTAACGATTTTTTAAAAATCAGTACATCATCAATAATTCGGAATTTTTTTAATTCATATACTAACAAGAAAATTTTCAGACATGCATTACCAAAGGTAATAAAACCACGCATTAAAACGATCTTTTTTATTAATACACCAGTTAGTAGTCATATACTGTACTACTTCGTTAGATGCAAATCCGACAGTCATCCGTCCCACTTGCATCAGCAATCGCGTCACATGCAGTCTACATACAGAACCGCCTCGGGCACCCCACGTCGGCGAGCGCACCGTCTATATAACCGCCATGCGTGAGGACTGAGGAGTAACTGACACGCTCACACAAACACAAACACATCCTTCCTTCGCATAGCCACCCTGCACACTCCGTCTTCATCTTGGTCTCTGCCGCTAACACAACCCAAAATTAGGCGTGAGAAAGATCAGCCACACACCAAAGCAGAAGCACTCCCGACTGGACCGCGCGCGCTCGGCTCGATCTCACTACTGGTTTCCATTCCATTCCTCCCCATTGCCAACTGCCGTCCGGATCGATCAAATGGGGACGGCGTCCGGCGACGACGACCGCCACATGACGCACCACGGGGTGAACCTCACGGCGCGGCGGCCCTTCGTGGAGGCGCTGCGGTCGGGCCTCGGGGAGACCTTCTTCCCCGACGACCCCTTCCGCGGTTTCGGCGCGCTCCCGCCCAAGGCCCGGGCCTGGGGCGTGCTCAAGTACTTCGTGCCGGCGCTCGAGTGGGTGCCGCGCTACGGCCTCGACAAGTTCAAGTATGACCTCCTCGCCGGCGTCACCATCGCCAGCCTCGCCATCCCGCAGGGGATCAGCTACGCGCGCCTCGCCAACCTCCCGCCCATCATCGGACTCTGTACGTCCTTCTTCTTCCCCTGACGCACGCGCGGAGACGGTTGAGATTAATTTGGAGGTACGCGCGCGGTTGCGTCGCATGCATGAGCACCAGTTAATCGATCGTGCATCGTGTTTCTTCCAGATTCCAGTTTCGTGCCGCCGTTGCTGTACGCGGTCTTCGGGAGCTCCAACAACCTGGCGGTAGGCACCGTGGCGGCGGCGTCGCTCATGCTCGCCTCCATCATCGAGGACGAGGTGCTGCCGGAGGACAACCCGGAGCGCTACTTGCAGCTCTTCTACACCTCCGCCTTCTTTACCGGAGTCTTCCAGACCGCCTTAGGCGTCTTCAGGTATATCTGTACCTAAACTTCCCTGATTCGTTCTTTGTTTCTTAATTAAATATGTTCAGTTGTATAGTCGCCCGCAAGCTTTTTAACTCTCGACTTTGGTTGGTGAAGATTAGGGCTAATAGTGGATTTCCTGTCGCGGTCCACCATCACCGGCTTCATGGGCGGCACGGCCATGATCATCATAATGCAGCAGCTCAAAGGGCTCCTGGGGATGAAGCATTTCACCCCCAAGACCGATCTCATATCCGTCGTGGGCTCTGTCTTCCATTACAGGCACGAGGTGAGCCGGAATTGCTTTTTCCCCGTCATCCATCTTACGTCGTACGCAAGTTTCTGTTCTGCCGGCCGGCACTGGAGAAGGAGGACTCCTTCTTTGCTTCTTCCCTTTTTTTTCTGGCCTTTCTAGAGTTTTTGTTCAATTTTAATTGTCCCAGTTTCTTGATGCGAAATGGATCGAGGTACTAACTGCCACAAGTAGCATGCAGCCGCACGCTAAGAACTAGAATGGCGGGACTACTGCCAGGAGAAGGGGGTTGCTCTACTTCTCCGAGGAATAACCGTCTAGGACGTCCACAGTTTTTTTTTAATCATTTGGAATAACCATGTAAGAATTTCCCTGAGGAATAACCCTGGAGGAAGAAAAGAAATAAGGTCCTTGGAAATATTTTCTCCCAACAACTAGGAATTCTTCGAATTTAAAAGTTAGTTGGATAATCTGAGGTCCAATCTTTTTTTTGCGGGAAACCGCCGATATTACAGCAAGACTTTTACAGAAAAGACCTCCACAAAGCTCAAAATTACAACCAGGTCCTCCTGTAGAACAAGAACAGGGCAACCACCGCAGAGCAACACGTTCCGGCGACGCGCCGCCGCCACATCTTCACGAACGCCTTGGAGACGAAGATGACCCCAGGCAGACGGGAAGTCACCGGTCCTCGAGTTCCGAAGAACCTCCATCTTGCGCTGCTTGTCGCCGTGCACCCTTGCTGCCGCATCGACTGCTTCAAACTAATCTGAGGTCCAATCTAATGGAACAAAATAAGAGTCCATCAATTAATGATGTACAAACATACAAACAACATTATACTCCCTCTGTCCACAAAAGGATGTCTCAACTTATCCCAAATTTACATGTATTTATACACTAAAATATGTCTACATACATGCAAATTTAGATAAAGTTAAGACATCATTTTATGAACGGAGGTAGTAGTATTTTGCGGTCAGAGGAACTTGTCGGAATAAGAAAAGACCCAATGATTCATGTACATAGTCAGGGGCGGAGCCAGGCCCCGGGCAGTCCTGGCCGTGGCCCAGAATTCCTTTGGAGCACTGTAGCGTTTGGCACTGTTTGACCCATGTACTGTAGCGTTTTCGACACTGTTCGGCCATTTGGCCTGGGGCCTGGCCCAAACCTGGCTCCGCCGCTGTACATAGTACAAGTGGCCTACGTCTAGGAAATGTCGTGCTCGTTTTGGACTGACCCGTGGCTATTTTCATGGTCGTCACTGATTATGATAGTGTGAGCCATGCCCATCTGTCGTTTAGTAGTACTACGTTCTTGCTTTTGAAAGGAATGATTTCTGATGGTAACTGCAGCTATGAGATTCTGAACTGAACTATCTATATCCTCTTTGTTTTCTGGTAGTGGAAATGGCAGAGTGCAGTTCTGGGCATATGCTTCATCTTGTTCTTGCTCTCGAGTAAGCATCTGGTAAGTGGGGATTTAATTACACGAAGGAATCTAGTCAAAACTCAAAAGTAAGCCACTCCTGTTGTTCATTTTATTTACGGTTGCTGATTTGCGAAAATTCCAGAGAAACAAAATGCCACATTTGTTCTGGGTGTCGGCAATTGCTCCTTTCATGCTTGTCGTCGTCGGAGGCGTCTTTGCTTTCCTTGTCAAGGGAGAGGAGCATGGCATCCCAATTGTAAGTGCTCCTCATTTTCTTCTTTGCTCTTCAGACTTCAGAGCAGCGTTTTGTTTTAGTGCCTTCCTGCCTGACTACACGATGATTTCGTTCTTCCCTGCATGAAAACAGGTTGGTGACCTGAAGAAAGGGATCAATCCTATCTCCATTTCACAGTTAGCGTTCGATACCAAGGACCTGGAGATTGCTATGAAAGCAGGTCTTTTGTCTGGGATCCTAGCACTCGCGGTACGACCGGGATTTTTGACTCTCTGCTCGTTAGTAATCATCCACCGCGGAAAGTGTTTCTCATACACGTATATATATGTGTGTGTTGACTGTTCTCAGGAAGGAATAGCCGTGGGACGAAGCTTGGCCATGATCAAGGACGAACAGATCGACGGCAACAAGGAGATGATCGCGTTCGGCATGATGAACATCGTGGGTTCTTTCACGTCCTGTTACCTCACGACAGGTACACACGATTGGCCAGCCTCTGCAGATTCTGTCCGTTATATTCTGTCTGAATCTTTGATTGCTGAACGCGTTTGGTTGGTTTACGTTGCAGGGCCGTTCTCGAAGTCGGCCGTGAACTTCGACGCCGGGTGCAAGACGCCCATGTCCAACGTGGTGATGTCGGTGTGCATACTGATGGTGCTGCTGTTCCTGGCTCCTCTGTTCAAGTACACCCCGCTGGTGGCACTCTCTTCCATCATTGTCGTCGCCATGATCGGGCTAATCAAGGTCAAGGAGTTCGTCACCTCTACAAGATCGACAAGTTCGACTTCTGCATCTGCATGGTGGCTTTCGTGGGCGTCGTCTTCTTCACCATGGTCATAGGCCTTAGCGCATCAGTAAGACTCGTCTCATGCCCCTGCTCTCTACTTAGCTACTGACCATGTAATATATGTCTCTCTGCACAATGGTTATGTGCTGATATGCATTTGCAGGTAGGCTTGTCAGTACTGAGGGCACTGTTGTACGTGGCTAGGCCTGCAACTTGCAAGCTCGGAAGCATAGCGGGGACCGAGATCTTCCGCGACATAAAGCAATACCCGCATGCCAAGAGCTTCCCCAACATCCTCATCTTGGAGCTGGGTTCTCCTATATATTTCGTCAACGCGGGATACTTGCGAGAAAGGTGAAGGCACCACGCGTGATAAGTGATAACACAGACTATGTTACAGTTAGGGTTTTGGATCTTATCATGTCTTGAGATGTTGATTACAACCGTGCCTCTTGTAGGATTTTGAGATGGGTGGAAGACGAAGAGAAGATCTGCAAGGAGCACGGACAAGATTTGCAATACCTGATTCTTGATCTTGGTGGTACTACCAAATTAACATTTAACCCTCCCATTTCAGATATTTTGTTTCAGTCCCATAACTGATCCTACGGAGCTCAGTTCACCAAGCTTTTAACTTGACATACATGAACAATGCAGGTGTGACTTCTATCGACAACTCGGGGATAGGGATGCTAGGAGAAGTTCAAACGAGCCTAGACCGGAGAGGGATCAGGGTAAGCCAAACGATCAATTCTAAAAATCACTAAGTGTCTGCTACTTTTGACCCCCCATGTTCTGATCATTGCAGATAGCCCTGACAAATCCGAGGCTACAGGTGACGGAGAAGCTGGTGCTCTCTGGGTACATCAAGGACCACTTAGGTGAGGAGAGCGTGTTCCTGAGCGTCAAGGACGCCATCACGTCGTGCCGGTATGCGCTGCAGAGGTCCACGAGCAAGGAAGGAGGAAGCCAAGTATAGTGATTTAGGAGGTGTAGCAGCTGTAGATATTGTGGTGTGTGGCAGGCAGGCAGGAAGAAGATGCATGCGCGTCCACTTGGCAGGCAGGTAGGATGAAGGATGAGTATAGAAGATTCAGGGCTGCTAACTGTTTACGAAACGATTCCGCCGCATGGATTGGGTGCCTGGATGGTCTCTGCAAGTGCTGAAAGCTGTATGGGGAATTCAGGATTCAGGGTAGGTTCAGGGTCGGGGATAAAGTAGTGAGAGGCGGCCGGAAGAAGTGCTCTCGTGTAGTCGTGTGTATAGACCAATTTAGATTTTTCTGAGGTCACAGCGAACCTCGCTGATTTGCTTGTATCAGGTTGACGTTGCAGGATACGTAAGAAAGAACTTTTAAATTGCTAGAAGAATAAATCATATTATTCCTCTGAACGAGACGGAAGCCATGTAGATGCAAATGTGTATATCTTTTTTACTGCATTAGCGTCCTTACGAACATCATTACGATGAGAACTGGTCCAAGAGAAAAGAAGATGCACGTATGAGAAAGAAATATCTCTTCAATTGAGCTTCCTCTGTTTTTTTAAAGAATGCCAGTGACTGCCAGTACCACTCAGAAGACAATACACATACCGCATCGATGGTGTCGTGTGTGTTATTCTTACTGGTTTTTTTTTTCAATAACACCTCGGAAGGGGAGAGGATTCCTGCATTTTGCTAGGAATTCGGAGGAGTCCGAAAACTCAAACCTTGAGATGGAGCTGCCGGATCAGCCTTCTCGTGCCCAATGAAGATTATATGTTTGAACTATCGGGGATTGGGGAACTATCGCGAAGTCTTCTGGAGCTCCACAAGAGGAAGGACCCGATATTCTATTTTTATCCAAAAAAACTAAATTGGATGAGGGGAGGCTGGATAATTAAGGTGAAGCAATATCTTGGGAGCAAAACCAAGAAGATGAGCACCATGAGGAAGGCGTCCGCAGCTGCTTGATGAATGGTTCTCATCTCGTCACGGATCTTTGTGTGATGCGTTTTCGGTGGGGTTTTCTTTGCGATGTGGTGATCAATGTGTCGAGAGTTTGCGGTTGTATCGGGTTGAGAGAATTGGTTGATCTGCCTGGGCGATTAACGAGTTGCATGCCTTGGGATTAGTCCGCATGTGGGTTTGTTGTAACTGTTTTCGTCCGGTTTTCCGCTAATTAACTGGGCAATTCTCTTTTTCTTAATTAATAGATTGAGACAAAGCTTTTGCCTCCGTTTCAAAAAAAAATTAAGGGTTGTGAAGGGAGGAGTGGTGGTTTGGCCCCTCCCTAGAAAAGGGATGTGGATGTGTCTCTAAGGTGGAAGGGATGGATGCACCACACTGAAGTCATGGTTTAAAGTGGCATCTGACTGGGATCTATGACGAGCCAGGGTCGAATCAGAGGAAGAAAACATGACACCTTCTACACACCCTTCACCTTTAAGTGGAACTTCCGTGGATGTGTGTGGGCAATTTCCGTGAGATACTGTATAACCATGAGAAGCGGGGGGGGGGGGGGGGGGGGGGGGGGGGTGGAGGTACACATCAATGTTGAATGGATGCATTCACGTGGAAAAATAATACTCCCTCCGTCCCAAAATAAGTGTCTCAAGTTTGATCAAAAGTTGATGTATCTAGACATGTTTCATGTATAGATACATCCACTTTTGATCAAACTTGAGACACTTATTTTTGGACGGAGGGGAGTAACTATCTTGTGGAAGGCTATATCTTGTGAAGTGGCTAACCAGTCTTGTCGGAATAGGTTCGCGGGATACAAGGTAATCATCGTAGACGTGTTGCACGTCCAGGGAAAGGTGTCCAACGACGTTCCCATCAGCACACGAAAAGAAATGGTTTGAGGCTAGATGGCTCCCGGAAGATGACTATGACACGTTGGTACATAACGCATGTAACCTGGCCCAGCTGCGCTGGGGGACTGTAATTTCTGATCTGGTGAGGTCAATCTCTTGTGATCTGAGTACGTGAAATAAGGACGTATGGGGAAAACTGGGGACTGTAATTTCTGATTGGGTGCCTGGATGGTCTCTGCTGAAAGCTGTATGGGGAATTCAGGATTCAGGATAAGTTCAGGTCCAGGATAAAGTAGTGTGAGGCAGCCGGAAGAAGTGCTCTCGTGTGTATAGACCAATTTAGATTTTTCTGAGGTCACAACGAACCTCGCTGATTTGCTTATATCAGGTTGACGTTGCAGGATGCGTAAGAAAGAACTTTTAAATTGCTAGAAGAATAAATCATATATAGTATTTCTCGTGCACGAGACGGAAGCCATGTAGATGCAAATGCGTATATCTTTTTTACTGCATTAGCGTACTTACAAACAGCATTAACATGAGAACTGGTCCAAGAGAAAAGACGATGCACGTATGAGAAAGAAATGTCTCTTCAACTGAGCTTCCTCTGTTTTTTTAAAGACTGCCAGTGACTGCCAGTGCCACTCAGAAGACAATGCACATACTGCATCGATGGTGTCGTGTATGTTATTTTTACTCTTTTTTTTTCCAGTAACACCTCGGAAGGGGCAGAGGATTCCTGCATTTTGCTAGGAATTCAGAGGAGTCCGAAAACTCAAACCTTGAGATGGAGTTGCCGAATCAGCCTTCTCGTGCCCAATGAAAATTATATCTTTGAACTATCGGGGATTGGGGAACTATCGCAAAATCTTCTGGAGCTCCACAAGAGAGAGGACCCGATATTCTCTTTTTATCCAAAAAAACTAACCTAGATGAGGCTGGAAAGTTTAGGTATTTGCTTGGTATGCCAAACATGATAATTAAGGATTGTGAAGGGAGGAGTGGTGGTTTGGCCCCTCCCTTGATAAGGGATGTGGATGTGTCCGTAAGGTGGAAGGGATGGATGCACCCCATTGATGTCAAGGTTTAAAGTGACATCTGACTGGGATCTATGGCGAGCCATCGAAGCAGAGGAAGAAAACATGACGCCTTCTACACACCCTTCACCTTTAAGTGGAACTTCCCTGGATGTGGGGGCAATTTCCGTGAGATACTGTATAACCATGAGAAGCAAAGGGGGTGGGTGGGTGGTCAGATGAAAAAATAAAAACTTCCTCCGATCCATAAAAAGTGTCGGGGCTGGAGGGAGTAACTATCTTGTGGAAGGCTTATTCATGTGTGTCTTTCTTGTGAAGTGGCTAACCACTCTTTGCGGAATAGGTTCCCAGGATACAAGGTAATCAGCGGTGACCAATGTCATTTAGATCACAACCCGGCTGTGGTGCACGTCCAGGGGAAAGTGTTCGACGACGGTCCTATTAGCACACGGAAAAGAAACGGTTTGAGGCTAGATGGCTCCTAGAGGATGACTGTGACATGTTGGTACATAACCCATGGAACCTGGCTAGCTATGCTGCAAGACTGCAGTTTCTGATCTTGTCAGGTCAATCTTTGGTGATCTAAGTAGATGGAATAAGGACGTTACAAGTGAACTCCAAAAGCGCGTCAAAAAGCTAAAAGAAGAGTTGGAGGATTGTTAAAGTGTTGTGTCATAACAATCTGTTAGCCGAGAACAACTGTTGCGGTTTAAACTTGATAGGTTGGAGGGGCATAATGATATTTCTTAAAAGCAGTGCCCAGATTAGTCCCAAGTGCAGATGATAGTACTTTCACTGTGAAAGTATGAGGTATCGAACCCCGGGAGCAATGAGATAAAGCTATTTATTATTTCAAACTAGAGTGTCACACTTATAATTATTTATGCACTATTCAAATTAAAAACAATGGAGATTGATTTGATAATTGAAAGTGAAATGCAATAAACATTAAATGTAAGGCAACTCTTTTCAGAGATGGTCCAATCATGTGAGAGGCAAGAGAACAAGCTAAAAGTTTACTGTTATGTGGAAAAGTGAACCGATCCCTTTCTAATAATAATGGTGGCACTGTTAAAAGAAATGAATCATAGACAAGTGTCATGACAAACATTCATATGTCCAACATGCATGTTCCAAAACATGAGTTGAGAAAGCGATAAGTACTTGTTCTCAAGGACACTTTTGTGCGCACTCGAGGAGTTTATTAAGGAAAAATTATGAGTATTCACAAGATGTGTATTTCGAATCACTAGATTTTTCATAACCATATTCCAAATATACATAGAGAAACAAAACAAAAATTGCTATGTGAATAGAATCATTTGTGTTTATCTTTTTGTGACACTATTCATGTTGGATTTGTCTTTTTTGTTTCTGTGTGTATTTGGAATTTGCTTATGAAAATATAAGGATTGTAAACAAACATCTTGTGAACACTCACAATTTTATTTCGGAATCTTAAAACTATTAATTTGAATTGTGAGGAGTAGTTATGCTCTCCTGTTCGGTTTAACTAGCAGCCGAGCAAATTAATGCAACACGCATACGGAGCTGTGGTATGGATGACACGTGGGGCCAATGGAGTAAATTCCATCACCTGGAAACCGCTACCAACTTGTCAGTTTCGATATCGATCAGAAAAAGGTGATCAAGCCAGTCCAGGAAAGCAGAGCAGCACGGGAGGCCGAGAAGCCTCTCGAACCTTCCAGATTCCCCAAACCCTAGCTTGAACCCTAGCATTCCCCCAATTAGCGCTGAACCCGTACCGGAGGCCCCTCGACTGATCCCACCCATGGCTGAAAAGGAGAAGGCGGCGGCGGCGGCGGAGGAGGAGGAGTACGTGAGCGACGTCGACGACTCGCCCCTCCCGGCGTTGAGGCGTCGCGCGGCGGCGAGCGACGACGACGAGGACGGCGGCGGCGTGGTCGGCTCCGATTCCGACTCCGACGGGCAGGGCGCGGCCGAGGTGTACAGCGAAGATGCGGGTTCTGAGAAATGCGAGGGGGTGCAGGAGGATTTCGGCGCAGGACGTGGTGGTGGTGGAGAGGCCAAAGAAGTGGCGGATGAGGGGAAGTATGAGGAGGAGGAGGAGGAGGCGAAGGGGGAAGCCGCAGTGGAAGGAGAGGACAAGGAGAACAAGCGGGCCGAGCCCGACCGCCCCAACGCCGTGCCGAGGATTGGTGCCTTCTTCATGCACGATGATCGCTTCCATAACAAGGAAAATGGCAGCCACGGGCGCCAGAGGTTCGACCCTTCCATCTCCCACTGGTTGCTTCCTCTTCTGTTATTCATCCGAGTTCTCTGACAGTACAGCTAGTTAGAAAGCATGTGCGACTTCCGCATTTAGTTTGAGACAGGATTTTCGATCAAATTGACCCTCTTGTGTGAAACAATTGTGAAGTATCTTAATGGGAGCAGCACCTGCAAATTTAGAGTGAGTGAATTCTTTGGGGGAAATTATGTAATACTGTTCTGGAACATGTATGCCGCAATGTGCTGCTTGTTGTAGGAGTTTGACCATACTCCCTGTCATTGACTGCTTGACATACATGTTTCTTATGAAAAAAGTACAAGCTTGTATCTTATTGCATTTGTTACTCATTGTCATCGGATGCTTGGCACAGGTTCCTGGGCATTGGGTAGTCTGAATTTGGTTCCTTTCTCTAAGAAATTATCTCCATCTATACTCACTACAAAATTTGGCCCATAGTCTCTGCCTAATAAATCCATGTTATAAATTCAGGGAGTTTTTCCGTGGCCAAAAGTTATCGCATCCTAAAGATGACAGTGTATGGGTGCATGATCGGTTTGATGAGGTGAATATCCTTGATGTTCAGCATGACAATGTGTGTATTACGCCTTTCCCCTCTATCTATATCTATCTATCTATCTATCTATCTATCTATCTATCTATCTATCTATCTATCTATCTATCTATCTATCTATCTACCTAATGTATAGTATTCTTAATTTCTTACTGACTCTGTTGCTCTGGTTTGTACTGATGTTGTACTTTTAGACAAGGAGGCAAACAATTCCTTTTAGAGCATGGACTGGTTGTAGAAGTCATGGTGTTAACCAAGGTTATCTTGAAGGAACCAAATCCCCATCATACTATCATGTTAACAGAGCTGGCTACAAGTATATCCCAAAGAACTCCTTTGCCGACTATGAAAGCAGCAACACCTATAACAGATTTCCAAATGAAACCCGCACTTCCTATGACAATTCCAAGAACTACAGAAGTGTTCCAAGAAAATTCCACTTTTACAGTGATGACAATAACTTTGATAATGCCCGAAGAGAACCTCATATCTATCATGTGAATGCTAAAGGTTACAGCGATGCACCAAATGTTTACAGAGGGAAACCATCTAGGCCCTACCAACCTCACTGGAAGAATGTTTTTGGAATCTCTTCAGTGCAAAGCAATAGGTAAATGGAAATTCATTTTCTCCTTTGTTGATATTACTCGCAGAATTTAGAACTAATGATAGTGTTGCCTATGTTAGTAGGACATATTCGAGATCACAGAATGAAGAGGCTTGTTCCGGTGCAGGTGAGGGAAAGCGCTCCTATCAGACTTCAAAATTGCAGAATGGACAAGATATTCCTTTGAAGCAAGAACTCCCCTTAATTCAAAGAAGAAAAGCCCGGCCTGCAATTTTTAGTAAACTCTTCGCAACCTCCGTTCATATGGCACATAGTTCTCTGAAAACACATTCTCGTCCTGTTTTGGGGGTGAAGGCTTTTGTTCCATCTAGTGGGCATGGAAATGCTGTTGATTCTCTTAGTATGGTTTCCATAAAAGACATGCCTTCATCTGTATCACCATCAAACAAGTACATCCAATATTCAAAATCCATGGACCAAAGAAGTGGTTTGAACAATGGCGAGCCTGCGAAGAACAAATTTTCTTCAACTAGTCAAGCAACTAGATCTTATACTGAATTCAGTGATGCAGTCTATCAGCAAAGGTCTGTTCAACAACTCCAAACGAGACACAGGGCATCTTCTCAGATATTTCATCAAAGCATTCCCCGCACAAACGACATTCAGTCTCATCCACAAGCTACATCGACAAGTTCAACTGAAGATGCAGAGACCAGTCCACCTCCTGGATCAAAGAATTCTGAAGCGCCGTCTGTGGTAATAAGGCAAAATGATAAGGAGGAATCAGTGAGTGACTCTCTTCCTCATGATGGTGGTCATTCTCTTGGTGTTACAGGAGCAAGGGGCCTGATTGTTGGTGACCAAGGGTTCCCTGGCACTCCAGCAGTATTGCCAGGTGTGTATTGTTGGGACATATGAATTCAATCCTAAAGACACAACAAAAGGGCAATCGAACCATTTGAAGTTTTTTCTTACTATGTATGGCAATGAGATTAGTTTAGTTTTGCCAACGGACAAACTAGTTTAAACATCCTACTGTGAATTTGATAACTCAAATGTTTTCTTCTTTAAGATTTGGAGCTCCTGAAGTGGATTAGTCCAATTTTTCAACCCTAATCTAGCTTCTAGAGAACTTTAGGGGATATATTGTTTGGTCATTCCAGAATACACATTAGGTCTAGGTGTCATGATACTTGTAGAGTTGCAGCCTTGTAGGTTCATACAAAATCTTGGTTGGTATCATGCATTTTTTTGGTGAGTATCATGCTATGGTTACCCTATGTGTTATGTTCTCATTGTCTGCACTGTTATATGATATACATAACGTGGTACTCTTTTACTTTTGTTTTTTCTTCAGAAGTTCTGAAGTGTGCATATTTGAGGCCGTGGACTGGCACATTCTATGTTACCCTAACTTCTTATTGCATTCCCTCTGTAGCTATGCTCTTCAGCACCCAGCATCCTAGCGGAACTGATATCCCTTCGACTGGTATAGCTTTGCCAGGACTTTTGTCTCACCAACTTGGTGGCAATTCTGAGACGAACCGAATGACTTGGTGCGTGGGCTTTAATTTTCCATGCATGAAGCTGTCTGAAGAATGATTTGCTTCACTTTTTTGATTGATATCTTTAAATTGAAGCTGAAGTCCATTTCGAAATTTTGTTTATAACTAATTAAAGGTTATTGGTTAATTTCTTTACGAGGACAAAAAATAATTGTTATCGGTATTGTGTGCTGGTGCAGACAGATGGGTTTAAAAGTTGTTGCCTTGTTAGTACTGTTATTTGGGTCAAGCTGTGTCTCCACCATGTCCTACACATGTCCATGCCATGCCATAAATGGATTTCCTTCCCAGCACAAACAAGTCAATACTTATCCGTGGAGTGCTGAAGGCTTGTCTGTTGGATATAGTATCCAACATGGGCAATGTGGCTCACTGTCATGTCCTTCACATAAAAGCTGAATATGACAAAGCCAGGGGTCTCTAGGAAGAACATCACCGTATGGAACTAGTCAGTTCCGGGGTAGTTATCAGCCAGCTAGTTGGTCTGAAAATCAATCTGAATCCATTTTATAGGATCCTCACATTTGTTGTTCAGATTGGTTAATGCGCTTGTTAGCAACTTTATGTAATGGTCTGACCTGACCATTTCTTTCACACAATTCTCTGAAACATCCGCAGTTGAAAAACGTCTAGCACCAGTTCTGTTCTGTCATCTGCGTGTATTAATGGGCGCACCTGTGTGCACAGACATGGTGGTGTGAGTGTGGTAGGCGTGGTTATATGCATCCACCCTGTACTCTCTACAAATTATGAAAAATGCCTGAGTATTTATTATTTAATCAACAGGTAGATATCCAGTTAAATGTCGCATCAATTTAACCATGGCTGGATTGCATTATCTTATTCTTTATATTGGACCTACACCCAAATTTGATTTTTTTAATGTAATTAGGCTGCCAAGGTTGTCTGGTGCTACTGGGGCTTTTGGGGAAACATATCTTCCTTGTTATTTTGGCACTTATTATCCTCAACCTTCTGAACTTCCATCTTCATCAGTATCCTCAAGGTAACGTTCTAGCTTCGTTGTCCTTAACATTACTGGGTTTCAGATTTCATGGTTGGTGACTAGGTGTATCGTTTGCAACAAAGCTAGAAGTTTCCTAACCGCAATTGTAGTTACATAAGTTGAGTCAGAGTTTAACATCTGTTGTGTGAAAAATAATACCAAGGATAATGGTTTACTAATCAGATTGATGCTAAAACATTTGGTGTTTTCAGTGTAATTTGCACATGACAGCATGCACATTATTGATACATCTTTATCTCGGAGCTATTTTTTATATCATCTTGAGCTCTTTTAAGATGCTCCAACTTACATTCTGGGAGATAAAGTGGTGTCTTTAATCTTGACTGTTCACTGATCAAGGGTAAATTTGGCCATATAATTTTGCTGTTTATGGCAAGGTTTGACCTGCTTTGTTCAAAATAAAGTTTCTAATGCATATGATTGCTCCTTCTTAGCAATGTATCAATGTACAATTGATTGGCCACTCGCATGTATAGCTAATTATACTTTTTAGCGTGTACTTTCATCAAGGCTAAACGATGCAAGGCAACATCAGTATGTCTACATTATATATGTATTACTATGTATCCACGGCAATATACGGACTAGTTCTTCTGATTCATTTTGTGTTCTGTCAGAAAGGAACGATTGAGTAGCCGATTGTGACATACGTATTTGAATACATCAGTAAAAATTTAAATTACAAAATTTTAGGTTCACAAACTCATGAATTTTACTGTGTGCATTTATCTCAAATAAAATTATATGGATGCTGATTTACTAAACGTAGAAACTAAGATTATTGTGGTCACTGTCTTGATCAAATGTATTCTGGCATCGCCTGCTTCCTTTTTTACCACGAGTAATTGACCTTTGTAGCCCTTGAATTGTCGTAGAAGAACTTTGCCTCCTATGACTATGAGGTAAGATGGATGCAAACTCTTAGATCGTGCCAGATGTACGGTCCACCTGTCCGAGAGCATCTTACAATTTCTCTGTACTTCCGTGTTCCCTGTGCAAGTTGTACTTTTGTTAGCTGCCTTAGTGGGAACTCCAGTATAACAGTCATACAACAGTTAAAAATGTGTCGTGCATAGGAAGTCAGTACATGGTTTCCTGGATATTGGAAAATGGAAAAGGGAGGTCGAAGGTTGTATCCTTGGTTTACCATTTGTTCCATTCTTTGTCTAGGCACAGTTGCGGAACACATGAATTTGTGCAAGTTTTTACCTTGTGTCTGGTGTGTGTGTTTCTTGTCTGCATTATGGCTAGTTTGTTCCAGATTTGAGGTTTTCTATCCATGTAGCGCCTGGCAGCCCCCATAGAAATAGAAATTTGTCCCTTCGTGAAGCCTTTGATGATATGAAACGCAAGATAAACCTGCCTTTTTTCATGGATATATTGATTCTTGCGAGCTGGAGTATTTGGATGATCAGAAACAATAAAATTTTCAGAGCTGAAAGGCCTACCTTTGAGAGGTGGAAGGCCATTTATTTGTCAGTTGAATTGGCTTAAGTACAGAATAAAGGCAAGCACTCTGATCAATTCAATTTTTGGAGAGAGATACAAACTTAGGAGCTTTTTTCTTTCTTTTTTTCCATTCTTGAAGTCTCTGGCTTCACCTTGTAAATATTTCTGTACATACGCTTAAAATTTTAAAAAGTTGCAGTGGGATTTTTTCCCACTGTTTGTCCCTCCAAAAAAAAAATTGTGGCGCCTGGCCATAGTATGACTATTTCAAGTCAGATTCCACTATGTGTTGCTTACTTCTTGAACTTGCCTGTACTTACTCTCTTGTTGACAAATGGAGTAATAACTAAGTGGGGTAGAAGAATGATGAGTAACCATTGCCTGATCATGGTTTCTTCTTTTCCGTGCAGAAACCATAGTGTGACTGATGTTCCTATTTCATTGAACTCCCATGAAATACCAGGTGAAACCACTCAAATCTCCTTTTGTGTTTTGTTAAATGGTAATTATTCTCCTGCTCTTATTCTCAAAGTACATGAGTTGTTTATGTTTTATTTTCTACCTTTTTGGCAGAGGTTGTAGATCAAGAACTTCGCCAACGCAAGAACAAACCTCGCAGGTAAGTTCAGATCATGGGAATTCGTTAGGTCTATGCTTCATGTGTTAATTCCAAGTATATGTGTTGACATCACTTCCAATTGTCAGATACTCCGAGATGAGCTTTGCAACATGAACATTATGAGTTTGGTGGCAACCAAAGTGAATTCACAGAACCAGCTTACAGTTGTGTAGAACTAGCACAGTATATTGCCAGATAAGTCAATTATATTGGTGCACAGCCCAGTACTTTGTCAAGTACAATTCCTGAGTCCCTTGTTTTCTTCTCTGAAGCATTTCGTTTTGCTCACTGTAACGACATACACCTGGTATGCACATTTCTTTCTTTTTAGTTTTCGAGTAGTTGTGATCTTGGAATCCTAAGGTGGAGCCTTCTCTATTATGTACTGCACTTACCTTTAGTGCGTTAACTTGTGAATCTGCATGATTTTGTTTTCATAACACATAGGCTCTAGATGATGTGATTACTGTTTAGGCAGTTGGGTACTATGTCTGCAACGGGAAGAAAATTCTCCCTTTTCCTGTTTTGTACCATTGCATATATATATATTCATATTCCATTTTGTTCTTATTAGAACCATCTGTGACAACCGAGCCCAGTTAGGACCAAGTGTAGTTAGTGGGTGCATACATGAGCACGTGTGGGAAAATAGCCTCACATTGCTTAGGGAGATAGAGCACCACCACGTATAAGGCCATGGGTTCCAAAGCAACTAATCATAGGTTAGCCATTTTGCATGAGTTAAAAAAAAATGCAAATGGTTAGTTGCATGATAGTGTGTGGGCAACCAAGGCAGGATTAGGTCGAAGCCTGTCTGGAGACCAGGCTGTCACACCATCAACCTATTTTGTGTTGTATTCTGACATTATTTTTCCAGCATATCATCCTTCTTTTTTCAGACCATAGCATCTCATTCTTCTTGGACTGACTTCAGTTCATCAGTCACTAGGAAAGCAATCTGTATTCTGAAGCTTATGCATTGTGATTTTTCATTCTTTGGTTAGTCGTGTACTTCCATACTAAGCCATGATGAGGCATGTAGACGTCCAAATTAGGGGATATGGTAACGACTGTAAATCTGTAATATCGCTGCCGCCGCAACCTTGGTCAAGGTTTTACAGTTTAAGTAAGCAAGTCCTTGTCGTAGTCGTATGCACAGGCCTGCCCCTTGTGCGAGGTTTCTGGTACTCCATTGTTAGTTGAGATCTCTGTGAGATATAATACGCTATATTGCTGTTCTTTTTTGTTCTTTCACATGGGCATGCTATTATTGATTGCTATGACTTGGCAGGTTTCTCGCCAAGAAGATCACGAGGTTGGCAGTTACTTTTCGTGAACTCTTGGTAATGACCAAGAGCAGTAGCATTGCTTCTGCTCTGCTTTTGTCTACTGACTAATGCAGTAATTTTCAAGTCATTTGCTCGTTTAGTTAGCGTGACCTTTGTTTGAAATTTGAACACATTTGTCTGACTTATTTGTATGCTGCTTATGGTCCTCTGTTTTATGGGCTCTTGGTGATGGCCCGCCTGAATGCTTGAAGAGACGGAAACAATGGCTTATTTTCCCATGCGTCTGATGATGGACACACCACAAAAAGATAGTCAACTATAGTGTTCCTATACTTTTTGCGCGGTCTCGTTTTCTCTAGTAAGTTTTGGTACACGTGGTAGCCGTTCGCGAGACGCATATCACATTATCACGCTCACACTAAACTCACACATCGTTTCGGTGATATAAAGGCACAAAGTAGACCGTACTTCTGGTGAAACATCTCTTGCATTTCATTTCACAGGATAGCCAGAGGCAACTAGGGTGGTTGTGGCCCGGTGAGTGGCAGAAGATAGTACTGAAAACTTGTCATCGATCGTGTTGGCTTCATCATAATTCAGGGATCGATTCACAACGAGGCAATGCAAATGGTACACCCAGTCCCTCTCGGGCAAGCGTACGGCCTCACCTGCGCCCCACGGTGAGCCAATAATTTCGTGCCGGGCGGGGCCCGCCGGCCATGCATGTCTCTAGCTAGGACCAATGGCCACCCACCAATGAAACTTTCAGATAGATAGTGAGATAGATGCGCGCCAAATGGTTAAATCACGGAGGCCCCACCACCATAGATTCCCAGCCACGCCACCGTTGATCAAAGCTGGAAGCGATTATGATGTTGCGAATAGCTACAAACATGAACGAAGGATTAATAATCAATCAATCAGTTGGGGCTCCAGTCTCCTAGCGGATCCGGATGGAGCCCAATCCTGATCTTGTCAAACCTAGTCGATGCGCATTACGCTAGCTTTCGGCAAGTAGAAAGGTGACAGCACAATGTATATACAACACACAATATGGTAGCAAGTACTATCCTGCCTTAAGCTGCCGTGAACGATGTGCACTTGAATATGTCTACTTTTTTGTGAAGACTTGGAGGAGGTGTGTATATCCCTGCGGTCAACCATTAACTTGCAATTAGCCTGCATTGAACAAGCCGTCGATCTACGCGAGCGAATCGCCGTATAATTTGTCAAGTTTGCATAGATATATAGTGGCAATTTGCAAGACCAACAGGTCGTCGCTTGCAAAGTCGTGGCCTACAAGGACGAGACGCGCTGTGGCATGCGTCAATGAAGGTGATATCGGAGGGCGTTTTTATATTCCCTGGCACCCTTGTTTAAACTTCGGTGTCCTCTCGTCGGCGCAAGGGCAAGTCGGACATGGTTTTATATGGTAATGGTCGCCATCTTGCTTCTGTATTTATTGCCTTTCGCTGTGCTTACGTTGCCACACATATATTCCCCACCGAGCGGAAAGGAACAAATATATACTGGTCACCGATGTGCACAAGTGAAAGACACGTATGCGGCAATTAATCCCGTGATTTTTGACGTGTCCAACCTAGCTGCAACTTTTCCATCTGATGTGTTGTGTTGCTTGTATATGATTAAAGGCCAGCATTTCATTGGCACGCATGATTGGGTTATATTCTATGGTTATGCTTTCAGCTCAATGTGTATGTAGCATGGGCATTGCGATCGATGTTCCTGTGTTTCTCAAATAGAGGAGAGCTCCATGAGTGCTAGTGCCAATAAGCAAGCACATTGTCACATGGAGGGCTTACCGGCTCGTATGTCCCCTTATCAAACCGGTGCATGACTCTGTCTTGCACCAAAACAAAAGCTATCTCCATATTGTATTCATCGGGAGTTGCTTCAGACTTTTGAGCAATAGCCCACTTAAAATACCAACGCTGCTTATATATATTCTCATCCTTTGCCTCATTCCAAGCGCTTTGGTAGGTCTATTAGCTCAGCGCCCGTACTTGTCCCTTCCCAAGCAAAGCTGCGTCCTCTTACATATGCCCTTCTTCTTGGAAGGGTCTCTGCACTTTACAGAACTTCACACATTTTCTTCAGAGTTCAGAGTCCAGAGAGTCCAGGGTGAGATTTCAGAGAGGGATGGGGAGGAAGCTAGGCCTGGATAAGGTCCTGGATTGCTTCTCACTCTCCCTCTGTGCGAACACCTGTGTCTGCATACATTCTGTCGAAGATGAGGATGAAGAGAACGAGGGGATGGCCTTGGTGAGCGCTCAGCTGGATGAGCTGGTGAAGCTCAAGGATTTCGGTGGTGGGGCTAAGACTCTTGCTTTCCATCTCGAGCCAAAGGTAAAGAACTAAACACCCCTCCCTCTTGTAGTATCTCTGAGGTGCCTCTGCAGAGCATGTGGATTGTGGACACTGGTTGTATTCACTTGCATAATAACATGGCTTTGCCCGTTGCATCGGTGATGCAGACAGTGGAGCTCAGGGTGTCCATGCACTGCTATGGATGCGCGAAGAAAGTTCAGAAGCACATCTCCAAGATGGAAGGTACTTTAAATCTTTTTTCGGGGCAGTGTTCAGATTCTTTTGATATGGCCCTATTGCTAAAAGTATGCAATCATGCTTGCTATCACAAAGTTGCTATCCTTTTTTTACTCCAACAACGATATTGAAGATTTATATTACAACTGATCAAACGGTAAACTTTGCTGAACCTTCAGTGAGAGACAAGTGTTGCATGCCCCCTTGTTCTTTCCGTGATTATCTCGTTGCAATTGCTTGTGAACACATAACATACTCTTTACCCTGATTTTCTCTATGCCTTCGTAAGTTGCTTGGATTGGAAACTGTTACTAAATTGATAACCCCGAAAACGGTAGTTACTAATGTGTGAGGCCGAAAGGGGAGAACATACCGACAGGAAATGCTGCTTCATTCTTCCCTTGAACATCTCCTCGTGCATGTTCATGCTTGGTACATACTCCATCTGTTTGTAAATATAAGATCTTTTAGATGTTTCACATGTTGGGTAGATGCGGTCTAAGATAAGTGAACATACACATTAAAATATGTCTAGAAACGGAGGGAGTACTATCCAAGCTTGCTTTTCTCATTAGTATTAACTATAGAATAAGGCCAGGGGTGCATTTTGTATTGCAGTAGTATATCTAGAATCTCGAGGTTCAACGACAGTATGACACGAATCTGAATACCGGATAACATTTCAACCATACCACATGTCCACATGGGCGTCTTCTCAGGATGCGATCTAAGCATCGTCTCAAAGTCGAGAAGCATTTGAAACAGAGATAACACGTTCCCTGTCAGACGCATGAAGAAAAAAAATGCGCGGGGGCAGAAGCAGGCAGGTTGACCTCTGCGCGCCTCCAAACACTTCAAAAAATTAGATAGACTCAAGGGACAAAAGCCCAAGAGATCTACCCTCGCTGCTGGGGCAGATAGCCAACTGTGAACGCGGCGTCACACACAGCAATGTTTAGGTAGTACTGTAGAGGCGTGTTTAGGGTACAGATCATGGCAGCAGCAGCCAGTTGGCTGTGGTGTCGTTTTGGTCGCGCAGGTAGGCGACCACGGGCCGATGCATGGATCGCATTCGCCTTGCCCTTGCAAGCATGCTTCGGCACATCTGCACATGTTGGTACTGTACACATGTGCAGGGCTGCCTGCCTTTTCTGGAAAAACTTTTGGGAGCGGTGGCACCGCCAGTCGGGGCCAAGATTTGGTAGCACTGTGATGATATATAATTGAGTTGGCCATTGTGGTATACCACCACCTTCATAGTACGGCTCACTGTCGGAGCCGCCGCCGCGAGAATAGGAGAAGAAAAATGTATCTTATTAGTTTCAATGTTTTCAATAGCCGGCTATAGCCCGCTATAGCTGTTTGAGCCTGTTGCTGCTAAAAGTTGCATGTACAAATTTCCGCTATAACTCCATTTAGCTCCGCTATAGCTGTTTTCGAGGGTTGCTTCAATCGCTATTTAGAACATTGATTGGTTTAATGAAGATCTGTTAATCTACGACTCCAGTTGTGCTATCATCATCTTTAATATATTTCCCAGTGTCTTTCCCGTGTTTGTATCCAGGTGTATCATCGTTCGAGGTGGATTTGGAGAACAAGAAGGTGGTTGTGACGGGGGACATCACACCCTACGAGGTGTTGTTCAGCGTCTCCAAGGTGATGAAGTTTGCAGAGCTGTTGGTGGCGCCCAACTCCCTAACTCCAAGTAGATAGACGATCGACACTAGCTGCCTGCCTGATAGGTCTCATTGATCAAATCAAATTGTATTGCCCCGGTTGCCATCGATCTCGCGCAAAGCACGCGGGCAGCACACGAAACACAAAGAACGGCCGGGAAGAAACTTTGGTAAATTGTGTAACTAGGAAACGAAGGAACACGGACTGGTTCAGTCTAATTGGCTGATCGGTCATACTTGTGTGCTGTTAGGATAACTGATCAAGTATTGGGCTCTGACGCTTGTACAAAAAATAACCAACATTTTCCTTTGACTCTTTATGCAAGTGCAAGGGCATGTTTTTCTTTTCATACGACTCCGACTCCGCGAGGGAAGCCGGGTTCCACTATCAAGTGATAACAGAACAAGAGTAGGTTCAAACATAACTGAAACAAAACCAACATAAGGGAGCTACCAGTCTCCACTGCTTTGACCTCAACATGAGCCAAAGGCGGGAAGACGCCAACTAAAAGACGAACCTTGTGAGGAGGGAACACGCTCACCAAGGATAAAAAGACTCCAGGCAAAAATATTTACAAATTTTGAAAGCATCAAGCTTTCTCAAAAGCACCACCAAACTCAAAACGACGTTGAGATGGGGGCTGTGAAACGACCATCCATTATTCCGTTCTGACCAAGTTTAAGAACTTGTCCTTTTGGATGGGAAAAAAAAGTTCTAGTGTTTTTTTACTTCTTTTTCTCTTTACGTAGTTTTCCTTCGCCTATTAGCTAAACATCCATTATTCCTTTCTGACCATATGTTTCTCTTAGTCTATTTTTTTTGTTTCGTTTAGACTAACTTTTTAAATACAAAATCAGTGCTCTAAAATATATTTCTTAAATCCCATTTCGGCCATTGATTTGTTTTTTTTTGCACATAGCATCAGAAATATCATTTCACCACGAAACTTAATACATATGTAGAACGCTTGTATTATTATTATTATTTTCAAAATTTTATTGGGGCAGGAACATATGAGATCGGGAACCAATGTGAATTTCGGCATTAATATGTTCATATTTCTATCGAATTGCATAGTAATTTTTAACACATAAATTAGTTTAACACTAATTTGAACATAAATAATATAGTAAATACAACAATTCAAATTAAAAAATTAAATTCAAGAAATTCTACGAAATAGATAGCTCATATGCCATTCAACATGACATTCGAACCATACAAGTGCCCAGGTAAATAACCTTTTAATGGCTGATAAACATGTTTGTCACGAATTTTTAATGCATGGCAAGAAATTGAGCAAACTCGGCTAGGACGTCCTGACGTGGCTCGGCAAGAAGGACCTGGTAGTCTCAGTGCTAATCAAACCATAGAGCAGCATCACTCCCACTCTTCACGATCATGTTGTGCATGATAACATAAATATTTATGGCCTCTCGCATCCAATTTGGCAGCCATATTTTAGCAGGGTATTAAATATCAAAATAAGATTGGAGCATATAAAATGTCGGTCCCACATTATTCCTACAACTCTCTTATTTTCTAGCCAAGTAAGATTTTTTTACTTGCGGTGTCTTAATAAATATCGACCAACAAGTATAGATGTCATCAGTTAGGTAGTACCCCTTGGTGAATTCGTGGCGATCGGTTTCATAATTGAATTCAGAAGCTTGGACTTAAGCAAGTCTCGCAAACACCAAAGAGTGTTGCAGCACGTTGATATCATTGTTAAGTTTTGCCATGACGAATAAATGAGTCTCAAATCCACATGTCATAATCAACCACATCAAAGTATGACACTGCATACTCTAATATGATCCTTATTTTTTGATAAAGTGAATATATTAATACAAAACATATATCGATTACATTCAGCCAATTGGCAGCACAAATATCTGGTCGAGGAGGTTAGCCACACCGACCCGCGAAGCAATTCCTACCATGTATTGTCCATGTTGTTCCCGTTAATGAGGACGATCACTCTCGCGCCCGCCGTTCCATGTGCTGCAACAGCGGATTACCGGCGATATCATAGACTCCACTGGCACCCAATAACGTGATCCGTTCACGACACATCGTGCAGACCAGAACCAACATGATATTTATACAACCCTTGCACACAAAAGGACATTTTTGTATTCCCAATGCATACAATCAGTGCTTTCAAACATTCAAGAATATCCTCTCACTTCTCTTGTGCCATGAGCCAGGTCGTGTCTACTGCATTTGGTGCTCTTAAATAGGTCATTCCAGAGTACCTTGACCATCGATGCACGAAATTTGTGCATGTTTTCAAGGCACGTGGACCTAGTCATACGAAGGTAGTCGTCGTGTATTTGCAGCATCTTCATATGCAAGACATTGCATAGTTACAGTGCATTATGAATAAACGATAACACAATCATCATTGCAATCTTCCTTCAGTTTGAAGTAGTCACCATACTCCGTCACACCATACGCAAGACGCTTAAACACATATTTCTTCTCCCTTAAGCGCCGCCGAAATTGAATCGGACCATGTTTTGGGTCGTTAGAAAATAGTCATTGCATCAAGTGACCCATAGCTCTTTGACTAGTTTTGTTCGCTTGCTGCATAGGTTTCGAACCTTCGAGTCAAAAAATGACATTCAGCTCCACTTGCAAAGCTATAAAACAAGCAAGAATCCTCTATGCTCCTCATCATCGCTTGCGGCATTGGCCTTCGCTTGTATCATTTGGTGGAATATGAACTCATCATCATTGTCCATAGTTTATAAAATCAAACAATGAAGCAATCAAAACATGAAACATTGCATCAAATTTACCTAGAAAAAATTAGAAGAAAATTAGTTATTCGCCCAAATGGCTGAGTCTCGGCCCCCGACGGAGCGGACAAATAAAAAACGACGGTGGGAGCGGCTGTGGGTCGACCTGCATGGTCGCTGGGACACTCGGAGGATGGTCGGTGGCAAAATTAGCGGCGATTGCGCAATTCTGTGGGGAGAGAAAAGATTGGGCATAGGGGAGAGAGGATGGGGGCGGGGGCAAATGGCCGAATCACTCGCATTTGGTGCTCGCATGTAGGAGTTATGGCGTTAGAGGGCGTTACAAGATAGAATTTGGGGCGGATGAGGGGTTACAAGATAGAATTTGGGCCCGTCAGAACCGTTGGAAGGCACCGCTTGGTTTTTACTCTCTCGGCCCGTTAGACCTATGAAAAAGTCTATGGAGGTAGTAATCGTTCTTTTCTTTTCGTTCGTACGAGAGCTCTAGACCTAGCCGCCGCCACTTCCGTCTCCTCCATAGGTCGGTTCCCCTCCTCCGCCGGCCTCGCCGGCGTCGGGAGGGGTGGGGACCCGATCTATGAGTGGAGTTTTCAATAAAATTAGTGTTTCTCAATATATTGGATTAGGTTTTGGTAGACGTCTTCTTCTTCGATGAAGATGTTTTCGTCTACAATAAGCAATTTTTGGCCCTTCATTCGACAATGAGATTTCCTTCCCGGCATCAATGGTGGTGTTGAAAGATTATAGTTGTCTAGGTATGGTTCTAAAGATTTTGCTTCGCCAGATCGATCTTGGATTTTTTTCACATGGTTGTCGTGAGGAGGATTATCCTCGCAATATCTGTCCCGGCTACTACGTTCTCGAAAATGGTGATTCTTTCTCTCGGCTCCCAATGGCGTCGATCAAGTTGTTCAGTTGCTTTTTCCCTGAAATATCAGTGCTGGTACTCTTGCCGATGTTGGTTGATTATTTTAATGGATGTGTGCGTGCACACAATCTTGGAATTGCGGCTCGAAATTGAAATCATGGGAGAACCTTCGTTGGTATTCACATGTTTGTGGTTTGATATCTTTGCCATTGTTATACGTCTGCCTTCAGAAAAGTGTCATGGAAGAAGAAAGGGCTTGAAGATCTCAAAGATTTGCTCGTCTCTTTTAGTCTTTATTTTGGGACTATCTAATCTTCATCTAGCTGAAAATACAATTGGTCATCAGACACCTTTCTTTCAGTATTTTTCCTTTCTCTCATTTGACAGCGTTCCATTCCAATTTCAGTCCGGTCAGTTACACAAAAACCAATTATATCAGTTCAATGCGGGGTTTTTTCACAGCCAGTTCAGTCCTGTCAGTTCAAACAGAAAACAAGTTACATCAGTTCCATTTCATTCTCATTTAGATAACTTTTGACAAGAGTATGCTGAACAATTGTTAGTAGTCGCCTACTACAGAAGAGAAAGAAAGAAAACATCAAGTGAGCTGGTTTGTCGGCGCCTGTCCTCACCAAACGAAGCTATCCCCGACACAGACGCTGACTTAGTCACACTGCAGCCATGGTTGCCCGGTGGCGGCGACAGTGGCACGAAGATCGAGGCCAAGGCCTGGCGCTGTGAGCTGCTGTGTGGGGGTCGGGAGATGCGGCATGGAGTCCCCGGTCTTGAAATACCGCCACCGACGCACATTGGCTGCAGCTCGAACTTTAGGTATGGTGACAACCTGGGTGGCGTGTCGGCTCATCGTCATATTCATCCTTATAATCGAGCGAGCACGCACTGCTGGTCTCCGTGAGGATGGTGCACTTGTCACCACGCCGCTTCTTCCTCCTCATCCTCGCGGACTAAATGACATCATGATGAGGAAAATGACTAAAACAGAATATGAATGAGGACTGAGTGCGACTACCTACTGTATTTTTCAGAGAATCAGGGGAAATAAATGATAACTAAAGAATACATAAATGATGACTAAAAGAAAATTTAACTGAGAAAATGAAACCAAGAGACTGTGAGGAAAATAAAATGAGCAAATATAACTGAGAAAGGACGGAGGAAAAATAAGGACTGAAAATAAATAAGAATGACTGATAAGACTGAAGAATAAGACATAAAAATAATATTGAAGAGGACCGATCAAATAAGAGACCGAGAGACTGATAAAACTAAGAACATTAAAGTAGAAAATGACAACGAATGACTAATCAAATTAAAATAAAAACTGAGAAACTTATCAAATAAGAAACTGAATGAAAATGAGAAAATCATCAAATAAGAAAATGAATAAAGAGACAATCATGGATTGAAGAGACTGAGAGAAACAAGGAGAAAATAAGCAAACAAACCTGAGTGAATGAGGAACAATTCAAACACTGAAGTAAGTCAAAGAATGAAGAATAAATAGAAAATGATCAAATAATTAATTATAGACTGAGTCAATGAGAGAAGAAATCAAATAATGAAGGGAATAAAGGAATGAAGCAAATTTAACTGAGAAGAAGTCAATGAATGACTGACAAATTGAGATACTATAATGAGACTGAGCAAATAAAACCAAGACTGAGGTAATGAGGAATCAATGAAATAAAATCAAGAGAATGAGCAAATAAGATTGAGATTGAGATACAATAATGAGGCTGAGCAAATTAAACTAAGACCGACGTAGTAATCAAGAGAGAGAGAGTGAGGCAGATAAGACTAAGACTGAGGTAATGAGAAATCAATGAAATAAGACTAAGAATGAGCAAGACTGAGTAAATAAGAAAAACGAGCAAATATGAATGAGGAACTCAGAGACTAACAATAATGAGAAAACTGAGATGCCGAGTGAATAAAGAAGGAGAGAATAAAGAATGAAAGACTGAGAGAATAAGAATAACAAGGGCTGTTTGTATTTGGTAGTACTCCTGGTGCTACTGCTAAAGCATAATATATTGCTCGACAATACATTGCACATTGAGAAGTTCATGATTGTCCCGGCGTAGCTACATTACACTGACGTCATTTGGCAGTCTAAAAGGCACTCAAATCAGGGTCTCTAATCAGCGGGAATAGATCACCGCTCATAAAGGTTAAGAATTTAAAACGAGGGAATAGCTTGAACGATAGATACTAAGATGCCAATATAAAAAATATCCCAAAACACAACCAGACTCAATCAAGTACACAAGGCGATCATCAACAATTCACAAAGTATGAGCTAGCAGTATTTAGAAGATGACAGATGATAAGAGGCCAAAAATTCCCCTTAGCCAAAGCCAAATGCCACAAACTGCTGTAACGAAAAGGAGGACAAGTATGCCAAGCTTTCTTCCTCTAGGCCTTCCTGGGCGCAATCTGGGGCTCGGCCTGGACAAACAAAGGATAGAATACATCAAGGGAATGACAAAAGTGTTGACAAATCAGATTGCAAATCAAATGAGCATCAATAAAGAGCTAGTGCAAAGAAAAACACACATGTTTCTTCACTGGGTCTTCCTTCTCGGACAAGATGAGCTCAATGTGACACAGTTTAGACATGTAGGCTGCAAATTGAATCGTAGCTGGATTTATGAGCAATCCACAATGCATCTGAAGCACTACCAAGGCAAGACAGTATTTTGATAAAACTTACGGTTGATGCGTCCATGAGCACGGTAGGTCCTGCGCCACTGCTTCTGGGCCTGGTTCACTTCGATGTGTGAGATGTAGACTGTAGAGAGCATCAACATCCAGACCTTTCACCTGTCGAGCACAAATTGGAAGAATTAGGCTAAATAAAGTAGAGAGAATCAAAGAAATTTGGCAGTCACAATGAGAACAGAATGAGGAAATGCGGAGGACATAATGAGATAACAGAATGAAGAAATGCGGGGATTGTAATGAGATAGCATAATGAAGAAAGGGCTCGGCTCAAATGGCTGATCAGTAATCGCCTCATCAACCAGCCGCGGATACACAGCAGAATTAACGCACAATTTCATAATGCTACCACCGAGCTAGTAACATAATTACTGCTACAGCAAACAACAAGGGGCGTACGCCACTGCACCATCGGCTCATCAGTCATCCAATCCAATCCACGTCGAGAGAGGAAAAAGGGAAAACATGAAGCAGAGAGCATCGCTTACGATATATGTGAGCGAATCGGGACTCGGGATCAAAGAGCTCGCCGTCGCCCGCCTCCGGGCCGCCGCCGCTGCCACCGGCAACGCAGCGGCCCTCGTCGAGCTGGAGCCCCCCCCCCCCCCCCCCCCCCCCCCCCCCCCCCCCCCCCCGGAATAAGCCACACCGTGGCATGCGTGCGTGCGAGTGTGTTGCGGTGGTGCGTGAGTCAGGCTCGCTTTCGAGTCCGCCGCGTAGGTTTGGGCCGTTAGCGTAGGTAGCGGGGTGGCCATGCGCTTCTGTTGGAGCTCGCCGCGTCGTGCGCACGTTGGAGCGCGTCGTGGGCGCCGGCCAGGGCAAGCGGATCACGCATGCAGAGAGAGGTGGGCAGCGTCGTGTGTGTGCACCTGTGTATAAATCCCCGTGTACTGCTTGTCTGCTCGTTGAGGTATCGGTGTGTTGCCGAGCTGAGTTTGAGCTCAAGTAAAAAAGAAACGCCGTTCGTGCGGCGAGGCGTTCGTCGCCGGAAAACTTTGTGTCCAGTGTGCTCCTTCTTCCACCTTCGTACGTCCGTGAGAGTGAAAGCTATAGTAGGGTTGGCTCCAACATGTGGTATCAGAGCAGCCTGGTCGTGCTGCTGCATGTTCGGAAGTTGTTGCTCCCGTATGCATGCAAGCTGGGCTATAAAGAGCCTGTGTGGTGCTGTGTGTAACGAGAGCTAGAGATGAGTAAGATGTAGTCTAGAGAGGTGTAGTTTTCGCGTGCCGAGTGTGGCTCGGCTGGCCGCGGATAGAGCTCGTCTCGCTGCTGCAAGAGCTCCTCTAGGTACACTAGTAGGAAACCTATATAGATAGGTTGGTATTCTGTGCCGCATCCTTAATTGGTGCGGCACAGAATTATTTTTTGTGGCACACCAAGCCCGGTGCGTCACAGAAAGTCACATTTTCTGTGGCGCACTAAACCACATGCGCCACAGAAATTAGACATTCTGTGGCGCACCAAGCCTGGTGCGCCACAGAAAGTCACATTTATGTGGCGCACATGACCAGGTGCGCCACAGAAAGTTTTCTGGGAGGCGGGTTAAAATTTGAAAAAAATAATAATCTGTGGCGCACCTTCTGTGGCAAAGGTGACATTCTGTGGCGCACCAAGCTTGGTGCGCCACAGATTTTTTTTTCCAAATCCCACCCCCGTGGATCGCCTTTTTACTCTTGCAGGAAGTAAAAGAAAATGATAAAAATTTCAATAAATAAAATCCTTTGACATGTAGTTAGGTTTGAGTGTCTAGTAGGTATAGAAATTTTGAAATATGAATTTTGACCTTTTCTGCAACAAACAGGAAAAAAAACTTGTAACCGCCATAACTTTTGCATACGACGTCGAAATAATGCAAAAAATATGTCAAAAAAACTAGCGAAAAATGCGAATTCGAATCCACCAGAGTTTACTCGGTCAGCAGTTCACAGATTCCTCAAATTCCAAAAGAAAAAAAAAGTTATTTCAAACAGACCATTTTTCGCAGCAAAATCAAAAGAAAGAAAAAAATTCAAAAAATTCAAAAATTCAAAAAGTCCAAAAAAGACACAGAAATGTATAACAAAGAAGATTGTTGAATTTTTTGGATTTTTTTGAAGTGTTTTGTCTTTTTTGAATTTTTTGGATTTTTTGGATTTTTTTGGATCTTTTGAAACTTTTGAATCTCCTTTTGAAACTTTAAAAGTTTTTGAAAAATCTGATATTTAAAAACACACATTTATAACACATATCACATATACACATACAAGACTTAAGAGGGTTCATATGATATATATATCAATAACAACTTGAGTAGCACAAGCATAGGTGAACTGGGTGGAACTTAGAAGTTAAGCGTGCTAGGGTTGGACCAATTTGAGGATTTGTGACCTAACGGGAAGGTATCAGTTCAAAAAATTCAAAAAATCTGAAAATAATTCCAATAATTAGGATTTTCATATTATTTCATATTTTGATTTTTCTGATTTTTTTAAAACTTTTTATATTTTTTTTTGCATTTTTTGAATTTTTTGAACTTTTTGAGAATTCTGTGGCGCACCTGGACATGTGCGCCACAGAAATGTGAGAATTCTGTGGCGCACCAAGCCAGGTGCGCCACAGAAAAAAAATTAGTTGCGAGAATTCTGTGGCGCACCCAGCAAACCTGGGGTGCGCCACAGAATTCCAAAAAGGTGCGCCACTGATAGCCTTTTCTGTACTAGTGGTAGTACTGCGTGTGTGCGTGTGTCCATGTAAGTGCATCGAGTTTGAGCTCGGCAGGAAATACGGAAAAAACGCCGTCAGTGCGGCGAGGCGTTTGTGCGCCGAAAATTCAGAGTCCACCCTTTCTTCTACCTCTGTCCGTGAGCTGAGAGAGTTAGGGCTAGGTTCCCACGTGGCCCGCCCCCCTCCGCCCACCATCTCCTCACATGGGCGTGGAAGGGACCCGACGGTCGGCCCACAAGCTTCTCGGGCGACCGCAGACGTGCCGCGCCGTAGAGATCACGGCCACCGCCTAGGGTATCCTGTGTCTCGCCTCTCCTAAATCTCTCTCTCGAATGAAAGAGAAATGAAGACGACGGGACGGTCCACGCTCGGCACCGACTGCGGGCACGAAAAAAAAAAGAAAACTAACCGGTTCGGGAAAGAAAAAAGGGTGTCGGGAAAGAAGGTGAATGAGGCAGCCGGATAGAAACGAACGGTCACAGATCCGTCTGATGCCGAATTGCAAAATCAGATGGCTGAAAATTAGAAAACATGTTATTTTATAATCGATGTAGTAGCTCATGTATCTTTACCATGTACTATTTGCTACTATAATGTATATGGTATCGATTGTAAAAAAAAGTCTATGCATGCGCGGATGAAGATGATCTAAGCATCCATCGACGGCCCCACACGTCGGTGGTAGTCTTACTGCCGTGACAATGTAACTAACAAGACGAGTCTGGACGTCTCCCCTCTCCCGCTACAGTAACAGAGGGGCGATTTGTGCTTTCTCCTTCTCGATCCACCTGGCCGCCGTTGAATCGGCGGATCCCTCACCCTCCGGCGGCGGGAGGATGGGGAATCCCCGATTCACGGTGTGTACATAGCGTAAGATCTTGTAGGTCTCCTGTCGGCGGCGTCGTGGAGGTGGTGGCGCGGTCGGAGAGGATTTTGGTGGCGGCGCTCATCCCCTTCGGCGGTGGTGCTCCTTGGAGCTCCGCTGTGGAGCGTTCGTCTTCCTCGTGCTCGCGGTCCTACGGGACTGCCGTGTGCGCTTTTCCCTCGCCGGAGTTCGACTGGCGGCGAATCCAGAGTTTGAAGAATAAGGAGAAGGAGGTGGTGATGCGGAGCTTCCGAAGACGACGATGGTGCAGGGTGCAGGTTCTCAGGAGCCATTGTCCGGCGACTTCCCGACCGTGGAGGGGCTGCTAGCGCGCCACCGGCTCGTCCAGCTTCGTCGGTGTCTTCGGGATCCAGCTGGACCCAGTTTTAATTTCTTTTTCAGTCTGGACCTTTCTGTAAGGTAGTCTTTTTAATATCACTCCTCTTTTCCCGCAAAAAAAAAGGTAGTCTTACTGCCAGTGTAGCAGGCTCTTGCTCTGTTTTTTTTTTTTTTGAAAGATGCTCTGTTTCTGCTAATCCTTAAGGCAGGAGGCAAACCAAATCCACACAACCAGCGGCCCAAAAACGGCCACTCACTTCCCCCTCCGCCCTCATCATCCCCTTCACACTCCCCGCCGAGCGTTAGCGCCGGCGGAGATGGTGGCAATGCGGACCATCCATGCCGCGGCCGCCTCCTTCATGGTACCCCCGCTCCCCATATCGTCTCCTCGACTCCAATCCCAAGAGCGAAGGCTCCTCCTGCCGCGGCGGCAACTATCCAGTCTCATGCCCGGTTCCCCTTGCCACTGCGCATGGACCGGCGCCGGCGGTGCTCGAGAGCCGCGTCGTCTAGCGGTAACTTCAACTCCTCCCGCGCTCGCATGTTTGGTAGCAGCGGTGGCTGAATTCTTGGGGGGCTGTGAATTTGTGCACCGTTATTGCTTCGCTCAGTTAGTACCTTACTGCCTTTACTAACAGAAGATTGATATGCGTGTTTGTGCTCTGGTGTCTGTTTAATTTCCCCAGCTGATGCAACGGTGGCATCAGTGGAGGATGCCAAGAGGGATGTGCTCATAGCGCTCTCCCAGATTATCGATCCTGATTTCGGCACAGACATCGTCTCGTGCGGGTTTATCAAGGATTTGGAGATCAGCGAGGCCTTAGAGGAGGTAAAAAGGACACTTCCTGCCTGGTCGAATGAGATGTGATCCAGATTAACTGCCATTGCATGGGTTTACCTATTAGTTGGACTGTGCTTCAGGTGTCATTCCGTGTGGAGCTGACGACTCCTGCGTGCCCAGTCAAGGACATGGTGAGCGCAGTTCTTGTGTTCAGTTATCTCTTCAGAATTACTCTCGGTCTGATCAATTTATGGCATAAGATGATACCGGTACTTAATTGACAGTTATATCAGCCATGTTTCAGTTGAGATTCATGGGTTGATATGATTTGAACTGTATATCTTTGATATAAAGTGTGATTGTATTTTTTTTTGCCAAACACTAATAAATTGCGCTGTACAGTTTGAAAAAAAAGCAAATGAGGTTGTTGTAGCACTTCCATGGGTCAAGAAGGTCAATGTTACAATGTCCGCACAACCCGCGCAACCGGTATATGCAGGGCAACTGCCGGAAGGACTACAAAAAATTTCAAACATCATAGCAGTTTCAAGCTGCAAGGCAAGACCTGATACTCCTATACATACAGAGGATACCGTAAAAATTCTCTTAGTAACTATTTTAACTTTTTCAGGGAGGTGTTGGAAAGTCTACAGTCGCTGTAAATCTCGCTTATACCTTGGCTGGTATGGGAGCCAGAGTTGGAATTTTTGATGCTGATGTCTTTGGTCCAAGCTTGCCAACTATGGTTTCTCCCGAGAACCGGCTGCTAGTGGTGGTAAGCCTGATGGTTGAATCTTTATGTTAACATGGAATTTAGTGTGTGCACACTAATTATGGTAAGCAGACTTAACTTTAGAACCCAGAAAGCAAAAGTATTCTTCCGACTGAATATTTGGGCGTCAAATTGGTGTCTTTTGGCTTTGCTGGACAAGGAAGAGCGATCATGCGAGGTCCAATGGTTTCAGGAGTCATTAATCAGTTGCTGACCACGACTGACTGGTATGCAAAGCCGATAGCTGATACCTTTCTAAACTCATCAGATGCACATAATAAGATAGAACATAACTTACCAGCCATTACTTCCAGATATATTTCTAATATTTTTCTTAATTATCTGGTAATAGAAGAACTTACAATTGTTTATTGCATAAAGGGGTGAACTTGACTACCTTGTCATCGACATGCCTCCTGGAACAGGGGATATACACTTAACACTGTGTCAGGTAGTTCTCTAGCATCTTTGCTGTGTAAATCATGTATCCAAGTAAAGTGAATCATACGTGAAAGCATCTCCAAGTATAACATGTCTGAAATACCAGGTAGCTCCGTTGACTGCAGCTGTGATCGTTACCACCCCTCAGAAATTGGCTTTCATTGATGTCGCAAAGGGTGTTAGGATGTTTTCTAAGCTGAAGGTGTGTCATCTTCCACAATACTACGACACGATAAATGAATTATCTACTCTGACACGTCTTTCTGTATTGACTTGTTTCTGTATCCTCTTCTGTTGCCAAGGTTCCATGTGTTGCAGTTGTCGAGAACATGTGCTACTTTGATGCTGACGAAAAGCGCTACTATCCATTTGGGCAAGGTTCTGGTGCTCAGGCAAGACACATACGTATCGACTGTCTTTTCTTAGCACACTTCTCTTGAGTAGCTATTGAGTTATTCGAGGCCGGCCTCTATATTTCAGGTTGTGCAGCAATTTGGAATACCTAACCTCTTTGAGTTGCCAATAAGGCCAGCTGTAAGTCCAAAAAAACATCCTATCTGTTCACACATGGGTAACGAATGAATGAAAATTATAGTTTGGTAATTTCACAGCTTTCAGCTTCTGGAGATAGTGGAATACCTGAAGTAGTGGCTGATCCCCAAGGGGGTGTTGCCAAGACATTTCAGAATCTTGGAGTATGTGTTGTTCAACAATGTGCTAAAATTAGACAGCAAGGTAAGTTAACAGCTCTCGAGTTAAATCTAAAAGATGAAAAATTAAGATAATATATTTGCACGAATTTGGCCTGAAAAAGAAAGCTTACAAAATTGTTAGCAACCTTCTTCTGCATATATGTTGCAGCAAAACATGCTTCTCCTTTAATATCATGTTAAAATTGTTGTTTTCCTTTTTCAGTTTCAACGGCAGTGTCCTATGATAGATCAATTAGAGCAATCAGAGTGAAAGTACCAGATTCGGATGAGGAGTTCTTGTTGCACCCTGCAACAGTCAGGCGGAACGACCGATCTGCTCAAAGTGTGGTGTGTATGCCCTTTAACTATGGAATACATTGGATATATAAGTTTAACATCACGTCTTAATTATCTCTATTAAATTTTCCATGTATTCACAATATGAATAGCATCTAGCTGTAACTGTAAGTTTGACCATAGTTCATCATGTCTGGAGCCCAAAACTTAATACAGTTCTCTTTTCAGAAAACTAAGCCATGGACGTTGTTTTATTTTTATTCAGAAATATTTGATGAATTATTAGTTTATATATTAAGTAGTTCTTGTCTGCAGGATGAATGGACTGGAGAGCAGAAAGTGCAGTATGGTGATATACCTGAAGACATTGAACCTGAAGAGATACGGCCGATGGGCAACTATGCAGTTTCAATAACTTGGCCTGATGGATTTAGTCAGGTATTATGACACACAAATATAGATGCATTACATCTTAATGCTTCTGATATTTCGAGTAGTCAAAGCTATGGGATTCGTCTAGATGGCACTAATATATATCTGAATTTTTTTTTGGAATACATCCAGGATCTAATATATGTGTCTGATGCTTTGCAGATAGCACCCTATGATCAGTTGGACATGCTTGAGCGGTTAGTGGATGTTCCTCGTCCAGCAAAACCTGCAGTGGTCTCTTAATGATACAGTAGCGATAATGTTCAGGCAAGAAAGAACAACAAACAAGATGTTCTGATACAATAGGCTCCAGAGTTCCTAGGCCTACAGCGAATTTTGTGTGATTATTTGTGATAATGTAGAAAGAGAAATTCAAATAAGACATTCTTGTTCGTACTTTCGAAACCACCTGTGCTGTCTGAAACGATGGTTCCAGCCTTCCAGGGCAGTCAATTTTCAGCTATGGTCCTGGACAGTACTTTTTAGAATGAGTACGCAATAATTTGACACATTGGCCACTCTCCCAGTTCTCACTGCAGAACTACTAACAAAATTATGGGGTCTCTCTCTGAAAAAAGGAATTAGCAGATCATTATGTGGCCAGCACCTTTGAAGGAATTGTGAGGTTAAGAGTTCCCAAGTTCTAACACATCCCATGTGAATTTTAATGCACTCAAAGCTATAAATCTTCATGAGTCATGACTATATACTAATAAAAAGGAAGTAAATGTGTAATGATGTACTCCCTCCGTTCCAAATTAGATGACTTTCATTTATGCACATACGGATATATCTATACTTATAACATGTCTAGATACATCCGCATGTGGACAAATGAAAGTTATCTAATTTGGAACGGAGGGAGTAGATGACAAGCATGAAAGGGGAAAAGGACAACCAAGACGTATTTTCCACCACCCACAAGGCCATAACCTGCACATTGCAGAAGCCTAAAACACGTGCAAGAGACTGCAAAATGAGTGGCAGATGAACTTTCATCCGCAAAAAGAGACTGCAACCACATTTAGATTATTCAAGGCAAAAAAGGGATCTCGAAGTTCCATAACTCATAGAAGCTATGGAAATCTTTATATTGTCCAGCTAAGTGTTGCCTTTCTGAAGGTTGTAGGTAGCTATCGTTCAGTGTGTGCAAATCCGGATGTGAGAAATGGTGTGTGTGTGAAATGTTTGTTGTTATCTACGCCACTTGGGGCGCCTTTGGTAGCCAGCATGGCATTTTGCGCTCTGTGGGACAGAGAGCACCACGAGTTAAACAACAATGGCTCATGATGCATCTCAAGTTCATTAGTGGAACCTCCCAAAATATTACAAACCAATCATCAAACCTATTCAAGTTCTTAGGGGGGGTGTTACGTAGTGCTCTTGCAAATAGGCCTGCAGCCAGGACCTTCTTTTCGTCTCTGTCATCTCAACATACATGCTATGCTCAGCTTCGTGATCCGCAAGGAAGTTCATATCCTGGATCAGCAAGACTGGAGTGTAGAGATTAGGAGCAGGAATATTCCTATATATGTAGATCATCTTCATCTGAGCATAGTTGATGGTGGGTTTGTTCAGTAACTCCTCGTGCTTGGGGTGCACCTAAGATTGACAAGGCAGATTGTTACTTGTGCTTCATGATGAACAAGCGAAAAAAACAGACCGTTAGTTGTCGTATCTAACCATGATGTGTGCAATCAACTTGTCTTCATATTGCTCAAAAAAACTTCTCTTCATCCATCTTGATGGTCGTGCTCTGATCACACCAAATTACTCCTTCAATTTCCTTGAGAGGGGAGAGCCTAATCCACCTCTGTGTCCACTTTCTCAGATGGTTATAAATTTGCGTAGTGCTCACTGTAATCCTAGTGAAGTCAAGAACATCATTGCTAACCATGTTAATGTAATGTTCCTTTAACCCTCTATAAAAAAGGATCCCCTTTTGTATGATCTCACAAACCCTATTCAATACGAACAGGGACATAGGAGCTGACACCAGTGCATTTGAGGCCTTGGAGCAAAACAAAGAGGTACTGCACTATCATACGAGTCAGGCATTGGATTCTCACGCAGCAGGTCGTTCATAGCGGGCAGTGGATTCTCAAGGCGTACTGAAAGAGCAGACAGGTCGGGAGAGCTACGCGCAACGATGTCCTACAATAGGTTGACACCGTAAGCAGGAACAACAATGATCTTGGAGATGAACACACACTAACCATGAGTCTAGCACAGATCTAGGAGATGCTCACACACATACTAATCATGAATCTAGCATAGATCTACGAGATGAACACATACTAATCATGAATCTAGCACCGATGTAGTAGATGTTCACACACAAGATCTAGGAGATGAACATAGACTAAGCTCACAAGAATATGGGTTAAAGGTTCTTGCAGTCATCGGATGCAAGACACTGTTGGGGACTGAGCTAGGAGTAGACTTGCCGCCGACGAGCTTCACCACCGCCGTGCTCATCACTAGAGTCGGTGAAAAACGTCCCGCCATCACCATGGAGCTCGAAAGGGGGAAATGGTGATTTGGATTTGGACGGTGAGCGGTGGCTCTATATAGAGGGGCGAATTAGGCGGGCGGGTGACCGAATTTCTCCCGCCGCAATTTTCGTGCTTGTGCCATCTCCGGTGCCTGCAACAGCTCACACACGGCGTTACTCGAGGTCACACGCCGGGAGCCTGGCTCCACGGGACTGGTTGAGCGATGCTTTGATGTGCGCGCTGGCCTGACCCGTGAGCTCTCACAGGCATTCAAACGCCAGGCTTTTGCAGCTGCCACGCCTGGTCTGGGGGCATGCGAGCTACCAAACGCCCCTTGTACTACGGCCAACTGTACAAGAGCGAAGACTTGGTGCTACACACTAAAGTCTTCTCCTCTTTGATCTTTTCACCCCTTCAAGTGGCATTGGTTAACTTCTCCCGCCTGAATCAGCTCCCACAAAAATATTGTTCAAAATCTTGCAACCCCGACGACCATCAGTTAGATGCTCTAGTTTATTGCCCATACAGCCTTCTAAATTAGTTTAAAAACTTAGTATTCCATTGACTTCAAATTTGGGTAATGGCATTACATCAGAGACGAGATCTATTTCAGAGTCCAAAGTGCAATAGGGGAAGATCAAGAGGATGCTCCAGAGCAGGATATGGTGTTGAAGAAGAAAGTTTTCTGGTAATCTTCTTTTTTCTGGAACACGCACCCAAAATGCATTTTGTTTCGTATCAGAAGAAGCGTCAAGATGACGCATTTCTGGTAATCTTCTAGCTCGGTCCATCATGATACTGGTTTATCCCCATCGATTCGAATGGAATGTGTTTGATGTATCGTCGATCCATGAATCACATTCTAAAATCCCTGGTTCAGTTCAGCGTTGATCATGAGTTGGTGTGGACATCGAGTGAGACAAGTATTTTCTTGGTGTGTAATATGGTCAACTGACTTCATTTTTGTGGTCTGACATAGATCTGAAATTGTACCTTGGGAGGCTTCGCCACTTTCCTCTGAACTTCCCCACAGTCTAGATTCCAAGAGCACATCTTGTTTTTCACAATCCTAAAATATTACTGTTGGAAACATGAACTGTCGTTGACCAAATGATCGACCCCTCATATCTTTGTATAATTGCTGTTCTCTCAGAACTTACATGCACATTTCTATAATTTCTTGCGCAGAGCAACCTTCTGGCAGATTGATCGAGGGACAGGGACAGGAGGTTGGCAAGATGCCGTCATTGAATGATCTCTTTGAGGTTGCAGGGCCTACCTATTTGACATATGTGAACTGGTAAGTTATCGGCTCATATTTCTAGCTGATTCTATCTAGAATGGCTTGTGCCCTTCTAGATTCGTGATTTTGCTATGGTTTATGGGCAAATCTTGGGGACTAAAGAAGACAGGAGCCTGTCTTGGCAACCACTGATCACCTCTGCAATTTGATGCTTTGCTCCGGTCAGGAACTGCCCGCACCAGCGGCGATCGGTGATGGCGAGCCTCGTCCAAGGCGTGTACGTGCTGGAGCGCGACCGGCAGTGGAACCGGCAGGGCCTCGACGCCCGCGCGCCGGCGTGGTGGAAGTTCTTCCACTTCGAGCTGCAGCAGGCGCTCGTCGACGCCGCTGACTACTCCATCTTCGGCGCGGTCTACGCGTTCCAGCCGCCGCCCAACCTTCTCGACCCCGGGGCGGCCGCCATCGCGCCGCAGTACGTCGTCGCCTTCCGAGGGACAATCACCAAGAAGGCTTCGAGGTCCAGGGACCTCGCGCTGAACGTCATGCTCGCCCGGATCGGCGGCCTCGAGAGCACCTCCCGCTTCAGCATCGCGATGCAAACCATCCGCGACGTCGTGGGGGTCCGCCATCTCAATCCTCGGCGGCAAGGCCATGGCCAGAGCGGGCGTCCTCCTCCCCACGTTCCTCTTCAACGCGCCGTTCCTGTCGGCGCCGGTGGAGAGGATCCCGCACAAGAAGGTGAAGCAGGGCATCCGCATCGCCAAGAGCTTCGTCACGGCCGGGGTGGCCACCGTGCTGCAAAAGGGCGGCGGCGGCGGGGACGAAGCCTTCGCGGCGCTGGCGCGGTGGGTGCCGGACGTGCTCGTGAACCCGGCAGACCCCATCAGCGCGGAGTAAGTGGGCTACTTTGAGCACCGCAGGAAGATGGAGGACATCGGCGCGGGCGCCGTCGGGAGGCTGGCCACGAGGCACTCGGTCAAGGACCTGCTCTTGGGCATCGGCAAGTCGGGCGGCGGCGAGCCGCTCCACCTGTTGTCCTGACGGTGAACCGCGGCCCGTCGCCGGACTTTAAGACCGCGCACGGGATCCACCAGTGGTGGAAGCCGGACCTGACCCTGCACCTGCAGTGCAACGCCTATTCGTACTTGGCCTAGGTTGATGGCTTGATGCATTGTTTGGAGGCTTCGCGCCGCAAGGGAACATGATTCTCCAACTCTAGAGCATAGTTGCTACCGTTTGTCCAAAAAAAAGATTGAAACTTTCTTGCATTAGTGCTAAAGGTCTAGAACATGCCAAGCTGATGCATCAAAGTCACATCAGACCTAATTGTCACCACCTTCTGCGTTGCATCACCGTATATTGCACTTACCTCTAAATGAATTTGATAAAACAACAAGTTCAAAAGAACCAAATTTGCACACATCTGTATGGCGCAGTCAATGTACAGCACATTTTACAGATCGAAGAATCGTTATCGGTACATCATGACAGACAGCTGAGGACAGATCAAAAACCTACATACAGGCAACCGTCTCTGATAAAATGAAGCCCGCGACAGCATCTAAGGTGACAATCTGAGAGACGAACTAGCCCATGGAGCATACATCCAGTACATGTATCTCAAGTCTCAACTCGCACTTCAGGGCGAGGTACGGAGCTGGATATCACCTCATCGTTTATTTTTTTGAGCTGGATCTCACGGTTCTCACCTCATCTTGGCCAGATGGGGCACCTGGCAGGATCAGATGTCTCCTAAGTCGTAACTTAGTTCTCGATGCATCTCATGCCTACAAACTTTTTTCTTTTCTTGACGAAACCAAAAGAAAAAATTCCTGCTGCATATTTTCAGTATACAGAAATCTCAAGGTTTCCTATCTGCGTGAGGGAAGGGGGTGGAGCCCTTGGTTTCCTGTCTCCAAAATGCATCCTGAATTTATACTCCCTCCGTGCGTATCTAGATAAATGGAAGTCATCTATTTTGAAACAGAGGAACACACATCGTCTAGGTACCGTATCTAGATAAATGGAAGTCATCTATTTTGTAACGGAGGGAGTATATCCTAATGGTTCCTGAATGTTCATTGCAAGCAAAAAGACGTTTCTTACCCCTGCTACAACTGCAGCAATGCTAGCATTAACGAACCCTTCCGGATTGTAAAAGCTGGGAGCTAAAACGAAAGACAACTGTAAATTTGCTAATAAACAAGATCTTCTCTGGAATAAGATCAGATAACATTCAGTATACCCATTACACGTTCAGTACTTGTTCTATTTTACACCATCATCATACAACTGATGCTACCTAAAAATTACTGGCGATGGGAAACTACCTTCTGAACCAAGCAGAAACAACCACTTCTTGAATTAGGACCATCATCACCTCTTTAATAAGCATGAGCAGGAGCAAGATCATATCTCCAGAAACAAGTTGGTGACAGTCATTACTGCTGTAACTGAGCATTCTGCGTTCCAACAAACGATATCTTAAACCTTTAAATGGCATCTTCACTCTTCCGGGACTTGTGTGGCCGTTCAGAATTTATCACAGTATCTTCATTGTTCACAGTTGTGTGATTTTGTACGTTCTGCTCGATTTTAATGTCGGCATCCCTTGATTTCCTTTTGCCACTGGAAATTTTGAGCAGCATACATTTTATTACATAAGCATCAAAATATTGTGAAGATTTAACGTGTCATTTTAAATAGCACCGGAGCATGTGTATCCAGACCTGTTAATTTCTGATGCGTATTCAGCATCATGTACTGATAGCCAGAGCATGGATCCTGTGTGAGGTGGCACTAAAGATCCAGTTATGTGACAATTCATTTCTGTGTCCACCCTATAAATGAATATCAAGCAAAGGCACACGATCAGTTTATTTTAATCAAAATACAGATCGTCACATGACCAATTATCTGACTAAGAGTACAGAGTAACATATGAACTACTTCCAATCACTTGAGGAATTCTCGTATAGTTCTCAACTACAGCTCAGTGTATTGTGGTGATGGCAGTTCATTTCCAGTACATGATTAGGCTCGGTATATATATCTCTAGTTAGTATTACATGCTGGTACGTAGTTTCATGCTCATCATCAAAGTCTACCTGGTATGTTACTCTTCCAAGCTACCGTCTCAACTCTCAAATGTGTAAAACTGTTGTCCAAATTGGAAAATATAACAGTGAAGTTCAACCTCACCAAGGGGCTGGATGAGCCTATACCTTTTGACAACCGTATCATGCTTCCCTTTTTAATCTCATGCCCCTTGTCCGACTTGCTTATAAATTTTCCACCATCTCTTTTCTGTGAAAACAATATAAATCTCATCAAGCGGAAACAAATGAGACCTAACTTATTAAAGCGACTGTTAGAATTTGTTGAAAACTACTCCCTCCATTCAGAAAAGGATGTCATAAAATTGGTCTATCTATAGTTCATTTTTGTGACATCCTTTTCCGAACGGAGGGAGTACTAGATACATATACAGAATTCTGAAGATGGAGAAGTTTGTTCATCACATACTGTGGTCACCTACCCACTCAAGTTGGGGATATCAACAAATTTTCTCTACGGTACAGTCATTCAAGTCATGTTCATAATTTTTAGTGTTTAGTTTCTTAGTCCTGCTAGTGAATTAGAAGTTTGCTACAGAACTGAAGTAAAAACAATTCCGAAGGATTTGGTGGTGCACATAAAAATGTAGGAAAGCTAAGTAGCAGGCTAGCTCGGGTTGCACAGATCAAAGGTCTTTTGACAACACAATCACAAACCATCAGCTAGCTTCTCATTCTTGCAACAGATAGCAAAAATTGAGCAGCAATGGTCATAATATTTGTAAAAAACGTTGAGAGTTGCAAGTTCCAACTATTAAACATCAACATCAAAAGAGGAAAAACTTCAAGCCCTATAATTTTATGCATAAAGTAACATAGGTTTCGATGAAAGCATTCAAACAAATGCTCGTATCTGGGAATGGTAGAAAAGAACAATTTCTCCAGGGTTCAGTTCCACTTCCATGGGAGCTGAAAGCATTCAAACAAATCCTCCTATCTGGGAATGGTAGAAAAGAACAATTTCTCCAGGGTTCAGTTCCACTTCCATGGGTGCTGAGTACAATTCACTAAGCATCCAAACAATACTAGAATACAATTGATAATCAATTACTGAAACTAGAAAAGAGAAGGTTTAATTTAAAAGGTTACATGAAACAGAACAAATATTAGATTGAACACATTATATAAGCATCAGAATGGCTAGTTCCTTAAATATCAATAGAAAAATTGATCTCACCCTTTTGAATTTGAATTTCTCAGTAATATCATCTGACATAATGGCTACTGAGAAAACTCCCAACACAATGGCATGAATGGATTCCTTGCCAAGCATTTCAACCTTCCCTTCTGAAGTAAAGAAAAAAAGCATCACGCATACATATTCCATACTTCGGCCACAATATTTCTCAATGGAAATTTATAACAATTAAAATAATCTCAGCTCAAACTTTAATCACACTCACTGGATTCAGTGCTATTTATGAAAATGGCACTGGTTTGTTAAGTTTCATATATTTTTGCCATGTACGGTCTTTACTGTCAAGTAAGCACACTTTGATTGAGGTTGGCTAATCTGGGGAAGAGATGAAAGGTCTGAAAAAACCTTGATGACCACGGAATTTTTGCAAACTCCAACGCAACAAAGTATGACACAGCTGAAAATAAATGCACCTCTATGATTATTTGAAGGAACTGACTTTTGTCAGTTTGTTTCTTTTTTCCTAGCTTACATGCTATTCTTTTCAGAGAAAATATATATTCCATCGCTGCAGTTTGTCGATGGGGCTCTGTATGCCACTATGGTACGGAAGCTTCAGGTGTTCACTTGAATTCCATCCAACGTGAAAAATGGGCAAGCAGACAACTCAAGGAACATGAATTTGTACCGTGCATCTCCAAACATGATTTGGTGCTTCCATGAGGTGCAAAGGCAACCAATGTGCACCAAAGTAAGGATAAGTAGACAGCTCACACAACGAATTTTTGACAAGCAACATCAATAAGCCATCTGGATTTGAGAAGCACAAGTGCTAACACTATCCATCAGATAATGCAAAATACAATCCATCCATTAAAGTAACAGCTATGAATGAGGGCATATTTAAAAATATATTGTCAGCTCATTCAAAATGGTTTGACTTGACAGTTGACAGTAACTGCTGTGCATGGCAAAGGTGCAAGAAAACTCAACAGATGGCATTATCATAAACAGCAATAAAAGAATGGCATGGTCTCAATTTGAGCTGAGACTAGTGGCATTGTCATAATATTTTCAAAAATATATTCAATTGCATAAGATATGAAAAACAAATTCAACCTTTGTAAAATGAACTGACACGCTCTAATATGCACACGATGTAGTATCCTAAAGGTGCCATGATTTCATATGGTTCATGTATCCGTAAAATGCAAATATGAGGTCGTAGGAGGAGTGTCATTTTTTCAGAGTTATATGTGCACCTACCAAGGATCATTCCCTTCTGGGGAGAAAACAGCAGCATGTGTGCACTCACCGGCACACCGAAATAGGGTACCAAACCATCAATGATTTTGGCTTTATGACCCTTGATAGAAAATTCATGAGCTAGCAACACGCCATCAAACCGATCTTCATACCTGTACAATTAATGTCCATCGTCCCAATTGATCACATAGTGGACATTACAAAGCAAAAACATGAAATTTTAGATAGCTTGGGAGAACAAGAAGCATAACAGCGAGAATGTAAAAAAAAAAGTTTGATTTCCCCCTCCTAAACTGAAACTGGTTATCTTTTGAGGAATTTAAACCGAAACTGCAATAATCAAAAGCCACCACAATCTGTTCCCCGCAAATTTAACCTATCCGCTCAAACCAGCATCCAAAGATGCAGTGTTGCAACGCTACGCTGAGGCACGCAAGGAATGTTGCGTTGACGAGAGCAAGGTAGGTTGGGAGGGAGGGGGACGTACGTGAAGAGGAGGGTGCTGAGCTGGCGGGCAACAGCGAGGCGCACGTTGGCGGCGTTGGAGGGGTGCACGTACACCGTGAGTTTGCCCTCCGCCTCCCGGAGCGCCTCCATCGCAGCGGCGGCGTGATAAACCTAAACCTTAGGCGGCGCGGAGGGTGGGAGCGGCGGAGGATGGGAAAGAGAGGAGGACGGCGTGACGGTTCGGTACCGCGCCAACGATTTGTAGCTCGTGCGGCCCATCAGACCCAGCTAGCTCTTACGCAGTTCAGTGGTGCTTTTTTATTTTTGAGACCGTGGTTTAGTGGTTCTGGGAGAAAGTCTTGATTTTTTGAAATAAGGCAAAAGGCTCCATCCATTCATACGGATTTCCCAAACCGAGTCAAGGTTGTGCCGGCTCCGTCCATTCATACCATGGCTAACGAAGTCTCAAATTCCGGTTTCGTTACGTCGGCAAACGGTATCCCATTGACTTTGCATTTACGGCCGAAGACCTTGGGCCCACAGAAAAGCTCTCAAGGTTGCGGATTGCATTCATAATGCTTTTTGGAGGGGCCAAAGTCGTAAACGGCTAGATAGCTTGAGAGGTGGTGACCGATTTGATGAGAGCGGTACTACCGCGGCGGTGATGAAGTTGACTTGACCCATTGGGAGATTGCACGTCATGTTGTCCACCAAAAATTAAAAATCCACACCTCAAAGGTGGTGCACCGACAGATGGAGGCCCAAGTAGCGTATAGGGAAGTGTGCGCGTGTGGCGGGGAAATCTTGCAAGATGGCCTCGAGATCCACCATTGTGCAACAGATGGGCACCACCAATCTCTTAAAGACATTTGTTACAAGACCGGTAACCTAGCCGAAGCCATGGAGGATCCGAGATAGCGCATGGGGCAATGAAGATAGCTGCATCATCGGTAAAAAGTGGTGTGCGAACACAGGAGGCGCGCCCTGAAGACGGTGAAGAAAGTCTTTTCACATTACGGTAAAAAGAAAAGTCTATTCCATGTAAAAAATGTCAATTCAGATCTGAAGACTGGACACTGGACTACTGAAGTACCTCACCTGCAAGTACTCCAGGTCTCCAGCAGAGCTGCCCTCCACCTCCACAGTCCACACGCTAGCTAGTCGAGTGTCGACATGGCCAGACTGCCGTTCCTGCTTATTGGGTTGCGGGTAAATTTTTAAAATATTCCGTAACCTTACCGCCAAGATCTATCTATGAAGATATGAGGCACCCCATAATGCTAGATCCAGAATACTTACAAACACCGTTGCGGAAGATCTTGTATTTGTCAAAGTAGATGTCGGTGAAGCCTGATAAAGAATCGCACGTCCACGCCGGGAGGTGAGATTGTTGTGGGTACATTGTCGAGGAACTGCTCGCACAGCCCCGCTCTAACAGTATCCACATGTACACCGCGCCAACCCGTCGAGCACGTTCGCCGCCTAGAGCTACTAGCACCGACGAAGAGAGATAGCCTTTCGGCGTAGTTTAGGTGGTAGATTAGATCTATATGAGAAGATTATAGACGTCTAATTCTCAACACATGAGATCTACTAGAAAGAGAGAGATTTGCACGGAGGCAATTGTTGTCACTCAACCCATGGGGGTTGGGGTGTTTATATAGTAGGCCAAAGGGGAGGGGTGCTTGGACAAGGGGAAAGCTTCCCTAGTCCAACTCGGTTTGGACAAGGGGAAGCTTACCCTTGTCCAATTCGGCTAGGGTGGAGGAGTTGGAGTAGAACTCCAACTCCCCCCACCGCCTCTTCCACCGCCGCCGCCGGGTGGGGCCCGCCCTAGGCCGCACCGACCCAGGCGGGTCGGGCCCACCTAGGCCGGCCGCCACCGCCGCCTGCCGCCTCCCCCCATGGGCCGATCGGCCCATTAGGGTTTCGGCTGGGGGGAAGTCCCCCCCACTCGGCTTGCCCACCCACTCCTCTTGGGGTGCGGCTGCCCTGTGGGCCTCATGGGCCCACTCGGCAGCCTCCTATTTGTGGGCTCCAAATAAAATCTTGTATTTAATATTTTTCCATAATTATTTATTAATTAAATAAATTAATATTTAATTAAATAATATTTTGTCTAATTAATTCTTTATTTGAATATTTCCTTTTACAGAATATTTCACTGAATTAATTACTTATCATATAAAACACTTTCATATGATCCGGGACACCCAGTGTCCACCGACAAAATACTCCGGATAAATATTTCCCTCTTATATAAACCTTCGGATTAAATCCGCTGGTGACAGAAACCATTCCTTATCACCCCGGGACATTAGATGTTCGCCTTCTCTCTAATTCAAACCACTATCTCATTACCACAAAGACTACAAAAGAACTAATATCTATGAACAAGAGATACATGAAAAACAAGAGCTAATAACATAGCAGTGCTAAACAAGAATACTCAACAAGTATAAGTGAAAAACAGGAGTATTCTAATGAAAAAACGAAGCGTGTCTCTCTCCCAAACAAGAGTGCTAGGATCCAACTAAGTTATGATCAGAAAACAAAAAAAAACAAAACAGAAAATAAAACACAAGACGCTCCAAGACCAACACACAATATGTGAAGCAATAAAAATATAGTCTCACTAGAGGTGACCTGATAATTTGTTGATGAAGAAGGGGATGCCTTGGGCATCCCCAAGCTTAGACGCTTGAGTCTTCTTGATATATGCTGGGAGATCCAAGGGAGCCTCCCCAAGCTTAAGCTTTTATCTCTTCTTGATCTTCTTATATCATCCTCCTCTCCTAATACTTGAAAACTTCCTTCACACAAAGATAACTCGCAAACTTCATTAGAGGGTTAGTGCATCAAAACATAAACTCACTTGGTTATGTAAAAACACATTGCATACTTAGTTCAAACATTAGCTACTGTTACTAAGCAAGATCTTGATCTCCCCCGAAGAACGTGAATCTATACTTGCAAAAGAGACAATGCAAAACAAAAACAGAATCTGTCAAAACCAGAACAGTCCGTAAAGACGAATTTTTTCGAGGCACTTCCGATGCTCAAATCAGAAAACGGTTAACTAACGAAAGATAGGTAATAAGTTCAGGCTTCTACTAAAAATTTACAGATTAAAATAGTAATCCGTGATTTTTCACGAATTTTTACCGTGAGGTACAGAAATCTGTTTCTGGACAGCAAATAAAACTTTACCACCCTCTTGCATTAGAGGCTTTTCTTGGCACAACAAAAACGAAAATAAAAGATACAATGGAGTTGTTACAGAAGTAAGCAACCTCCTTGACTCAAGAAAACAAAAAAACAGGAAATAAAATTGGGTTGTCTCCCAACAAGCGCTTTTCTTTAACGCCTTTCAGCTAGGCAGTAGCAAAAAGATCAAGTATTATCAAGAGTAGCATTGAAAGCATAACTTGTTCTAACAATAGACTCAAAAGGTTGTTTCATCTTCTTCTAGGAAAGTGTTCCATCCCCTTTCGGAGTGGAAACTGATATTTGACAGTTCCTTCTTTCATGTCAATAATGGCACCAACAGTTCTAAGAAAAGGTCTTCCCAAAACAATAGGACAGGAAGCCTTACATTCAATATCCAAAATAATGAAATCTACAGGGACATAATTGTTGTTAACCATTATAAGAACATCATTCACTCTACCCACAGGTTTCTTCATAGTAGAATCAGCAAAATGAACATTCAAGTGACAATCCTCTAATGGTGCTAAATCAAGAATTTCATAAAGTTTCTTAGGCATAACAGAGACACTAGCACCAAGATCACACAAAGCATTGCAATCAAAATCATTCACTCTCATTTTAACAGTAGGTTCATAAACATCTTCTAACTTTATAGGAATAGATGCCTCACGTTTAAGTTTCTCCTCCCTAGCCTTGATAAGAGCATTAGTGATGTGCTTAGTGAAAGCCATTTTTATTTCACTAGCATTAGGAGTTTGAGCAAGCTTTTGTAAGAACTTAATAACTTCAGTAAGATTGCAACTATCAAAATCAAACTCATTATCATCAAAAGAAATAGGAGTATCATTCCTAACAACACGAAAATTTTTAGCATTTTTCTCAGGAGTAACTTTAGTGTCATTAAGTGACTTGGAACCCTTCTCAACAGAAGTGGGACCTTCTCCAATTTTAATTTTCTTGTTACTAGTATGATTAGGACTGTAGGTAATTCACTAGTGCTCAAAGTTTTAACATCTTCATTGGTGAAAATAGTGCAAACATCAGCAATCCTACACTTTTCAGCAGTTTCAGCCTCTTTTCTCTCTCTTTCCCATCTAGCATGCAACTCGGCTAGCATCTTAATATTATTATCAATCTTAATTTGTATAGCATTAAGAGACTTACTTTCTTTAACATCATGAGGCATAACCTTTATTTTCAAAAATTCAACATCAAGAGCAAGGTTATCAACTTTAGAAGCAAGATTATCTATTTTTTCAAATTTTTCCTCAACAGTTTTGTTAAAAGCTTTTTGTGAACCAATGAAATTTTAAGCATAACCTCAAGATCAGAGGGCACATTCTTATTACTATTGTAGGAATTACCATAAGCATTACCATAAGCATTGCCACTATTGGAAGGATAGGGCTTATAATTGTTATTACCAAAATTGTTCCTATAAGCATTGTTGTTGAAATTGTTGTTTTTAATGAAGTTCACATCAACATGCTCTTCTTGAGCAACCAATGAAGCTAAGGGAACATTGTTTGGATCAACAGGCACTTGATTACCAGAAAGCATGGACATAATAGCATCAACCTTATCATTCAATGAAGAAATTTCCTCAACAGAGTTTACCTTTTTACCTGTTGGTGCCCTTTCAGTATGCCATTGGGAATAATTTACCATCATCTCATCTAGGAGTTTTTTGTTGCACCCAAAGTGATGGACATGAAGGTCCCTCCAGCGGCCGAATCCAACAAATTCCTTGAAGAAAAGTTTAATCCTGCATAGAAGGTTTGAATAATCATCCAAGAAGTCAGTCCATGTGTGGGACAGTTTTTAACCAAGCTTTTCATCTTTCCCAAGCTTGGGCAACATGCTCATTATCATATTGCTTAAAATTCATAATGCCACTTCTCAATGATATAATTTTAGCAGGAGGGTAGTATTTTCCTATGAAAGCATCTTTACATTTAGTCCATGAATCAATGCTATTCCTAGGCAAGGATAATAACCATTCTTTAGCTTTTCCTCTTAAAGAGAAAGGGAATAGTTTCAGTTTAATAATGTCACCTTCTACCTCTTTGTACTTCTGCATATCACATAATTCGACAAAATTATTAAGGTGAGAGGCAGCATCATCCATGCTAACACCAGAAAATTGCTCCCTCATAACAAGATTTAGTAAAGCAGGTTTAATTTCATAGGACTCTGCTTTGGAAGCAGGTGGAGCAATAGGTGTGCAAATAAAGTCATTATTGTTTGTGCTAGTGAAGTCACACAACTTGGTATTTTCAAGAGAACTCATTTTGACTAAAATAAAAACAGGAAATAAAACTAGAATTAATTATTTATTTTTTTGTGTTTTTCGATTTTAAAAGCAAACAAGATAAAATAAAAATAAAATAAGCAAGACAAAAACAAAGTAAAGAGAATGGTGATGTGTTACTCCCCTTGCTGTGGCTTCCAATTCTCTGGCAACTGCGTCAGAAAAAGTCATTATACTTTTGTAAAAATCATTTTTGGGTTCTTTTACCAAACCCTTAGGATCAATTACACTTTTAATTAACTGCGTTTATGAGAAAAAAAATTATCAAGTATTTCTCTTAACTGCCGGTGACTAAATAAAATTTAGCACTTTGGAAACTTTCCGGCATAATGCACTATATATAGCAATGAGATAAGCAAAATCACATTTTAAATATGATTTGATCTTATTCCTCTCTATTCGCTCATCATTGACTACGAATGTCAATGTATCTCGCAAATATCACGCTATGAATTCTTGATCAAATTTCTTTGACTCAAGACACAATTTGAATTACCTTTCAGAACTGTACTTAGCACATTCATACTCATTTTTATTAAATTTTATCATATAGACAAAACTTTAATAAAACACTTTCTGACTTTTATTTAAAACTCTTTTAAATCTAAACAAGATATACATTTTTGAATTCGGCTGATGACATGGAATGCACATTCGCTGGGAAACCCCAAGAGTAAGGTATGATGTAGTCAGCAGCAAAGTTTTCCCTTGAATCTACCAAGGTTTATCGAACCAGTAGGAATTGGGAGAGCTTCAGAAAGGTGTCAACAACAGCGCCGTTGAGATGCTATTGACGTGGACCTGCACACACACAATCAAAGTACTTTGCCCCAATGAAACAGGAAGGTTGCCAATCTCCCCGGCTTGCTGAATATAAATGATTAAACGTATGGTGTGGAATATGATGATGAACACAAAAGTAGCAATAGGAAGTAACGTAGAGTGTGATGAAAACGATGTTTGTATCAGTGTGGAATAAATGACTGGGGTCCACAGTTCACTAGTGGTGTCTCTCCATAAGACAAATAAACATACATGTTGGGTGAATGAATTACAGCTGGGCAATTGACAAATTGCAAACGCATGACAATGCAATATATGACAAGCACATGTTCACTGTTATATCTATTGGGCATTACAACAATATACATAGACCACTTACTAGCTGCATCTATAACTCATAATCCACTCACAAGATAGCTTCCGGGTCTCCCATGAGTATTAAATTGCAAGCAACAGATTATAGCATTAAGCAAAGTGTGTAATGTAAACAAACGCATTAGACTTAACAGCAGTACCCTTAAGTGGCAACAGCACATCTACAGACTTAGTTGTTTCTGTCTATCAAGCCCAGGCTTCTAGAGGCATGAACCCACTATACCCTTTCTTGAAGTCACTAGCATCTACTTGGCCAAAACATCTACTAACAACGGAGAGCATGCAGGAACATAGATAAAACATAATATAGATAGATGAACAAACTTGATCATAACTTCACAATTCATTGGATCCCAGCAAACACAACATGTAGCATTACATAAAGGTGATCTTGATCATGTTAGCCAGCTCACAAGATCTAAACATGATGGCACAAGGTGGAGAGACTACCAACTAGCTACTGCTATGGACCCGTATTCCCGTGGAGAACTACTCACGCATCACTCCGGAGGCAGGCATGGTGATGTAGAGCCCTCCGGTGATGATTTCCCCTCCGGCAAGTTGCCGGGAAGAACTGCAGAAACCCTCCCGGACTAGGGTTGAAGACGACGGCGGCGGCGGAACTTTTCGTGGATTTTCGCTCGGGTATCTAGGGTTTCCCGAATAGATGCATTTTATAGGCGAAATGGCAACATCAGTGGCCAGCCGAGGAGGGGCGGCGGTCTAGGGGCACGGCCCCCCTGGGCCACGCCGTGGGCCCGCTGGCCTCCCTGGTGTGGCCCCCGGCTCCGTCCTTCTGGCTGCTGCTTCGTCTCGGTCCAGAAATAAATTAGTTAAATTGGCGTCCGATTCCGAAAATATTTCCAGAATAGAATTTCTGAAACAAAAAGACAGCAGAAACATGAACTGACACTGTGGCATCTTGTTAATAGGTTAGTTCCAGAAAATGCATAAAAATGATATAAAGTGTAAGATAAACATGTGGTAATCAATATAAAACAGGCATGGAACATCAAAAATTATAGATACGTTTTGGACGTATCAAGCATCCCCAATCTTAGTTCCTACTCGTCCTCGAGTAGGTAAACGATAACACAAAGATAATTTTTGACGTGACATCCTACCAACATAATCTTGATCATATAGTAATGTAAAGCATGTGAGCTGAGATCAAATCATTCAAACCAAAAGTTTATGTTTGATATTAAACACATAGATGAATAAAGCAAGACAATTAAACAAGCAAAAACTTTTCATGGAAGATGCTATAAAGACATGAAACCGTACAAAGTTCATTATAAATGTTTTAAGCATTCAGTATAGAAGTTATCCTTCTACTCAAGCATCCAGCAATCTTCCACAAACAGAGAAAGGATCCAGTCAAGCAAAAGTATCACAAACGTAATGGATCAACTGGTTAGAAGTTTTACTCAACCGGTGAGCGTAAGCATTTGGTATTGGCACTAGGATGTTATGGCAAAGAGAATAATAATGGGGGTTTGGAAGTCCAATGGAAGAAAGGCTCACAAAGCTATAAGTGATCATTAGACAAGAGAAAGTCTTATAATCGAAGCTATGCAAGGAGTAGTGATTGCCATGCAATGGATGTACATAGAGCTATAAGTGTATGAAAGCTCTCCAATGGAACTAGTGGGGGTGCATCCAACTTGGTTGCTCATGAAGACCTAGAGCACTTTTGAGGAAGCTCATCATTGGAATATACAACCCACGTTCTATAACGTAAATTCCCCACATAGTTATACTAATGAAACATGAGAACTCTCTCATATGAAGCATAGGTGCTACTAGCACAAATGATGACTATAAAACAAGTGCTAAACATGAGCACAAGTGTGGATAAAGGATAGTAATGTTGCCCCCTCTCTCTTTATTTCTTTTTTTTCTTTTTCTCTTTTTTCTCTTTTTCTTTTTCTTTTTTTTTTCTTTTTCTTTTTCTTTTTCTCTTTTCGATGGCCTCCGTGGCTCTTTTCACTTTTATCTCCCTCACTGTAGGGGCAACACTCTAATATGACAACACACTTTTTGGTACAAATAACTCATAATTGATATCTCGAGATTGAGACAATGTGCTCTAGTGTGATCAAACCATTCAATCATAACACATATAATTCTCGTACCAATATCATTCTCTTTTCTCATTCCGTATTTATATTGTCCCGTGATAAATCACGCTGTGTCTGGCCAGACGATTGGGTGACAATAATAATACTGAGATGGCCTAGAGGATGTATCTCTCCATTGACTGGAGGAGTAAGTGCCATTCTTGAATAATCTCTGTTCCAATACATTATTCTAATTCACGCCCAAAAGCCATTGTTATGGTCCCCAGTTACGGCCAGACGTTAGGTGACAATCAAAGCATGAGTGTCGAATAAGCGGTCAACAGATATTCTCTTAGCAAAGGAATACAGCTAATGATAACTAGACATATGATCAATTGCTACATTCATCATTGACGATTAGTCTCTTAGCAAGATCATACAGTTGGTCGGTTCAGTAATATTATCATTCTGATAATAAACTCCTATAGTTGTGTGACTTATACAAAGTCCATGATCAGGAAAACATGATTATCAAACAACAAGATAGGGTAGTCTTAGAGACAAGACTAGGAACATTTTTACTTGTTCATATCTCTACTCCTGTATTAGAGGTTTTCCTCTTAAACACGTTGTATTTGCTATCCAAGTGCCCAATATAGTTATAGCATAAAGATATAAACATTAATAATAAACTTGTAGATAAATAATAACTAAATTATTATTGTCTCTAGGACATATCTCCAACACTGCTCCTGATTCATTTTGGCTCCTGAGCTCACATGATCTGCCTAATTAAAAAATTCAAAAAATAGTAACATTTTGAAAAATTCTGAATTTTTTCTGGTGACCATATACATTTTTTGACAAAGATGTCAAGTTTAGTGGCGAAATAACACTCCTGGTGCTCGGTGCAAAAATAACAAATCATTGACAAAAATGAAACTTACAAATATAGTTTTTCAGAGCACTGATTTTGTTTTTTTAGCACCGAGCAACACGTGTGTCATTTCACCACGAAACTTGGTATGTTTGTAGAAAACTTGTATATGCTCATCACCAAAAAAAATCAGAATATTTCAAATGTTTTACTATTATTTTTAAACTTTTAGTCGGGCAGGAGCAGGTGTGCTCGGGAGCCAAAACGCCTTACTCGGGATTATGATACAACGTTCCCAACTACCCAATTTAATTTTTAGCATGCCTATAGTGGGTAACAAATTCGGAAACGGCAAATGGCTCCCGATTACAAGGAGCTCGTTTTTTTGAAAAATCAAAATCGGCACTTTTGAGTTTCAAAAAATCGAGACACAAATCTCAGATGTAGATAGTCTCGAGGTCTACACGCATGCAAAATTTTAACTTAAAATTCGTTGTATTTTGGGTTGCAAAAAAAAATCGAGAAAATTTTAAGTTTTTTAAACTGCGTACCCAGATCCACCCATTTGTGATTTTTCCCCAGCCCACCATACAATGAATTTTAAGTTGAAAATTTTCAGGCTTTTAGATCACATCATTGCCTACATCTGAGAATTGTGTATCGATTTTTTTATACTTTAAAATGTCATTTTCATTTTTTTTCAAAAAAAAAGAGATTCCTATAACTCGGGAGCCATTTGTCATCTCTCGTAATAAATTAAACTAAATTAAACTAGTAACATGTGTACGTTATATACTCCCGTTATACTCCCTTCGTTCTGATGAATAATTCTTTATCAAAAATTTGATCAACAATATATCGATTATATTGTACAAATTTGTTATTGTTGATTAGTTTTCAAAAACCTTTTCTGATAATATCAAATTTTATCATTTACTCCTTATGTATTTAGACTAATTCTTGTTTAAAGATAAATGTTGAAAAGAGCGTGCGCCTCATTCACAGGAACGGGGTTATCTTCAAATTGGGTAGTGAAGATATTCATTTGTTACTTAATAGAGTTATTTTTCATTGGGAACTGTTTGTTATGTGATGGTAACATATTAGGCCTTCCGTATTGCTTGTATCTTGGCACAATATCATGAGCAAATTGCCGATGTGTCACTATATTTAGTGAAGCAAGAGAATGATATTGTATTGTATCTAACATAAAGTTCTTGATAACATGTACGATGAGACCAAAATTATTAAATACAAGCTTACTTAGATATAACACTTTATAAACGGTGCATTAGGATAGTTCTCTCTTATAATACACTACTATCTAAGATATCGCGCTAAAATATAATGCATTATGGAAGGCTACTAGCATGCATATGTTACCCCAATTGTTTTTCTCCTATTTAATTATCTGGTCACATTTTTTTGTCTAGGTGGCATACATGTTAATATTAGCAGCTACTCTCACAATGGGTAGTCTTTGGCCTGGCGAGTAACTTAATACTACTAGCATGCATATGTTACTTAAGAGTAACCCCTCCATCTCTAAATAAATGTACTTCTAGTTTTTTCTTAAGTAATTTTTTTCAAAGTTTTACCAACTTTAGAAAAAATGTAGCAATATTTATGACATTAATGAGTATATTATGAAGCTTCTTTCCAATATACAGGTATTGATAATAAATTAATTTGATGTTATAAATGTTGTATTTCTTCTACAAAGTTGGTCGGACTTTTAAAGCATTGACTTAGGACAAAAATAGAAGTACACTTACTTAGAAACATAAACTAGTACAGAACCACGCTATTGACATGGGTAAAATAACCCTTCGGCAATGGAGAAAGGCTACGTGTCTCGAGCCCGGTCACTTATGTGAAAATATTGTTGGTAACGGATAATTTAACTGTCACCGAGAAGGACTGTATCAGCAACTGTTATCCACTTTTCTCCATTGCCGATTGGTCGGGTTCATCAGTTACGTAGTTTTTGGTTACAGCTGGAATATAGATGTCAATCTCACTGCACAGAAAAAATGATAGCATATTCCATTCATAACATGTACCAAATATCACCATTATATTTCCATCACAATATGACGAATTACACCTTGTCATACCTCACTAAACCATCATTGTCATATCTCACTAAACTTATCCTTGTCACCTCACTACACCTATCATTTCAGATAGTGCAGTAATCTGAGTGTTGATCTACCGAAAGTTGCTATCCGTTGCGCCAAGCGAATAGTACTTCCATGGCATTATGAGCCAGCTCAGCCTAAGGTTAAGGGCCCGTTTGGATATAAAGTATTTTAAATACAACAGTTTTTGGAAACCACGGTTTTCTATTGCCTCAACATGCAATACCATAGTTTGCAGATACTCTGTTTTATCCATGTAGAAAAATTGCATGTTACTTTGGCATAATAGCGCGATATAGCATATCCAAAGAATTCACGCTAAATTTTTACTTGTTATGGTGCTATTCGCGAAATAGCGCGCTATATTCTGCTAAACTTCAAAGCCTCAGGCACTATTTTTTTCAGCCTATCTTTCCAAAGGGCCGAGTTTTCCATCTTAAGAAGAAGAAGAAAAGGAAGAAAAAGTTGCTTCCTATTTGTCGTGGTCGTGGTAGTGAACTGCAATCTGGTGGTTCCTTTTTGAATCCAAAGAATTTCCAATCTGGTGGTTCCTTTTTTGAATCCAAAGAATTCCAATGGTGCTCAATCTGGTGGTTCCTTTTTCGAATCCAAAGAATTCCGATGATGCTCAATCTGGTGGTTCCTTTTTTGAATCCAAAGAATTCCGATGATGCTAAATCAGTAATTTATGTCATACTTACCCCGTGGGATGTTGATGTTAAGTTTCTAGACAACCGGAGAACAATTTTTGTATGTGGCTATGTATATATTGTTCTACCATTGTTGGACTATATCCTTGTTGAAATATTTTAATTTTGAGCTATATATGTGGTACTCCCTCCGTTCCAATTTAATTAACTTGCTATGCACCAAATGTGGATGTATCTAGACATGTAAGACTATATCCTTGTTGAAATATTTTAATTTTGAGCTATATATGTGGTACTCCCTCCGTTCCAATTTAATTAACTTGCTATGCACCACATGTGGATGTATCTAGACATGTTACATGTCTAGATACATCCACATTTGGTAGATAGCAGGTCAATTAAATTGGAACGGAGAAAGTATTTTTTTAAAGCTATTTAAAATAATGTATGCTATTAAATGGTATAATGTGTACTTCCTCCGTTCCAAAATAAGTATCTCAAGTTTGTCCAAAAATAGATGTATCTAAACATGTTTCATGTATAAATACATCCACTTTTAGGCAAACTTGAGACACTTATTTTTGAACGGAGGGAGTATATGGCCACTGCTATTATAGCGAGCTGTTTTTAGCTTGGTTTTATCTCCAAAAAACAGGCCGGGGGGCTCTTTTTTCAACACAAAAAAACTGTGTTTTGGCAATATTACATTTTTTAATACTCAGTTTTATTGTTGTCAAACAACTCAAAGTATTCAAAACCGTAGTATTTTTTAGAAACTTAAGTATTGCTCAAATAATTTAAAAAAAACTTTGCATCCAAACGCATTGTCACGGCCAAAATCTGGCTACAACCGTAATGGCGTTACATTTCGCATCAGATGACGTGCTTGTGCAATTACATCAGCCATCCGTGAACCTCACGCGGTCAGGCTGACTGTCCAATTTCAAGCAGACCATTGCACAGTATGATTTATTGAGCACAGGATTACAAATTTGCTACTGTTACTCTGTTTGTACTAAGGAAGTTACTAGTGTCCACACCCATGCTGCATAGGTCTTTTCCTAGTTGTATCTTGTGCCCTACAAAATTCATCTAGACACACGACCATTGGTGACCTAAGTAAAAGAGGAAAAAGATAAGAGAATACTACCCTGTTAATTGCCTGAGATCCAAAAATGGTCATATGCTTCGATAAAAAATTGCAGGTCCAAAAGATATAAGCAACACATATCTTCATGTCAGAAACAAAACATCGTGGTGATTATATCATGATAAGAGCGTAATATACCACACTTGTCCATGCTAAGAGCGTAATATACCACACTTGTCCATGCGGCCGATATCTTGTTTTGCTGAAACAACATTTCAACTGGAAAGCTACATCTCAAGCATTTATATAATCACACCACAAATCATCAAACATGTGCCATGTTTCAAGTCCCAAACATAAGCGGACACATGTACTCTTGCTTTCAAGTCAATGTGAGTCTTACAGAAATATATGTCAGCTTAACAATGCAGATGAACCAGCTTGGTACAGTTCATGCCACGACTTCTAAAAACTGACACTATTTTCACAGATAATATGCTAGCAATTTTTATATCTACATCAAAGCTCACCTAGATTCATCACTACCTAATCGCATCCATTATGCTAGCCAAGACTGAAACCAGGCCGCTTTTAGAACACTTCATCCTTCGTGAAAATATTAGACGAAACCATCTACAATACTCGCCTGCCCTTTGGCTTATTATTACGGATGTAGTATGGTTGTATCAGTATCACAACTGATTTGCAGGAAATTATCTAAGATGTCTCCCCGTCTCTGTGAATTTTCAGATCTGACATCTAAGATTGCATTTATTTCTGCATTTGCCACTGGAAAAAGAACATTATTGTTGCTTGGCAGCGGTTGCAATGGACAATGTTAGGAAAAAGACGCCAACACCCATGTTTGATTGTTACTCAATAGTGAGTGGTGACAACTCGATTTGGAATCCCAGAAAGTGTGAAGAAACCAAGCGGTAAGCCTGGTAAGCTGTATCTCAAAGAATAATCAACAAAATCCTGAATAAAGACACAGCCTATGCTCAATTTTTGGCGAGAAAGACATAACCTAGGCTGGTAATGCCCTTCATCGTAACTGTCCACACCCACACACCCTAGCGAGACTATGCCATGAAGTAAGGGTATTTTAGTGTTCTTGTACAACTGACAGTTAAATGTGATATCAAACACAAATGACATATGGTGCCGGTGGCAACGCAAACAACATGCAAACTCAAGTAACAGATATAGAAGATATTTTCCCGTCATTTTTTTAGCTGATGAAACAATTCTCCCCACCTTTTCAATGAAGTGGTCATGAAGATTGATATTTTAACGGAAAAAAGTACTGTCCCAACATTCTAATCCAGTGTGGCAAGGACTAAAGGCACAGAAATGTTAAAGAGAACATAACCATATCACTAAGCAGGCTAACACATTGAAGATCATAAGTTTGCATTATCTTTCAAGGTAGTCATTAAGATCATATAACGAGAAACTACACACAAAAACATGAAAGTAATCGCAATATATGAAACAATACATGATGAATTAAGTAGTTAAAAAGTAGCCTAGCATATCCCCAATTTCCAGAGTTGGAAATGAGAACATCCTAAATGTAATTCCCCAATAATGAGATTTGGAATGGATTAACTGACTGTGCAAATCAAACATATATCTAATCTCCACAGTACCTGATCCTACAATTCTATTTACAAAGGAATCGAGTGGAGATCAGATTTACAAACATATATCAGATGCTTAGCCAAATATCACAACATTGTTATTAGCGATTCACTGAAATTGCACAAATACAGTAAATAACAGAAAATGGACACTCGTAAAGCATTATCACGCAATCACAGTTCTAGATAATAAAGGGAAAAAACATTTAGTGCCTTTTGAAATAGATAATCCTCGGAGCAGCAACTTAAACTTGAGACCATCCAACATCATACAGTAACAAAATTTAAATTGTACACTAGAGTCATCGACAACAGCTTATAGATCTAGAGAGAGTGAGATCTGGTGCCGGATCTGACATAATGAAGTCACAAGGTTTCTGGACCTCACCATAAGTAGCCGGGTATCTTGATGCGCAGGAAGAGCATGGCCATGGCGTATGCAATGACGATGGCGACGACGCCTGAGCCGGCGAAGGAGATGCGCAAGCTTCGAGGTCTGGTGCGGTCGACCGCTAGGTCGAGGAGGATGATCCCGATGCCTCCGAGGAGGAACATGAAGCCCGAAGAGAGGCCCTCGATGATGTACTGGCCGTTGACGCGGCCGGGGAGGAAGACGACGGGGCGGACGGCGCCGGTGGCTGGGTCCTGGGAGCTGCCGATGCCCGGGGGCTCGACGATGACGTCGTAGACGAGGCCAGAGACGACCGCGAAGTAGGTTAGCAGGATGAGGGAGAACACGGTCATGGGGGAGGGGAGCGCCAGGTTGGACGGCAGCTTCAGGCGGGTGCGCGGCGGCTGGAGGAAGGAGAAGGGGACCACGCGGAGGGCGTGGAAGAGGGGGTCGATGGAGTCGAACTCGGATCTGTTTCCCTGAGATGCTGCTGACGCCGCGGCGGCGCTGCCGGCGGCGTGCTCTGATCTGGGAGCCATCGCGTCCGGCCGGGGATTTGGGAGAGATTTGGGGCTTTGTTTGATTGACTAGGGAGCAGGCGCCTGCTGGCTGGCATAAATCGAAGCACAGCCGCACCGCGCACCGTCTCAAAGCCCGTCATCTCGTGTGCGTGTGAGAGAAATAACTATGTTTTGCATGCATGCATTAGAATCTGAAATTGCTGACATCATTTTGCATTAAATGTAAAATTTGAAAATTTAAAATGTTTTGTAACTCAAATCGTTTATCGGATTTATGATCGGTTTTCACCGTTGGACTAGTCACGACGAGATCTTCGAAACTAGATCCCATATCGATATGTTCCGACAACTTTTTTTTTGTTCCAAAAGTTACCACCTCCGTAACATATAAGTTACCCAGACTTGAATACGTAAGTTACCCACCATATTAGCGATTAATTTTTCAGATTGAAATAGAACTATTTTTTGCTCTTTTAGATTTTTACGAGTTTTGAAGTTACCGCACCTACTTTTCATAAGTGAATATCATTTTGAGAAGGTAAATTTATCATGCATAAGTATTAGGATTATAACTGTCGATTTCATAGTGACAACTACACCTAAAAAAGATGGGTATTGTGTTCGTAACTATTATTTAGATTAGAGGACATGGTAACTACATTGATTTCGTGGTGGCTAACTAAATCATGAACACATGTATAATTTCATAAGTACTGAGTGGGTAATACCATCAGTATTGGGTGGATAACTATTATCGAGAGAGTATGATAACTACGTTGATTTCGTGCTGGATAACTACACCATGAAAACACATGGGTAACTTCATCAGTACTACGTGGGTATATCCATCAGTATTGGGTGGTAACTATTGCCGAGAGAGTAGGGTAACTATAACGATTTTGTGGTGGATAACTACACATGAAAACACATGTATAACTTTATCAGTATTAGGTGGGTAACTCCATCAGTTTTGGATGGTAAATATTACCAAGAGAGCATGATAAACATGGGTAACTTTATCAGTACTTGGTGATAACTTCATCAGTACTGGGTGGTAACTATTACCGAGAGAATATGGTAACTATATTGATTTTGTGATGGATAACTACACCATGAAAATATATGGATGACTTGATCAGTACTTTGTGGGTAACTCCATCAGTATTGGGTGGTAACTATTACCGAGAGAGTATGGTAAACATGGGTAACTATATCGATTTCGTTGTGTATAACTATATCATGAACACATGGGTAATTCTATCATTACATGATGGGTAACTCCATCGGTACATGATAGATAACTCTATCAGTACAGGGTGGGTAACTATATCTTGAACACATGGGTAACTTTATCAGTACTAGGTAGGTAAACTCCATGGTACTGGGTTTGTAACTCCATCTGTATTAGGTGGGTAACTTTATCAGTAACAGATTGGTAATTTTATCATTAACACATGGGTAACTTTATCAGTACATGGTGGGTAACTATTACTGATAGAGTATGGTAACCATATGAATTTCGTGGTGGATAACTATATCACTCCATCCCGTCCGTGGAACCGCGACGAAGAATTCCCCACCCAACTCCTCACCGGAACCCTAGCTTGCACCAGACTGCCGCCGACCGATGGGAAAGGGCCGGCCTTTCCCGGCCACCACCGCCTCCCCCACCGGCTGCACCCCCGAGTCTCAACTTCCACTGCCCCTGTCCCGGAGGCGCCGTTGTTCCGCCCGATGGAGTCAGAGTTCGCGGACTCGCTCGCATACATCGCACGCATTCGCCCGCTCGTCGTGCGCTACGACATCTGCCGCATTGTGTCGCCGCCATCCTGGTCCCCACCGACGGCCTCGATGTCGCCGCCCTGCCGTTCCCCACCAACATTTAGAGTGTTTTTGGTAGCCCAGCTTACCCTAGAATGGCTTGCCCAGAAAATACAAGCTGGGCATATACATGATGTGTTGAGATTATGTTGCGTGTTTGGTAGCTCGTACGAGTTGAAACATGTTGAAGATAGATGCTGTTTGGTAGCACGTATGAGTCAGGACAAACTGCATAAATTCGAAATTACAAATAGGTCAAAAGTTTTACAAACAGGCCCTTGAACAGAAAAAGAAACGCAATCGGGTCCTCCTAATCATCCCCGAGCTGGCCGGAGCAGCCGGCCGGAGCTCCTCTCCTCCCCCACGCGCCGCCGCCAGGGAGAGCTCCCGTCGAGCCGGAGGAGGGTGAAGCGGAGGTCGGAGCGGTGGTTCCTAATCCTACACTCGCCGGCGGAGGGCGGAGCGAAGTGCAGAACGGAGGGCAGAGCTTCGGCCGGCGGAGGGCGGAGCAAAGGCCGGCGGAGGGCGCGGAGAGGTTGAGTCCGGCGGCGCTGGCAGGCGGGTCGAGGTTGAGACGGCGTGCATCCGCGGCGTTGGGGAGGCCGAACGTGGAGCTGCGCATCCACCGGGGAGGGAGATCCATCCGGCCCAGATCCATGGCGCGCCTCCTCGTCCTCCTCGCCGCCGCGCCAGGGGCGTACGCCCTCCGATCGCTCGGCGTCAGCGAGGGGACTCCGCCGCAGCCGCAGCGGCGCAGGGGGACGCCGCCCCCGACCTCAACGCCACCAGCTTCGACGCCTTCCTCGGGGTCGCGTGCGGGGAGGAAACAGAGAGAGAGGAGTGCGCGACGTGCGGCGCAGGACGTGCGTCCGTTACCAAATCTGCACGTTCGCTGAAGATCCAACGGCTCGCGTGCGTGCGTCGACATATGCCCCCTGGCAGGCGCCTGCTGAATAGAAATTCCTTTTTTTTTTGTTGAAATTATTGTTGGTTCCACTTGGGTCGAGGTGAAGTGGTGGTGAAACTGAGAGTCGTTTTTTTAGCTCTTGGGCTCCACGTAGCAATTTATTTGAACAAAGTTAAAAAACTGAAAATATATATACATAAATTCAATGATTTATCCACTAAGTGTGCAAAATCTTGATGAAAAGTAGGTTATAGTTTACGCTACACAAAAACATAATTGTAGATCTGGGTGTGTGAATGGTGCAACTCCAAATCTTGTCAGAATTTTGTATTGAAATTGTGCAAAAATGTAGGATAGAGTATTGGATACATCCATATTTATTTTTACAATGTTTTGAAATATTTTTTTCAAAAAGTTCAAAAAAAAAGATTCAGATAGGCCGAGTTCCAAATGGATTTTTCGAGGTTGAACCCCTCCTAATTTTAAGATGTATCCACGTCGTCATGATGACCGAGTTCTTGAAGTAAGCACATCACGACCATTCCACGGAGACGCAGTCGACTCATTCTGCTTCTTCGACATCGCAGTTGCGAAATCATAAGACCAACTCTACTGGATAGAGTAAACTGTTACAAAGCCACAAAACACTTACGCGTATGACATTTGATGCTAGAATAGATCCTGCAAAAGTATATCACATAATTAAAATAAATTCTTCCCACCACGGTTTATGCACACACTTGAACATTCAAACAAGGAATTTAAATATAATTCAAACATTACAAACTAGATAAATAGTTCAACACTGCAAATTGAATGAACTATATAACTAGATGGCGAGAGGTTCTTCTGAGAGGTGGCGACGTTCTCACTCACAATCACTGTTGGAGTCGCTGCTGTAGAGGCGGTCCATCTCCATGAAATGATTCTCAATCTGGTGTCGCCTTTGCTCCTCTCGATGGAGATCCGTCTCGTTAGCTCCACATCCCACTACTCTCTCAAGATGCGCTTTGTGCGTCATCCCTGATGGCAATAATCTTATATGTGTACCAAATCGTTAGAACTCCAAGCGCAAAACGATGCAGCATGTGACTCTTTCCCCATGGAGATGACTCGAGATTTACTATCGAACACAAGGATCTACCAAGTTTTTTTCTTCCTCTTCAGACAATGCCCACAAAATAGAAAAAATGTTGTTCCCAACTCAGCCGTGGTGGTTGTCACGCAACAGGATATGTTAGTACATGATGAGAATAAATGTAAACTTATTGTAAATACTATAATACAATGGTACTAGAAAGAGCTGTGTCGATAAAATTAATATATAAAATATAAATCTAAATGTAGGAGGTATTTTATTTTTTGGAAAAAATTATTAACTGAAAATTTTAAATGCAATGCAGTAATGTAAATGTAGTGTTTCTTATAGTAGTAAAATGTGCGTTATTTATCTGTGTTATCTGTAACACTTGAAAACAATAACTTAGGGTAGAAGATACACGCGTGCTTCAGATTAAACAACTGCTGCTCGTACTACGTTAAATGGAATTCAGCAGCCTCTTGGTGCGAACCCGACTAGTTCCTTCTCGACGTCGAACACGACCCGAAACCCTTGCTGCTGGACGTTGCCAAGAACGCTGAGCCCGTCATCTGTCGCCTCGAGCGCCAAACAGTAGAACTTCCCGTTCCTGCTGTCCTCGGGGATGAAGTAGTTCTCCGGTGGCAGCGCCATGTCCGCCCCGCCGGCGAAGTGCAGCACGAATTGGGGCACGTTGGCCATCGCAACACCTCGCATGTCGTAGCACGCGTCGAACACCGAGATATCACCGGATAACCTCCGCATCCCGGCCGCGGCCGCGCGCGCGTCGAAGGCGTCGCGTAGCGCCCCGTACGCGTCCCTGGGGAAACGCGATATTGACGTGCCGGAGTCCACCACGACGCCGCCCCGGCCGCTCGCCTGGTCGAGCGAGAGGCTGGAGTTGGAGAACCCAGTGACGCGCTCGCCGCCGACGCTGAAGCCAGCCATGTTAACGTAGTAAAGGTTCCGACGTCGCGGGTTGGACAGGAGCGGCGTGAACGCCGTGGACGGAAGCTCCGGCGTGCGGCCGAAGACAAGGTACGAGGAGCCGCTACGCTCGTTTGACGTGCGGTCGCCGAGGCAGTAAGCGAAGTAGTTACCGTAGCCGTAGGACGGCGCCACCTGGGATGCGAAGGAGGGGTAGCCACGGCCGACGCCGAGGAGCCCGGCCGACGAGTCGAACAACCCCTCGTTGTCGTGGCCGCACCCGATGGTGATGTTGTAGACGGACGTTTCGTTGGAGAAGACGAGCCTGTCGGTGGCGAGGTTGCCGCTGCTGGAGGAGCCGTCGCCGTAGACCATGGTGTATCCGCAGGCTCCGGTGCTGTTGTCGCAGCCCTGGAGCGTATGGCACTGAGGCGACGAGCACGGGATGTCGCTGTAGGTGCTGGAGCGTTTGGGGTCGTAGAGCGGGCTCATCTGGTCGTAGCAGTGGCGGCACGGCTTGGACTGGAGCCAGATGAGGTCGCTCCCCGTGTCGATGACGAGCAGCGCGTTTGTGGACGGGGTGCCGACGCCGATGGATGCGAAGTACTCGCCGCTCTCGAAGGGGAGTCCGGACATGACGGGGGAATGGAGGTGGCCTTCGCTGGCGAGAGACGTCATGAGCGCGTTGTAGCGCGCGGCGTCAGCAGCGAAACGACGGCTACCACGGTTGTCGTCTGGCGGTGGCGGAAGGACTGCGTCGCGGTGGACGACGGGGATGTGGAGCGTTTTCTGTGGCTGGTGGGTGGCATCGGTGTCGGAGAAGAGGAGGAGAACGATGAGGGGGAGAACTTGTTTGAGCGGCGCCATGGCACGACGGAGATTTGAGAATGGAGTGGAAACTAGTAGAGAGTCATGGATCCATGTAGAGATCAGGATTCAGGCGGCGGTTTCATGACTCTTTTTATATTTGGTGCTGCATGCCTGGGGTTTCATCTTGCGCATGCGTTTAAATCCATGGTTAATTCATGTGTGTTTTAAAGCTTTCGATTGCGATCTCTGGTACCACTCGTTTAATTTGCCTTGCGGTTTCCTTTTTCGGTTTTGCTAATGCTCATCCTACACCAAAGAATTTACATCATGATTCGTGCAATTATAAGTTGCAAGTTGAGTTGCAATTGAAACTTGATGATGTCACTTAACTGAGAATTAACCAAACTCTTATTAGATTGAGAATTAATCCCCCTTTCTTTCTAAATGACGACATAAATTACATGGATACAATTTTCTATAATGCACAATAGATCAATTTCATTATGTGAGATTACTATCCATTCATTTGATACAAGATAGAAAAAATTATTTTGACCAACAACCTAGCCATCCCCACCAAATTAATCGGATACACATGGTATGCGTTGAAAACTGTCGAGATGAGACTAAACTAGAAGGAATTGGCGCGCCTTGCCGCGCCCGTTTGTACACTGGCAAAAATAAATGATGTCCATGTCAAAGTTCTTTACCACGAAGAGACAATAACTCAAACGGAGCAAAGTTAAAATGAGACTTAAACAAATTAATAACTCAAACAATCGAAGAAAAGAAATCGTCTCAAATGCGATAATTTGCTACCGTGTCCCATTTCTAAGATAATCAAGTCAATCAACCACAATGTCACATTTGACAACCTATTGTTTGATGCTTGTATACTCAATCGTACCTTCCCTTCCACGAAACTCCCGTATGTAGATTTAATATTTCCCAAGTTGCAGAACTCCAAGACATCGAACCATTTATTCATTCTACTCTCTTAGCCATGAGACCACCATGCTCCTCAGGTGGTATTCTTTGCTTATGTGCAGGATGCCTACTCATGTTCAGCTCTCCGTAACCAAAAAAAAAAGCTCATGGTTCTTCCTCTATTGGTCAGGTTAATGGGTATGTCATGCATCAAATATGTACAACACATAAAGGTGACAAAATTAAATAAAAAGGCAAAAGTATATGTTTATCAATTATCATTCAGTAGGCTTAATATATTTCTACTGTAACAAAGAAGAGTGGCACTTTGTGTACCACAAAATCTTAACATAGCATGCTTGGCAGTAGTTCAAAAATAAATATAGCTAAGAAACTACTCACTCGGCCTTGATTCACAATAGCCCATTATAATATGAAAAAGTATACAAGTTATAAACTAAATTACCATCAAATTTTAAAGCTTGAAACAACTTTATAATATGAAAAAGAGCGACCAGTTGTCAACTAATGCGCAACTAAAATTAGGTTTGTAGTGTCACTACATGGAAGAGAAATAAACATAAGCATGACAATGATGAGAACTAATACTTGGAAGTTGATCCTACAATGAGAGAAGTTCAGATTGGGTTGTCATCCACTTCGGCAGTGCCAAAGTGTGCTTGCCTTAAATTTTTATATGATAATCAAATCAAACCTCAACAAAATCAGTAGCAAATATCATAAAACTAACCGGCTTGATAAACCAGCCTAAGTCAGGGTTCACAATGGAAGGGCATCCAAGTTGTGTCAATGGTAACACTGATCTAAAATCCCAACCTACAATAAACTCATTTCACCTCTCTTGCAAATTAAGACCAGAATGCAATACAATCATGTATTCAGAAGACATCACAAGTTTTTTATGTGACTACAGATTAGCTCTTGGTTCCTAGTGAACATTTTTCACAATCTGAAATGGGAAATTATTTGAAATCATTAAAGAAAAACAAGGAAAAGAATTGATTCCTAATACATAAATTTATTTGTTAAATTGCATTACACTCTAGTGTAAAATATCTCGTATATACATTAGTTACAGAGTGGTGAGAGTTGTGATATATGACCAGTCTGTTAAAAAAATGCAGACCTTGCACCGCCTGATCAAACTCTAGAACTAACAGCACGACTATAAGCAGCTAGCAGAGAACTGTTAGTATACACCAAACCCACAGTTCATTTCCAGAGAAGTAGTCGACACTTAAGCACTATAAGGGACGAATGGAACTTGTCATGATCTTGGTCCGTTTCTTCGTGTCAGCAACATGTGCTACACTACGAAAATATTGTTATAAATTGGCACATATCACTCTTAAGATAATTGTTTTTAGTGATTTACAATAATATAAAAGTTAGTAATGTTTGTTTCTGGAATCAAATATATTCATTTCGATCAGTTCATTTCCAATGTAAGAAAATGGTAGTCAATACCAAGACATTGCAAGGGATAGTGGAACTCATACCTAACTGCCTAAGTAGCTAGCTTGTTCCAAAAAAGCTTGTTTGATTTGTCCCAAAAACATGCAACTGTACAGATAAAAAGTGAAGTGGACCAATAATCGAACATTTTCATCTATGTTAGGCAATGATCAAAAAAGTATTTAATGCGCAAATTCCAAATACTCTTCAGACTATATCACCCAAATTATATAGATAATGAGGTGTGAAAAAATATTTGTTAACATGAGATTGTTGAATCAAGGACGACATCAAGTAGCCATTCAGTTTTTTCTTGGATGTGAGTAGGTTTTTAAATCGAAGGAGCAAATTTGAGTTTTAACAGACTTAAAGTGATGCCAAAATATTAGACCCATACATACTTATTATCAGGTTGTAGTCACTAATTAGCATAATTTTCAATCAAGATTCAATGTACATTAAGGATTCAATATGCACACCACTATATTCTAGAAACAAAGTATAGGCGCACTCACTAAATACATACTACTCTGCAGGCAACATGTCCTTCTAGGCACTAATTAAATTCACAGTCGACCTGTGGTAGATGCTCTTGAAGTATTCATAATTCTCTGGTGTTAAAAAGCTACTGCATCACATGTCATAGGTGAGTGATCCAAATAGAAGGCATCAAATATAATGTACGTTGATGCATTCTCGATCGGTGGCAATCTCATCGGTATAAGGGGTATTACCCAGAGTGGAGGGGACGAAGTGCATTGTGCGCAAATGAGGAGAAACAGTGAAGATAGAACACAAAGCTGTAGACAGCATACCTCGTCGCTCTGGTAGGCAAGCTCGGTGTTTCCGGAGAAGGAATGGAGATTTGGCAGTGATAAACCATGAATCACAACAACATGTAGTTGTGCCCTCGCGCTTGGAATCGTTCGACGATAGCAACGCTAGCGCATAGGTCACCCAATCAAACGGGCGACCCAGCTGTTGTGATGGAGATTCCTCACAACGTTCTTGATGGAGAGGTCCCTGTTGTCAAACAAAAAGTCGATTCCATACATTCGTTGCCCTTTCGGGCCCTCGGCTCGCTCGCTGTCACCGTCGCTGTTCTGCGTCCTCCCTGGCCGTCGGATCGTTGTCGCCGCCGACCATTGTAGTCGAGTCCCCACATAGCCACTGAGGGTATCAATGCAATAGCAGCAGTCTTGGAAAGGAGGAAGGTCCATGGATGAAGAGAGGGAGAAGGAGGTGGTTGTGAGGGACCGTGAGGGACCGAGAGGGTTGTGTGGCGGATGCGGAAGAGCCGAAGAGAGAGGAGAAGGATCTGAGAGAGGGCAGCCTGGTACTGAATCTGCCCAATCCTAGCGGCGCTACGAATCCAATCCCGGAATAAAAAGCGAAGCAGACGGAGTAAGCGCACCTAGCCGTTGACGATAAGGGGAAGCCATCGCAGAGACAAGGTCCAACCCACCGATGCTCACACGCTGCCGCCACCGCCGCTGTCGCAAATGTGAGGAAAAGAAGATGAGGAAGAAAGGAGACCAGGACCGGCAACGGACGACCTGCAGGAACAGTGCAGCACACGCGGCCACCATAGTTTCAAAAGCCGGACCGGTGACCGAACCGAGGAGCGTCTTGGTTCGCGGTTCACCAGTTAGACCGCCCGGTTCGATTGCTGGTTTTAAAAAAAAATCATGAAGTAATATTAATAATCTGTTAAAACGAATCCAATCCCGGAATTAAAAGCGAAGCAGGCGGAGTAAGCGCACATAGCGGTTGACGATGAGGGGAATCCATCGCAGAGACAAGGTCCAACCCACCGATGCTCACACGCTGCCGCCACCGCCACTTCCGCAAATGTAAGGAAAAGGAGATGAGGAAGAAAGGAGACCAGGACCGGCAACGGACGACCTGCAAGAATAGTGCAGCACACGCGGCCACCATAGTTTCAAAAGCCGGACCGGTGACCAAACCGGGGAGGGTCTTGGTTCACGGTTCACCAGTTAGACCGCCCGGTTCGATTGCTGGTTTAAAAAAATAAAATGGTGAAGTAATATTAATAATCTGTTTAAAAAGAATGTATTTTAAATCAGCGTGTACTATAATAACATGAACTTTCCTCACACCAGATGGCTAGCGCAATTGTGATCCCTCCGTGCTACCTACGTGGTAAAGAAAAGAAATACGATGCAGCTACATAGCTAAGCTACATGCATGGATTAGGCGGCAAGATTACCGACTAATGATGAATTAATCCCTGTGCGTGAAATTAAGTATTTTAAATTAGCGTGTACTATAATAACACGAACTTTCCTCACACCAGATGGCTAGCGCAATTGTGATTCCTCCACGCTACCTACGTGGTAAAGAAAGGAAATACGATGCAGCTACATAGCTACCCTACATGCATGGATACATCCTGCATAGATTAGGCAAAATACCGACTAATGATAAATTAATTCTGTAATTAAGCCCACAAATTAATTAAAAAATAGTGGCAGTCAAACGTATGTGCATGCAATTTATTTTTTCTTGCTATTCGGTCACACCACATACATGCCGACACGTGGCATACTCCATAGCTCTAGAATGCTAGGGAGATTAGATATCTTAGAGATATGGCACCCCATGTGTCACGGAAACGGGGAGAGGCCGCGGTCAATTTTAGACCGCTATTAACAAATGGGCTAGCTATTCAGCGTCATACAAAATGTGACTATGCCGGCCCATTAAGATCTCTAGACTGCCAGTTATTATCAGTGGTCGCTATAAGTTTTTTTCATAGTTAAGTTTTTCTTATTTCTTTCTTTTATTTTTACCGTGTTTGTCCAAGCAAGCAAAAACTGTCATTTCATTCATCCATGGTTTTCTTTTCGGAATCGTCGCTTCGCTCTTCAACCATTTGTGGTGGTTCTCTAGGTTTCATGCCAGCACCACAGACCATTGGGTCCACATTCCGATCAAAAGTGGAACAGTGCGCGGGCATGATATAAAAAACAATGTACCCCCATCCTACCCATGCAGTGACAGTTTGAGATGCACTTCCTCTATAGGAGATAGTACACACATGCAGTAACATACCACCTCATGTGCCACATCATCACATTAACTGCTAAATCTGAAAATTCAAAATGATTTATCTTCAGAAATGCTATTTCGGTTAGCTATATGCTTACACTGTAAGTTTGTCTCAGCAAGAGCTTCAAAACTGGATCTCATATCGTTATTCGATGATTTTCACCAGTTGCTAGATTACCGTTTCCATGGTTCCCAGATTAGGAACAAACAGTTGCCACGATAATTGTGCATCATGCTACTATATATTATTATTGAACTGTATCATCTCTTAGTTGTTGGACACACTTTAATGCCCCCAACAACTAAGAGATGATACAGTTCAATAATAATATATAGTAGCATGATGCATAGCATTGATTTAGATGGTGTACATGGAACTGACAAACAAGTTATTTTAATTCGGCAGCTAAATAATACTTTCTTGCAAGTATGTGGCAACAATCTCATAAATACCAAAAACAAGTTATTTTAATGCAACAACTAAGTACCGAATAACCTGGCAGGTACGTGACAACAATATCAAAAAATACCGACAAAGAAGTTATTTTTAAAATCTGGTAACTAGAAAATACATAATGTGCTGAGTATGTGACAAGAATCTGGCAATTACAGAGAGAAAATCGTCGAACATACGGACATGGGATTTTGTTTCGAAAATCTCACCACGAGAAAGCCTGGCTAATCGAAATAGCTGTTCAATAGCTAAATCACTTTCATATTTAGCAATTAAGGCGATGATGCCACATATGAGGTAGTAGGTTACTGCATGTGTGTTGTTAATTGGAAAACGGTTTGCCGACCAAAGGAACTGGATAGCCGTGGTTGCGCCCCTGTGTCGGATCGAAAGCTTCCTTGCGATGACTCGGACATGGGATTTTAGGGCATTGACAAGAACATGATAAAAAGTAGGAACACCACACTATTTTGGCATGAAAGCTAGTGTGATCGTGGAGATCTGATGGCTTGTGCGCCGGATCCATGAAAGAAAAGAATAGTGTCGTATGCAAGGAATTCAAAGACAACAATTGGATCCGATCCATCGCGAGGTTTAGCACCCGGAACAACTGATCCAATTTATCGACATGTGGGCAAAATATCTACTATGCATCTCACTCCATACTATTGAGCCTAGTTCCTCGATCCGTGGTTCAGCATGAACAAGATATGGAAGGCACACATAAAACATAAATGCAAGGACTGCCCCTACACCACGGCTATCTAGAATCTTTATCAGTCTTGCAACGATGTTAGGAACGAGATCTCAGCCGAGAGTTTATCATCCATATCGGATTGTTGGGACAAACTTATCTTAGGAACGTCAAAGGAGACTCGATGAAAACGGGCGGGAGGTCTTATACGGTCTTTACCTCTTTGGACGGATAGGATAGGAACCATTGAATCTTCATGAGTCGACGGCTTTTACATGCACCGAGGTTGCCATGTAAGCACTAGGCATGGGAGAGATCCGAGCCGAATTATTGTGTAGTTGTTTTATTTCGTTGCATTTTTTTTTTGGCATGTTCCCCCTATCAAAAATATGCCTGCTCCATATCAAAAAAAAAAAAAACGCTATATACCTTATTGGTTTTCCCCATCTCCAAGTGAAAGGCAGCCATTTACTCTAAATAAAATGTTTATTCTTGTTCAGCAGCAAGAAGATCCAATAGAAAACAAAACTTAACCCTCGACGTAAGAACAAAATTGATCAGCCAACATAATATCCGATGGTAAATGTAGAATAATAATGTAGTTGCTCATCTAGACTTTCAACGATCAGACATGGTACCCAGTGAGGGTAAATCCTCTACCTACGATCTCACCAGCACAAAGCCATGCATACAACTCAATACCAAACAACGCGGCAACCCCAGCATGCTCAACCTTCAGATGCTCTCTGTTTTTCAGCAAGAGCTTTGCAGCATCGACCTCTTTCCAGAAAGACTCGTAACGGCCAGGAAGGCTGCAACAATCAAACTTTAGATAATTAAGTAATGATAGCACCACAAATGAAGCACGAGTGTTACATTGTCCAGTTATGCCAAAAAAAAAAGATAATACAACTATGCAATATCATTAGTTCTTCATTTTTGTTGTTGAACCACTTGACCTAGATACATATGCATAAACATTATGTGCTTTGACAATTTCGAAACAAACGATGGACTGATCAAACTTATATCGTCACCTATTGACTCTAAATGGATTAGCAGTTAGAACCCAACCTTAACTGGGAACTTCGAAGTTACACATGTAATTACCAATCCTTATATGCACAATATATTACAAGCAGTTTTATTCACGATAAACAAGGCAGCATACAGTGTAAACATAATTTTTATTTATATCAAGTAGATTTCATTCGGCATCAAGACATCTGACAGACATATCTCTAGTGGAAGCCATATGATTGATCAAAAGATAATAATCTAAATTGTAAGAATAGTGTGGTGTCCATAAGTAACTTGAAAGTTGAAACTCGTAGAAGCTAGAATTTACATTGGTTAGGAAGCCTGAATACTTAATATTTGGAGTGACATAAATCATCGCACAAGGGATAATGATTAGGTGGGCTACACAATATGATGTGGTCTATTTGAAAGAGGGAGGATCATGGCTGCCTCCACATAATGCGATAATAGGATTTTCATTAAAAGCCTGAAACTCCTGTTTGGTGTTTGGGTTTTGATTCTTAAACCTCGGGAGTGAAAATAAAATAAGCAATGAACCACTCTATAGAACTATATAAATCCATGATTTAGAGACTTTTGCATCCTATTGCCCCCTATCCGATCACTAAACCTTGCAGGCTGCGAAGGAAAACCCACAATTTCCCATCCGTGCCACAAGCTCACATATCGCAATTGGCATAGAACCATCCAAGGGCGTATATCCTGCAGGCGGCCATACCAATTTGGACAGCCAGCAGTAGTTATGGCAAATAAATCGGAAGCTAGTTGGCGACTTGGCGCATCAACAGATAAACATCAGGAAATAACCTAATCGGCTACACAAACGACACAGGAGCACAGAGAAGATGGATGGTATCATGGTAAGAACAGAGCAAAGCGCAAGTCAGGGATATCGCAGGGACCTGGCGAGGCGGGTGTAGAAGAGCTGCTTGGAGAGCTCCCGGCACTTTTCGACTGTGGGCGGGTCGATGACATACTGCTTGTTCCTCTCCATGAGCGTCTTGTGGTACGCGCACCCGTGCTTGGCCGCGGACCTCGCCGCCTCGCCCGCCTTGGACTGCAGCTCCGCCGTTTTCGACGCCAACGCCGCCGTGGATCTGCCGCAGTTCACAGGAGCAATGCGGGTGAGAATATTAGATAGAGATAGCCGATGGTGGGCGATCGACGGCGTACTGCTTGCTGCTCTCCAAGAGCGTCTTGGAGTACTCGCTCCCGTGCTTGGCCGCGAAACTCGCCGCCTCGCCCGCCTTGGACTGCAGCTGCGCCATATCCAACGCCAACGCCTTGGACTACAGCTCCTGCGCCATCTTCGACGCGAACGCCTTGGCCGACTGCAGCTGCGCCATCTTCGCCAACGCCGCCATGGATCTGCCGCAGTTCACAGGAGCAATACGGACGAGAAGATTAGACAGAGATTCGAAACACAATTCGACAAGTTGACGACGGTTTCGTTGGTTACCTTCTTTGATTCAGTTAGAGGATTGGAGGAAAGGAGACGAAAAGATTCAAGAACGGCAGACTACGGCGATACGGCCTACAGGGGAGGCCTTTTGTAGCGCCGCTTTTGACTTGGAGGGGAAGCTAGGGCTGATTTGCACAAGTAGGTTCCGTTATGCATACGTTTGGGAAGTTTATAACCATATTTAATACGGAATACTTGAGAAACTTTCGGTAATAAAACTTGCAATGCCAGGTCATTGGTTAAACTGGCTATAGTGGAGAGTATCATATACTAGTATCATGCATATGATACTAGTCTATGTTACTACTTCCATTATGGGTAGTAACATATTTGTAGTATCATGTAGTATTGCATTAATAAAGTTGTAGACTCATTTTATCTTGGAACACGTTATGTTACAGTATCTATCTATGATATCACTATCATCTCTTTCATCATTAATTGTAGTGACACGTCAATCTTTTTGCTTATGTGGCATGCATGATACTAGTTATGATACCCCCTACTATGGCTAGTCTTAGATAGCCATAGATATAATACGTAGGAGTACTAATCATGGAGACCTAAACATGCACCGCAGAAATAGTGAAGTGCTCCTTTGCACTTCGGAGAATTTCCAAGTCATCAATGTGTATTACAATATGTAGAGCAAAACAAGTTATAGCAGAGGTCTGTTCATCTCTGGAACTGACATCAGGTACACAAGTTCGCTGCTCATCAGCACGGCCTGGGCATACATCCTCCCAGGCACAACAGTAAGTTTTGCACATCCAAGCACAACGCCCTTCTTATTTCAGATGATGAGCAGGTCAAATCGACAACAAATAACAAGCAACAACAGTAAGAAACAGCACTTCATTTGCTCCACCAGTGAGCAAGAACAGTGACAAACAGCACTTCACTTGGTCCACCAGTGAAGAAAATCCTTGCGCCTGTTGATCTTCTTTTGAAGCTGGAGAACGCCATACAGTAGGGCCTCGGCAGTTGGGGGGCATCCGGGGACGTAGATGTCAACGGGGACAATACGGTCGCATCCACGCACAACAGAGTAGGAGTAGTGGTAGTATCCACCACCATTGGCGCAGCTGCCCATCGAAATGACCCATCGAGGCTCAGGCATCTGATCATAAACCCTGCAGAGGAAGTTAAAAATCGCTGGAGCATTAGAGAAATATGAGCGGGTGACTGAAGGACATTAAAGCAACTCATCTCCGAATATAAACTGGTAAAATCAGAAGACGTCCATGATATTTCTCAAGTACAAACACATCTACACAAAAAGAATGGACCGTAGTATGAAACAACCTAAAAGCTAAAAACAGATCTGTATAATACAGTCTTATTCCTTGACGATAAATCAGACGGTGCACTCATTTTCATGTAAACCAAGACATTCACAAACCACAACAGGCTCCATCTGATTACTTATATCAGCAGTTTTATCATTTATACTGTATATCAAAATAACCAATACGACAATATCAGATTGACTGAATTGGCCATGAATATATTGTATAATGTATCATCTCTTGTTTGACACATGCGCTTCTGAGAGGTTATGGTCGAAGTCATGGTTTACAAAGCGCGAAGCGTCCCCAAAGCGCTGGAGGGGCGCTTTGGCGCTTAAGCGACGCTTAAGCGGGCGCTTTGGCGCTTAAAGCGCCCAAAGCGGCCATTTTTTCAAAGCGGAGGGGGGGCGCTTTGACGCCTAAGCGTCGCTTCAGCGTCCCAAAGCGGACGCTTTGTAAACCATGGGTCGAACTGATACTTACTTACTTTGAAGACTGTGTCAATGTCCTAAACTACTTCTATTAAGAATCAAAGGGAGTAATTCTTAAGGTGTCACAAAAGTACAGCCAGCCACAAAAAATGTACAATTGAATTTCTTTTATGTTCCAGTCTCCTGGATAAGCAAGTTAGTGAATATACGCGTGTTTTCTTGGTTTTCTACTATTGTGTGGAAATGTAGAGCAATATTGATATTAAGAGCACTCTATTACTACATGAAATGGGATACTGAAACTAAGCAGGCCTAAATAACATATGTTGGGTATCTGACAAAACAACAAATCCTTCTTCACTTATGCAGCTGTGTAATAGTCTAAGAGTCTTAACACCTAGCCATCGTAGTGGCCCTATCCAAAGCTAAAAGCAATTTATCTTATAAAATCTCTTCAGCCATACAGGAAAGATGCTTAAATCATGGTGTTCATCACAGGATTCTAATTTAGTTATATGCAGTCGACATGCTTGCAATCATGATATATTGATGGTATTTAGCACTATGGATGCATGGCATTTCTGCATTTGTTGTTTCTGGCAGTTTTGCAAGCCATACATCCAAAGATCAGAGTTGGTGTTGTTTCTGGCAGGTCTTGAAATCAAATATGTGCTAGAGTACGAGCTGGTATTCATTTCGTGGCAGGTCTTCAAATTAAACTAAAAAATGGGGAACTAGAAATTCGTACACTATTAGCACGTCAACTAACATTTAGTGGTCTCTTCCGGTTGGAAGATCCCTACAAACAGTAAATTCGATGAAAATTTAAGTAAAAGTTTCCATCTAATTCAATTGCTTCCAACTTGGATCCATTCCGAGATCTAAGCAGGCGCGCCAACAAACAGCCAAATCGGTCACGCGCATGCGAAATCCGAGCAGGAACAGAGGAGGAGGAAGGTGGTACCGACTTGCGGAGGGCGGGCGCCATCTTGTTGGTGAGCGTGCCGGCGACGATCATGCAGTCGGACTGGCGCGGGGACGGGCGGAAGATGACCCCGAACCGGTCGAAGTCGTAGCGGGCGGCCCCCGCGTGCATCATCTCGACGGCGCAGCAGGCCAGCCCGAAGGTCATGGGCCAGATCGATCCCCGGCGCGCCCAGTTCATGAGGTCGTCGACCTTGGAGACCACGAACTCGGCCGCCTTGGACCCCGCCGCCGGCGGGGGCACGCCCGCGTACGGCGCCGGTGATGTGCCCGCCGCGGTGGAGGCGGCGGCGGAGTAGGTCCTCGGCGCGGAGAGGAGGGCCAGTCGCGCCGTGCGCGGGAGCAGCGCCATGGTCGTGGCCTAGTCTAGGGTTTCCTCGCCTCGTGGAGGGGAAGGTGGGAGCGTGGCGTGGTCGATTGGGCGTTGGCTTCTCCGAGCTCTCTCTCCGGCCTCCGCAGTCGGAAGCGGCTCGTGTTGTGTGGGGGTGTGGTGGGGCCGGGGTTCGTGCCGGGCGCACGCCTGTGAGTGTGGATCGCACAGGCCCAGTGCTCCCTAAACTGTATGCCCACAGCTGTGTGTTTTTCCAGGCCCAGCACTAGCTTCCGGATTGCCAATTGCTAAACGGGCTCACCCTAGCATTTGCTTTTACCAAAAAGCAGGAGTATGATCTGAGCAGAAAATTGCAAAAAAAAAACACCACACATTTCAGGCAACTTTGTCAAAAGACCAGCGGGATAAGATTTTTCCTCAAAAGACCACCATGAATCCATGATAGAGTCACACCTTGACAAAAAACATTGATCGTCGCTAGACGCACTTTCACATCGTTTCTGACCGGTGGGACTAGCTATAAGTGATGGCGTGGCAACCAAATCTACACACCGTTAAATAGGCCTAAGGCCCACAATCAGCGTGGGACCCAACGTCGGCTCATCTTCTTCCTCATGCACATATGTGCGTCTCGAGCAAGTTTGGCAGCGGCACCCGATGGCCAGCTCTCCACGGGGCATCGCCATGGATGGCGACGAAGACGGCCGGATAAGAACACAACCGGGAAGCTGCTTCGTGACACTGGAGATCTTCAGGACCCTTTCGCACGCTCCTTGGACGCCACAGAAGCCCATATACCAACAGTGTGGACCAGCGGTGTGTGGAGAACCGACATGGCCACCTAGGTGCTTGCTAGCCTTTCTAGAGCAGCGGCTGTAGCTTAAGATACACCTCAGTATGGATAGAGAGCGGGCTGAGGGGACCAGAACTGAGTGTAGGAGGAGGTCGCCGACGCGGCGGCTCGATTGTGGAGAAGAAGAAGATGATGAACAATTTGACCATTGGGGGCGACCTGGATCGATTCTTTCACCGTACGAATCCATGGTAAGGTTTCAGAGCTACTTGAAAAGGATTGAACCCTAGGAGGTGACCACAACAGCGGGAACGCAAATCATGCCGACGACGGCGTGAACAAATTGTTGGTTCAGTCACTCTCGGAGGGATAGAGATGCTGAGACTTCGGGCAAACAGAAACAACAACAATGACACCGAGGACGGTGTGTGATGAGCAGGATCTCGACGACATGTCGTGTGGTCTGTGGTAGAGCATACCCCCGGGGGCGATTGGTGTTGTCGGTCTCCGCCGGCACCGCAGCCGTTCCGTCGCTGGGGTCACTGTCGTCCAGAGGCAGAGCTATGTACAAGTAGGGGGGCACCGCCCCCCAATCCAAAAAAAATTTGCAAAAAATAAGTGCATTTTCGTTCCTTTTTCTCCAACGACCGTGATACTTGGCCCATTTGCCCCCCACACTCAATTCTGGCCCAGTATGCCTATGTCCCCCATTTGCACCCCCACCCCACCCCACCCCTTCTGTTTGGCCCAAGCTCCGCCACTGGGACGTCTTCCGTGCTGCCAGATTGGTCCAGGGAAGCTGTTGATCGTGCGAAAACGTAAAGAAGGAATATGAAAAAAAGAGTAGAGAAAATGGGTGGACTTTAACGCCGTCTGCCCTTGACCGGTAACTACCGGTCAGAAAGATTGTTAAGTGAGGTTAAAACCAGACAATCTGTGCTTTTTGTCACGACGTGACTTTGTACCGGCGGTGTTTTGTGAAAAAAATCGGTGGGTTTTTGATAAAGTGATCAAAATATGCAGCGACTTTTAAAAGAGAGGTTGTCGTCCGAAATATGGTGTTTTTTTTTTTTTGCAATTTTCTCTTCCATAACCTGAGTTTGCTCGTCGGGCAACGGTCTCCGTCGGTGAGAACCAACATGTTTACGTGACCAGCTTGTATTTCGTGGCTCCAGTGGCTTGGCCAGCATTCCCGTGGATTGACGAGACGCTAGAGAGGGCAGCATATCCCAGGAATATATGCCTAAATCTGGTAAGACGGGACCTGTAGCGAACTTGCTAGCTGTGGAACATCCCTTTCAGTTTCACGGGCATACGATACCCAAAGATTTAGCAGGTGCTATGACGAGGCACCTTTCAAATTGTAGAACAGAACGGTTCACACGGTTGCTTGCGGCCTGAAAGAATGCACAAATCTATCTATCTATCTATACCATAATCTATCTATCTATCTATCTATCTATCTATCTATCTATCTATCTATACCATAATATTTGTAGCTGCCGTGATGGTACGTACGGGTGGTACGTCGGGTGGTACGTCCTCCGCACTCCAATATCCAGTTCAAATCCAGTTCGGCTTACGCAAGGAAAGGAAAAAAAACGACAAATCATACTCTCGTACGCATCCGTTTTAAGTTACAACTGTTCCATAATTGTTTTCCCAAACGGGTCGGAGAAGACCATGAGGTACCAGCCGGAGCCGACGTCGTTGCTGTCGGACACTCTGTCCCGTGCGAGCCGGCAGAGCTCGGCGAGGACGGACTTGGCCACCGCCATCACGCGGACGCTCATCGTCCCGGCCGGCCGGTGGAGGACGGCGGCGTACTGCGGCAGCGCGTACTGCGTTTGTGGGTCGTGTCGCGCGTTGCCTGGATTCCTGCACTAACCATTTGTGTATTTGTCTCGAAAAACAAACGAGCTGGTGAGAGTCATGCACTAGATGCAACGGAGGCCCATGCCCAAGCGCGTGTTCGCCGTGCTTTTCACCTTATCGTGCTCGTCCTTGGCCGCCGACCCATTCACGCTCTCCTACTTCCAGCAGGCCGACGCTGAACGCTGATGGCGGCGCAGCCCGGCCGACGGAGTGCGCGAGGGTGTCCGACGAGCCATCCACGGCCTGCTTCTCGCCCTCCGCTGGCTTGGAGACGATGGACTCCTGGACCTGCCTCGCGGCCGTCGGATTCAGATACGAAGGCTCCTGGTGCTCGTCGTGCACTCGTGCCGCTGATCTTGAAGAAGAACGCGAGCCATGATCGATCAGTTCAACGCCAGGTCCTTTGCCTTTTCCCGTGTACAGAGAATTTGGTGGGTTCAAATGGGACATATGGTAGCCCACTTGGTATGTCGATTAGAACGGGACACACCGCGGAAGCCCCATTAAATTATATGGGCACAAGCGGCAAGTTGGTGGGCAGCCGTGAGCGTGCCCACCTACAGCCTGATCGTGCAGCCTGCCCGTGCTCCCTCTTTTCTACTCTAATGCAAGATAGGCCATACTCCCACCCTACCAATCCTACTCCAACAAGAACTCTTACAGCGTGCCTTGGGCCCTTGCATCTAATCCTACTCCTACAAAAACTCCTGATTATGCTTCGCTATATAATGCGAACCAGCGCCGACTCCACCGCCGTGTTCTACGACCTCGCCAAGCATTGACGTTCTGCCGCCAGCTTGATGTTGTGCCAAACTCGAGAAACGCCGCCCGTCATAATCTCGCCCTTGCGTCGACCTTGCCAGAATCCCACCGTATCACCGGGACTCGGTCGGCGTGCCACTGATTGACATCGCTGGCATTACGTCCGCCGGTGCCGCAGTAGATCAGCTAGCCAAGAAGTAAATTCAGTTTGCTTGGTACGCTGGACCAGAGGGAATCGATAGACCTGCTTGGTCAGAGACATACCGTAGCTAGCTGTAACACCCCGACCACCCCCGAGCCGGGCCTGTCACCCCTGGCAGCTCTCTAGGATATCCAGACTGGCCCCACAGATCAACACTAGTCTTTTCTGCTCACTTTGTCCTCACTCGTGCGCACCCGGGAACCAGTTCCCGGTCGGTCACCCATCCTTGGAGTGCTCCGGGCCAAGCATGCTTAACCTCGGAGTTCCTTCCAGATGAGCTTCCGGAAAAGAAGTTGCAACTTATTGATATGAGTATTCTATCAATCATGTTAAGCCCTGAGTCAGGATCTCACATCCTTCCCCCTTAGAAGACCGACGCCCTCGTCGGTCAACCCCAGTCCAGGAACTTCCCCTCTTGGTACACGTCTGTGCGCCCAGTGCCGACACATGCTACACATGTCTGCGCCCCTGACCCGCACACGCCCGTGTTGCCGCGAGGGTCGGCTCTGATACCAAATTGTAACACCCCGGCCACCCCCGGGCCGGGCCTGTCACCCCTGTCAGCTCTCTAGGATATCCAGACTGGCCCCACAGATCAACACTAGTCTTTTCTGCGCACTTTGTCATCACTCGTGCGCACCCGGAACCAGTTCCCGGTCGGTCACCCATCCTTGGAGTACTCCGGGCCAAGCACGCTTAACCTCGGAGTTCCTTCCAGATGAGCTTTCGAAAAAGAAGTTGCAACTTATTGATATGAGTATTCTATCAATCCTGTTAAGCCCTGAGCCAGGATCTCATACTAGTGGAATCAGTCGAGCTGGTTGCTCGGTGGTTTGTGTCAACTGATACCAGCATATAAAGAGGCCAGGTATATCTCTCTTCTAATAAATTGGTACTAAAAAACGCATATTGAAGTGGTGATTTATACAATTATTAAATGAAGGTACGTCCTTCCCATGGTATTTTAAATTGGTATAGGGCTTAATTTTCTATTTCACCCCCGAGTAACCATTTTCATGCAGATGTCAGAGGCAAAACAATATGCAGATAACTACGATGACGTACCAGCTCACGCATACTCAACTATTTTAGTAAATAGTACCCTCGCGTCATCTCATCTAACAAATCCTGGTGAAACTGTCAACGGTACCCTCCTACAACAGTGCATTCTAAACATCGCACGCATCTGAATATAGTTACATTAATTATTGACCAGATAGATTCATGAACTTTTATAACATGTATTAGTGTTATAATAATACAATTTTTTTCAAAGGTGAAAAACTTGAACTTGCTTGCTCACTTCCACTGCGTGAGGGCACACCAAACAAATGTCAACTCATTTTGACAACCTCGATTGATCATGAAGACGACGCAATTGCAAACATGAGAAAATGCAGAAATCAAGCAAGACGGGAACGTGACAGAGCACGACGAAATAACTTAACAGACGAAAAAAGGGAGGACATGAATGCCCAAAGAAGAGTATCCAGGCAAAAGAAAACAATAGATGAGAGAAATGCTCGCCAAAGGCAGGCAAGGCGGAACGTATCACCAAAGGAGAGACACGAGATGAACGCTCGTTGAAGAGAAAATTGGCACAACATATCACCTGAGAAAAAGCAGACACTTCTAGCTCAGCGCAATGCAAGACTCGCGGCTAGACGGAACACCCCTTGCGCTGAATCCATCGCAATGCCATGTCCGTACGGAGCTACTATGTCATCCTATTCTTGGAATTGAATTATTTTCTTATTTCATGATATAGTCCACATAAAGTTAGATATAAGCATAATGTGGAGGTCTAGCTAGAACATAAAATTACATAGCCCGTGGCAACGCACGGGCATTCAACTAGTAGTAGTAGCACTAGTATATTTTGCTAATACTATAGTCTGTTCTTAACTGTAAATGATAATTGATGGCAACATGCAGACATAGTACTAAGTACTTTTTTTTTAAATCCAGACATACTAAGTATTTGGTACAGCACTACTATTTATAAAGGGTACGAGATTAACAATTGTGGGATTGTGGGACTATAGATCAACTGTCAATTTCTCCAACTATAGTACCCACGTGTGTATAAATATACAAGTCTACTATGAGTCAAACTATTGCAGATAGAATCAACGCGCCAAATTCTCCTCCAACATAGCAAGCCAGCCTTCAGTTCCAACTTGTTTCCCCTCCCAAGAAACTAAAAGGCCCGTCCAATGTTTAATGGCATCCAGTCTAGTAAGGGACATAAATAGGGAATTTATCAAGTAGTATATTGGTGAACATAAGTGAAGATATCGTTTTCAATAAGGTACATCGTATCCAAAATTAGATATTGCACATGTATATCTAACTTTGCTAGAGCCAGTAGTGATGGTATCAACATTCGGTTGCGTCGCTCGCCGGAGTGCGTATGTTAAAGATGTCTTTTTTCCCCAAAAGAAACTTGACTCCGTTTCAAAACTGAAAGCATTTGATCAAAAGAAAAAACTGAAAGCATGTTTGAGACAATATCGATCGGTTGAAATTGACTCTCGTCACATCAACTCATGTATTCTTTTTTTGTCAATAGCTGAGATACAGAGCCTTTGCAACATTTGCTAGGTAGGCTCAATAACAAGTGACGACACACATGCCACACACATAATACTCGAGCTCGCCTTAGGCGCTCGAAACACCTCGCCCTTAATTAGTTTCCTCTGACGCCCAAATCACAATGCAGTGGATCAGTTCTTGACGCGGAGCGGCATGATGGGCATGCCGTCCTGGACGGCGACGACCGGCATGGACTCGAGCTTGCAGTCCATGGGCGGCAGCAGGTTGCTGCTCTCCTCGACGAGCACCCTCCCGACGAGCTGCAGCAGCGTCTCCTCCAAGTCCCTGCCGTCGCTCCAGGGTTGCACCTCCGCCTGCAGCAGGCCAGGGTTCTCGCAGATGAGGTCCCAGACGGGGAACCCCTTGCGCGGCATCATGAAGTCGTCCCTGGCCAGGCGCAGCGACGGGCAGTAGTCGCCGCGGCCGTCGCCAAGGTAGATGAACCGCTTTTTCCTGCCGCCGGCGTCGGCGGAGGAGTCGCGGATGATGCGGTCGAGCAACTGGCCCTTGCACATGTTGGGCGGGCAGGTGCTGAGGCCGCAGCCGTGCGGGCCGGCGTGGAAGTCGTGGTGCGGCGCGATGCGGAGGCGGCCGTCGGCGTCGATGCGGCTGGGGTTGGTGTTGATCTCGGAGAAGTAGCCCCGGAGGCCGTGGTGGTCGAGGACGGCCTCGATGAAGAAGCGGTTGGCGTCGCTGAGGACCCGGAGGTCGCAGCCGAGGCCGTAGGCGGCCTTGATGGCGGCGACGACGTGCGGGTCGATGGGCGCGGCCCGGAGCACCTCGGCGACGTCGCGGAGGGTCTTCCCCCGCGCGTGGAGCTCCCCCATGACGGTGTCGATCAGGGTGTTCCACGGCATGGTGGGGAGGAGGCGGTCGAAGAGCTCGGTAGCGCCGAGCGCGTCGACGACCCAGTTGTCGCTGTCGACGTCGATGATCGTCTTGTCGAAGTCGAACACCACCACGACGCCGGCCATGGCAACGAGAGTTTCTTGCAGTGGAGACTGTTTTTTTGCGTGGCTCGACTTGTTGGTGAGGAAAAGGGTATGGGCGTGGTGGCGGGGCATATATAGTTCCCCGGGAGGCGGGAAGATGCCGAGGGAATATTACGAGATGCCTAAGAATAGAGGTAGGCATCGGAATTCGGAATTACTCCGAGATCCATCGTGATTAGCCGCCTTTAATTCCGGAAGCCGAGCGACGTACGAATCAAGTTTTTGGTTTTGCCTCCGGTTTGATTTGATTTGATGCCGTCGCATATTCGGGTTCGCGTCCGTCGGGCAGAACACGCGATGTGGCTTCAGGGTTCAGGCGATCCGAACTCCGGAGGGGGCTCCTGCATGTAGTGAAGCGAATATGCTCTCTCACCCGTGTCGTAGGGGAGTCGGCGCGGGTTTGCGCGTGCACCGAGCAGACCAAGCATCCTAGTCCTAGATACGTAAATAAATTGGAGTGAGATATTTCTGCCTCCCCAAATCCAGTCATTCGTTTATTTAAAAGCACTTAATAAGTATATTTAAAAGTTTTAAAAATCTGATTTTTTTTCATGTTCTCAATGATGTATCCCATAAACGTGTAAAATCTCATTTTGAAATACTTTGCATTACGATCTACACCAAAATAATAAATGTACATATCTAAACATAGGAATAATGCATAATTTCAAAATATACAAAAATTATATTTTTGTGTAGCACATAATATAAATAATTTTGCACTGTGATTTTGCATTTTCTGGTAAGATACATCATTTACCACATCCACAATTCGTTTAGATTTATATTTTTGAATCTTGTAAATATTTTTTAAATAGAGGATCATTGGAGTTCGGAGCCAAAGTGACTTCCCGTAAATTGGCCGAGATTTTTTTTTAACAATCTCTTGCTCCATTAGCTTCCAGATAGGTATGTTTTGACGTATAGATGTTTCTCTCAACGCAACCCTGCACAGCAAATTCGCTAAATCCTTTTAAAAAAACGGGGGTTTGTAATTACAGAAAAATGGATGGTGCAGAATACGGTTTCTGCCAACTGACAGCTAAAGCCTAAAGGCCATGTGACAAAAGCTGATGGGATTTCCTGGTGCATCCCTGGAGGGATATTCGGTGGATGCGGAGAATCTCCCATGAGGTTTGGTCCTGCTCTGCCTGCCACTTTTGAACCACTAGAAACGTGACTACGTGAGGGCTTTCGTTTCTTCGGGTCGATCCATTTTGGTTTCTTGGCCATTTTGGGTGGCTGAATAACTTTAATCCTCGTCCTCCACAAACGTAGAAAAAAACCTCTTACTAAACTTGTACGAGTGACACACTTCAATCCTAAATCGTCATGGCGATGAAAATGACACCGGCGTGGCAGATAGGGATGCATAAGAATGCACTTAACACATATGTGTTGCATCCCTACCTCATTTCATCCACTTCCATTCGGGGGCAAAAGGAATTTCTTACAGTCATGACTTTTCCAAAGAAAACATTTTTATACGTTTGAAAGGCGCTCATCCTCAAAATGAAAAGATAAGGCATATTGGATCACACAAATTTCCACGATAGGTGGCAATGAGAAAGGCGCGGACTCGTGTTGTTCGACGTAAGTATATACTGAGACATCAAGACATGTGGAGAGCCATGTTGCATCTTTATTATTCTACTCTATCAGGTAAGGAAAGAATAAGTTCTCATCCTAAGTTCTCAAGTGCAACTATCACAGATGTCCATCTCTTTTTCAGCTAGCGCATCTACTATTCATACAACAGTTTTTGGCAGGATTTTGGTGGTGTGTACTTGCAGAGGCCAGACGAATTGCACCATTTCAAAGACAAAACACCATATCTAACTGCAGGAAAAAAAATAGTGGTGTTATTTAAGCATTTCTCTTTCAAAGAAAGACCGTCAGTCGAAATTTTGAAGCTGTAATAGCTGCGAATGCCACAATTTACGTAGTGTTTCCGGTCTTCAAATGGATGGGAAGATCCATCTTTACCTATCGGAAGATAGCCGTGTAACTTGTGTTCCTTGGCTGCCACATCTGACCGAAATCACGGTGATTAGATGATTTTCATGTGGGTGGATTTAATTGGCGGAGAATGGGTGCCGTTAGACATGACACACCCTCGTGGTAAGATTCGTCACTTTGTCACTACCATGCATGGAGTAGGGTACTATGCGATTCACGTTATGCTGCAAAAAAAAAAACAACTATGGATGTCATCGTGGCAAACAAGTCAGATGACATTGCCTGATCAGATCTCAGTCGTCATACCATACTACCGCAATTATTCAGAGCATGCGTTACAATATAAATTTCCGTGCAAGAGACATTTTGACGCTATTAGACAGTTCAGATGAGTTTTGTTGTGATTCCGTAGTTTGTTAAGCAACGCAGGCCTAAACATCTCGATCCCATCTACGTCAAGTTAATTAGAGAAAGCTCAACCCAAGTCACAAGAGCGTCTCATTGGAGCATGAGCTCATCAACACTCGTGGTCGTCCAAAATAGAAATTGGACGCATGAACTAGTCAGCTCGGAATATAAAATATGGTGACATAGTTATAGGTGCATGGTTATACACCTATTTATATTTATTTGTTCACAGTTAAAAAATATTGGCCTCCGGAGACGCACCACTCAATTGAGGATATGAAATCAATTTGGCGTTCTGTTATTATATTTGCATCCGATTGCTGCCAAGCCTTTATCCAGTCATATCGAGACTTGCGATGTCCACATGCCATCTTTCAATTGGTTGTGCCCCCTCTCTTAGGAACGCACTTTACAGCATGTAAGCAACACATGTAGAAAAATTAGGGTTGGAGCAATTTCGGCCTACCCTCTATTCCTCTGCCTTATCGGTGGTGCCGCTCACAATGCATATTGAGTCTAGAGGGTGGGACCTTTATATTGACTCCAAATTTCAGATAAATCAATCTGTTTCCAGATAGGACTCGTGACATATTAGAACAACCACAATACCTAACAGCCAGTTACCGAGCCTATTACTGTTAAACAATTAGGTCCCAACACACATGTGTGAGTCATGCGCCGAGTTTGAATACACAATCAAACTCGCAGGATTTAACAATCCATAGAGCCAATCCTACGGACAACCTGGCATTCCACTCTATACTGTTCCCGGGTATAATTCCAGCATATTCATATACACTGTGTTCCAGTATAGACGTACCGGCTTCCTTAAGTACTGCACATCAATAATTCCCTGTTATTTCCGTGACACTTCCACACTGAAGTTTAATTCCGGACAATATAGTAGATATATAAAATGTTGCAAGACACAATTTCCTACATCTCCCACTTGACTGAAAACATTTTATTTTAGCTAAGTGAATTCCCATGCAATTAACATGGTGAGTGGTTAATTCCTTCCTTCAGTGCACTCACGTTGCATATAAACTTTGTGACTTTTGGAGTCATATTATCACAAAGTAACAGGTTATGATGCACCTTTCCACGACCTTAGGTTCACGAAGAAATTTCCTTAGCCATATACCTTCCTTCAATGCTTGACATGCATCAAAGTATTCATATTCCGTAAACAAAGAATATCCATGTTTCCATTGTAAACAATAAATACCTACAAATGTAAATATTAGCACAGAATATAAAAATAGATTACCTTTCACGAAGATCCTATTTCCAAAAATAGTGTCCATTTATACACCCAGCTGAAGGTTGACATCATGAAAGAATGAATAATCCACGTTTCCTTGCGCCAGCAAATACTTTTATGTGATTCCAACAATCTTTATGAAATTAATATTCCGTTTGCTAAAAATTTCAGCAAATCATTTTCCGTGCTAATAAAAATAGCAATAATTACAGTGGCATGACTAAGTTCAGGTCGCACGAATAATGTCCCACGATAACTGTGGTATGACAATTATTCTTCCTTTTTTCTCACGAGTTCAAATATAATTCCTCGCAGAGTACCATTCCCTTAATCAAAAGGTACATGACAGGTTTGCACTTTTCCATAGAAAAAATATATCAAAACATTCACTATGTGATTCCACTCCCAAAATGCAGGAAGCTTTGAACATTCCTTTCATAAGAAAGTTAGAACCAAACCAAGCTTTACTTCCATCAATGTGATATATTAAAATCAATAAGAACATAGTTAGCACATATAGTAAAATAAAAAAACAATTCATACTAACCTCTTTATATGATCGTCTTCCATCATTAATAAAACCATATTACCTGATGTACCATTGATGTGAAGCTTGTTCCAATAAACATAACTTGATCTTTTCAATTAGCAAACCGTGTCTTTATTCCCACCTCCTCTAAATTTTAGAATTTCCACAAAGTATAAACATTTCCTTTGTGTAAAGAATCAAACAACAAGCTCAGCATTGTAAATTCCACTAAGCATGTTACATTAAACTTCCTTGTAAGTAAATCCATTTACAACATATAGGTTTGCGGTTGTTTGGTAAAATAACAAGTTCCCAAACTTTTATTCCTCCACATTGAGTTTATTGCTTCCCGCAATGCTTACACCCATAGTTTAAAATAGTAACAACTTTAACTATTCCATACAAGTTTACATGTTCCTCTAAAACATAGAGTGATTTCCCCAAAGAATAGACAATATATAGTAGCCAACATATAATTGTCCATGTTAATTCCTCCCACTTTTCCTAAGCATGTTAGTGTTAGGAGTTAACTTTTGTTTTCCTTTGAGTTTAGCACAGATAAATTCCAGTGTTACTATTACTAAACACCCCTTCATTAGAAAACATCATATTCCTACTTTCCACCAATTTTCCCTTTTCCAGATCAAAAATGAAATACCATTTGATCCACTAGAATATAAACATTAGAAATAAAATCTTGGTGTGCTATGTAGTAAACAATCAGTCCAATTCCATACTACCAAAATATAAATAAAATACTTCCTTCCAGTTCACGAAATATAAACAGTGACTGTGATAAGAAATGACTTACTCAACCAACCAATAGTAGTATGTAATGCTTTTCCACATAAGCAAGGTAATATCCAATAGTGGGAATAACCAATAGTTGTATTCCTCCATAAAACCATGGAGTATATGACATAAGACAACAGTGAATAATTCCATGCTCATTATATTAGTTTCAGTTCCTGAAGTGTACTTCCCCCACCAATCAGTTTTCAAACATTTAAATCCTTTGATAAACTGATTTTCCACTTCAGTATGAGATGTTAACACAACCAATACCTTCCGACTTGTATTGTTAAACATATAAATAACCATATCAAGTGCAATCATGAAATAAAACAAATATAATCACCTCAAGTAGGAGTATCCAAAAATACCGTAAATATATGTCGATGAAGTATCATAATCCTCCCACTTAAGTCAAGAATTCCAGAATTAAAAAATCCACTAATTGTGTTCCTTGATATGTGACCAAGTCGTAAATACCATCAACGATAAAATTCCGAGCATGTGTTCCTATTATCAGTATTCCTCCCTATGGAGGTATCTTCACAACAAACTTCCAACGGAATTAATAGAACATGAGACCGTTGTGTTAAATTTCATATTGCACTAACCTTTCCGTTGAGTAATAATTTCACTCTTCCTTTTCCAAATAGCATACATAATCAACAAATTCCGATAGAGAAGTGTAAATTAAAATTCCTTCTCATCGTAAGTGACAAAAAGAAAGTTCCTCCATAAACAGAGTTTGATTACATCCAAATTCCAAGTATATCATATCTAGCAATAATGCCTAAGTAGACATATCTTATTTCCGCTTGGAATTGTTTGCATATAAATAAGTTGCTATTGTTTTCCATCATATTATGACGTACAAGTAAAAAAACAAACTATATGGAGAAGTAATCATAAACAAATATTTAGTGCAAACAATAATAATGGACATACCGTTTGAGTAAATATTGATTTCCTTTTCCATGGAGTATTTTCCATTTTCCTCCAAAAATAAGTGATGCCAATTTCAATGTAAACATGATTGATGCCTTCCCGTCGTTGTTACGCCAGAGAATTCCGATGAATTATTAAGTACTCCAGTTCCAGAGTATTCCGACAAGTTCCACATATACTCCGGTGACAAAGTCAATCCGTAGCAATTGAGAAATCATAGAAACATAAATATCCATCTCACGAAGAGAAATCCATTTTCCTCGGAGTGTGTTCCAATTTCCTCCAAAAACAAATATTGCCCAATAAAAGAAATAAGTCTCCAAAAAAATTAACTTTTCTAGGTTACGCATATATTCCACGTAATCTATTTACTCCAATATTCAGCAGCTTTGTACAGCGGCAGTTGGCTGATCGACCAGGCGAAACTGGTACAGGTCCAGATTTTAAATTTGCAGCAATAATTTCCAGTTGCTTCCCGAAATTTCCGTGAACGTACAAAAATCAAACCAGATGGCAGCGTAGCCTTCCCTGTACCTTTGCACAGGTGAGATGGTGATACCGTGAGTTGCTTGCTACTACATCTCCCAGTACACGCAACCGTGAGATTGGTGGCTGGTGTTTGATTAATCTCCTTCCTCGATTGGCAATTACTTGGTGTTTGTAAACCTTCTAACTATAGCCAGTTCCAAACAACTCAGGAAAATAACCGTATGATTATTGATTCCACAGAGAGTATAGTGTTACCGATTGATTCCTAGCACCTTCTGCTCTGAATTTACAGAAGACACCTTGATCCGAGTAGTGCAGAAATTCCTCGGTCTTGATCCATGGAGACACGATCTACAACCGGCCTTCCTCGATCTCGTGCGAGTTAGAGAAGCAAGAGTCCAGGGTGCGACCATGGCGTCCAGGGGAAAGCTGCCGCCGCCGGCGGCTTGATCTCCTCCCACCGCCCTCCTCTCCGACCGCTGCGAGCAGATCCGGCATCTCCTCAGCGCCCTCTTCCCTCTCCTGCTCCCGGCATGTAGTGGGACGGGCGTTGCTGTCGCTCCCCGAGGCTCCGGCCGGCGGCCGCAGGCCCATGAAGGCGGCCACCCTGGCCTCGACGCCCTCCGTCCCTGGTCTCGCCGCTGCCCTCGCCGCGGCTGCGCTCGCCTCCCGCAAGCAAGACCCTGCCGTTCGTGGCCGGTTGATGGTGAAGCGCTCGGCCCTCTCCATGGCTGCCATGGCAACCTCGCCGGCCTCGCCGCTCGTCGTCGCCTCGGCTCCCCTCGTTGGTGCCTCCTGTGGACAGCTGCCGAAGCCTGTGGCACCTCTCCTGATTGGTACGTGCTCCCAGCCTCGGCCGGCTGCATCGACCGAAGTTACTGTGCCACCTCCCCGTCCGATTGGCATCGTCGAGCTCCGAGCTGCATCGACCGGACGGCCCATGAAGGCGGCCACCCTGGCCCCAACGCCCGCCGCCCCGACGCCGGCTGCATCGACCGAAGTTACATGCTCGTACTCTGCCAACCCGGAGCAGCGCTCCAAGCTCCGACATGCTGCGTCCGCAGCCGCTCCTCCGTCGCCTTTGTGCTCGGCCGTCATCGACATGCTCGTCCTCAAGAATCTGCAGCAGTTGGTGCTTTCTTCTGCTGCACTCGGCGTCGCCTCGGCTTCCTTGTCGGACGGGGGGCTTGGGTCTGATCCTGCCGTGTTGGTAGAGGGTCTCGGTTTCTTGTCACTGCCGTCGGCTGCCTCCCAAGACCCGGTCCATGTGAAGGCGAGCTCCGTCGGCGACGATGAAGGGTTGGCTCCGCAGACGTTGATGGCCTCCTCCAAAGGCTTTGCTTCCGGCTCGCCTCACGACAATGTTGATGTGCGCCATGTTGAGGAGGTGCCTGCTGAGCCCTGCGGTGGCCTCTCTGCTGTTGCTGCCGCCGCTCTTGATGATGAGGAAGGTTGGGTGCAGATTGGTCGAGGCGGCCGTCCCGACCGTGCGCTATCGTCTCCGCTTTGGGATGAAGGACTCGACCGTGGTCTCGCCTTCAAGCGTTGGGCTCGAGGGAGGTGTTTTCGGTGCCTCGAGCGTGGCCACCAGGTCAGCACATGTCGAGGGCACTTTAGATGCATATGTTGTCGTCGTCCTGGTCATCGGGAGCGTTTCTGCCGTGCGCGCTCTCCAGCTGCTCGCTCTCCGGATGCTCGGGTTCGTTCTCCGGACGCTCGTGCTCCTTGCCAGCGGAGCTGTTTGCCATCCGCTCAGCCTCGTGCTCCCTCGTCGCCTCAGAGTCCACCTAAGGTTGTGTGCCACTCTTCGTTGTGTCCTACGGTGCAGTCAGAGCGCTCTCATAGGTGTTGCGAGGAGTTCACTGACTCTGTCTTTCAGTCCCAGTTTGCCTTGCTGCGTTTGGAGCTCTGTCAGTTGGTCACCGATCGAGTTGAGGAGGCGTCTCGCCCTCTTCGTGAAGAGGTGGCAACTCTCAAGTTACTATTGGCAGGCGTTGATGGTCCGCCCACAGAGGCATGTGGTTCTGATAGCCTGGGGCTCGCCCATGGGGAGGCCGTGTTTCCGCTTGACTCCGTTGAGCAGAGGTCGTCTGTGGTTGAGGAAGCACTTCACTTTGGTTGTTTCTCTCCTCGTGGAAGTCCTTGCCCATCACCGCAGCTTGTTGTGACGTCCACCCCTCTGAGCAAGGACAGTGGTGAGATCTTGGCTTCGGAGGTTCAGGAGTCGTGTGGGGATTCATCATTTGTGCTTCCGACGGAGTTGAGCTCGGTTCAGGATTTGGCGATTGCATCGACGCCCTCTATGGGTAGTGATGACCTGTTGGTTCCTAACTCTGAGGCCCTTTTTGCTAAAGAGCTTTTCGGCTTACTCACCTGTTTAGAGGCGACTAGTCCTGGATATGGCAAGGATATCGCTTGTGTCTTGGCAGGGAATGCTTCAGATGACCTAATTAGAAAGGTGGAGAAATCACTCAAGACTGTTACCAACGGGGGCAAGCGAAGAAATAGGGGAATAGCAAAGAAAGCTTCGACAGAGTTCTAGAGTTGTCTTCAGTTCGCGATTGTTGTAGGTACTGTAGTTGTTGCTGTGGGTGTTGCTAGCCTTAGTTGTTGCTCTCTGTGGTTGTGTGGGCTTCTCCTTCGGATGTTGGTATGTTGTATGGTTTTCGCCCGGTTTCTTCCGCTAATAAACCGGACACCTTCTTCTTAATTAATATAAGGCAAAGCTTTTGCCTCGTTTCAAAAAAAAAGCAAGAATATCTAGATGATCCTTTAGAGCGTGAACTTGCTCACGCAGATAACATCAACAGCCACGATCCTAAAGAATATCTGGTTTCTGCTGCGTGTTCGATCCCTTCCTCGTTCCACGTGAATCCCACTTCCGGACAGCATTATTAACCGAGCGAGCAAGTACAGTATCATCGATCCGTGCGAGACAATTTCTTCCTTGGTCTTTCGGTCCTTCCGTGATTCGCTTGAAGTTGCAGGAGCTTGATCACCCGGCGCGTGGTAAGATCAAATCCACGTACCGACAAACAGAGTTTGCAGGTGCCCGCGTGCCGCAGATCCAAGCGGCGACAGCCGATTAACTTTCCGATCCATGCGAGCAGATCACCCGGGTCTCTACGGCGACTCTGCCAGGTCTCGCCGACAAAACGATGGCGAAGTGAAAACTGCAGGTGAGCGGACGCAATCGACAGAGTATGCAGCGGAATTGGATCGGCGACGACCATCACAGCGGAGATGGGCGAAGCGGAAGCGACGGCTGACCGACGTGAAGATTCCGGCGGCCAACACGTCCGACGCAGGCTCTGATACCAATGTAGAAAAATTAGGGTTGGAGCAATTTCGACCTACCCTCTATTCCTCTGCCTTATCGGTGGTGCCGCTCACAATGCATATTGAGCCTAGAGGGTGGGACCTTTATATTGACTCCAAATTCCAGATAAATCAATTTGTTTCCAGATAAGACTCGTGACATGTTAGAACAACCACAATACCTAACAGCCAGTTACCGAGCCTATTACTGTTAAACAATTAGGTCACAGCACACATGTGGGAGTCATGCGCCGAGTTTGAATACACAATCAAACTCGCAGGTTTTAACAATCCATAGAGCCAATCCTACGGACAACCTGGCATTCCACTCTATACTGTTTCCGGGTATAATTCCAGCATATTCATATACACTGTGTTCCAGTATAGACGTACCGGCTTCGTTAAGTATATATTTCCTTAAGTACCGCACATCAATAATTCTCTGTTATTTCCGTGACACTTCCACACTGAAGTTTAATTCCGAACAATATAGTAGATATATAAAATGTTGCAAGACACAATTTCCTACAACACATTCATAGGTGGCATGCTAAGACAACATCACAAAACCAGGAAGCAAAACCGGCTCGTCCAATGAGAGTATCAGAAGAGATAGGCCATCCATCCAACGACATAGGCTAAGGCCTAGCTAACATACAATTTTTTTCAGGTAATCACAGGTAAGAAGTCATTACTCCCAAATCAAATATAAGAACTTGTTATACCCCAGGTGTATGAATCGAATTCACCCAACCATAGATACCCCGATTTCATTCAGACACCATAATTCGAAGGTAGTTGGAGATAGTTTGGGGAAGGGGTTAGAAGCAGGAGACGGGGAAGATGAGATCAGGTTCTATTCCTTCCTACCCTGACACAGCCAACCACAGGGCTCTTATCTCTCGCCAGGCGCAGCTGGCATCCGCTAGCCTACCGCGACGCATGTCTGAATTGTTCCCACGTTAGCCTGGTGTTACTGCGCTTGAATGAATGGTATCAATGAGCAGCTGACTCTTGCAAATACATTGTTGCAGCGGAAACCTGAAACCCTGGGGCAATCTGATAGAGAGTAAAAAATGTTTCGCAGGTGTCAACCCATATGCTCACATCCGTGCCATCGAACTTGGGAAAATTCATGCGAGGCATCCATGGGCGCTTCGTGTGTACTTCCTCCCCATCATCAATCAATTTCACATGATCACGCCGCTAACTCTCAGGCGAATCAAGTGCAAGCGGGGTGAATGGTGCTACCTGCAGTTGTGGTGTCGTTGCTGGACGCGGTCCCATGATGCCGTCTCCCGGTGCCGGCGGTACCGTGAGTGGTGGTGGACGCACCACCGGAGGCGCCCCTTTCTCCTGGACCGCCTTCATCGTCGCGCCCTGGTCCTTCTCCAACCGCCCGAGCTTCTCCATCGACAGATTCACTTTCATCTGGACCTGATCCATGCGTTGGGCTTGCTGATCTAGCTTTTCATCGAGAGCACGAAATCGATCTTCGAGTCCATCGAGCTTGCTCAGCTTCTCACTCAGCCGCGTGTCGAGGATATACCAAACAGGGGTATCCGCGACGTGGAGATATTCCAGCATGCTAGGGTGGCCCACAGACGGTAATGCCGGCAGGCTTACCGAGTGGCCCAGCTTACTGAAGTACAAGACGAAGGCTCGGACGGCTAAGGAAGACCCAAGACGGTGGCCCGCGACTTAACTGCCTTGGAGTACAAGACAAAGCCTTGGGTCTGGCCGCCTTTATAAGCCGGACCCCGGGAAGCTTTATGGCTAATCCAACATACGTCCAATACTCATTGTTAAAAAATACCCCGCGCGTTTGCTGCGGGATTCTGGATAGTATATATATTAAACTATTTTATGTTTTAACAGAAGATAGAATGCAGATCGTTATATGAAATTTATGTTATAAGAATATAATACAAATATGTTAACTCAGTGTAATAACTATAAAAATAACAGTTGCAGCATGCACTGAAATAAGGACTGACATGATAGTTCAGAAAATTAAAATCAAAATTTCCCATCCTAAGCACGTGGTCAAGATCCTTGTCAATTTTCATACTATGCAAAGATCAAGTCCTACCTGTATATGTGACTTGGCATCTGTACTAAATTTACGATCTCACTATGAGTTGCCAAATCCTAATGGAAAAGGAATCGAAAGCTACACACAGGCATTACCCTTTTTTGGCAGAACACAGCCATATCCCTTACCTTGCTCTAATCGTCTCTCTTGACCAACCCGTAGGTAAATTACAGAAGGCAAAAGGAAGCAATCCATGCTTTGCTGGTGGAAGGAGATATTGGAGGAAGAATTCGTTCCAACTATAGCGCAGAACACCAAACTTAAATACACCAATTTGAAATCTAGAAAGTTTGCACCTATTTAGTTGATTCCTTCCCAAAAGAACTGGGGAGAAACCTCGCACGCCAAGTGGAAACAAACTGTGGGATCTAAAAACAAAGATCAGCAGACCATTTTGCACCCTTTTTTATTTGGATGGTACCATTTGCACCTTATTCTTCTCAAATAGTCAAATATTTTGTACTACCAAGTACACAACCATAAGCCGATTTTGTCCTTTCATGGCAAGAGTTAATTTGATTCTAGGTATTAATTATATGCTAGTAAAAGATAGTATACTTAAAAGTATTTTAAGACAAATATAGCGATGCTATCCTCATGTAGGCATCTGGCTTCTCCATAAAACCATGGACCCACATGACCCAATGAATTGAGCATACAAAATCCACTTGGCACCAACATTATGCTTAAATGATATATGGCAATATTCCTATTGGCTATTGCTGCCTTGACTCCCTATCCAGTCCTATTGGGAATCGAGCTGTCCACATGCCATCTCCCAATTGGTTGTGCCCCTTCCATAAGGTTACACTTTAACAGAATCAAAGAAACCAATGCCCAATCAGAGCATCACGAGAGATATCGATAGGCCCATCCATGCAGAGACATAGTGGGCAAGGTCCTCACCAAGTCACAACTGTCCTCACTATTTAAACTGCACTATAGGTCTCTAATTCACACCACAGCCTACAGCTTACAAGCACAGCACAAGCAACAGAGTCTGCCCTGTCCTCTCCTCTGCAATGGCAGCTTCCACCATGGCACTCTCCTCCCCGGCTATTGCAGGTAAGCCCTCCTCCACCTCCAATGTGTTCGGCGAGGGCCGCATCACAATGCGCAAAGCGGCTGCCAAGTCCAAGCCTGCCGCGTCTAGCAGCTCCTGGTACGGCCCAGACCGTGTCCTCTACCTTGGCCCATTGTCAGGGCAGCCACCATCCTACCTCACCGGTGAGTTTCCTGGGGACTATGGCTGGGACACAGCCGGTCTCTCCGCCGACCCCGAGACATTCGCCAAAAACAGGGAGCTTGAGGTCATTCACTGTCGGTGGGCCATGCTCGGGGCACTCGGGTGCGTATTCCCTGAGCTTCTAGCTAGCTCGCAATGGTGTCAAATTTGGTGAAGCAGTTTGGTTCAAGGCCGGGTCTCAGATCTTCAGTGAGGGTGGCCTAGACTACCTCGGCAACTCTAGCCTCGTCCACGCACAGAGCATCCTCGCCATCTGGGCCTGCCAGGTCGTGCTCATGCGCGATGTCGAGGGGTACCGGGTTGCTGGTGGCCCGCTCGGGGAGATTGTCGACCCACACTACCCTGGTGGAAGCTTCGACCCCCTCGGCTTGGCCGAAGACCCGGAGGCATTCGCAGAGCTCAAGATCAAGGAGATCAAGACCGGATTCTTTGTACAGGCCATCCATCGTGACCGGCAAGGGGCCCATGGAGAACCTTGCTGACCACATCGCCGACCCCGTCAACAACAATGTCTGGGCATTCGCCACCAACTTCGCCCCCGGCAAGTGATTGATCGGGCCATGCATTGTCCTTGTGCGACTTGGAATGCAGTGTATTGCTAAAGGCAATGGAAGCATGGAACTAATAGGCTGTGGTGAAATAAGCATTTTGTTGTGTTTTGCGCACCTAGATTTGTTGATTCGGGTTGTATCATGTAATATTATTTGATTGGTTTATAACACAAGAGTGAAGTAGAATTGAAAGGATAGATCTAAAGTATGGGATGCTTCATTGCTGTGCTTGACAGTCGAGAAGACCAATGGAAAGGAAAGATTCAATAGTAACAATCAAAACAGAAACATTGTACTCAATTTCGGTCAAACCAACAAACTAATGACGTGAAAACAAAAATATAAGGTTGAATAGAAGGAAACCGAAGACTCACAATCAGGGAAATATGAAGAGCCCTTGGGATAATCGGTACAGAATATAATTGCATATAATTGCAAACTCACAGGAAGGCTCTGTTGGCAATTCTCAATTTTGTCTGTGTTGGTGTCCTTTATGAGCACTGTTGGCAACAGGAAGGATGACAACGTGTATTCAGTATAGTGAAGGGATGATGTATGTGAGCAGATATATATAATTCTGCAGCAGATGACTAATTAGCAGCTGATGAAACCAAACATTGAATCTGAAAAATAAAAGCTCGTGACGGCTTTGGACATAGTCTATGTTTGAACTGCTACTGTTACCTGAGCAACATCACCCTGTTAAAGATCTTCATACTGTGAAGCTGGAGAATATGAGCATGTAAGATTAGACAAGGCTTCATCATACTTCAGAATTAGCCGGATATATTTATTATTCCGGAAGTGCTCTGCGACACCCTCCCTCGGAAACGAATGCACAATGAGTTCGCGGATGCAAGAGCGGTCAGGAACTAACCAAAAATACACAGGAACGATCAAACAATATAACCGGGCACTTTTATGGAAGATTAAGTATAGATGAGGTAATACGTGAGTTCATGTCTCAATTCATAAACTGAGAAATACGCAATGAGAAGTAGGTAGACCTGAATACGTGGGACTGGACTTGAACCCAGAAGCACAAACTGTTCTCCTTCTCAGCAGTTCTGTATATTGCATGCCTAATAAGTTGTCCACCCTTCCGAAGAACTAGCCTGGTAAATAGTGCACCAAACCTACTTCGGAAAATTTCAGTTATCTATCACAATAGTTCTGTAAAAGTACTGCACAAAATGAGGATCGGAGCTGAACATAAGGTACGCAACTAATTTATTTGAGACTAGATAAAGGGATGCTACAAGAAACAAAAGAAAACAAAGGAAGAAGACAGCTAATCTCAACAAAATATACCAAAACGAAACGAAATAAGGCAAAAGTCAAACACAAATAAATGTAAGGATGCAGAGTTCAGTTTATTTTTCTGGGAATGGTTGCAGGGATACACAACATTTCAGTAAAGAGCAGCGAACTTGTATTTAGAAGTTGTTACAGCTTTCTTGAGTGTTGATCTTGTCGTTTCATTGTTCTCAATCTTTTTGAGACGCAAAGCTTTTGCATTTTCTCTACATAATAAATTTCTTGATGGCATGCTTGGAGGTGATCTTTTGCTGCTCTCGGTTTCTGTTGCAAAAGTTTGACAACTTACAGAGAAAGAACAGCTGTGCTCCCATCTCCTAGTGAGGCTTCTAGTTTACCAACCATGTTCCACAGATCCTGATTCTGATCCAACAATGCAGCAGCCTGGTCTACATGACTTGTCACACCCCCAAGCATGCCTTGCAAGTTGTCTAATTATTTTTCACCCAAGCATCATATTGCAGAGGAGAAGGTTTCCGGATAACAATTTGAGCAACCATAAAAGTGGAATGGAGCTCCCTAATGGTAGCATCTAACGGCAATCACTCTTTCTCCAGTTTGAGCAAACAATCCTCTTGTCTCAGAATGCTTTGGTTTAATAAACTGTGCATCGGCCTTCAGCAACATATTCCCTTCTTTTAGAAGATTGAGTTCCATAACAAGCGTAGACTCACTCACATGCACAGGACTCTTCAAATAAAACACTTTCCACTGACACTTCCTTTCTAACAAGCTGGGACTAACTCACATGAACAGGCATCCTAAGACAGATGCATTTCAACAGGCTTAAGTGACAAACATCATGAAGACTTATATTAGAACGTGAAGTACGTAGCATCATAAAAATGGATGTCGTACTTAACAGTTTACATGAATACATTAGAGTGCACAATACATATTCTACTATAAGTCTATATGTATAATAATTAATACAGTTATATTCACAATCAGAGATCAACAAACGGTGATTTGACTTTGCCTACAGCCCGACAATATGACATAGGGCACTTCAGTAATGTATTGTTTCCAGATAACAGATCACTGCAGCAACACAAGCACTGCAGAAAACCGTACAGAGCAAGCTCGGCAATCAGGCAGTAAATTTGCTCTCCCCTCACAGAAAACTAATAGCTGCTCCGTTTGTAACTAATTATAAACATGAACATCATGTCAAGAACTGAGGATCAGTACTAGGGAGCATCCGATGATAGCCGCGAGCTATACCAAATGTGCTCATCAGCAATTCGTCGAACACATCGCCGGTGGCTGCCTTCAGGCGAGTCGATTTACGCACTGAGGTTGCGGGATCCAGTGCGGCAGGAAATGGTGAAACGGCGGCGGGTGCTCGGCTCGAAGCGGCGGGACGGGAAGGCCGCCACCGCTGCACTGGTCGCCACGGCCGCGACACAAGCCGCCATGGCAGTTGGAGAGAGAGTGCAGTGCGGACACTTCCTGACTCCGGGAGGGGCAGGACTGGGGTTTCGCGATTCGATCTGCCGGAATGAAGAAGGGACGCCAGGCCTCAAACTCTGCCCAAACTCTGCCGGAATGAAGAAGGGAGCGCGGCGCGCGATACCGTACGCCGTGCCTCGCGGTTGAGGCCGATAATACGGACGAGACAGTGGAGCCAGGGGCGTGTTGTGTTTGGTTATTTGTACCGATTTCGTGTAGGAAAGGGTCCATTTTAACTTGTAAAACTCAGGTGAATCGACTCTGAAGTTGAAATTCTGGTCATTCGCATCGTGAATTATTGAATCCCGATTATAATGAATCCTGACCTGTTTATCAGAGAAAAATAAAATTCTACGGAGTAAATTATTACTCTCACCGGTTATACTCGCCCACATATCATACTCATCTTCTTCTCCAATCTCCCTAATGGACTCGTCGCCGTCACCGATGATTTTCATTTTTCGTCGGTCTACATATGACGCCATCGTCATGGGCCTGACTTGTCCACATGCGTGCCAACGGCTGCTTTGTCCCGCTCACAAGGTCAGGCCTCTAGGCGCTCCCAACGGTACTTCCGCATGCGACGTCGCTCTGTCACGACGTTCGCCCCACAATTCAAGCGCACTCGAGGCCATTCTAAAGCGCCTAACCACGTTGTCTCAGGCACCCGACGAGGCCGTGCATGCGCTACACGCCCACAACGTGAAGCTCGACCTCGATAACTGTTAGTGCAACATCAGCGACGCCCTCGTCACGCTCTACCTCACGTGCGGTAGACACCTGTTCACCGGTGACCTGACGCTGGACATGATTTACTGGACATCCATGATGATTGGACACGCGCGGCTGGGCTTATTTTCACGAGATGGTGGCGTTGTTCCTCACCATGGCGGCAGCGCGACCGTCATTGACATTGTAGCCGCAGGGGTGGCATTCGTAGCCTGCACCGGCACTGGGGACCTCGCGCTGGCCATGGAGGTGCACCGGTGCGTCCTCACCACAAGGGTTGCCCGCGACGGGGTTAACGCCCCAGCTCCTACACCTCACCCTCCTTTTATAACTTGGAAAAGAGAGACGGATTGAGATAGAAGGTGAATATGACATGTGGCCCCGTCTTGACTTCTTTTGGGCTTCTTGGTCGGTTTCTACGAACTTTTCCTCATCACAGTTTCTCCCCACCAAAATTTATAAGCCGACTTATGTATAAGTACAAGGTTAAAAGAAGGTGTCGGTGCTCTTTTTTCGGTGCAGGTTTAGGGTTTAATTTACACCGAAATTCAGTATCTGACCTTTACGAGTTGAAAGTTGAAGGTTAAAAATGGACATTTTCCATTCGTGTATGTGTGCGAGTTTGCGCTCGGCAACTCGGGCTCGTGCTTTCCGTGTCGTGTCGTGTCGTGTCGTGTCAGGTCGTGTTGTGTGTCCCACCTTCGGTTGGGATAACCGTGGATTGGTTGGTCCACCACGCAGGACGTGGCTGCCCGCGCACGCCCCCCGCGCATATATCCGTGGTTCCGTGGACGGCGGCAGAGGACGCCACCGCCCACACACCCAAGAGGCGACGACCATGACGGCCGGGCAGCCCCTCCGCGCAGATCCCCCACCCCAGCAGCGCAACCACGCCCCGCCGGCGCTCCACCCCGCCGTGGTGCCGGCGTACCCGCCCCCGGAGTCGGACAGCGACGAGTCCTGGGTCTGGTCCCAGATCAAGGCGGAGGCGCGCCGCGACGCCGACGCCGAGCCGGCGCTCGCGTCCTTCCTCTACGCCACCGTGCTCTCCCACCCCTCGCTCGAGCGCTCCCTCGCCTTCCACCTCGCCAACAAGCTCTGCTCCTCCACCCTCCTCTCCACGCTCCTCTACGACCTCTTCGTCGGCTCCCTCGCCGCGCACCCCACCATCCGCGCCGCCGCCGTCGCCGACCTCCTCGCCGTGCGCTCCCGGGACCCCGCCTGCGCGGGCTTCTCCCACTGCCTCCTCAACTACAAGGGCTTCCTCGCCGTCCAGGCCCACCGCGTCGCGCACGTCCTTTGGGCGCAGAACCGCCGCGCCCTCGCGCTCGCGCTCCAGTCCCGGGTCGCCGAGGTCTTCGCCGTCGACATCCACCCGGCCGCTGCCGTCGGCAAGGGCATACTTCTCGACCACGCCACCGGCGTCGTCATCGGCGAGACCGCCGTCGTCGGCGACAACGTCTCCATCCTCCACCACGTCACGCTCGGCGGGACAGGCAAGGCGGTGGGCGACCGCCACCCCAAGATCGGAGACGGCGTTCTGATTGGCGCCGGGGCGACCATACTTGGCAACGTGCTGATTGGCGCCGGGGCCAAGATCGGTGCCGGGTCGCTGGTGCTCATCGATGTGCCCCCGAGGAGCACGGCTGTGGGGAACCCCGCGAGGCTGATCGGCGGCAAGAAGGGCGATGACATGCCCGGAGAGTCCATGGACCATACCTCCTTCATACAGCAGTGGTCGGACTACACCATTTGAGCCATTGAGCCAGGCAAAGGTGCCACTGTCCTCCTCTGTAACCTGTAATATCAAGGCCCAGTCACGCCCCTTTCTACTGGATCGTGAATTAGTGCTAGTCGCAATTTTGTTCTTGTTGTGTCTGCTTGTATATGACAATAAGATTTGCCTAAGTGGTGTAGTTCAGTGGCAATTGCAATGAGCGCTGAAGCATTTGCTTGCAGAGATGGCTTGCTGCTAACATCTCCAGGTCGTAAAAACGTCCACATGGAAACAGATTGGCAGAGTCTGATTGAGTTTTGGAAATCCAGCAAGAAGAACAGGGCTTCGGTTCTGCATATCCTAATTTTTTTTTACGCCAAAAACAGTAGGGAAAAATCCCCTACTGCATCCATTTCATTTTATATATAAACAAAGTTACAGAGAATAGTCCATGGAGTCAAAAAATTACAAGGTGTCGACCCATTGTGACATACCTTCCTTTAAACTAGGCTTAGCTCTATGCATGACTTAGGAAAAGTTTTCTCTAAAGAACCTTTTACATTCAAATTGTCTAGCATCTTCTTCAAAAATGATCTTGTTCCGATGGTTCCAGATTGCCCAGCAGCCAACAATTAAGATTTCTTTGAAAAGATCAGTTCTGTATCTTGTTCTGCCATCAATTAGTAGATCAAAAAGCTCAAGGTATGTGTTCCATTCAATGTTTAATGACCACCAGAAGGTTTGACTGAAGTCACATCTGAAGAAAAGGTGAATGAGGTCTTCATTCGGGCAGTCTTCACATAGAACACATTCTTTAGATTCGACATAGAAATTTTTCCTGGTGAGCAGGTCTCTTGTATTGAGTCTGTCTTGAAGAAGTAACCAGAAGAAGAACTTGTGCTTGGGGAGTGCACAGGATTTCCAAGTCCATTTGAATGGCAAAGGTGCATTGGGGAATGGTGAGAGAGCTTTGTAAATTTTCCTGCTTGAGAATCCTTTATTTGTTCCAGGAATGGACCAACTGTCATGTTGTGAGATGTTTTCTCTAATGTGGAGAGCATCAGATAGGATATTGAATTGTTGCGCAGCAATCAGCGACATTGGCAGATGGAACAAGCTGGTAGTTTCTTCATTAGTGCAGATCGAAACTGCTTTAAACAAGGATATATCTTGGTCTTTGGCAAATGAGCAAAGATGAGGATATTTCTGTAGCATGGTGCTCTCAGTCCATTTGTCTTTCCATAGCCTAATAGTGGATCCAGTGCCAGCAGTGCAAACAAATATGCTAAGGAACTTATCCATGAGACTGAGGCAATCCTTCCACCAAAAGGAACCGCATGGATTGGTGCACTGTGGAAGTTTGTCCTGGGAGTAGTGTGCTTGCCAGATAAGAGTGACCCAAGGTATGTCCTTCCTGTTCATGAATTTGTATAGGTATTTCATCATCAAAGCCAGATTTTGGGTGCATATCCTAATTGAAATCCAGGAGAGCAGTAGAGTTCCTCAGCTTTGTAGTTTGACTTTGTTAGTCGAGTCAAATATAGCTACTCATCTTGCTGATAAGAAATATTCCTGTGAAGCGCCAGAGTGTGCTTGGCTCAGACAGGTGCTGGCCTTTTTAATCTCATGTATTCAGCATGGTATTTGGCGTATCCCGGGAACAGGGGGTTCCCGGGATCCTCCTCGCGTGCACCGCAGCACGTAACTGATGTGCGACACCTGTACTTTAAGAACCGTCCCGTGAAGAGGCCTTTGGCGGGCATTCCCCTGCGCATAACCCGGGAACCAAGTGGTAAAAACGAGGACAACTAAGGTATAGTGAGGCACGTGGATATGGCCAGAGGGGTGGAGAAAAAGCTGTATCGCAGGGATGACGAGGGAGGGCAGCGGTACACTCCGGAAGGCAAGGCATGCACCCGGTCCAACCTTTGTGGTATCCCCTTGATGTATAAAAGGAGGACCAAGGACGGAAAGTAGGGGGGATCACCTTGGAGCACACTCTAGGCAAGGAGAGATCAGATCTAACTACCTAGCTTGGGTTGGATCTTAGAGATTAGACCCGGGAACACTTCATTGTAGCCCGGTTACTCATACCACCACCATATATTCAGACATGCAGGAGTAGGGTGTTACGCTTCCGAGCGGCCTGAAACTGGGTAAACTGCATGCGTGTTCTACTTTCTGCATACTTCACTCGCTTGCCCCTCGCCGAATCTCTAAAAGGGGGTCTCCCGACCTCCGGTGTTCGTGACTTCGGAAACGGCATCTGGCACGCCAGGTAGGGGGCGCGAGCGATCTGGCGAGTCCTGCGCCTCACCGGCGATTCAGAAGGGTTCCCTCCTCCCGGAGGGGGTGGAATTTTCAGGCTCGGCGGCGGGCAAGGCGGACGCTGCCGGGGCTTCAACGTCATCTGCCTCGTCGGCCTCTTCCTCGGAGCCCGTGAGCCTTGCTGCGAGCCATCCTGCAGCACGTCCGCTCCTGCCAAAACCGCCGGACCCCTTGGACGGCTCGGGGGCTGATTCGGCTGCTGGCGCAGTGTCGAATCCCGAGATCCTGGCCTGCTTAGGCTCGGGGGCTCGCTCTTTCAAGGGCAAACGATTCTAGACACCATCAACTGGAGCTCGTCTGAGTCTCTTATTGTAACAGCCCCAAATTTGTGAACCTAAAAACGTGTGTAAATTTTTCACTTTTTGTGTTCATTGCATCATGGCATCCAAATTAAATTGCTAAACAAATAAAATAATTGGTTTGGCACCATTTAAAAACAAAATGCCAAAATGATTTCAACCCCTTTTAAAATGTTTGGAGAAAGTTGTGAGAAATAAAAATTACCTGGAGCTATCATATTTGTCAAGGAAGTTCCAGTAGTTCCAAATATAATTTTTGCAAAAGATTTTAATTAGTAAAAGAAAATAAATTGTGGGAAACTCAAAAATGCCTATGAGCCTTCCCTAGTTATTTTCAAAGCAAATGATTTCCAATTGACTTGGAAAATTTAGGAGGGCTTCCATTTGATATTTGGAGGATACCCAAATATTTTCAGATTTTTCTAAAATGTTTTAGTGCCTCAATTAAATATCTAAAAGCTACTGGTTCAAAAAGAAACAGAAAAAGAAGAAAAGAGAAGGCAGGGTTTTTTTTGCAAGATGGTCATCTTCTCCCTGTAGCGACCCAGAGCCATGGACGCTCTCCCGGTCGATCCCGTGCGTGTCGCCCTCGCTGTCCAGATGGGTGGATAAGAAGACCACCGAGGCCGCCCTTCTCCTCTGCTCCCTCTCCCTTATCCGCCCACCAGCTCTTCCTCTCTCTCTCTCTCTCATTTTTTCCCCACCATGGCCGAGCTGAAGCCGAGCTGCCGCCGCGCATCGCCGTCGACTGAAGCCTCCCCGAGCCAAGCGAAGCGCGTCACCACCTTCGCCTCGTCGTCCTCTTCGTCCTCGTCCAAGGAATCGCCGTGGGGTCGCCCGCATCGTCGCCGCCGTCCGCGTCTTCTCCGACTCCGGCCGCCGCGCTCCGGGCAAGATTGCCGCCATTCCCGACCTCATCCGACCACGCTGAGCACACCCACGCGCCTAGGGTGAGCACGCCATCCTCCGGGACATCTTATTCTTCGTCCTCCTGCTCTGTAGCCTCGCCTTCGTGCGAGAGGGCGCTCGGCCGTCCGCCATGGCCGTGCGATGTCGAGCACGCGCGCGTCGCCGTGCGTCCTCCCTTCCGTCTCCAAGCACACGCACGAGTTCACCACCACTTCCGAACCTATTTGCACCCCACCACACGCACGCAGCACCGCCAAATCGTGGTGGTCGCCGGCAGACGTTCGACCCCGTCGCAACTGAAACCTGGTGGTTGAATCTTGGTGTCGATGTTCTTTCTCGTCAGTTAAACCAGTGCCTCCTCAAAGGGGTTTTAGCTCGGTATACTAACACCAACACAGCACCAGCTTAGTGGCTAGCACACCGCGCACGCGCGCGAGAGGTCTTTGGTTTGAATCCCTCGCGGCGCACCCCCCCCCCCCCCTTTTTCCTTTTAATCCGCTCACTGACAATGGGGTCCCACGCGTCAGTGGGACAGCGCCCGCACGCGCTCAGTCCGCGCTAGCGTGGCGTAGGACCCCACAGTCCAGTGGCAGTGTTTAGCAACAACTGGGTGAGAAAAGTTTTGGATTAGTTTTGGGATTTAAATCAAAATGACATATTCAAAAATGGATTTGTAAAAGCAATATCTTTTTGAATACTAATCCAAAAATTGCAAGTAATATATCAAAATGATCAGGAGAAATAACTTTACCTCATAACATCATTTTCATGTTGAACTAAACAATGGAAATAACTTTTTCTTGCACTTTAGTAAAATGGCAGAAAAGAAAATGCTTTTGGAAAATTCATAACTTCTTAATTATTGGTCAGAAAAATGCAAACTTGGTCTCTAAATGATCAGGAGAACAAACTCTGTATTTTTACATCAAATTCATGTTCAATAAAATAAATTAAAAGGGCTGTTTCTTGTACTGTATAGAAATGGCAGATTTAAATGGAATATTAAAAATGCAATAACTCTTTATTGGTTTATCAGAAAAATATGTTTAATATATCAAAATGCTCAGAATGAAAATGTCTGTACTTTAGCATCATCCCCATGCATGGTTGAGCAATATTTTAGTACTGTACCTTTTCGAAAATGGCTAATTCCATTAAGTTTAAATATGGGGATTATTCCAAATAATGCAATAAATATAATTGGGACCCCATTTAACTTGTTGGTCATGTTTAATACTTTTATGGTGCATTTAAAATGTCATATCATCATGCGCTTGTGCATTGCACATGTTTTATATGGTGTGGTATTTGATTGTGCTTTCCAGTGTTTCTTTACATCGATAGATCAAGGAGTCGGGGTTTCTCCACAATACCCTGACGACCCGTATTACCAGCCTGCTGAACAAGGCAAGCGTAATCCCCCCTCTGAGCATGTCTCCTCCTATGTTTTCCGCAAATTTTTTCTCCACTATAATATTGCATGCGGTTCCAAATGTCATTTTGGTTGGATTAGAGTATCCTATTAGTTGCATTATGTTTCCGATGCCATTACCTGTTTCCCTCCTAATATCCATAGCATTGCTCTGTTGGCCTGAGTTACTTAACTATGTTATGTATATGCTTAGCCATGCTTAGTTAAAAGCTTAGTTGTCCGGTGGATATTTCATTGTTGGAACTGTTGATGGAATGTCCGGATGATGGTGGAGAAATGTGGATACCGATGAATAAACATGCTTAAAGGCGGGGATGAGAGGCCACAGTGGATGTGGTGGGTTGTCTCGTTCTCGCTGCCTAAGTGCGAGTTCTCGCCTTCGAGCCAAGACCGAGTGTGCTACCATGCGTGAGGCCTATGCAATAGCAGGAACCCTCATAGACTAAATAACTCTGGCGAGGCTAGCCAGGATCCTCTAGTTTGAGCTTCCATTTGCGCGTGCGTGAAGATGGTGGTCTGGACTGGGATGAGGATGGTGGTGTTTAGGAAAATGAGTGGCCACGGGGCAGGGTGTTGGAGGCACTGAACCTGTCCCGTCCTCACTAATGATCCTGGGTTAGTCTCAAGCGAGGGAGAAGTCAACACCGCTCCCACCCAGCCGGCTCTCCAAGGAAGAGAGCTAAAAGCTAGGCAATGGGTCGGACGGTACGCGTGGCAAAAACAGTACACCCCTGCAGGGTAAATCTTTTCGAAAAGCCGTGTCCGCGGTTATGGACGACTTGGGAAAGGACGATAAGATCATAGAAAACTTGAACGGAATGATTAAAACCTGAGTACTAAAGGTACTAACAAGAATGGAAGGTAAGCTTCCTCGAGGGTGATTCGGGGAGGTGCCTTTGTAGACAGATGCAGTGGTTGATGTTGGTTGTTGATGAAGTTGATCAAAAGAGAAGAGTTTACTTCTTACCCCTTTGAAAATATTCTAATTAGTCGATGCCAGATGTCTTTTACTAAAGAAAATCAGCTTTATGCAAAACAGCCATAGAACCTTTGTAAGCCAATCATCGAGCTAGTAGCTCTAGTAATCTTGCAGAGTTCATCAAACTCAACATTGCTTTGTTGATTCTTTCAGAGGAGGACTTCATCGACCTCAAAGGTGGGTTCTTTGTGGACGTCGACGAGTAGTCTGGGGTTCCCAGGTGGCAGCTTGGGACATCTCCGTGACAGCTGGCGTTGGGAATGTTTATCTGTATGCCTCTTAGGCCATAATTTGGATCTTTTTGTTTAGAACAACTTATTTCGCTTCCGCATGATGTACTGTTGGGTCTGTGACCTCTAGTTGTAATATTTGCTATCTTTCTCTATTATAAGAGTTGAACTATAATGCTTTGAGTCGTAGAGTCTGTAATGTGCCAGTTGTTCCACAAGTCTTGATCTCTCTATTATGCATTGATAGTTGTGCCTGTGTTATGGCATCACTCGGGGTGTTGCGTTGCCGATGATCCATGCCGAGCACGCCTGCCAAAGGTTTTGGCCTGGGATTGGTAACCCAGTAACCTCCGGTTGTATCGCATGACCGGTGACACACAGCATCTTTGTATAGTTCCGTGGTCGGGGCGCCACAAGTTGGTATCAGGGCAGGACTACCTGTAGGAAACCCTTCTACTGGTCGACGTTGAGTCTAGTGTTTGTGAAAATATTTTTAACCTAAAAATGAGTTGTGAAAACCATCTTAGGATTCTTTTTACTCCTTACCTGGTTACACTCTAATCTCGGAGCAATCTTACCTCGATTTGAGTTAAAGGTTTTACTTCTCATCTGTTACTTCAAAAATTATTAGTATCACGGGGTTGGGTTCTACCTTTAGTGTTATGTGTCAGGTTGCTCCCGCTGCGTTGCAATCCGAAATCAACTCAGATGTTTGAACCATGTTAATCTTACCGAGTCTAATCACTTGTTCCTTTCTTTGGGTTTTAACCGTGGTCTTGAATCGAGGGTCTCGGATTGTGCTGTGATTCTGGTATGTTAAATTGTGTGGGTTGTTACCCATGTGATCGTTATGCCATTTATGATTCTCGGCACATGAAGCTGACCTTTAACCCAAGTCCTTTATGTGGTATGTGAGGTAATGTTCAACCATTTCCCACACCTCAACTGGCTATGTAACTTTAGCTCTCCCTTAGCCTTGCTCTAGGTTCTGTCTTGGAACCATCGGGGTTACGGCCAGGATTCTCCTAGCGAGTCTCCCAACTATGTCCGTGACTCTGCTGCATCTCTCCTTTTGGGCATGGTTATCACAATTGAGTAATAACCGGTGCATCTTCAACATCTTAGGATCCTCCTGAGCATGTTTCTTACTCTGATCTGCTTTCCGACCTTTGTCTGTCATTTGACAGTAAAGTTTTATCGTGCGTTGGTATGTTCCGATGCAAGTCACTCTCTTGATCCATCAAGACTTTCCACTTCGTCGTGTTAGGAGAAACAAACTCCAGTATCCTATCCATTTCTCGGGCTAGGTCAAGGTATTGTAATTTGCAGATGTCCTCTGACAAGTTGCTAATACGTGTGGGCAACAGGCTCCACCAGAGGATGGAATTGAGGAATCTCGCAGTGATTCGGAGCCAGGAGAAGTTCAGCCGCTATTTGGAATTGAACGCTCTCGGGAAGCCATGGCTGCAGCCAGAGTCCTCTTGCAACACCCACCAGATCACGCCCAAGCGTCACCAGATTTCCGATTTTGGATATCGTAGCTTGATCGACTGATTACCCTGGTCCAAAAGTCCCCTATTAAAGCACGCAAGCAAGAGGTTGAGCAGTCAACAGAAAATCTGGGAGATATTACAGGGAGTGTATGGCCTTGACTCCGGGGCTCCGGCGAGCTGTGGATTGTAATCAGTATTGTCATGGATTTCACCAGGTGTATGACGGAAGTTCAGATCCTGACGATTTCCTACAAGTTTTCTCAGCTGAGATTAGCTTAGTCGGAGGTAACGAGCTTATGATGATGAACTACCTCCCGATGACACTAAGTGGGCGCGCAAAGACCTGGATGGACAACCTCCCCAATAGCTCGGTAAATTCGTGGTCAAGCCTCAGATCTCAGTTCGTCTTAGCTTTCCGAGATCATCAAGAGCAACCCTGTGACCGCAGTAGACTGCACCACCTAGCTCAATGGCCTGGGGAAAGGCTACGCGATTACATTCATCGCTTCAAGTCCAGACTGAATCATATCCGGGGAATCACAGATGCAGAGACAGTGTCATCCTTCAGCGCGAATGTCCGAGACCAAAAGATAAGGTGTAAACTCTATATACGGCCTATAATCACGTCAGAAGAGTTATGACGAGTAGTAGGAAAGTACCTGATCAAAGATGAGCAGCGTGACTCGTTTGCGGGAGCGAGTCCCGGGAGCAGTGCATTTCTAGGAAAGTATGATGGACGTTGGATCAGTCTGCCCGAACCCAGACCATCTTCTTGACAGAGGAGTCAGTTCAGTCAAAGGTAAGCCCAATCGAGACAGAGATATTCAGGGTGTAGATTTGGGTTGAAAAGAGAGTGACTGGGAACAGAGAAGGGGTGCAAATTCTTGAGAAGTAGGGATGTTCCAGTTCAATCTCGTTGTCTCACGGTTGCCGGAAACCTGTTTGCGGAATATGCCCCAGACAGTCCGTGTCCGGGATCATTCCTGTGAACGGTGAAGGTGGGTCTTGATCCGTTCCGCCACGTATGTAAAGTGGGAAGGGTTCGTCCCTCCACAGGTGTTGTGGGTCTGGATCCATTCTGCCACGTATGTAAAGTGGGAAGGGTCCGTCCCTCCACAGGTGTTATGGGTCTGGATCCGTTCCGCCACGTATGTAAAGTGGGAAGGGTCCGTCCCTCCACAGGTGTTGTGGGTCTGGATCCGTTACGCCACGTATGTAAAGTGGGAAGGGTTCGTCCCTCCACAGGTGTTGTGGGTCTGGATCCGTTCCGCCACGTATGTAAAGTGGGAAGGGGTCGTCCCTCCACAGGTGTTGTGGGTCTGGATCCATTCCGCCACGTATGTAAAGTGGGAAGGTCCGTCCCTCCACAGGTGTTGTGGGTCTGGATCCGTACCGCCATGTATGTAAAGTGGGAAGGGTCCGTCCCTCCATAGGAGTTGTGGGTCTGGATCCGTTCCGCCGCGTATGTAAAGAGGGAAGGGTCCGTCCCTCCACGGATGTCGTGGGTTTGGGTCCGTCCCACCACAATGTTGATGAAATGGATTTTTTGCTTTTGAGAAGGCGCTCTGTTTTGTTGCTTTAGACGCTTTGTTATTTCGTATCCGGGAACCTCTTTGCCACACTGGGGGCTTTCGCTTGGTTTGAATGAACTGGATTTGTCGGGGTTTGGGCCGGGCTAATTTTTGACGGTCTTATCATGCATAATGTATCGCTAGTAAACGAGCATGCCGAGCTAACGACTAATATGTTTGGCTTAAGGTTTTTACACGGTGCAGGGATGTTATCTGGGAACAAAATCATGCTATATTGGAATGGAAAGTACTTTCAACCAGATCCGTCTGAATCCTCTGCAGAACCATCGGAACCATCGGAAGAGTCACTGGAATCATCTTCGGGAGGGGATTCAAGGTCCGGATCCTCCAGGTCCGCGGCAGGCGTGTACCGAGGCAGCAGCGTATTCACCAACCTAGAAACAACACTTATAGATGCGGCTCTGGCAGCGTCAGAGTCTATCCCGGTAAGGGCAACCTGAAGGTTAACTCCGATGTTGTGGAAGTGTATGGCAGACAATGCGTCATACAGGGAAGATCGAACACCTTTGAAAACTGCAGAGTATATCGTCGAGTTTTGAACCCTTCTAGCTTCAGATAAGCCAGTGCCAAGGTTTTCAATCGCGACTACTACTGCTTCGATAATTGGCACCTGGGGAGAAGGAGGCGCGCTGGGACGCAGGACTCCCTGGAGGTACATTCCTTCTTGAGCTACAGACAGGGCGGTCTGAATTCTTGCGGCCGATGAGCCATCCAACCGTTGAGAATTCTGGAGAGCAGATGAGAGGTTTTCATTCTCAGCAGATTTGGAAGCCAGACGTTCCTCCAGATCGCGAATTCGACTCATGGCAGCCTCTAGTTGCTGAGATTTAGAGTCGCAGTCTGATGCTCTGGATTGAGCAAGCTTCTCAGCAGCTGTGAGATCCCTCACGCTTAGCTTCAGGCGATCCTCCAGCTCGTTCACCACTGCCGCTTGGACCTTGAAGTCAACCTCTAGGGCTGCTCTCAGCTGGGCGTGCTCAGTCGCCAGAGCTTGGGAACTAGTAGCCCGGGTAGCGAGCTGGCCAAGTTCTACTTCTGCGAGAGAGTTGGAAGATCTGACGGACTCAACTTCTTCACGGAGCGCCAAGATGGTGGTCTCCTGGGACGTGATAGTAGCTGTCAACCTGCTGACGGCGGCCTCCACCAAAGAAGAGACACCTGCATCGCGCTCAGATCAAAGTTTCTCCTCTCTAGCAGCAAGCCTGACCTCTTGAGCATGAAGCTCTTCCTGCTGGCGTAACTGAGATGTTTCGCGGGACACAAGTTCTTCCTCCTTCTGGAAAAGGTCCAGGCGCTCTCGAGCCCTCTGAACCTCGAGCTCATGTTCTCGGGAGGCCAGCATTTGGGTCCTGGTAAAGCATTCAGCCTCGAAGTCTCGAATTCCTTGAATCACTCTGGTGAATACATTCAAACCATGCAACCCTCCTGGAGGAGCAAACCGGTGGAAGGTTGAACCCACATCACTGTCAGAGGAAGGCCTCCTTTCAGGGCTGTCAGGCAGTTGGATGAAAGGAGCGCAGTCGTGAGTCATCCCATATCGTTCCATCGCTGTGGAGAAGTGAGGGAGGCTTGAGCTTCCCGGGAAGTCAGCCGACGCCTGGACACGCCTCTTTGCCGAATGATCATCAGAACTCCCCCTGAAACAGTAAAGATAAAGGCAAGGAGTGAGATACGGAATTCCAGCCGTAAACTGGATGGATGGAATGACAGTCGAGGGCTAAAAGCTTACTCAGATGCCTTCCTCTTCCTTGAAGAGTGGTTGCTTCACTGCCTCCTGAGGTCTTGACGGCCCTGCCACCTGAATTAACGCTAGGGATATCAGCTGCAACTGATTTGGTCCGGGCAAGATGGGGTTCATCGTTCTCAAATCCCCTAACCCCTCGAGCAGTAAGTGGTGGCCGCATTGCTCGCAGAACCCCGTGATTCTCCTCCATGAAGATAGGCTTGACGCTTGCAGGGAGAGAGGAAGTTTCCACCCCGCAGTGTTGATGAACCCTCGCAGAGACTTCGCTCACGGATAGGTTCACGGGACTAAGGCGAATCGGATCTTCAGCGTACAGCCTGTAATCCCACATCATCCGGGACCTCTGCTGAAGAGGAGCTATCTTGAGGTCAATGAAGTGAGATACAATGTCTGGACCGGTTAGACCTCTGGATCTAAGCAACTGGAGACGATGCAGGACGAGCTCGGAATCCCCCTCGCGAGGACTTGGAGCATTGAAGCTAGGCAGAGATAAAGGCCGGCCATCCAGAATCTCCCGATACGGTTGTAGGAGCCGAGCTCTCGCGTAGCACCAGTACCCACGCCATTCATCCTAGCTCCCCTTCAACTGAAGCATCAGGAACCCGGCAGGGGCACCGCAGCGGAATTCGAAAGTTACACACCCAGAGACTTCAGGCGTATGACTGATGCAAGGAGTGAAGAAGTGCCGAAACAAAGCCACCGATGGAGGAACTCCCACAAATCATTCGCAAGAGTAAGCAAAGATCGCCAGTGTCAAGACCGCGCTCAGATGCAGATGAAGAAGATGCAGGCCATAAGTCTCCATGAGGGCAGTAAAGAAATCAGAAAACGGAGGCACCAAGCCCATGGCCAAGAATTTCGTGAAGATGGGGAAATCTTGCTCCCCAATCTCTGGGCTTCCTTGGGGAAGAATGGTTGTTTCGCCCCATTCATTGTGGCGAGTAGCCACCACCTCGCTATAGATCTCCTCTGAAGCCGCCTCATTAGGGATCAGAGCTTGAGGTTGGATGATGGAGGAGGGCGTGTTCACCCCATATCCCTGCCCTCCGCTGCCATGCGCAAGAGCCGACGAAGAAGAAGCCATGGGAAAAACGAGACCAGAGATTGCGCGACGCAGCAAGAGCTTTCCGCTGGAGATTCAGAAGATGGGAGATCTGCAGCTCTGTGGAGATCCAAGATGAGTTTTGAAAGGAGATATCCGCCTCCTCTTCCTTCCGGGCAGTGGATTGGATCCCCTTTGGTTGCGCCTTGGAAACCCAAAGCCCTGCGCATCTCGAGGGAACAGGACGACTCACACTCTGACAGATGCAGGCGCGGAAAAGCAGAAGTTGGCATGATGGGTTATGCCACGCGGCGCTGCGGGCACGCTTCGAAGTTGGGCACAGCCACGACCGTGCTGACCAAGGGTCGAGGCCGTGCCCGGGGGCTACTGTCGTATCCCGGGAACAGGGGGTTCCCAGGATCCTCCTCGCATGCACTGCAGCTCGTAACTGATATGCGACACCTGTACTTTAAGAACCGTCCCCGTGAAGAGGCCTTTGGCGGGCATTTCCCTACGCATAACCCGGGAACCAAGTGGCAAAAACGAGGACAACTAAGGTACAGTGAGGCACGTGGATACGGCCAGAGGGGCAGAGAAAAAGTTGTATCGCAGGGATGATGAGGGAGGGCAGCGGTACACTCCGGAAGGCAAGGCATGCACCCGGTCCAACCTTTGTGGTATCCCCTTGATGTATAAAAGGAGGACCAAGGACGGAAAGTAGGGGGATCACCTTGGAGCACACTCTAGGCAAGGAGAGATCAAATCTAACTACCTAGCTTGGGTTGGATCTTAGAGATTAGACTCGGGAACACCTCATTGTATCCCGGTTACTCATACCACCACCATATATTCAGACATGCAGGAGTAGGGTGTTACGCTTTCGAGCGGCCTGAACCAGGGTAAACTTCCTGTGTGTTCTACCACTAGTAGAAACAGAGGCATTGGTGTGCCCCTTTAGTACCGGTTGCCACTAAAACCGGTACTAAAGGGGGCATTAACACCGGTTGGGCTTGGGCGCCAGCTAGGGCCCCACGGCGAGGACCTTTAGAACCGGTTGGTCTGAACAACCGGTACTAAAGGAAACCTTTTAGTACCGGTTTCTATTGCCAACCGGTACTAAAAGGGTTCAGCCCCGCAGGCCACGGTCAGTGGCCCCACGGCAGGCCCTTTAGTACCGGTTGGTAAATAAAACCGGTATTAAAGGTCCTGCCTATATTCCACCCCGGCCGAGCCAGCTCCATTTTGGAGAAACTCGACCCCAACCCCATTTTTCCTCTCTCCCAAGCCCTCCCAAGCTCTAGGTCACCCATTTTTTCTCCAACATTTGTCAAGATTGGTGGCACCCTATACAAGGGTTAGCAACTTCTTCATCTTCTCTTCCGGCTTTTCAAGTTTAGCTCATTTTCGTGCAAGTTTAGCAAGTTTGATTTTGGTTGTGCTTGCAAGGTGTTTGATGAAATGACTAAATTAGGGATTTCATTTGTTTTATATGCATTTTGAGCTCGAATTGAAATATAATTTATGGTTTTATATAGTGTCGTCCCGTCCCCTGATTTCGTGAGAACTATGTATTACATTTGGGCACTACTCTACTTTGATTTTAATGTGATGAACTTGTATAAATTAATTTGGTCACGTATCTCTATTCATTATTTAGCTGGTGTAATGGTTTTTGATATATTTATGTAATGTAGATGAGCCGAGAATGGATGTACAGTGATCGACGCTGTCCCGAGTTCATTGATGGCATGATTCGTTTTCTCGATGTGGTTAAGTTAAACAAGCTGAAGAATGGTTTTATGATTTGTCCATGTGATGAATGTCGGAATAACAGGAATTACCCGAGCGTAAGAACCATACACTCCCACTTGTTGCGACAAGGCTTCATGCCCAATTATTTTTGTTGGACCAAGCACGGAGAAAGAGGGGTTATAATGGAAAACCCTGAAGAAGAGGATGATGACAACTATCCCGTGTTCTCTGATGAACACGGTGATACTACAATGGGGGAAGAGCATGAGGTCATTGTTGATCAGTCCGACGATGATGATCTTCATCAGGTCATTCGTGATGAACAGATGAACTGCGTAACTGAAAACGAGTGGTCGAAGCTGGAGCGCATGTTAGAGGATCACAAAAAACCGTTGTACCCAAATTGTGAAGATGACCAGAAAAAGCTAGGTACCACCCTGGAATTGCTGCAGTGGAAGGCAAAGAATGGAATATCTGACAAGGCATTTCAAGAGTTGCTACAAATATTTAAGAAGAATCTTCCGAGGAATAATGAAATGCCCCACAGCACGTACGAAGCAAAGAAGATTGTCTGCCCTCTAGGATTAGAGGTGCAGAAGATACATGCATGCATCAATGACTGCATCCTCTACCGCGGTGAGAAGTACGAGAATTTGAATGCATGCCCGATATGCGGTGCATTGCGGTATAAGATCGCGCGAGATGACCCAGGTGATATTGAGGGCGAGCCGAGCCCCAGGAAGAGGGTTCCCGCGAAGGTGATGTGGTATGCTCCTATAATACCACGGTTGAAACGTTTGTTCCGAAACAAAGAGCATGCCAAGTTGTTGCGATGGCACAAAGAAGACCGTAAGGAAGACGAGATGCTCAGACACCCCGCTGATGGGTCTCAGTGGAGAAAAATCGACAGTGCGTTTGGTGATTTTGCAGCTGACGCAAGGAACTTAAGGTTTGGTCTAAGTACAGATGGCTTGAATCCGTTTGGGGAGCAGAGCAGCAGTCATAGCACCTGGCCCGTGACTCTATGTATCTATAACCTTCCCCCTTGGTTGTGCATGAAGCAAAAGTATATTATGATGCCAGTGCTTATCCAAGGACCGAAACAACCCGGCAACGACATTGATGTGTATCTGAGGCCATTAGTTGACGAACTTTTACAGTTGTGGTCTGACGAAGGTGTACGTGTGTGGGATGAGTACAAACAAGAGGAATTTCCCCTACGAGCGTTGCTGTTTGTAACCATCAATGATTGGCCTGCTCTTAGTAACATTTCAGGACAGTCGAACAAGGGATACAAGGCATGCACGCACTGTTTAGATAAGACTGACAGTGCATATATAGGTAAGAAGATTGTGTACATGGGGCATCGTCAGTTTCTTCCAACCGGGCATCACGTAAGAAACGGAGGCAAGCACTTCAAAGGTTTGGCAGATATCCGGACGAAGCCTACACGCCGTGATGGTGATGTTGTATATGGCATGGTCAAGGATTTGGAAGTAATATTTGGAAAGGGTCCTGGCAGTCTAAATGTTCCGAAAGACGCAAACAAGCGCGTACCCTTGTGGAAAAAGAAATCTATATTTTGGGATTTACCCTATTGGGAAATCCTAGAGGTTCGCTCTGCAATCGACGTGATGCACGTGACGAAAAATCTTTGCGTGAACCTGCTAAACTTCTTAGGCGTGTATGGGAAGACGAAAGATACAGCGGATGCACGGCAGGACCAGCAAAGTTCGCACCACGGAAGAGACAACCTGAATTCAGAGAAGTATGAAGGTACTTCCAGCTACGCTCTTACCAAAGAAGAGAAGGAGATCTTTTTTCAAGTCCTGAGCAGTATCAAGGTCCCGTCTGGCTACTCGTCGAATATAAAGGGAATAATAAACATGGCAGAGAAAAAGTTCCAAAACCTGAAGTCTCATGACTGCCACGTGATTATGACACAATTACTTCCTGTTGCATTGAGGGGGCTTCTACCGGAAAACGTTCGAGTACCCATTGTCAAGCTATGTGCATTCCTGAATGCAATTTCTCAGAAGGTAATTGATCCAGCAACTCTACCAAGTTTACAGACGGGTGTGGTCCAATGTCTTGTCAGCTTTGAGTTGGTCTTTCCACCGGCCTTCTTCAATATTATGACGCACCTCATAATTCACCTAGTCGAAGAGATTTCCATTCTCGGTCCTGTATTTCTACACAACATGTTCCCCTTTGAGAGGTTCATGGGAGTCTTAAAGAAATACGTTCATAACCGTGCTAGGCCAGAAGGAAGCATGTCCAAGGGCTATGGAACAGAGGAGGTCATTGAGTTCTGTGTTGACTTTCTTCCAGATCTTAAGCCCATCGGTGTTCCTCAATCACGCCATGAGGGGAGACTGCGTGGAAAAGGCACGCTAGGAAAGAAAGCAACAAGAAGTATGGACGGGCATTCTTTCACTCAAGCACACTACACAGTTCTACAAAATTCCAGATTGGTGGCTCCGTATATCGTGGAACACATGGATATTTTACGCTCAGAATACCCGGAGAAGACTGACTTCTGGATTAAAGAAAAACACGTGGATACTTTCGGCAGTTGGTTGCGTACACATCTCATTAATGACAACACTGTTGGACAAGAGCTATACTTGTTGGCCAAGACACCATCTTCGACTATATTGACTTTCCAAGGGTACGAGATAAATGGGAATACATTTTACACGGAAACCCAAGACAAAAAGAGCACTAACCATAACAGTGGTGTCCGCTTTGATGCAACAAACGATGATGGAACAAAGGACACATATTATGGTTGCATACAGCAGATATGGGAACTTGACTATGGACCTTATTTTAAGATCCCTTTGTTTCTATGCAAATGGGTTAACCTGTCATGCGGGGTAGAGATAGACAAGCGGTACGGAATGACTACAGTGGATCTCAAAAATCTTGCGTACAAAACCGAGCCATTCGTCCTAGCCAATGATGTGGCTCAGGTTTTCTATGTGAAGGACATGTCTTCCAGACCGAAAAAAAGAAAAGATAAGCAAGCCGGTACATCATACAATGAGCCAAAGCGCCACATAGTTCTTTCAGGAAAAAGAAACATCGTGGGAGTGGAGGACAAGACAGACATGTCAGAAGATTACAATAAGTTTGCTGAAATTCCGCCCTTCAAAGTGAAAACTGACCCAAGCACCGTGTTGAATGATGAAGATTGTCCATGGCTACGACGCAATCAGAAGAAAGGGACACACAAGAAGAAAAAGTGAACACTAGATAGGGATGTTGTTGCTGATGTGTAATAATGTATTAAACCTTTTATGTAACTATGTCCTGAAAACTCAGAAGAGAGATCTAAACGGTTGCAGGACGTAGCTAGGGAACCCGAATATATGAGTGAGTAACCTGGGAAACAAAACACACGGTTTCTCCTAGCTATAGCCCGACACTGATTCACGGTCGAATGTCGTTGCATTCAGTGTCGGGCATAGCTAGGAAACCCGAATGTTTTGTGTTTGAGCGCCACTTCGATCCAAGCAGAGGTAAGACGTCTCTGATGATCTACAACCGTCCAGCAAGACATCTCTGATGATCTGCAACCGTTTGGAACGGTCGCAGGTCATCAGAGACGTCTTGCCGCTGGTTGCCCAAAGATGCCTCTCCGAGTGACGATGGAATGTTTTGTGTGAGTGAGTGAGTGACGCTGGACTTCCGGGAGGTGGGCTATATATAGGGTCATGTGGCTCACGAAGTGGTCGTGATACTGCTGATCCAACAGCTCACAATCCCTCAAAAGAAACACACCTCTGATCCAACGTCTCACGAGCGCTTGAAAGAAACACACGATCCGTGTGCTTCTTTAGTACCGGTTGGTAACACCAACCGGGACTAAAGTCGGGCTCACCCCTGATCCAACGTCTCACAAGCACTTAAAAGAAACACACCTCTGATCCAACGTCTCACGAGCGCTTGAAAGAAACACACGATCCGTGTGCTTCTTTAGTACCGGTTGGTAACACCAACCGGGACTAAAGTCGAGCTCACCCCTGATCCAACGTCTCACAAGCACTTAAAAGAAACACACCGCTTGATCCAACGGCTCCCAAGCGCTGGAAGGAAACACACGATCCGTGTGCTTCTTCCTGATCCAAGGGCTCACAAGCGCTCGAAAGAAACACACCGCTTGATCCAACGGCTCCCAATCGCTGGAAGGAAACACATGATCCGTGTGCTTCTTCCTGATCCACTGGAGAAGGTAGGCAACTTAATTCGATCCCGCCACCGTTTCCCGCCCAAATATTTCCCGCTATCGTTCCCCCCAAATGCCGCCACCGGTAGTTCTATAAAACCCAGTCGAAGGTAGGCATGGTACTCACTTGAGCGCAAGCATGGTGTGTATTGGTCCTTGCGAGAAGTGTGTGTCCGGGTTTCACATTTCCGCATCCGAGCATCTCGCCAGGCTTTCGAGCAATTTGAAGGTAGATGGTAGGATAGTTCCAATTGAAGAAATTTTGCACACTGAGAGTCATCTCGCTTTGCTCGGGGCGAAGCTATGCCGCGATGGGTTTCCGTATAGGACCCCGCTCCAAATTCGTGCAGAAATGCTCACGCTTGTAGAGAAGTTTGACAGGAAAGTTACGAATAGTCCGTTCTACCGAGCAAGAAGGCGGGTTGAAGCACTGAGCAAGAAGGCTGAAGCTTCGTAATTTCAAGTTGTACCTTAATTTGTTCTATCCAGTATTTAGAACTAGTGAAGTTGTAACGTAGATGTCTAGTTGTATGATAAATCGTCTCTGCATTGATGGGAGATAGGTAGAGTCTTTGTTTTACTTTTGGAGATTGTGTCCTCTGTTCCTCTCTTCGTCGCGGTTGGGTTTGCTCTGACCTTTCTGCGGAGGTACTAGAGGTGGTGTGGCCTGCTCCCGGCGGTGGTCGTCGGTTGGCGTGCTCGCCTGAAGAGGATTGAATCGGGGCGTCGCCCCCGCCGATATGGCTTTCCTCCGTCTTCAGATCTCGGCGTCCGCGTCGGGTGACTACTGCGGCGACATCACCTGGTGGCAGTAGAGAAGAAAGTAGAGAAAAAAACAAAATAGAAACCAAATAGATATAAAAAACAGAAAACAAAAGAAAGAAAAAAAAACTAGAGAAAAAAATTCAAAAAGCCCATTAGTACCGGTTGTTAATTACAACCGGTACTAAAGGGCTGGGCTGCGCGCGGGAATTTTCGCCGCGGCCCAAAAGGCACCTTTAGTACCGGTTGTAGTCTACAACCGGTACTAAAGACCCTTTAGTACCGGTTGTAGTCTACAACCGGTACTAAAGGCCTGTTCTGCAGTTAAAGCAGGGGATCGATCCCCAAATTCGCTAACTCTCTGCTCGAAGAAGACGACGACGCCCGCGCGCTCCTCTCGACACCACGCCGGCGAAGCCCTGCCGCGTCCACGCCGTCGACGCCCCCCGCCGTCCGCGCCGTCGACGCCCCCACGCCGTCGACGCCCCGCGCCCGCTCCACGCCGTCGACGCCCCGGGCGCCCACTCCGACGAGACCGCCGCGCCGCCCTCTCAGCCGCCGCTCCATTTCCCCCGTACGTCGACGACGACGCCCACTCCGGCCGCCGCGCGCACCCACTCGACGCCGCAGACGCCCCGCGCGCGCACCCCGGCCGCCGCGCGTGCTCCACCGCGCTGCTCTCTCTCCACTCCGGCCGGCCACACCACAGTACCACATCAAGGTAAAAAAAAATTTAGTACTGTTTTTTTAGTTAATATTAAGTTTAGTTTACCTAAGTAATTTGAGTACTGTTTTTTTAGCTAAGTTTAGTTTAGCTAAGTCTTTTTTTTAGTAGCAATTTTTTTGTTATTACTTTTTTTATTACTGTTTTTAGTTAAGTTTTAAATTTTGTTTAGCATTTTTAGAAATTTGTACCAATTTTGTAGATAGCAAAATATAGATAGCATTTTATTCATTTTGTAGATAGCAAAATAACAGAAATATAGATAGCTTAGAATGAAAATATAGATAGCATTTTTTGTAATTTAGTACTTTGTACTTTTGTAATTTTTGTATGAAAATTCTTGTTTAAAATGAGTATGAAAATTTGTTGTTCAAAATAAAAAATGTTGCTAAGTTTCAAATATTGCAAAGTTTCAAATCTTGCTAAGTTTCAATTAGCATTTTTGAAAGTTAGCAATTTTGAAAGTTAGAAATATTGCAAAGTTTCAAATATTGCAAATTTCAAATATTGCTAAGTTTCAAATATAGTTTAACATTGTAAAGTTTGAAACATTGTAAAGTTTGAAATTTTGCTAAGTTTGAAATATTGCTAAATTTCAAATATTGCTAAGTTTGAAATATTGTAAAGTTTGAAACATTGTAAAGTTTGAAATATTGCTAAGTTTGAAATATTGCTAAATTTCAAATATTGCTAAGTTTGAAATATTGCTAAGTTAGAAATATTGTAAAGTTTGAAATATTGCTAAGTTTCAAATATTGCTAAGTTTCAAATATTGCTAAGTTTGAAATATTGTTAAGTTTGAAATATTGCTAAGTTTCAAATATTGCTAAGTTAGAAATATTGTTAAGTTCGAAATATTGTTAAGTTAGAAATATTGCTAAGTTTCAAAATTTGCAGTGACATTGAGCTATGGCGGACGATGCCCCCACCTTCGTCCGAGATTTGGAGGAAGAAGACCGTCTCCAACAAATAATATATAACACCGCTGCCGGACCCAATTCCGATGGAGAATATTCCGATGGAGAAGATTCCGACGGAGAAGACGCCGAAGAATTCAGCGCGAAATGTTTGAATGACTCCGGTGAGGGACTTGAGTTAGAAAAATTCAGAGATGACGACGACGACGAAGAAGAACCGTCTGGATCTAAGGCGGACGATGCCCTAGCTAAGAAGAAGGTATATATTAAGTCTTGTTGATCACTATAGCTAGATGCATTAATTGATTTATATGCGCACTTATTAACGAAACATTTTTGTTTCAGCCCTCTGGATCTAAGTCGTCAATCCCCGTACATTCAATCTTTCAGCCCTCTGGTTCCACTACATTCTGCTAATCATTAGACTCGAGGAAGGAGAAGTTGAACTCTGGGACTCACTAAGGAGAGATCATAATGAATACAAAAGCGTGCGTCTAATGCTCAAGAGGTAATTTCAATCGCACTATATCAGCCTCTTTCGTTCATTTCCGGATATCAAAGTATAAGTAATAACTACTCAATTCATTTTCTTTTCCGGACAGGGTTTACAGAAAGTTCAAAGCGGAAGAACGCGGTGTATGGCCAGAAAAGCTGGAGTTCAAGTCTAACAACGTAAGTACTACTACGTGTATCTTTCTAATACCATTATCATTCTCTTGATTATTATTTGATTAAATTATATTCTTGTATATATAGTGGTGTCTGCGACAACCACAGGGGACAGAACTATGTGGATACTACGTTTGCGAGTACATTCACATGAAGGTCAATGAAAGAGTCAAGAGTGTAAGAAATCGAGAGGTACGTGAACATCATACACAACTTTTATTTTGCCACCATGCATCAATTGTGTTTAGTTTCGATCATAGCTGATTTTATTTCTTCTTTTAAAGATGTCAAACAAGCGGAGCCAGCTCCTACCACGCAACCGCGTAAAAGCTATTGCGGAGGAATTGGCGGGATTCTTACTTACACATGTCATAGATGAACACGGTGAATTCTACTTTGACGAAAGACCACCTCCACCCCCTGCAGTCGATGCTACAAGGGAACCGCCGGCAGTCGATGCTACAAGGAACCGGCTCCATTGCAATTAATTAGGAGTACTTAAATTTATATGTGACGAGAGTACTTTGTATGTGTATAATGACTACTTTATATGTGTAGTGAGTACTTTATACGCGATCTCCTCCGAAACCCTGAAAAATGAGCGAAAAGGAAAAAAATAGAAATCCTAAACCCCGAAAAATAATCGAAAAGAAAAAAAAAACCAAAACCCCCTGAAATAATAAGCAAAAAAAGCAGGAACCTTTAGTACCGGTTTGTATTACAAACCGGTACTAAAGGTCCTCAGGGTCGAGCTCGCCTGTTCGCCCACGTGGAGACCCTTTAGTACCGGTTTTATTTAGGTGCCGGTACTAAAGGGTTACCCCTTTAGTGCCGACCCTTTAGTACCGGTTGTGTGGCCGGTACTAAGGCCATCTACAACCGGTACTATAGGTGGGTTCTCTACTAGTGTACTTTCTGCATACTTCACTCGCTCGCCAAGATCCTCCTCGCGCCCCTCGCCGAATCTCTAAAAGGGGGTCTCCCGACCTCCGGTGTTCGTGACTTCGGACACGACAGTATTGTTGTTAATCAAGTACTATAAGTCCTTGTTTCTCCCACTGTTTAAGCTTCAAAAAACTATAAGTCCTTGATGCCAAACAGAAGAAACATGAACTTTGAAAACAAAATTAGGTTGCTCTCCTCCAGATAAATGTGCGCAAACTACTTTCTGAAATTCCATACTCAGGTAGAAAGCTTCTGAACATGCATCTCTTACTCCATATATTTTCAGATATGTCGTTTCTTTTAAAACACTAGTGACATAGGAAAACACCAAAAGTTCCATTCAGCATCTTCAAAAAACTGACAGATCATGCATGATGTATACTCCGGGTGGTAAACACTATAGCAGCGGCACAAGGTTTTAGTTAATCTTTGGGGTGATTGGTACGGAATCTTTGTGTTTTTCACATGGCAGCAAAAGGTTCTCTCTGATTCAAATAAATTATTATATAAAGTTTTGAGGATTCTACTTCTTAATAACTTTTTTATGGAACTTGCTTGATTTATAGACTAGGAACCGATATGAACTTTTCCTATGGACCATTAAGCATGAATTTTCATTGGGTCTAACTTCATGACCATGTGCTTTCTATACTCACATAAATAGTCTAAGGCCAAATTGGTGGTGGTACGAATCATATTGCTCGTCTGGGTGGCTGGGTCCAACCATGTCATTTTGGAGAACTGAGTGATAAAGACTATATTTTCAACGAAAATATGGTAAATACTATAGCCGCCCAAAGTTTTAATCAATCTTGTTGGTGATTGATATGAGTTTGCACGGCCACACTAATTGCTATGTTTTCTGTGGCAGCCCATGGTTAATCAGTCTTGTGGGTGATAGATGCGGGTATTTGCATGTTCACACTAATTGCTATGTTTTCTATGCGTCTTATCTCTCGCAATGCTCGTAAGGTTATTCACTTCATATGAACTCCCTAGAAACTTTTGGAGGGTTCTACTCCTTAAGAATTTTTGGAGTTTGTTTGATTTGTAAGGTCAAGACTAGCTTGGACGAACTTTTGGAAGACATCGGTCAGATTGATAACAGTCATGTGTCGTTACTAGAGGCGAAGCGGTGGAGGTGTCGCGAGTAGTAGGCGTTGAGTTGTAGCTGCTTTGCAACGTGGGTTCGCGCTCGACGTTTGTGCCAGCACGCGATGTAACTTTGGCCGCTTGACCTTTCTTCTATGAACCCTGATATGCATTTCCAAGGCATATCCTTGAAATGTGTCGTTACTTCCTCCGCCTGAATGTTTTTAAATGGATGTTGGTATCTCTTTACTCAGGGAATGCAAAATAGAGGCCACTGTTGATTTAAACCCCCCGTAAAAAAAGAGAAAATTCCTTATATGACACTCACTTAAAATCATGTTCCTTATTTGACACCGGTGAAAAAAAATCCCTATATGGCCTCTATCCAAATTTTCTTTCCTTATATGACCCTCTAGTGCATTTTGTTCACCAAATAGGTATAAAAGACCTTTTTGTCCCTAGTGCATAATGTGACCAAAATTCTTTACATTACAATAGCTGTGTTAATATTAAATATTTGATAGGTATAGCTAAACGTCGGGTTATTAAGAAAAAGGTTATTAAATCAATTGTTTCTTTGACAAGACAACGAGCTTCTAGCAAGACGCACAACGTATGTACGATTTCTTCCGATCCTTCCGACGCGATGTGTACGCACAAACCAGCTTGGCTAGCTAGTAGTCGATGGAACATGATTTTAAGTGAGTGTACATTATGCAAATTTTCCCTATAAATTTTGGGGAGAGGCCATATAGGGAAGAAAATGTTCACGGTGTCAAATAAGGAACATGATTTTAAGTGAGTGTCATATAAGGAATTGATAACCTATAAGTATTAAACTCTTATCTTGTTAAACATAATAATGTTTTGACACATCCATATCAACCAGCATAAATCTGAAACACCCAAACGAATTCTAGCCTTAGAGTTTTTGTCGGTCCCATTTATCCAATTCTCTAACATATTTGCGATATTATAGGTAATATGCTACATCATACAAGCCGCTCAAAAGGACACGAGAGGGATAGTTTCCTCAAAATCACAAAAACAACCTTTTTTTTACCCTCATTTCAATTTCTCTTAGCTAGGTTGTCATAAAAAATCTATTTAAGAACCACATGAAATCTGTAGAGAAGCTCTTAGCTTCCAGAAGTAATTTCAAGGAAATCAAGTAGATGTCATAAGGTCTTCATACATTGATTGCACTGAGAACGTCTCGGAGGTATTGAGTTTCCAAAAGAAGCTATCAGGCTCATCAAACCCATCATCAAATGTTGGCCTAACTGTAACCATGGTGTCCACTTAATACCCGTTAAGTCCCTGTTGAAACCATTGTTCAATGACACTTCTGATATAACATACATTTAACTATTGAACAAGTAGAGATTTGGTGCTCCCGAGTTCAAGTGATCTTACTATTTTTAAAAATCAAAAACTATGTTTAAAATTTTCAAAAAATGTGAAGAAAATTATGCATGTTCGCAATGTTATATCTTAAAAGCGTGCAAATCTCAATGCAAAATACTTAAGCTACACAAAAATGACAAATGTACATGTCTGACAATAGTGAACAATATGTAGTTTTAAATTTTCAACTTTTGTTATTTTTGTGAAGCTCAAAATGTTTTGTATTTTGCACGCTTGTAGAATTTATCATTGAGAGCATGCATGATTTGTTTCAGATTTGTTTGAAATTTTAAATATACTTTTGTTTTTTTAAACGAGATCACTCGACCTCGGAGGCAAAAAAAATGACTTTCCACTATTGAATAATACTATATAGAAGGATGCAAAATAGTGGGGTGCCATGGGGGGTAGTGGTGCATACGTTGTCCACCGTTGGATGTACTATAGGGAGCACAAGATGGTGTCTAATGCAAACGGGAAAAGTTGACGGCCGTCACAGCGAGAGCACGAAAAATGCATGGGTTATGCTTGTTCTCTCTCCTATCCATATCCTTTAGACATTTCCACATCCAATGGAGAGAAATGTTGTATGGTGTATGGAGAGAAATGTTGCATGGTGTTGGACCATGACCTTGAAGGATTTCAAGAGCGTGGCCATAGGGGTTTGTAGACTGCTTGATTAAAATCCCCGGTGTCCAACATCATTCATTACCATTTCCAAAACTTGAACAAGCCCTTCCAAATCCACGTATCAAACACACTGTTCATACCAAATTGACCACTAGTGTCGCATCGCTACTTGTTCTGTTTTCAGCTCGTCGCAAGATCGTTGCTCCTCAGATCCTAGGTACGTTTGCTGAAAACTTCTTGTAGAACTATTGACTCGATTAAGCATACACTTGTGCGGTTGTTTTTGGTGGAACCCTATGACTAATGTGCCACGTTTTCCTGGGTTCACTAGTAGAAAAATGGGCAGTAGTCCCGGTTGGCCAACTGGGACAGAGCAATTGGTACTAAAGCCCCCCTCCCTTTAGTCCCGGTTGGCCACGAACCGGGACTAAAGGCCCTCCCACGTGGCTACGGCCGAGCTCGGGGATGGACGACCTTTAGTCCCAGTTGGTAACACCAACCGGGACTAAAGGTTTGTGTTTTTGTGTTTTCTTTTCAATTATTTTTCAGGGTTCAGGGGATTAGGGTTTAGGAGGGGTTTTAGGGTTTCGGATTTTGTGTTTTCCATCGTATGAAGATCACGTCGATGTGCCAAAAACAAGTTTTCGTATACATAAAGTTCATACTACATGGAGATCACGTTGATGCATATACATACACATACAATTTGGTATATATATTATATATCTATTTAATTACATGGAGATCACTAAATTACATGGAGGCATTATCGGCTATGGTATTCTCCGGTTTTAGGTATGACCTCTGCAAGCAAAAATCCCGCCAATTCCTCCCCAATTGCTTTTACACGGTACTCTAGTAGGAGCATGTTCTGCATCCTTTCCATCTTTAAAAGGAGATCAATATGAATATATGAGTTGTGTGTATATATATCAAATCATCATAAAAAATTATGAATGAAACTCAACACAATTGATGGTAATAAAATAAAATTGTGAATAGTGTTTACGTACATCAATTTGTCTTTGATTTCTGCGGTTCTCACTGGTCATCCTGTGAATGAACTCGCAAACGTAGTATGCACATAAATTAGTCCCCTGTGTCTGCCTCAGGCACCACTGTACGAGAATAGAATTCAATCAAATAATAATCAAGCATGATAATGATATTGAAACTAGAATAAAGAGATGTGCGGACCTAGGTAGTACTACTTACCTTGTTCAGAACAAAACGCAGCTCCGGTTTCCATTCACCGACTTCATGCTTGATGAACCGTTTCCAAACCCTGCCCGGCAAAGAAAATGAATAAAGGAGTTATTAATTACTTGATATCAGGAAATGAACGAAAGAGGCCGATATAGTGCGATAATGATTGAAATTACTTCTGGAGCATATTAACCACGCTGGGGTATTCTTTAGGATCTTTCCTTAATGAGTCCATGACTTCAACGGTTCCATCGTCAATTCTAATGATTAGCAGAATCCAGTGGAAGCTGCGCACGTTTTATACGCAGTCATGCATAAGTCATCAATTACATTTAACATCGAGTAAGCAAAATAGAATGTGTACAAGACAGTAACACTCACCTGAAGTTGTAAGGAAAAAGTATTTCTGCTTTGGTATTATGTTCCTTTAAAAACCTTAGCAAAAGATCCTCAGTGTCCTTGGCATGGTTTTTATGGTAACTTCATGAATGGTATTTGGGTCAATGAATCCAATGTCATAGATTCTCTCCTTTTTAATTTCGAGAATCTTCATTCTGCATAATAGCGTACAAAAGAATATAGTGAGGATAATTACAGGCAATGAACGAGCTGAGCTAAAGATTTAAATTATAGAAATAAATCACTAACAGACAATAGCAAGTGACGAGAGATTTGTCGAGGGCGTCTTGATTGTATAACTGAAAAGTTTCTTCAAGCATGATACAAATATCGTATTCTTGTAAGAAGTTCTCTTCCTTAACTATCACCATGAGCATGATTTGCCCTCCCTTTGTGACTTTCATGTACCACTGATGTAATCTTCGCATTTGTGTTGGTAGATTCAGGACCTGCTCAGGTCTGACCAGATACTGCCCGTGAACATATTTCCATGCTACATCAGCCATGGAAACCAGTGTCGCCTATGAGTTGACCAGTACTATCGTTGTGTACGTCCTTATCGGAAACACCTTGAGCGGGGGGACCGATTGTATTTCCTGTTCTCCGAGCTGGGGAACTTTCTTCTCGCTTCTCCCCAGCTGCATCTGTTCGCTATATGACTTCTCAATACAACGCTCATAGTCTGATGGCAACTTCGGTGGGCGGTCCGATAAGTTCTTCACGAAGTGCACAACGACCTCCTCAGCTAGTTTCTCCTTTGGCTTAGGCTTTTTTGGTGCAAGTTGTCTTTTCACATCGGCAGACACAACCCTGTCAAGTTCATCATCACTCATCTCGTAAGGTAACTTGGCAAGAGACTCGTCGTCCTTAGTTTTCTTCTTTCTAGCTTTCTTCTTAGTCGGCGAAGCGTTGAGCTTCCGCTTTTGCCACTTAGGAGGCGGAGTCGGCTGACGCGCCGGAGATCAAGATGGACTCGCGCTGGGTCCCTATCGGGGAGGGTGGACTTTGCTGAGGTGGATTGCTACAAGGAGGAGTCCGTGGAGGGGTGGAGTCTGCAATCATGATGTATTCCTTTTTCCATAGAATGATAGCACCCTTGACTTCTCCTAGTGTCATCTCCCCTTCACCTACAGCCATGTCAAGCTCCAGTGTCTCAAATCCCTTCAGAACTTCATCCACCCCGACACGAGCATAGCCAGCTAGAATCTGACAGCCATGTAAGCGTGCTCCAGGTTCATTAGGTAAGGCAAAGTTGACCGCCACCTTGAAGGATATGTTCTTCATTGACTGATGTAGATCACACATTTTCTTCTCCGTGATATCATCCACGGGGTAGCGAGCCATCGGTGCTTCATCCATCAGTGCATCACGATCAGGCAGGACCGCCGTGGAACCCACGCTGCTTTTCAGCTGAGATGGGACGATACTGTGGAATGCAAGATCTTCTTGCTGCCGCTCAGATGCCCTTTGCTGGCTCATTGTGTCCAGTTGGTCCTGCTGCCGCATGAACATGCGTTGCAATTCCTCGTGATTTTATTCTAGCCGTTGGATTCGGTCTGCCTCCTGCTTCTTTTTTCTCTGACGGCTTTTATAACTGTCATTGCACTCCGGAAATTCAGCCCTCCACGAAACACCGGCGCCTTGCCTCGTGTTCGTCCTCCGTGTTCAGGATTCCCGAGGGCGAGTGTCAGCTCGTCGTTCTCTCTCTCGGTTTGGAACGTTCCCTTTTGAACTTTTTCTATTGCTTTAACAAGCTCTTCAGAGACCGTTTGAATTGTTTCCTTATTTTTTCGTTTGCAATAATCTGCCCTGTCTGTGAGTCCAACGATGCCCCATGCCCGTACAACCAATGCTTGGACCTCTCGGGCCATTCCGCTGTAGCTGGAGTGATCCATTTAGCAAACAGGGCGGCGTCATTTTTTTCCCACTTAGGCACGGCAGTCTTGTAGTCACCTGTCCCCATAGTATGGTGATATTTCTCTTTCGCAGCATTTACCTTATTTTTTTCCGACCTTGCCAGAGCTTCAGACGAATCCTTGTACGCCTTATAAATGCGTCCTAGTGATCTTTTTGCTTCTCTTGTGCTCTGATGACGTGGATCACACGTTCGTTGGGAGACCCCAAGAGGAAGGTATGAAGCAGTGTAGCAGCAGTTTCCCTCAGTATGAAACCAAGGTTTAATCGAACCAGTAGGAGCAAGAAATCACTTCTGAAGGTTGTCAGTGGCGCGCTGACGTGGAACCTGCACACAACACAATCAAACTACTTTGCCCCAACGAAACAGTGAGGTTGTCAATCTCACCGGCTTGCTGAAAACAAAGGATTAAACGTATGGTGTGGAAAACAGTAGTAAATTGCAGAGAATGAAAAGGAACAATGTTTGCAGTTGGTTGTATTATCAGTGTAAAAGAATGGACCGGGGTCCACAGTTCACTAGTGGTGTCTCTCCATAAAAGATAACTAACATGCTGGGTGAACAAATTACAGCTGGGCAATTGACAAAATATTGAGCGCATGACAATGCATATATATGACATGATGATTACTATGATATTCATGTGGGCATTACGACAAAATACATAGACCGTTATCCAACAGCGTCTATGACTAATAATCCACCTCCAGGTTGTCATACCGAGTTCCCCGTTGGTATTAAGTTGCAAGCAACGGATAATGCATTAAGTAATGTGCGTAATGTAAACAAATGCATTAGACCTAACGGCGCACCCTTAAGCTAAGCATCGGTTATTTTATCCCTAGTGGCAACAGCACATCCACAATCTTAGAAGTTGTTGTCACTCTCCCAGATTACCGGAGGCATGAACCCACTATCTAGCATAAATACTCACTCTTGGAGTTACAAGCATCTACTTGGCCAAAGCATCTACTAGTAACGGAAAGCATGCAAGATCATAAATAACATATAAGATAGATTGATAATCAACTTGACATAGTATTCAATATTCATCGGATCCCAGCAAACACAACATGTAGCATTACAATAAGATGATCTTGATCATGATAGGCAGCTCACAAGATCTAAACATGATAGCATAAAGTGGAGAGACAACCATCTAGCTACTGCATGGACCCGTAGTCCAAGGATGAACTACTCACGCATCACTCCGGAGGCAGGCATGGTGATGTAGAGCCCTCCGGTGATGATTCCCCTCTCCGGCAGGGTGCCGGGAAGAGCTTCTGAACCCTCCCGAGCTAGGGTTGACGGCGGCGGCGTCTCTGGAACTTTTCGTGGATAATGGCTCGGGTTTAGGGTTTTCGCGTGGAGAATAAATAGGCGAAAGGGCGGCGGCTGGAGACGCCCGTGGGCCCACACCACCCCACGGCGCGGCAGGGGGGCCGCGCGCCCCATGGTGTGGCTGGCTCGCGCCCCCTCCGTCTCTCCTTTGGACTCCGTGTACGTGTTGGAAAAATAGGAGGTTCTGTCCAAGTTTCGTCCAATTCCGAGAATATTTCCAGACTAGCTTTTCTGGAATACAAAAACAGCAGAAAACAGGAACTGGCACTGTGGCATCTTGTTAATAGGTTAGTCCCAGAAAATGCATAAAAATGCTATGAAGTGTATATAAAACATGTAACAATTGGTATAATATCAACATGGAACATCAGAAATTATAGATACGTTTGAGACGTATCAAGCATCCCCAAGCTTAGTTCTACTCGTCCTCGAGTAGGTAAAACGATAAAAACAAAATAATTTCTGAGGTGACATGCTACAATCATAATCTTGATCAAATAGTATTGTAAAGCACATGTTATGAATGAAGTGATCCAGGTCAATGGTCTATAGTTTGCTAGCAAGTAGATAATGAGCAAACAACTGAATCATATAAGCAAAAACTTTTCATGAATAGTACTTTCGAGACAAGCATCAAAGAGTTTTGCATAAGAGTTAACTCATAAAGCAATAGATTCTAAGTAAAAGGTATTTAACCAACACAAAGGAAGATTTAAGCTTCAGCAATTGCTTTCAACTTTCAACATATATATCTCATGGATATTTGTCAACACAAAGCAATATACAAGCATATAAAAATTGTTGCACCAAAGTTGACACTAGTGTTTGCTTCTAGATAGAAAGAAGTAGGAAAACTGACTCAACATAAAAGTAAAAGAAAGGCCCTTCGCAGAGGGAAGCAGGGATTAAATCATGTGCTAGAGCTTTTTAAGTTTTTGAAATCATATAGAGAGTAAAAATAAGTTTTGGAGGTGTTTGTTAATTGTCAACGAATCAGAAAATGGAAAGTACAATATGACCCCTGCCAACCAGACTTTTAAGAGCGGCTCCCATGAAGGACGTTATTTCTACCAGCAAGGCAGATCATCCCTCTTCTCTTTTGTTTACACATGCAGATATTTCACTGTTTGTCATTGCTTGACTGATAAATCAGGGCAAAAATGTGAAGAGAATTAAGCGGTTAAAGTTGTAATTAATTGGGACTGGGCACCCCATTTGCCAGCTCTTTTTGCAAAATTAATGGATAAGCGGATGTATATGCCGCTAGTCCGGTGGTAAAGTCTGTTTGACAGTTGACATAAAGACATCCACCCCGTCCTCATGAGCTTGGTAAACATTGACACAAAAAGGAGTAATAATTTTGAATAGTTTAAAGGTAGCACATGAAAAATTTACTTGGAATGGCAAGGAAATACCACATATAGGTAGTTATGGTGGACACAGATGGCATGGATTTTGGCTCAAGGTTTTGGATGCACGAGAAGCATTCCCTCTCAGTACAGAGTTTAGGCTAGCAAGGTTATTTGAAGCAAACACAGGATATCAACCGACACAGCAAGACTTATATGAAAACATATTGCAAGCATTATAAGACTCTACACTGTCTTCCTTGTTAACCAAACCCTTTTACTAGAAAATATCTAGACCTTAGAGATACCAATCATGCAAACCAAATTTCAACGAGCTTTACGGTAGTTCTTCATTAATAGGTTTTAACTACATGATACAAAAGCTTAAACATGAACTACTTGATAACTCAAAACAATTGACAAGTATCAAATTATCCAATACAGTGATCTACAAGAATATGTAAGCTTTTTCCATTATACCATCTACCACATGCAACATTTTCTGTTCCAACCAAACACCAATCAATTTATTTCAACATAAACTCTCCAAACAATTATAAGTGAAGCAAGAGAGTACTTTCTTTAAAAGAACTAACAGCTCTGAATAAGAGATGCATGCAAAACAGGAGCTAAAAGCATAGCAATAGCTAGATAAGAATACTCAACAAGTATAAGTGAAGAATAGGAGTATTCATATGAAAAAGCGGAGCGTGTCTCTCTCCCAATCAAGAATGCTAGGGTCCAATCAAGTTGACCATAAAAAAATAAAATACTGAAAATAAAAGCACACAGACGCTCCAAGTAAAGCACATATGATGTGAAAGAATTAAAATATAGTTTCACTAGAGATGACCTGATAAGTTGCTGATGAAGAAGGGGATGCCTTACGCTTGAGTCTTCTTGAAATATGCTGGGGTGATCCATGGGAGCATCCCCAAGCTTAAGCTCTTCACTCTTCTTGATCACATTATATCATCCTTCTCTCTTGACCCTTGAAAACTTCCGCCACACCAAACTCAAGTAATTCTCATTAGAGGGTTAGTGCACAATCAAAAACTCACATGTTCTATAAGGACACAAACATGACCGTTACTTTTAACATTAACTACTGCCACTGATGTTATGTGAAGCTCTTCACCCTAAAAAAAATTCCACTCAACACTAGTAAAAGAGAGAATGCGAAAAATAAAAGACAGAATCTGTCTAAACAGAACAGTCAAAGACGAATTTTTTCGAGGCACTTACGTTGCTCAGATCGAAAAACAAACTAACGAAAGATGCGTACATATCTGAGGATCACGCACAAAAATTTGCAGATTTAAATAATTTTTCTGTGATTTTACAGAAGTAAAACGGTGAACAGCAGAAATCTGTTCCTGCGCAGAAATCCAAATCTAGCATCATCTTCCTATTAGAGGCAATACTTGGCACAACAATGCGATAAAATAAAGATACAAAGGAATTGTTACAGAAGTAAACAACTCCTTGACTCAAAAAGAAAAGAAAAATTGCAGAAATAAAATAATGGGTTGTCTCCCATAAGCGCTTTTCTTTAACGCCTTTCAGCTAGGCGCAGAAAGTAAGAATCAAGTGTTTCCAAGTGATGAAGCATCAACAATCTTACGCTTAGCTCTCTTACCTTACCCTTATCTTTAGGAAATACTTGGTTACACATAGGTGAAGAGGCGAAATTCATAGTGCCTTGGCCCACATCTATTATTGCTCCAAAGCGTTTCAACAGAGATCTTCCAAGCGTAATTTGTCCTACTCCTGCACATTCAATGACAAGATAATCAATAGATATTGTTATCCCCAGGAGTTTTGTAAATACTCCTTCGGCTACTCCTCTTGGTAATTTAATAGTATTATCACCCAAAATTATACAATCTTCGCATTTGGAAAGCTCCCAAAGATTTAAGGAATCAAAAATATCCTTGGGCATTAAACAGAATTCAGACATAATATCACAGCGAGCATGAAAGTTTCACCATTGATAACAACTTTTACTGAGGGAACCCATCCCGATGGTTCAAAATTTACTGGCACATTATCATAGTGTTCACGAATCTGATTATACCCTTCTTTTAGACCAGATATGTTTGTTTCAAGAGTGTTAAGTCTATCACTTATGCTTGTCAAAGCCGAATCAATTTTACTGATTGGAGGGCTAGAAATTGTAATCATTTTTTATAGCATTAAAAGCTTGATCCCCATCATAACGAAGGAAATCTCCTCCTACCACAGCATCTAAAGCATATCTGTAGCAAAGAACAAGACCAAAATAAAAGCTACTAAGGAGCAGGCTTAAAGTCATTTTAGGTTCAGTTTTAGCATAGGACTCAAAAATTCTAGACCAAGCATCTTTAAAACTCTCCTCACTCCCTTGCTTGAAAGTGAAGATCTCTTCCTCAGGTGACATGATGACAGGAACAGGGCTAGACATGATAACAAGACTGAAAAATAACAATTCGAAATAAGTAACTAATTTTTTTGTGTTTTTGATAAATAAAGCAAACAAGACTAATAAAAATAAACTAAGCAAGACAATAACAAAGTAAAGAGATTGGAAGCGTGAAACTCCCCTTGCAGAAATCCTCTTGCTCCCCGGCAACGGCGCCAGAAAAATGCTTGATGACGTGGATCACACGTTCGTTGGGAGACCCCAAGAGGAAGGTATGAAGCAGTGTAGCAGCAGTTTCCCTCAGTATGAAACCAAGGTTTAATCGAACCAGTAGGAGCAAGAAATCACTTCTGAAGGTTGTCAGTGGCGCGCTGACGTGGAACCTGCACACAACACAATCAAACTACTTTGCCCCAACGAAACAGTGAGGTTGTCAATCTCACCGGCTTGCTGAAAACAAAGGATTAAACGTATGGTGTGGAAAACAGTAGTAAATTGCAGAGAATGAAAAGGAACAATGTTTGCAGTTGGTTGTATTATCAGTGTAAAAGAATGGACCGGGGTCCACAGTTCACTAGTGGTGTCTCTCCATAAAAGATAACTAACATGCTGGTGAACAAATTACAGCTGGGCAATTGACAAAATATTGAGCGCATGACAATGCATATATATGACATGATGATTACTATGATATTCATGTGGGCATTACGACAAAATACATAGACCGTTATCCAACAGCGTCTATGACTAATAATCCACCTCCAGGTTGTCATACCGAGTTCCCCGTTGGTATTAAGTTGCAAGCAACGGATAATCGCATTAAGTAATGTGCGTAATGTAAACAAATGCATTAGACCTAACGGCGCACCCTTAAGCTAAGCATCGGTTATTTTATCCCTAGTGGCAACAGCACATCCACAATCTTAGAAGTTGTTGTCACTCTCCCAGATTACCGGAGGCATGAACCCACTATCTAGCATAAATACTCACTCTTGGAGTTACAAGCATCTACTTGGCCAAAGCATCTACTAGTAACGGAAAGCATGCAAGATCATAAATAACATATAAGATAGATTGATAATCAACTTGACATAGTATTCAATATTCATCGGATCCCAGCAAACACAACATGTAGCATTACAATAAGATGATCTTGATCATGATAGGCAGCTCACAAGATCTAAACATGATAGCATAAAGTGGAGAGACAACCATCTAGCTACTGCTATGGACCCGTAGTCCAAGGATGAACTACTCACGCATCACTCCGGAGGCAGGCATGGTGATGTAGAGCCCTCCGGTGATGATTCCCTCTCCGGCAGGGTGCCGGGAAGAGCTTCTGAACCCTCCCGAGCTAGGGTTGCGACGGCAGCGTCTCTTGAACTTTTCGTGGATAATGGCTCGGGTGTCTAGGGTTTTCCGTGAAGATGAATAAATAGGCGAAAGGGCGGCGGCTGGAGACGCCCGTGGGGCCCACACCACCCCATGGCACGGCAGAGGGTGGGCCCGCGCCGCCCCATGGTGTGGCTGGCTCGTGGCCCCTCCGTCTCTCCTTTGGACTCCGTGTACGTGTTGGAAAAATAGGAGGTCATGTCCAAGTTTCGTCCAATTCCGAGAATATTTCCAGACTAGCTTTTCTGGAATACAAAAACAGCAGAAAACAGGAACTGGCACTGTGGCATCTTGTTAATAGATTAGTCCTAGAAAATGCATAAAAATGCTATGAAGTGTATATAAAACATGTAACAATTGGTATAATATCAACATGGAACATAAGAAATTATAGATACGTTTGAGACGTATCATGCTCCAGTGAATGTTGGAGTTTCTTTTTTCTTCTTATATTCACTCCATAATTTTTTTCTTGAAGGTCTGGAATTGTATGGCCATCTTCTCAAGATCCCACTCCTTGACTTTCAACTTCATGCAATCTGACAGACCTAGCGATAGGTTGAAATGTGACATGAGCATTTTCCAAAGCTCATCTTTGGATCTTTCGTCGACATAACTAACTCCATCGTCTACCTTTGGCTTATGCCATTCTCGAGTGATGATCGGGATGTTGTCCCTAACAATAACTCCGCATTGATTTACAAAAAAATTACGTTCTCTGTGGGAGCAAGCGGTTCGCCATCTTCAGCAACTTCGTCGATCGGGAACCTTTGATTGTCGCCCAACTTTTTGGTCGGGCCTCGTTGCCTTCTAGCAGATTGGTTCGATCCGGAGGGCTAAAAGAAGAATGATTCCTTAATAAGTGCAATACAAATCAATTAATGCATCTAGTGATCACGAGAGGCTTAATATACCTCGCCGGAATTATTTAAGGGCCCTTCGTCTCTTGGTTCTTGCTCAACTCCCTCACCGTAGTCGTTCAAAAATTGTGAGCTGTAATCTTCTCCACATTCTCCATCGACATCTTCTCCACCGGCATCTTCTCCACCGACATATATAATCTTCAATATTTCCTCTTCAGCGTCGTCTCTGCCGCAGGCGTCCATAGCTTAGCTACAAACCGAATGTAAAAAAGTAAAAAACATGAGCACTTGAATTCTATAACAACAATGTAAATGGCAAAATTAATGAAAACGAACTAAAAAAAATCGGACTTGGTCATGGGTGACAACATCTTTAGAATTACTAGGTGATTGCCCGTTGCTTCAAGAACAATAAAAAATATACATAAATATGAAGATGGGTCGGCGCCTGGAAAGAAAAGGAACTAAGTATATATCCCGGTTCCAAAGTATGACATGACAAGTTTAAGTTTTGACATGATACAATGGATACAATAAGCACCTAAATCCTATTTCCTAAAGGGTCCACCTAAATAAGCACCTAAATATTTCCTAAAATTTCTGATTGGCTCGCTGACGTCATGCTAACGTCAGCAATGGAGCTTGCTCCCTACCGAGCACCAACTCGACGAATTCGAGCGAACGGACCAGCGCAAGAGGGCGCAATAAACGTAGCATGACGTGGCGTATCAAATAGGGGCGGCGCCGCTGGCTAGTGGTCACCAGAGCATCGCCGGCGATGAGCTCGTGCGACGGCAAGAGGCTGCGGCACAGCACGAGCACTAACCGCAAACAATTGGAGAAATTAAAGACCTAGGAAGATTTGTATGCTCACCACGAGCACAACGGATGGCTCAGAGAAGGTAGGGGAAGTCGGTCGGCGACGAACTCGTCCTCGAAAGGCGCCGACGGCTAGAGTTGAAGAAGACAACTCGATTCTCCCTCCCCCGAACTCCACAGCACGTGGAACTTCACGATGGGCACGACGGAAGCACGGTGAACCTCCAAAGATGGCTCGGAGCAGCACGACGAGGCCTGAAGTGGCGGCGCTCGGCAGTGACCCGAGGGCGTCAGACGGCTAGGGTTTGGGTCCTCCAAATGGCGGCTAGGGTTTGCCGGCGGCGGCGAGTCCCGGTTGGCGTCGGACGTCGGGCACGAGGGAAGCACGGCGAACCTCCGGAGCAGGAGAGGGCGGCGGACGGCGGCGGGCGGCGTGCGGGCAGACGGAGCAGGAGAGGGAGGAGGCACGCGATGTGGGGAGAATTGGGGTGAGAAACTAGCCAAGTCCCCGCGAAAAGGACCTTTAGTCCCGGTTCTATACACCAACCGGGACTAAAGGACCTTTAGTACCGGTTTGTGGCTAGGACCGGGACTAAAGATGGACCTTTAGTCCCGGATGGTGGAAGGAACCGGGACTAAAGGAATTTTTGGGCCGCCGCTTCAAATTGCGCGCGCGAAGCCCACCTTTAGTCCCGGTTGGCATTTCCAACCTGGTCTAAATGGGCTTTTGAATATATTTTTTTTCTCATTAATTCCTTTTAGTTTTTTCTATTTTCTGATTTCTTTTACATCTATTGATTTAATTGTCCAAATCAAGTCAAATTAGTTTCTAAAAATTTGAAAAAATCATATCTATATTTGAAAACATCCTCAACAACTTTTGGAACGTCCAATATTTATAAAAATCATATCTATATTTTTTGATTTATTTTATATGTATTGATTTAATTATCCAAATCAAGTCAAATTAGTTTCTAAAAATTTGTAAAAATCATATCTATATTTGAAAATATCCTCAACAAGTTTTGGAACATCCAATATTTTTGTTGCACTTGGTTGCAAATGGAGTCATCTGTCTCATAGAACCAGAACCAAAAAATCAGTGTTTAGAGTTTTCTTCTGAGTTTTCAGAACACAGTTACATAAATGGTTTAATACATTATTACACATCACCAACATCCCTATCTAGTGTTGGGGTATAATACTTTTTCTTCGCGTGTGTCCCTTGCTTATGATTGCGCCGTAATCATGGAGAATCTTCATTATTTAACGGGATGCTTGGGTCAGTATTCACTGTGAAGGGCGGATTTTCATCAAACTTATTGTAATATTCTAACATGTTTGTCTTGTCCTCCACTCCCACGATGTTTATTTTCCCTTAAAGATCTATGTGGTGTTTTGGCTCATCGTATGATGTATTCGATTGCTTATCTTTTTTTTTGTCTGGTAGACATGTCCTTCACTTAGAAAACCTGAGCCACATCATTGGCTAGGACGAATGGTTCGTTTCTGTACGCAAGATTGTTGAGATCCACAGTTGTCATTCCGTACTGCTGGTCTACCTTTACCCCGCCTGTCAGCTTGACCCATTTGCACCGAAACAAAGGGACCTTAAAAGAAGGTCCATAGTCAAGTTCTCATATCTCCTCTATGTAACCATAATATGTGTCCTTTTGCCCATTGTTGTTTGTTGCATCAAAGTGGACACCACTATTTTGGTTGGTGCTCTTTTTATCTTAGACGGTCGTGTAAAATGTATTCGCATTTATCTCGTACCCTTGGAAAGTCAATATAGTCGAAGATGGTGACCTGGCCAACAAGTACAGTTGTTCTCCAACAGTGGTGTTATTCATGAGATGTGTTTCCAACCAACCGCCGAAAGTCTCCATGTGTTTTCCTTTAATCCAGGAGTCAGTACGCTCCGGGTTTTCGGAGCGTACAATATTCATGTGTTCATCGATATACGGAGCCACCAAGGTGGAACTTTGTAGAACGGTGTAGTGTGCTTGAGTGAAAGAATGCCCGTCCATACTTATTATTGCTTTCTTTCCTAGCGTGACTTTTCCACTCAGTCTCCCCTCATGCCGCGATTGAGGAACACCAATCGGCTTAAGGTCAGGAATAAAGTCAACACAAAACTCAATGACCTCCTCTGTTCCATAGCCCTTGGAGATGCTTCCTTCTGGCCTAGCACGGTTATGAACATATTTCTTTAAGACTCCCATGAACCTCTCAAAGGGGAACATATTGTGTAGAAATACAGGACCGAGAATGGTAATCTCTTCGACTAGGTGAACTAGGAGGTGCGCCATAATATTGAAGAAGGATGGTGGGAACACCAGCTCGAAGTTGACAAGACATTGGACCACATCCTTCTTTAACCTTTGTAGAATTTCTGGATCGATTACCTTCTGAGAAATTGCATTGAGGAATGCACATAGTTTCACAATGGGTACTCGAACATTTTTCGGTAGAAGCCCCCTCAATGCAACCGGAAGTAATTGTTTCATAATCACGTGACAGTCATGAGACTTTAGGTTTTGGAACTTTTTCTCTACCATATTTATTATTCCCTTTATATTCGACGAGAAGCCAGACGGGACCTTGATACTGCTCAGGACTTCAAAAAAGATTTCCTTCTCTTCTTTGGTAGGAGCGTAGCTGGCAGGACCTTGATACTTCTCTGGATGCAGGTCGTCTCGTTCATTCATACGTTGCTGGTCCTGCCGTGCTTTCGGTGTATCTTTTGTCTTCCCATACACGCCCAAGAAGCCTAGCAGGTTCACGCAAAGATTCTTCGTCACGTGCATCGCGTCGATTGCAGAGCAGACCTCTAAGATTTTCCAATAGGGTAGCTCCTAAAATATAGGTTTCTTCTTCCACATGGGTGTGTGTCCGTTGGCATCATTCGAAACAGATTGTCCGCCAGGACCCTTTCCAAAGATTACTTTTAAATCCTTGACCATACCATATATATCATCACCAGTATGGCGGGTAGGCTTCGTCCGGTGATCTGCCTCACCTTTGAAATGCTTGCCTTTCTTTCTTAAGAGATGCTTGATCGGAAGAAATCGACGATGCCCCGGGTACACATTCTTCTTACATTTATCCAAATATATACTTTCAGTCTCACCTAAACAGTGTGTGCATGCATTGTATCCCTTGTTTGTCTGTCCTGAAAGGTTACTAAGAGCAGGCCAATCATTGATGGTTACAAACAACAATGCTCGTAGGTCAAATTCCTTTTGTTCGTGCTCATCCCACACACGTACACCTTCTTCACGCCACAACTGTAAAAGTTCTTCAACTAATGGCCTCAGGTACACATCAATGTCGTTACCAGGTTACTTCGGGCCTTGGATGAGGACTGGCATCATAATGAACTTCCGCTTCATGCACAACCAAGGAGGAAGGTTATAGATACGTAGAGTCACAGGCCAGGTGCTATGACTGCAGCTCTGCTCCCAAAAAGGATTCATGCCATCTGTACTTAGACCAAACCATAAGTTCCTTGCGTCACCTTCAAAGTCCGGGAACTCTCTCGATTTTTCTCCACTGCGACCCATCAGCGGGGTGTCTCAACATCACGTCTTTCTTACGGTCTTCTTTGTGCCATCGCAACAACTTGGTATGCTCTTTGTTTTGGAACAAACGTTTCAACCGTGGTATTATAGGAGCATACCACATCACCTTGGCAGGAACCCTCTTCCTGGGGCGCTCGCCCTCAACATCACCAGGGTCATCTCGCCTGATCTTATACTGCAATGCACCGTATACCGGGCATACATTCAAATTCTCGTACTCCTCACCGCGGTAGAGGATGTGGTCATTAATGCATGCATGTATCTTCTGCACCTCTAATCCTAGAGGGTAGATAACCTTCTTTGCTTCGTACGTACTAGCGGGCAATTCGTTCTCCTTTGGAAGCATCTTTTTTATCATTTTCAGCAACTTTTCAAATCCCTTGTCAGATACACCATTCTCTGCCTTCCATTGCAGCAATTCCAGTGTGGTACCCAGCTTTTTCTGGCCATCTTCGCAATTTGGGTGCATGAATTTTTTGTGATCCTCTAACATGCGCTCCAACTTCAACCTCTCATTTTCACTTTCGCAGTTTATCTGTGCATCAAGAATGGCCCGACCAAGATCATCATCAGGCTCATCAACAATGGCCTCTTCTTCAGCTTCTTCCCCCATTGTAGTACCACCGTGTTCCGGGAACATAGGATAGTTGTCATCATCCTCTTCTTCATTGTCTTCCATTATAACACCTCTTTCTCCGTGCTTGGTCCAACAATTGTAGCCGGACATGAAACCGGACTGAAACAGGTGGATGTGAAGGGTTTTTGAGGAAGAATAATCCTTCGTATTCTTACATACACTACATGGACAACACATAAAACCATTCCGCTTGTTTGCTTCAGCCACACGGATAAAAGAATGCAGGCCATTAATGAACTCCGGAGAGCGTCGGTCAACGTACATCCATTGCCGGCTCATCTGCATTATATAAGTATATCAAAAACCATTACACAACATCATGAATAGAGAACTGACCAAATTAATTAATACAAGTTCATCACATTAAAACCAAAGTAGAGTAGTGACCAAATATTATTATTGCAAAAATATATACATAAAGTTCATAAATAGTTCTCATAAAACATACATTGAAACTAACGTACAACTATCTAATGCATTTAAATGCAACAACAAATGCGATCAAAATCGCAACTAAGGTAATCATTGATCCAACAGCATAACGATACCAATCCTCTTTATTAATGGCATATTCTAATCTTCCTAATCTTCAAGCACATTGCATCCATCTTGATCTTGTGATCATCGACGACATCGGCAACATACAACTCCAATTTCATCTTCTCTTCTTCAATTCTTTTCAATTTTTCTTTCAAATCATCGTTTTCTTTTTCAGCTAAATTTAATTTCTCGACAAGAGGGTCGGTTGGAATTTCAGGTTCACATAACTCCTAGATAAAAATATCTATGTCAAGTTGGTTGGCATAATTGTCATAAACACGAAATGAAATGAATAGTAAGAAAATATACCACATCCAAATCATAGACCGGACGAGGGCCGACGGGGACTGATGACGTGGATCGCACGTTCGTTGGGAGACCCCAAGAGGAAGGTATGAAGCAGTGTAGCAGCAGTTTCCCTCAGTATGAAACCAAGGTTTAATCGAACCAGTAGGAGCAAGAAATCACTTCTGAAGGTTGTCAGTGGCGCGCTGACGTGGAACCTGCACACAACACAATCAAACTACTTTGCCCCAACGAAACAGTGAGGTTGTCAATCTCACCGGCTTGCTGAAAACAAAGGATTAAACGTATGGTGTGGAAAACAGTAGTAAATTGCAGAGAATGAAAAGGAACAATGTTTGCAGTTGGTTGTATTATCAGTGTAAAAGAATGGACCGGGGTCCACAGTTCACTAGTGGTGTCTCTCCATAAAAGATAACTAACATGCTGGGTGAACAAATTACAGCTGGGCAATTGACAAAATATTGAGCGCATGACAATGCATATATATGACATGATGATTACTATGATATTCATGTGGGCATTACGACAAAATACATAGACCGTTATCCAACAGCGTCTATGACTAATAATCCACCGCCAGGTTGTCATACCGAGTTCCCCGTTGGTATTAAGTTGCAAGCAACGGATAATTGCATTAAGTAATGTGCGTAATGTAAACAAATGCATTAGACCTAACGGCGCACCCTTAAGCTAAGCATCGGTTATTTTATCCCTAGTGGCAACAGCACATCCACAATCTTAGAAGTTATTGTCACTCTCCCAGATTACCGGAGGCATGAACCCACTATCTAGCATAAATACTCACTCTTGGAGTTACAAGCATCTACTTGGCCAAAGCATCTACTAGTAACGGAAAGCATGCAAGATCATAAATAACATATAAGATAGATTGATAATCAACTTGACATAGTATTCAATATTCATCGGATCCCAGCAAACACAACATGTAGCATTACAATAAGATGATCTTGATCATGATAGGCAGCTCACAAGATCTAAACATGATAGCATAAAGTGGAGAGACAACCATCTAGCTACTGCCATGGACCCGTAGTCCAAGGATGAACTACTCACGCATCACTCCGGAGGCAGGCATGGTGATGTAGAGCCCTCCGGTGATGATTCCCCTCTCCGGCAGGGTGCCGGGAAGAGCTTCTGAACCCTCCCGAGCTAGGGTTGACGGCGGCGGCGTCTCTGGAACTTTTCGTGGATAATGGCTCGGGTTTAGGGTTTTCGCGTGATGAATAAATAGGCGAAAGGGCGGCGGCTGGAGACGCCCAGGGCCCACACCACCCCACGGCGCGGCAGGGGGGCCGCGCGCCCCATGGTGTGGCTGCTCGTGGCTCCCCTCCGTCTCTCCTTTGGACTCCGTGTACGTGTTGGAAAAATAGGAGGTTCTGTCCAAGTTTCGTCCAATTCCGAGAATATTTCCAGACTAGCTTTTCTGGAATACAAAAACAGCAGAAAACAGGAACTGGCACTGTGGCATCTTGTTAATAGGTTAGTCCCAGAAAATGCATAAAAATGCTATGAAGTGTATATAAAACATGTAACAATTGGTATAATATCAACATGGAACATCAGAAATTATAGATACGTTTGAGACGTATCAAGCATCCCCAAGCTTAGTTCTACTCGTCCTCGAGTAGGTAAAACGATAAAAAAAAATAATTTCTGAGGTGACATGCTACAATCATAATCTTGATCAAATAGTATTGTAAAGCACATGTTATGAATGAAGTGATCCAGGTCAATGGTCTATAGTTTGCTAGCAAGTAGATAATGAGCAAACAACTGAATCATATAAGCAAAAACTTTTCATGAATAGTACTTTCGAGACAAGCATCAAAGAGTTTTGCATAAGAGTTAACTCATAAAGCAATAGATTCTAAGTAAAAGGTATTTAACCAACACAAAGGAAGATTTAAGCTTCAGCAATTGCTTTCAACTTTCAACATATATATCTCATGGATATTTGTCAACACAAAGCAATATAATAAGTGCAATATACAAGCATATAAAAATTGTTGCACCAAAGTTGACACTAGTGTTTGCTTCTAAGATAGAAAGAAGTAGGAAAACTGACTCAACATAAAAGTAAAAGAAAGGCCCTTCGCAGAGGGAAGCAGGGATTAAATCATGTGCTAGAGCTTTTTAAGTTTTTGAAATCATATAGAGAGTAAAAATAAGTTTTGGAGGTGTTTGTTAATTGTCAACGAATCAGAAAATGGAAAGTACAATATGACCCCTGCCAACCAGACTTTTAAGAGCGGCTCCCATGAAGGACGTTATTTCTACCAGCAAGGCAGATCATCCCTCTTTCTCTTTTGTTTACACATGCAGATATTTCACTGTTTGTCATTGCTTGACTGATAAATCAGGGCAAAAATGTGAAGAGAATTAAGCGGTTAAAGTTGTAATTAATTGGGACTGGGCACCCCATTTGCCAGCTCTTTTTGCAAAATTAATGGATAAGCGGATGTATATGCCGCTAGTCCGGTGGTAAAGTCTGTTTGACAGTTGACATAAAGACATCCACCCCGTCCTCATGAGCTTGGTAAACATTGACACAAAATAGGAGTAATAATTTTGAATAGTTTAAAGGTAGCACATGAAAAATTTACTTGGAATGGCAAGGAAATACCACATATAGGTAGTTATGGTGGACACAGATGGCATGGATTTTGGCTCAAGGTTTTGGATGCACGAGAAGCATTCCCTCTCAGTACAGAGTTTAGGCTAGCAAGGTTATTTGAAGCAAACACAGGATATCAACCGACACAGCAAGACTTATATGAAAACATATTGCAAGCATTATAAGACTCTACACTGTCTTCCTTGTTAACCAAACCCTTTTACTAGAAAATATCTAGACCTTAGAGATACCAATCATGCAAACCAAATTTCAACGAGCTTTACGGTAGTTCTTCATTAATAGGTTTTAACTACATGATACAAAAGCTTAAACATGAACTACTTGATAACTCAAAACAATTGACAAGTATCAAATTATCCAATACAGTGATCTACAAGAATATGTAAGCTTTTTCCATTATACCATCTACCACATGCAACATTTTCTGTTCCAACCAAACACCAATCAATTTATTTCAACATAAACTCTCCAAACAATTATAAGTGAAGCAAGAGAGTACTTTCTTTAAAAGAACTAACAGCTCTGAATAAGAGATGCATGCAAAACAGGAGCTAAAAGCATAGCAATAGCTAGATAAGAATACTCAACAAGTATAAGTGAAGAATAGGAGTATTCATATGAAAAAGCGGAGCGTGTCTCTCTCCCAATCAAGAATGCTAGGGTCCAATCAAGTTGACCATAAAAAAATAAAATACTGAAAATAAAAGCACACAGACGCTCCAAGTAAAGCACATATGATGTGAAAGAATTAAAATATAGTTTCACTAGAGATGACCTGATAAGTTGCTGATGAAGAAGGGGATGCCTTGGGCATCCCCAAGCTTAGACGCTTGAGTCTTCTTGAAATATGCTGGGGTGATCCATGGGAGCATCCCCAAGCTTAAGCTCTTCACTCTTCTTGATCACATTATATCATCCTTCTCTCTTGACCCTTGAAAACTTCCGCCACACCAAACTCAAGTAATTCTCATTAGAGGGTTAGTGCACAATCAAAAACTCACATGTTCTATAAGGACACAAACATGACCGTTACTTTTAACATTAGCTACTGCCACTGATGTTATGTGAAGCTCTTCACCCTAAAAAAGAATTCCACTCAACACTAGTAAAAGAGAGAATGCGAAAAATAAAAGACAGAATCTGTCTAAACAGAACAGTCCGTAAAGACGAATTTTTTCGAGGCACTTACGTTGCTCAGATCGAAAAACTTTAAACTAACGAAAGATGCGTACATATCTGAGGATCACGCACAAAAATTTGCAGATTTAAATAATTTTTCTGTGATTTTACAGAATAAAACGGTGAACAGCAGAAATCTGTTCCTGCGCAGAAATCCAAATCTAGCATCATCTTCCTATTAGAGGCAATACTTGGCACAACAATGCGATAAAATAAAGATACAAAGGAATTGTTACAGAAGTAAACAACTCCTTGACTCAAAAAGAAAAGAAAAATTGCAGAAATAAAATAATGGGTTGTCTCCCATAAGCGCTTTTCTTTAACGCCTTTCAGCTAGGCAGAAATTTTAATGATGCTCTCATAAGAATAAGAGTTGAAAAACAAAGAGAGCATCAAGAGGCAAATATCAAACACATTTAAGTCTAACCCACTTTCTATGCAAAGGAATCTTGTAAAAAAAATCATTGAAGCATAAAGCAACTAGCATAGGAAGATGAAACAAATGCAACTTCAAAACTTTCACAAAGAGAGGTGTTTTAGTGACTTGAAAACTTTTACAACCATATTTTCCTCTCTCATAATAACTTTCAGTAGCATCATGAACAAACTCAACAATATAACTATCACATAAAGCATGCTTTTCATGATCTACACATAATTTTTATCAAGTTCAAAATAGTGGGATCAAAATTAATTAATGTCATGACATCTCAAACCCACTTTTAACAATATTTAAACAAGATGATTGATCACTCTCAAAAGGTATGGGACTCCATTTAGCTAAAGTCAATACCTCTCCAATCCCATTTTTAGTACTAGTACAATTAATATTATCAAGCAACATAGGACCATCATCTAGAGCTTTATCATAAACATTTTCTAAGAAACTTTCTCATTACCATGCATTTCAAAATTAGGAATAAATAGAGGATTATCATAAGACTTATCAAAATAGCATGGATTATCATAAATAACAGTAGCATAATCATTTCCACAAGTTTTATTCATAGGGAATATTTCAAGAGAATCCATAGGAACATAACATTCATCCTCCTTTGGTAAGCATGGAGGGCAATCAAATAGTGTAAGAGATAAAGAGTTACTCTCATTAGAAGGTAGGCATGGGTTAATCCACTCTTCCTCCTTTTGTTCATCACTCTCCTCCTCTTTTTCATCCAATGAGCTTTCAGCTTCAACAGTTTCTTCTTCCACAGGTTCCTGAAAGACAAGTTGTTCTCGAGAATAAGTTTTCTCAAGAAATTCAGTGATATAAGGATTATCATTGTAATATTCAAGGCAATAACCAAGTATAGCAAAATTTTCAGATTTATAAGGAAAATCATCATCGTGAATATAACCAGCAATTTCATAGGCACCTTTAAAAACAAAAAATTCTTCAGTTTGTTCAAGATTACCAAAGTCATAGTTTCCTTTAGCATAAGCAGCCAAGGTTTCATTATCATTATAATCACATTGGAAAGGGAGGTGTTTATGCCTTCTACAACATAATGATTCATTAAAGCAGTAGGATTCATCATAAGTAGAGCACAAGTTTTAGCAAAATAATTCAATGTACTTATTTGTTTCCATAAATGTACCCTTTTTTAGAAAAGCGGTATTCCTTATAATAATTTTGTTGATCTCAGTGAACCCACTTAGCCAACACGATTTTGTTTCAAAGAGAGAAACCATTGATATCAAATAAACAACTAGACATAATAACAAACCGAAATAAACTAGATGCAGAAAACTAATTTTTTTGTGTTTTTGATAATTAAAGCAAACAAGACAAAATAAAAAGTAAACTAAGCAAGACAAAAACAAAGTAAAGAGATTGGAAGCGTGAAACTCCCCTTGCAGAAATCCTCTTGCTCCCCGGCAACAGCGCCAGAAAAAGTGCTTGATGACGTGGATCGCACGTTCGTTGGGAGAACCCAAGAGGAAGGTATGAAGCAGTGTAGCAGCAGTTTCCCTCAGTATGAAACCAAGGTTTAATCGAACCAGTAGGAGCAAGAAATCACTTCTGAATGTTGTCAGTGGCGCGCTGACGTGGAACCTGCACACAACACAATCAAACTACTTTGCCCCAACAAAATAGTGAGGTTGTCAATCTCACCGGCTTGCTGAAAACAAAGGATTAAACGTACGGTGTGGAAAACAGTAGTAAATTGCAGAGAATGAAAAGGAACAATGTTTGAAGTTGGTTGTATTATCAGTGTAAAAGAATGGACCGGGGTCCACAGTTCACTAGTGGTGTCTCTCCATAAAAGATAACTAACATGCTGGGTGAACAAATTACAGCTGGGCAATTGACAAAATATTGAGCGCATGACAATGCATATATATGACATGATAATTACTATGATATTCATGTGGGCATTACAACAAAATACATAGACCGTTATCCAACATCGTCTATGACTAATAATCCACCTCCAGGTTGTCATCCGAGTTCCCCGTTGGTATTAAGTTGTAAGCAACGGATAATCGCATTAAGTAATGTGCGTAATGTAAACAAATGCATTAGACCTAACGGCGCACCCTTAAGCTAAGCATCGGTTATTTTATCCCTAGTGGCAACAGCACATCCACAATCTTAGAAGTTGTTGTCACTCTCCCAGATTACCGGAGGCATGAACCCACTATCTAGCATAAATACTCACTCTTGGAGTTACAAGCATCTACTTGGCCAAAGCATCTACTAGTAACGGAAAGCATGCAAGATCATAAATAACATATAAGATAGATTGATAATCAACTTGACATAGTATTCAATATTCATCAGATCCCAGCAAACACAACATGTAGCATTACAATAAGATGATCTTGATCATGATAGGCAGCTCACAAGATCTAAACATGATAGCATAAAGTGGAGAGACAATCATCTAGCTACTGCTATGGACCCATAGTCCAAGGATAAACTACTCATGCATCACTCCGGAGGCAGGCATGGTGATGTAGAGCCCTCCGGTGAAAATTCCCCTCTCCGGCAGGGTGCCGGGAAGAGCTTTTGAACCCTCCCGAGCTAGGGTTGACAGCGGCGGCGTCTTTGGAACTTTTCGTGGATAATGGCTCGGGTGTCTAGGGTTTTCCCGTGAGATGAATAAATAGGCGAAAGGGCGGCGGTTGGAGACGCCCGTGGGGCCCACACCACCCCACGGCACGGTAGAGGGGGGCCTGCGCCGCCCCATGGTGTGGCTGGCTCGTGGCTCCCCTCCGTCTCTCCTTTGGACTCCGTGTACGTGTTGAAAAAATAGGAGGTTATGTCCAAGTTTCGTCCAATTCCGAGAATATTTCCAGAATAGCTTTTCTGGAATACAAAAACACCAGAAAACAGGAACTGGCACTGTGGCATCTTGTTAATAGGTTAGTCCCAGAAAATGCATAAAAATGCTATGAAGTGTATATAAAACATGTAAGAATTGGTATAATATCAACATGGAACATCAGAAATTATAGACACGTTTGAGACGTATCAGGGACGGATATCAAAACCATGGCACTATACATATAACAAACAATCATACAAGTAAGAAAATTATACAAGTAACTATGCATCTAAATCATATAAGTAAGATTTTTTTTTAAAAGATAAGAACAAGAAGCTCACCAAGGTGGTGCCTGCGACGGGACGGCGCGGGCGATCGACGGCGGTGAGGACGGGGACGGGGACGGCACTAAAATCCACAAATCATACTTTAATTTGAGCTCAAATTACATATAAAACAAATAAACTCCCACATAATTACTCCCAAACTAATGCTCACAAATCACACTATACTTCTAGAGCATGAAATGAGCTAAACTAGCAATGACTAAGTAAACCACATCTACACATATGCAAACTAAGAAGTTATTTTGAGCTCAAATTGCATATAAATCAAATAAACTCCCACATAATTATCAAATATTCATCCCATTTACAATTTACCTTCACGGATCTTTTATACTAACTTAGTACTTCATGAGCAACTAACTTAGCCATTTCATCAAACACCAAGCTAGCACTAGCAACATGAAATGAGCTAAACTAGCAATGAAATGAGCTAAACTAGCAATGAGGGATGAAAGGATGAAGTTGCTAACCCTTTTGGAACCCTTGGATAGATGGGGCGCCGCCAATCTTGACAAATCGTGGAAAAAAATGAGGATGAACTCGAGCTCGGGAGAGGAAGCAGAGGAGAAAAATGGAGATGGCTCGGGCAGGAAGAAGGTGATATGTAGGAGAAAACCTTTAGTCCCAGTTGGTATCTCCAACCGGGACTAAACGTCAATCTTTAGTCCCTGTTGGAGACACCAACCGGGACTAAAGGTGCTCGCGGCAACCCCTTTAGTCCCGGTTGGTGTCACCAACCGGGACTATAGGTCACATTCGACCCGGGACTAGAGCTGTGCGGCGTCCTAGCCGTTGGAACCGGGACTAATACTCACATTAGTCCCGGTTCCAAACATGGCCGGGACTAATGCTCGGAACCGAAGCCATGTTTTCTACTAGTGGTTGAATCACGCAGGGTCAATAATTCAATCACAATGAGCAGCGCGGATGCTTCCTGGAAAAGCCGGAAAGGGCGCGGACGCTTCTCTAATTCCATGGTAAATATCTTATGGATGTGTTACCACGACAGAGGGCAGGGAAGCCTACGATCACATAGACTGATAGACATATCTCTACCATGCATGACCAGTCTTTTTTGCATGTGAATTCCTTCAAGGACATGGTGCGAGGACTATTGGGTTGTGGGTAAAACTTTAAAAATTTCCGTAACCTTGCCGCCAAGATCTATTCTATGAAGATATGATGCACCCCATAATGCTAGATCTAGAATATTTACAAACACCGTTGCAGAAGATCTTGTGTTTGTCGAAGTAGATGTTCGTGAAGCCTGATGAAGAATCTCACGTCCACGCCGGGAGGCGAGATTGTTGTCGGTCCGTCATCGAGGAACTACTTGCGCAGCCCCGCTCTAACAGTATCCACACGTACACCGCCAACCCGCCGAGCACGTTCGCCGCCTAGAGCTACTAGCACCGATGAAGAGAGACAGCCTTTCGGCGTAGTTTAGGTGGTAGATCTAATCAACTAGATTAGATCTATATGAGAGGATTAGAGACGTCTAATTCTCAACACATGAGATCTACTAGAAAGAGAGAGAGATTTGCACGGAGGAAATTGTATGTCTTCAACCCTAGGGGTTGGGGTTGTTTATATAGGTGGCCAAAGGGGAGGGGTGCTTAGGAAAGGGGCAAGCCCCTCCCCTTGGTGAGCCGCATCAAGGAAGGGAGGGAGGAGTCCCTCCCCTTCCCCAATTCGGATTAGGAGGAGGAGTAGGACTCCTCCCTCCCAAACCGCCTCCACCTAAAAGGAAGGGGGGAGGAGTCCTTCCCCTACCCCAACTCGGTTTAGGAGTTGGAGGGGGACTCCTCCTCCTAAACCACCTCAACCTAGCGGGCTAGGCCAACTAGGGTTTCGGCCAAGGGGAAGTCCCCCCCCCAACTCGGGTTGGCCCACCCGCCTCACAGCCACATGTGGGTGCGACTGCCCTGTGGGCCCCATGGGCCCACTTGGCAGCCCCCTGGTGGTGGGCCCCAAATAAAAACTTTTATTTAATATTTTTCCAATTAATTAATTAAATAAATAAATAATTGTTTTGTCTAATTAATTCCTCCTTGAATATTTCCTTTTACAGAAAATTCCCGAAATTAATTACTTATTACATAAACATATTTACATGATCCGGGATACCTAGTATCCGCCGACAAAACCCTCGGAACAATATTTCCCACTTATATAAACCTTCGGAATAAATCTGATAGTGATAGAAACCATTCCTATCACCCCGGGACATTAGATGTCCGCCTTCTCTCTAATTCAAAACTTCACCGAAACAAATTCCTGTGACATCGGAGCTACTCCGACACTATCTCATTACCACTCAGACTACAACTTTATTCTCTCAATAAAAGGTTGACTCATAGATTAAGTGTGTGACCCGAAAGGTTTAGTAAACACAAAAACATGTTCGGGAACTTACCAGACAATAACCAGCATTGGGACCTAGACGGTCGTACTGGCCCCCGTGTGTTTATGAGTGAACGACAGAACCTGTGTGTTACTCATTACGCTAATCCCCTTACATACACGATACCAATGATATCTCGAGATTGAGACAATGTGCTCTAGTGTGACCAAACCCTTTGATCATAACACATATTATTCTCGTACCAATATCATTCTCTTTTCTCATTCCGCATTTTCATTGTCCCGTGATAAATCACGCTGTGTCTGGCCAGACGATTGGGTGACAATAATAATACTGAGATGGCCTAGAGGATGTATCTCTCCATCGTCTGGAGGAGTAAGTGTCATTCTTGAATAATCTTTGTTCCAATACATTATTCTAGTTCACACCCAAAAGCCACCGTTATGGTCTCTAGTTACGGCCGAACGTTAGGTGACAATCAAACCATGAGTGTCGAATAAGCGGTCACCAGATATTCTCATAGCAAAGGAATACAGCTAATGAAAACTAAACATATGATCAATTGCTACCTTCATCGTTGATGATTAGTCTCTTAGCAAGATCATACAGTGGGTCGGTTCAGTACTATTATCATTCCGATAATAAACTCCTATAGTTGTGTGACTTATACAAAGTCCATGATCAGGAAAACATGATCATCAAACAACAAGATAGGCTAGTCTTAGAGACAAGACCAGGAACACTTTTACTTGTTCGTATCTCTACACCTGTATTGGAGGTTTTCCTGTTGAACACGTTGTATTTGCTATTCAAGTACCCAATACAGTTATAGCATAAAGATATAAACATTAACGGTGGCCTCAACAGAAAAAAGTTCCCAAGTTATAGTTTTTCCTTACTTTTTGGCCAAAAGTTAAAAAAAGAACCACCACCATACTGTTATGCGCATGAATTGTTGTGTGGCTATTGTGCTTGGGGAACGCATCCATCCACCACTTTTATGAAGTTCACCTTTTGAAATGCCTAATGGGTGTGGCTAGCTAACACATGTAAAAGGAGTCAGGAAAAAATGAACGGACGGTTTGGGTTTTCACCTTTGGAAATATCTAACGGATGTGGACGGGGCACATGCATGAGTCAAAAGAATTGACGGAAACTTCCCCGCCATTGCATGCGCCAACGGTTTTGGTTAGCATGGATTCATCAAGTAAGCGCCTGATCTTTTTATCCAACGGTGGACAACATATGCACCACTACCCACCATGACACTAAATCCGCGTCGAGGAGGATGATAGAAGGATATTGTGGGGAGGGGTGCCTCATCTACCCAACCACCTTCCCAAAACAAACGAGTAATCAATCCATCTCCTCTTGGATAACAGACTCTATTAAATAAAGCATGTACTCTCGTAAAACCTTTCCATAAGAGAGAGTTGGTAGGCCTGGCTTAAACGTAAAAATATTTCTTTTGTTTTAAGGTATTTATAGCAGCACCTGAAGGAAAATTAACTTGAACAAATGCCATGGGATAAGGATCTGTGCTCCTAAGGATGCAAAAACGTCCCACTTATTTTCTATTTTGTGCATGTCCAACATTACCTCTATATATTAAGTTCGCTGGAAATGGAGGCCTGAGAGCGATTCACTGTAGCTGCAACAGTACCGCGAGTACTGTTCCGAACAGTACCCTGCGCGCTGTAGCAACTGTGCATTTTTTTTTTGAGAAAATAACCCCGTGTTTTCCAAAAAATTTATACATGAAATATATGCACGTCGACGAACAGGTTCCATTCCCGTGATCGGTTTCGAGTTTTGTTCACTCTAGCTTCTTAATTTGTGATCCAAAATCACAAAAACGTTCGACGAATTTTGTTAAATTCGTCGCACCCAGTCACCCGTTTGAATTTTCCTTTCACGAGTAGATGCATATCACCCTTCCAAACAACTTTCATGTTTTAGCCTTTTTACTCGCCGTTTTTTCGCAATAAAACCCTCACGTTTTCCAAAAAAAACATAAATCGGCCATCCGGAATAAAACTTTTTTGCATCAAAAATCTCCGCACGCCGTTTTTGCGGAAAAGACCTCGTGTTTCCTACAAAACGCTCCTTACATTTCCAACATTTTAGAAGTTTATATTTTTTTCCCCTCTTTACTCACAAATCACAATTTTCAACAATTTTCTTTTCCATATAAATGACAAAACATCCAAACCCCGCCTCCACGCGCGTCTCCCACGCCAACCGCGCGTCCCACATCGCCCAGGCGCGGGGCCGCCGTGGTCATCGCCGTTGTCGCCGTGGGAGGCCCGTCCACTGATGACGTCACCCCGACGTCACAATGGGCCGCACATGGCATATTTTTATTCTTTTCGCAGATATTTCCAGAAATTGATAAACTGCTGATAGATGGGTCCCACTTATTCAAACAATTTTCCACAAAATGATTAATAATGCAAAATCAATATCTATAAATCTATGCAAAATCAATATCTATAAATCTATCCACTGGAAAAATACGGAAAAAAACATCAAAATGCTCGAGAAAAATGATAATTACTTATGCTCATGTTTTTAGCTAAGGGATTTTATTTCCCAACAAAATATGATGTGAGCTATTAATATATTGCATTAAAATAATAAGAATATTGCATTTGTAGTTATTAAGAATTTATGCGGACATACTTCAAAGAAGAGAGAAATGACAATTTTCCAACTATGAAAGTTAAAAAATATCAGTTTTTTTTACCAAACTTTCGACAAAAATACAAAAAATATACCAAAATTTGCACAAAAATGAAATATTTACAACTAACACATTTCTATTCATGATTAAACAACTTTAAATAATTTCAATTAGAAGAACTAACATAAATTTTTTACTATTAATTATGGAGCTTGTGGAAATGCAATTTTCTTTTAAAAAAATACAACAACTACAAATGTTTAAATTTCATGTCACTTCATATTGTGGCGTCAGAGCACACATAAATTTAGTTCTCAATTGCACTAATGCTATATACATCTAATCTTACTACATTCATATGATCATTTGTTTTTGGTTATTTCACAAAGATTCATGTTTTTATGTTCTATACTTCTATCCCTTTTCAGTAACAATGACCATACACTCACATAAATCTTTTTGTCACCACGGGTGCGGCGTGTCGCCGCACCACATTTACCTAGTAAAATTTTACACAAAATGTAGAATAAGCACGCCGCACCACATTTACCTAGTAAAATTTTAGACTAGACAAACACAAAATGTAGAATAAGCGGGAAGAATGGGTCATGCTTTGTATCCTATGTGCTCCCATTAGACTCGGTTTCGCTATCCAATATGATGGACGGTGTTGAAGATATTAGTCGATGGAGACATAATTGCTTCCTTTGTTTTTTCGTTAACGCTAATCACTGAAAGTAGCATTGCATTTCTTGAATGCGTTGCAGAGTTTTTAAATTGCTACAATTGCACCCATTGAGCCTAGTCGTAGGCATATTGTATTCTGCAGACCTATCCTTGTATGACTATGACAGTTCGATTGCGCGGGCACCATGGCGCCAGAGATTGCTTCAGGATGAGATGATATTCTTTGAGAATGACTTGTGCTTCCATTATTGGTGGACCTCGATTTAACAGAATAAAGTGGTTGGCTGGAGTAATACGAATATGTTAACCTAGAGATCTACCATCTCCTTCTCAAATTATTTTTCTACGCTAAGGCCAGACTCTCAATGCTCCACTATAGGGATTGAATCGGATCGGATTTTGACTCTATCATATCATTTACCATGTTTTTCCTCCGATTCGGATCGGATCGGATAATGAACGATGACGGATAAATATGATTACGGATTCGGAATGGAAACGGAGCGGATTCGGCGTGGAAATAAAATTAGTCGGATCTGTACGCGTATATGTACGTCGTCAACCCACGGAATAAAAAATAATCGCTCTACTCCCTAATAACCTAACAAAGTTGTACTCCATAGTATGTACAATGACCATGTAAATGAGTTGTTGTTCAACGGATAAACTCCACAACTCACTAATTACAAATTGTGCTCTATTAGTTTAGACATTTCGCTAAAAATTCGGATTATAACTATCAGATAATCCTATTTAAATTTTGCATAATTCATATGCGGATACTATTTTGCATATCATATCCCATACTGTAACCATATCTGGCCATGGGAAGCCCGGCCCGGCCCGAAATTCTAGGGCCTGGGCCGCCATGGGCCTGTCCGTGGGTGGGCCTGGGCCTCAGATTTAGGCCCGAATGTCACATGGGTATGGGCTTTGTATATTGACATTTTCAGGAAGAAGCCCGGCCCGAGTCGCGAAAGCCCGATGGGATTTTGCGCTCATGGGAGGGCATGGGCCTGAAATATAGGCCCGAATGTCGGATGGGCCTGAGATTTTGCCCGTGGGCTTTTTTAGGCCCGGCCCGAAGCCCGGCCCGGCCCATGGCCAGGTATAACTGTAACCATGTGTTCAGTTCAGGATCAGATATCTTTATCTGTCGAATTCTTTGAATCTAGATATGAATTCTTTAAAACGGATTCGGCAGCATATCCTATCTGTTTATATCGCTATCCACCCTGGCATGTCTCTTAGCGCGCCAAATATGTGGTGCGTTGTTAGTTCGTGTATTATCATTCAAGTTAGACTCAAACAATCTCTCGGATGTTCTTTCTCGAGCGCATTCTTGCCCAGCTACTGATTCAGAATCTCAGATGGCATCTCCACGCGCTCTTTTGGTTCAGTGGCAGCAACTCAAACAGCGAACTTCGGTCTGAGACAGCAATTTATTTTTGGCTCTGACACAGTTGTTACAGGAGATGATTTTGTTTTGGAGAGAAGTTACAGGAGATGATTTTTTTTTGAGAATTAGTTACAGGAGATGATTATTCTCATCACTATTTTTTCATAAGCTCTCGAAATAGGATTTCGCCCCGCTTTATAAATAAAGCCACACGGCCGAACCGATACAAGGTGATGAGGAAATCCTCTTACAAAGCAGATCAAAGATAAAGAAAAGAAAACAAAGGAAAACCGGACTTGCCACAGAGGACAACGACGCGAATCGACAGATACCGAAACTCCACGACGACGCCCCTAAGAGGGTGACGACGCATAGCGTCGCCGCCGTCGAGACCAAGACGGTCAAGGGTTTTCACCCGGAAGTGTGGAAGGTAACCACAATGGCGCCTCCTAGAAGGTTACGACACCCGCGGGCGTCGCCGCCATTGACGCCGAAGTGTAGAGCTTTCGCTCGGATAAACCTTCACACCACTCGGTAGATCGAAACGCCCACATTCCCCGAGCCAGGTCTCCACAACACGATCTGGGAGCCGCCATTGCCGAAGCGCCGCCAACACCAGGACCTCCCTTCGCCCGCTTCTCGCCACCCATGTGGCCCGAGAAGAATGCCATCACCACTGCCACGTCACTTGCTGCAAAGTCGTCCGCGCAGTCCACCTTCCGGGGCCGCTGCCCCGGCATCCACGATCTCGCCACCACGGTGCAGCATAGGACATGATGGCAAGTCCATCGGAATGGACAGGAGAATGACAGCGCCGGCCAAAGCCCTAAGACAGCGGGGGTACGACGAGCAGTACGCAACCGCAGGTCATACCCGCAGATCCCGAGCAAACAGGACTGCTAGGCAGTCACCAGATCTAGGCCCTCCTGGCCCGGATCTAGCACCCCATCCACTTCATGGCAGGGGAAGGGTTCCCAGACGCACCGGGAACCACTGAAACCACATGGCAGCAGGGCCAACCCAGCCCGGATCGGGCCCAAACAGACCTAGATCTGGGCCGATAGCGCCGCCGCCACGGGTCAGCTCCGCCGGCCACCGTCCCTGGGTCATGCCGCCCCGTCCGTCTCCGTCACCGACTCCGGTGCCCAGCACCGTCGACCCTGCCGCCAGGACGCCGTGGCTGCGCCGCCCCACCACCACCAGGACGTAGATCCGGCCAGAGCAACACCAGCTCAACCAACCACCGCTCCGGGAAACTCCTGGAACCGCCGTCGCCGACCCTCGGTTGCCCCGCCGCAGCGCCCAGGCCGACACGCTCGGCCCCGCGCCGAGATCGCCACGCGAGGGAGCAGAAGACGCCCCGCCGCCGCCCACGCCCGGCCTTTGGCCGGCGACGCCGATGGGCGGCGGCGGGGCGGCGGGGAGGTGGGGGAGGCGGCGGGGGAGAGACGACGGAGAGGACGGCACGCGAGATCCCTCCCGTCGCCCACGGGAGCGACGTGGAGGGACGACGGCTCGTCTGACTTTGCTCTTACAAAGTCAGGACCCTGACTTAGCCCAGATCCACCGTACAAACCTCATCCAAGGGCTCTCCTTTGCCTAGTACTACTTGCTGCTGCCACCGCTCAGTTTTGGAGGGAAAAAGGCAATCCATCTGCCAGTTTTACCACCAAAATGGAGCAGTATTTCTTCTTCTCCTTGCTTCTGACGCTGCATTTTCTCCTTGCTGCTCAAGGTCCCTTCCTTCCCATATCATATGACGATCCAGACTAGATCGATCAAGTCCAAAAAGGGGCTGCAGATCTGGGCCAAAAACACACAGTAGAGGAACCGAAGCACTAAAGCAGCAGTTGCAGCAGTACCGAGCTCGGAGCTGCAGATCAATTTCTAATGGAGAACGAGCCCAATGAAGATCCAAACAAGTAAGTGGGAATAAAATATTTGGTTGTGCTTGCTGCATGCTCTTTGTGATAAGTGATAATAAATGGCAGCTATTGTTTTCATCGGTGCTTCCTGCAATTAAATAACTCTTGTCTAAATCTGTGCATTTTACAGAGAAAATGTAACACCTGTTTGGATACCTCAGCTTGGCATGACATTTAGCACCCTGGAAGATGCTTGGAAATTTTGGGGGAATTATGGAGGAAGGATGGGGTTCAGCATCAGACAGAGGTACAAAAATAAAAGCAAATTTGATGGTAAATTTACCTCTTGCAAGTTTGTTTGTTCCAAAGAGGGTCTAAAGTCTGTAGACAAAAGAGATAATATGGTTAAGAATCCTCGAGCTGAGATTAGAACTGACTGCCCAGTTCGTATGACCCTTTCAATAAATCGTGAAGCTGACAATTGGGCAATATCTGATATTTTTCTTGAACATAACCACGTACTTCAATTGCCAGAAGCATGCCACCTATTGCCATCACAGCGAATGATCTCGGAAGTGCGGGCGCTTGAAATTGAAATTGCAGATGACTCTGGTATTACACCAAAAGCTGCTCATGAGTTTGCTAGTCGACGAGTTGGTGGATCATCTAATCTCAGCTACACTCGCCGAGATCACAAAAATCATTTGAGAACTAAGCGCCAAAGAGACCTTAAATATGGTGAAGCGGGCAGTATGTTAAAATATTTTCAAGACAGGGGTACAGAGAATCAATCATTCAGATATGTTGTACAACTAGACTGTAATGACGATATAACAAACATTTTCTGGGCTGATGCCAAGATGATTATTGATTATGCTCATTTTGGTGATGTTATGACATTTGACACCACTTTTGGAACAAACAAGGAACATAGGCCGTTTGGTGTGTTTGTTGGATTCAACCATTTTAGAGAAACAGTTATCTTCGGTGCTTCTCTTCTTTATGATGAGACATATGAATCTTTCAAATGGTTGTTTGATTCTTTCTTATCAGTACATAACCAGAAGCATCCTAGAACCATATATACTGATCAAGACACCGCAATGGGAAATGCAGTTGGGTATATTTTCAAGGGATCACGGCATGGATTGTGTACATTTCACATTATGCAAAATGTTGTCAAACATTTATCAAGTTATATGGACAAGGAATCAACTCTTCTTGCAGACTTTAGTGCTTGTATGTATCAACATGGGCAGCAAGAAGAATTTGAAGAAGCTTTTGGAAATATGAGAAGTCAAGTGCCAACACAGACTTGGTTTAATAGTATTTACAAAGTAAAAGAGAAGTGGGATGAATGTTTCATGAAAAATGTCTTTACCTTGGGTATGAGGAGCACACAACTAAGTGAGAGTCTCAACAATGACTTAAAGCATCATTTGAAGTCAGATTTAGATATTGTCCGATTCTTCCAGCATTTTGAAAGAGCTGTCAAAGTAAAAAGAGATGCTGAGGTCAATTCAGAGTTTGATTCTAGGAAGTACTTACCAAAAATCAGAATGAAAACTCCAATGTTGGTGCAAGTCAGCAGCCTCTATACTCCTGTTATATTTGAATTTTTTCAGAAGGAGTACCAAAGATCTATAGCAGCATGTGCCGAAGCACTAGATGGATAATACGAATACATGGTTAAAATTGGTTATCCTTTTGAGCAACCAATATTTCTGGAAGAATGGAAAGTTAAAGGTAACCGTTTGGAACAAAAAGCATCATGTGATTGTGGTCAATATGAGAGGCTAGGAGTACTGTGTGCACATGCTTTGAAGGCCCTTGATTTGATGAACATTAAGTTACTTCCAGAACACTATATTTTGAAGCGATGGACTAGAGAAGCACGTGCGGGATCAGTTCAAGATAGTCATGGAAGGATTGTAGTTGCGGATCTAAATGTAGATGCCCTTCACCGCACAAATTACCTATCTCACAAATTCTATAACTTGGTGACCGAAGCATCAAATTCTGAAGATTGTTGTGTTTTGATTGAGAATACACTTGATAACCTTAGCAAGGAAGTGAAGCAGTTGTTGTCGAATGCTCGGGTGACTCCGGTAACATCAAATATTGTACTGAATGCTCAAGCGACTACTGCAGCATCAAATGATTTATTGGCTGTTGCACGCCTAAAGAAAAAAGAGGTTAATAAAGAAGACAAAAATTCTAAAAGAAAGAAAGGTTGGACTGAAAGGCAGTACAAAGGAAAAAAGATAGGACCAGCTACAACTACTGCACCATTATCTAAGGTATATAACTCACAAATTAGATCATTCAAATGTAATTTCCTCCAACAATGATATCTAAATTTTCACATGTAGCAGGGACAAAAGAAGAAAAAGAAGAAGCTTAATACCAAAAAAAAATCATTCAGCAGAGCAGACTTTACAGGAAGACTCGCATGGATATGATCATATTACAAACTTTACTGAGCTACTGAATATGCCTAGCTCTGTAACCTCCATTGGAGAAGACATATTTTGATCAAGCAACCATGAGGCTATTTTGTTGAACTTTCGTAGACTCTATTGTATATTTTGCAATCAAGTGAAGAATTTCTGAACATTTGTACTCTCTTTTGCAACCATGAAGCTATTTAAATTTTACAAATTTACTATTCTGTTGAATTCTTAAGTTGCCGGCAGTAGCAGAGTACCTGATCTGGACAATCAATCACCCCTTGGGTTGAAGCGCTTGTAGGATTGGACTATTGGATTAGAGAAGCCTGCTTTGCTTCAGGCTTTCGCTGGAGTGGCTCCGCCGTAGCGGATGGCCGCCAGAGCGGCGGCGCCGGGACGCCAGACTCCCTACTCTTAGATCGGGGAAGGAGGCGCCGGGCTAGGGAATAAGGATCGGGGAGGGAGGCAGGGAAGGAGGGGCTCGTCTGGGGGAGGAAGCGCTGGGCTGGGTCGGCGAGCGGCGGGACAGCGGCGTGATCGTGGCGGCGGAGTTGCCGGCGACGGGAGGCTGGAGAGTGGAGAGGTTCATTCAGTTAAAAGTTTAGAGGATTCAGTTGAGAAGCAACTAGTACTAGGAAGAAGAAGAGACGTTGGATTGGTTTTGTGCGGTGGATCTGGGCTAAGTCAGGGTCCTGACTTTGTAAGAGCAAAGTCAGACGAGCCGGCTCCGTATAAAACGGAAACCGCATGACGTGAATTGGGCCTAGCCTGGCCTATCAAGGCTCAAAAGCCAGTACTCTTCGTCATTCCCAGCCGTCCGCTTGGCGCCGCAGGAAATGCCAGTGACGGCGGCTGTGCGGCGCTGGTAGGCAGGTCGCCGTGGCCGGGTGTTGTCGCCGGTGCTGATTCTACCGCGGGCGGAAACCACATAGCCTTCTCTGCCCCTGGCCGGGCCCGACGCCGACCACTCGCCATCTTCCCCGACGCGACGCGGCAGCTGGCGACGCGGATGTGACGGGTAATTAAATCCTCTGACCCGTGACTAGTAATGTTTGGTTCGCTTTCACCTGGTTGGAGAGTGTTCCCGTATTCGCATCTCTGATCCGTCCGGATAGGAGCAGAAATGCACAATTATTGGGTATAGTGTGGTTGAGCGTGGCAAGATGCGACATATCGCACCATCTCAGGGTCATTCTTTGATGATAACTTGTCAGCAACTTGCCACAGATGTAACATCAATTAGCTTTTGATTTGAGCCTGATAGCTAGAGGAAGCTGCTATTTTTTTTATCAGATTGGCCAACCGGCCACATTCCATATCAACAACTGAAGGGATGGGTAAATCCTGCCAGGAGCATTCACCACTCGTTCCAGCGCAAGCTCCTACCAGTTTCCTATTGTTTCACACCCAAAAAAAGAAACTGCTGGGCACCCCTCGCTTTCGGATGCAATAGGTCAAAAGAGTGGTAGTACAACACTACACAATATATGAACTCTGAAGGCAATGTGGACGGTCCATTTTCCTTCTGATGTATACCTGGTGTCTTGGTTCTTCTCCTTGAAATGAAAGCTGCGCAATACTCTGATGTTGCTTCTCCATAAGACAAACAGACAAGCACCACATCCAATACACCACCACTTTCGCCTAAGAGTTGTTGGTTGTTTCAGGACTCTAACGACTAGCATTGATATAAACAGAAGGTGAGAGTGAAATGTTAAGAAAGGAATTAAAGAAACACTAGACAGACCTGGCATATTAGACTGCCACCACTTGGTATCTGTGTTATCTTTTCGTTTCATTGCTGCAACTTTGAAGGAGGTTCACAATGGATATAATTCTTCCCGCAGTCATAGGTGATATTGTGAGCAGATGTGTATCATTTGCCATCAAGAAATACTGGCAGCCTTCAGACGTCAAGAACAATCTGGAGCGGTTAAATCAATTGCTTCTAAGAGCTCATACCATTGTCGAGGAGGCAGAGGGAAGGCTTATTAACAACAAAGAGATGCTCCAACACCTGGGGTTGTTAATAGAAGGAATGCACAGAGGCCACTATATGCTTGATAACTTGAAATGTCAAGCCCATCAAGAAGAGAGAGGGGATGAGCAGGAGGTGAGTCGCTTCTCTGGCCTATCTATGTTCAATGCTACAAAGTGTCTTCGTTTGTCCAGTGAATATAGGAAGGTAGTGCTGTTTGGTAGTAACAACAACATAGAAGATCTACAAGGTATTGTTGCTACCCTAGAAAAGGCCATAGCTGACTTGAAGGAGTTTGTTATTTTTGTGGGGACCTACCCTCCAATCCGCCTCTAGCCTTTATGCCCACATTTGGTTTTCGAGAAATGTCTGTTCAGTTGCCCTATGGAATGTGGCCGGTTGGTCAAGTTTTTGCTGCCAAGTGCAAACAGATGTTTTTTTTGTTAATGAAGACTTATCTGTACTTCCAGTAAGTTGTCCAACAAAATTTAGGAAAAACACTCTAGACGAGCATGTTCGTCATGATGGTAGTGTGAGAAAATCACTACTCTTCTTTCTTGTTCTTCAGAGAGAACAGCCTAAACAATGGAAAGGTGACAAATCTGTGGATAATATCATACCATATTGAAGCACAAAGGCTGGGCCTCATGGGAAAGGTTGCTGATAATCATTGAGCTATCCGGGGATATTGATGGGGAAACATGACTAGCTTTCAATCTTCAGTAAGCTATTTGGGCATTCTGTTTTTTCCAGCTGATCAATATTATGAACCTTGGGAACAACAGAGGCTCTTTGGCTAGTTTATTCTTGCATCCAGAAGCTTAGTGGTATCTTTTCAAGATGCTTTTGCATTTGGAAGTGTAAAGCCGGAGCAACAAAGACTTGCATCGGTAGTCACTGTGATTGCAGCGGGAGACTGGAGGGTCCTTTCTTGGCTTCATCATGATTGGTGGATTACCGATGGACAATTTCAGTGCTCAGTTCTTATGCTTGGTTCGTGGATATCTGAGGGCATATGCAGACAGGCAGCTATTTGTGTTTAATTACACCAGTTTTTTTTTTTTGAGAGAGATCAATCATTGCATTATTTGAGAATTCACCGAAGCCAAGGATCAGTTCAGGATCTCAAGTTACTACTCATGAGAGTTTTTCCAGCCAGGTCCTAGTCCCCAAGAGCCGAGATCACTATGTCAGGAGTCTTGTTAGGATGTTCTACGCCCTATTGCTTATATGGACATGGGAGATCTGAGGGTGCAGGATGAGTAACGGTCTGCGTCTCTGCGGACTGCAGTTGATCTATGTTAATACAAGCTGCAGGTTATCTATGTTGTAATTGGATGTGTGACTAGTGATTACTGATTGTGATATATGATAGTACTCGAGCATTTGCTTGAAATTTATTGGCATTGTCGTTTAGTTTTACTTATGTACTTTTTATTCGGTCTCGTTCGTGATCTGAGCCTCAGGCGGAGGGGCCTGCATGCCGCCAGTTCGCCAGCTTCATGTCCTTCGATCTTGGACCTGGTACGGTTCAGAAGCTCATGTTGGACGGTAACATGGCGTTGCCAGAGAGCTCCATCTTGAGGAGCTGCCGCGGTGGTGACTAGTGAGGGGACTAGCTTGGCCGCCTTCTCGCTCCTGGATGGGCCGGGTTGGCGGCGCCTTCACCAACTCAAACTCATGCACAAGTACCGCTGGAGGATTGGAGCACGAGCTGGATGAGGACGACGTGCTGTTAGCGGGCTCCAGGCAAGCTCTTGGAGCGCGCCATCTTGTTCTCCTGGCCACCATTTATCTCTCCTTGCCTGGGAAACTGCCGGTTCCCATTTAATTTAGAAGCATAATGATAATAAATCGCTTTATCTATCATGGTGTTGGGTTAACTTCTCGTTGGCAGTCTTCGTGTGCCAGGCATAGTCGTACCGGTAACCAGTGACCATAGTGAGGCATTTCGTCGAAAAGAGTAACCGCCAATTTAAGGTTCTATGAGTACAGTGGCCAGATAGAACCATAGGGCCTTCCTGAAAAAGCTGAACCTTGGAGCAACTAAGTTATGTAATGATTTGTGATATTTACATTGCTCCTAAATATTCGTAATTTGGGGGGGGGGGGGGGGGGGGGGGGGGGGGGGGGGATACACTGAAGTTTCTACCACATACCGTGATACCCACACGCCTGACTTTTTGAAACACAGAAATATGGATTTTGCTTGGTGTTCAAAGATTGGGTTGTACCTAGCTAGGTTGATGATTTTTTTCATAAATGTTCATAGCAGCGCCGCAAAAACAGAACTCCGTTGCGTCAGGATTACTACCACGCACTACCCTTCCATCAAGAAGCCACACCGCCGCAAGGAGTGACCTGTGTGTTGTCTGGTCTGGCGACACCGACCCGTAATAACGCCGCAAAGTTTTGATTAGGTTGAGCATCGCCATGAATGATGATTGATGACGATGAGAGGACGCAAAGCTCGAGCCACACCCGACAATAGGACAAACTGCGGTGAATTACATGGTGACAGCGAAGGTGCATGCATCGGCACCGAGCTCGTTCTTTCCTCCTACCTGCATGTATCAACTTGCTAACAAGAGCAAGCACTAGAGATACCGAGGTGCTGCCTGATGTGCACCGATAGCCTAGCTCGCCGGCAAGATCGCCATCGCCCCTGCCGATGTGATGGGCAATTAAAAGTACGTTGCATAGCCGCCGTCTGGATGGCGATCGAAATCAGCGCTCCTTCCATTACGCTGCTGAAGTCAGAGCTCATGAACATGCGCTGCGATGTACAAGTATGCAGTCACTTAACCTGGCGCCCGCAGCGCAGAAAAGCCGCAGCATATCTATCCCCAAATCCTGGAACGATAATAACATTCCAAGCAGCAAAGACCGGAGCAGTTCGATCGAACATTGCACAGTCCACTCCACCCCCACACTGTGCCGGTGGTCTTCTTCTGTGAGAAAACACAGGAGGTCGATCTGCTGTGGCCATGGAGATGTTCCTGCCGCAATCTTGAGCGACCTTCTCGGCAGGTCCGTGTCTTTCCTCGTCCAGAGGTACGGGCAGCAGAGCAGCGCGGAGGACAGCCTCCAGCAGCTGCACCTGGCGCTGCTGCGTGCGAGCGTCACCGTGGAGGAGGCCGAGGGGCGGCTCATCACGAACCAGGCCATGCTCCGGCAGCTGGACGTGCTGAGAGAAGCCATGTACGGAGGCTACTACATGCTCGACGCCCTCACGTACGGCCATACTGGCCACGGAGCCGACGCGGCGCCGCCGCCATGCCGCTTGCTGTCCAGGCTCAACTCTGCCAAGCGCCTCTGCTTCCCCGCCGGCGGCAACAGCGGCAGCGCCGTGGAGCTGCAGCGCATGGTCGATAGGCTCGGGAGCATGATCGCCGACATGAAGGAGTTCGTCATCTTCCTCGGCGGCTATCCTCGCGTCTGCCGCCAGCCATACAGCGCGCACCTGCTCCTCGAGAAGTTCATGTTCGGCCGGCAGAAGGAAATGGAGCAGATCATCGGCTTTCTGCTGCGAGCAGACGGTAGTGGAAGCGGCAACGGAGTCGGCGTGCTCCCGTGGTAGGTCCAGCCAGGGTCGGGAAGAGCACGCTCGTCGAGCATGTTTGCCATGACCAAAGGGTGCGCAACCACTTCTCCTCGATTCTTCGCATGAGTGGCGACGATCTCGAGGTCGACGAGAAGCTGAATAATCCGGGAGATCATGGCCTGATTAAACATCGGGGTCATGATGCCTCGCATAAAAGCTCGCTCGTGATCCTCGAACTAGCCGAAGACGAAGTTCCAGACGAGGGGAGATGGAGGAGACTCTGCTCCTCTGCATTTTTCAAGGGGATTGGAAGTAAGATCATAGTGACGAGCAGGTCGGAGGCGGTCCAGAGGCTGGGGACAGAGCACTCTCTCAAGCTCAAGTATCTGAACCAAGAAGCTTACTGGTACTACTTCAAGACCATGGCCTTCGGCAGCACGAACCCCGAGGACCACCCGAAGCTGGTGTCCATCGCCATGGACATCTGCACGGAGGAGAAGGGGTCATTCATCGGCGCCAACATTGCCTGCAGCTTGCTGAGAGCCAACCTCGACACCCGGTTCTGGTGCATCATCCTCCAGAACATGAGGGATTACACGGAGAAGCACGCCACCTGTTCGGCAAGCACCCGCACGACCTCCTGCAGAAGAACCGGCATGTGTACCTGTGGAGGCTGGCACAGACGTCCAAAGTGTTCGTCTCCTACGGCTGCTACCAGGCCTGTCCTGCCGAGAAGGAGGTTCCCAGGATAACGTTGCAGGAGGTTCTGTCCGGGAGGCCGGCTCCTCGTGGGAGGTTCGAGGCTCTGGCATGGAGATCCCAGATACCCCCTGCTACAGCTACTTGATGAGCTGCTCGGTGCAGACACCGGCGCCTAATGTTCTGGCCAGGAAGAACCGCTCCCGGCTGGTCTGACTCTGCACATATTACCGTTGTCAGTCCACGTAGATTCATCTTGTAGAGTCGATCAAGGTGGCCAGGTGGGGAACTGGGGATTCAGAGTTACATGTGGAGTAGGTAAACTTTGTATGTAACTGCTAGGGACTAGTGTTCTTCGCTCTGTAGCTGCTCGATTAGCATCCCATCTTCCCTAATCCCTACAACATTTCTCTTGTAGTGCAAAGTCAGCATAAGAAGAAAACTATCTTACTAGGAAGCTCTGGCAGTATCTTCTAGGTGGTGGGTAGGATCGACCAGAATTTGGGGTGAGAGAGAGAGACTAACTGGGGGAGTTTCAGAGAGTTCTACTTTCTCGATAACGATTACAGATGTCCAGGGCTTATAACAGCACCCGACGCCTACGTTTTCCTGCATCAGCACCGCACCATCTTCAGTTGACAGTGTGTCAACATCGTCAGTTTCATCAGGTGGCCTGCCCGATACTTCTCCAGGCATGTCAACCCTGACAAACTCATCTTGCTATTACCTCGAAGTGCATTCGCGTATCCCTTTGAATGAAGATAGCACTACACTCCTGCCGCACTCTGGCCATAGAGCTTGTAGCTTTGCCATACCATCACAATGTTCATCGCACAAGAAAAAGTGCAATGCGTGTGGCAGCAGTGTGATTGTTACGGCTAGAGTTTTGTGAGCAGAGAGGGGGAGGGAGGGAGAGAGAGCGAAAGATTCGGAACTGGGAAAGAGCTTAGAGAAAAAGAGACAAGAGGATAAATTTCAATTCAATACATCGATGGCCGCCAGGCCGTAACCAATTTTTGGTTTTGTCAGGCTAGCAGCAAAGGTGAATAGGAACAGAGCTTTGTTTTAGCAATTTCATTCTAAATGAAATTGAGGGCCTTGGGCTCCTTTCTTCAAAGAAAAGAGGAGCAGGTGGCATGGATCTGCCCCTCTCTAGTCGCCATCCACGAACAAGAGCGCGGCGGAGAAGCAGGGTTGGTGAAAGGACATCTTACCCTTAGTAGTTTTGAGTGCAGATGACACTAGAATTAGGGGACTAATGTAATCTACAAGTGTATACACATGTTTTAGTCTCAAAGATTTCAATGGAAACGTGGAGAGATACCCCAAATTAATCCTTAAAGAGGAGAAGTGGTGACAAGCGTTAAATCACTTTCTACCTTTGCTTTGAGTTATAAATATGTTGCACTATTAAGAGGGGTTTCTTGCTTGAACTTGATGGGGATGATCATCCTGTAAACATCACACATCCCATCCATTATACTCCTTCCACTCATGAGAAATTGACATGCCCACAAGAAATAAGGCCAACAATGTTGTTTCAAGTACCATGGAGTAAAACTCGGATTTCTGGGATTTGCTCTGGGCTACCCGGATCACTCCCGTAAAAAAGTGGGCGAGCTCCGGGCCTGTCCAGTATCATATGGTTAAGCTCGGAACAAAAACCGGAGTGGTTCTCGGATTGCTCTGGATGGCTCATAGCAGAATCCAAACTCCGGGATTCCAGGCTTAGTGAAAGTGCATGTAATGGGCAGATTTCTTGTGAATCATGTAAAAGCCCGCACCTTCTTCTCAAGGGGTAACCTTATCTGAAATGCTTCATCTCTCACTTTCTCTCCTCCTTTGTTGAGCTCCAAAATCATGAAGATCTCCCATTTCTCGCAACCAAAATAATCCCTTTGGGGACAAGAACGAGGAGACACCGACCGACAAATCCACCAAGGCAAATCGTGACGCCCCCGAGATTGTCAAGTCACGTGTTAATCTTGTGTTTGTTGGGAAATCTTAGACATGCTAGGTCACCTAGAAGCTTCCGGGTTAAGGATTTGAGCTCCGAAAAAGTTTGTGATCATTTGGATGTTAACTTAAGGCCTACCACTAGTGATTGAGTTACTACTTCCTAGAGGAGGAACTAGAAAAGGAAGGTGAATTTTCGTAGTGTCTTGGATCCTTCATGGTAGCCTATGCCTCTCTAATGTTGACGTAAATTTTCCCAAGGAAGTGAACACCGGTATGCATTTTTGTCTCCGTGTGACTCAGTTATTTTTATCCATACTCTTTCATTTGTGTTCATATTTGTGACGGACTTCTTGATTTAAGTACATTCCATCTCATAGTTGCATTAGGTTCAGTGTATTTCAACCTAAAACTTGTGAAAAGAGGGAGAGGGGGGGGGGGGGGGATTACCCATATTGCTCTGTAAATTATCGAGAGAGTAGGACCCCCAAGGGGAAAGGAGAGGAGCACTTCCCGTCAGAAGAAGGGTGGAGGCCGGATGGCTACAAAGGTAGAGCACGCCAACCTAGTGTAACATATAGATGAGGCAAATTGTGTGCGAGAAACAACTCTGTGAATTTTCTATCACAGGAGATGAGAGGACTTGTGATAACTCTAATCGATTGCCAATATGGATAGATTCGTATGACAGGCACCGACTCAATTTGTATGGTCTCAGTAAGTCCGAGCTCAAGTTGTACATGAATTAGTGTTACAAAACGCGAAAGGATGGCATATGTCAGACTCAGAAAACTTGAGCTCATAAAGGGCCTATAGATCTGTGCCCTCTAGATTATCTAGTACTAGACAAATACCCGGCGCGTTGCAGCGGGAATATCTTTAAAAACTTATTATGTAAATGAAATGTGTATAAAACGCATGAAATATTCAATCGCCAAGATTCAGTTGATCACAACAGTTAGACACTATTAATTCGTGTGAAATTGTTGAATATATTTGAAGACTAAATATTAGTGACGTGGACAATTATATGGCTAAAAAAAGATGAAATGGATAGGTTGTATGAAAGATGTACTATTATTAATTATTATAGTGGAGATGACATGGAAAAATGATTGGTTAAAATAATATATGATGTGGATAGCTTGCATGTTGAGATAGAAAAATAATTAATGCACTTAGTGGGGTTTTACTTTATAAGAGGTATAGATTCCCAGCCTCGGTAGCTCCTATATGCTGCTTTAAGCGATGCCCCGCGGTTTGAAGGAGCCACCTACACCCGCATAATCGCGACCATTAACAGCTGAGATTTTTTTGTAAAATAAAAAATCTCAAGAAAATACCACGTGTCTACTTAATTTATAGAATTTGTTTGATAATGAAAAGAGACATTTCAAACCCATGAACATTTTATGAATCCCTGTGAACATTTTTCGAATACGGTGAACGTTTTTTAAACTGGTGAACATAATTTGAATCATGGACATTTTTAAGCAACCTGAACAATTTTTCGAACACCTAGCAAACTTTTTGTGTGAACCCGTGAATATTTTCTTATGATACATGAACATTTATTCAAAGTCTAAACATGTTTGGAACATGAAAAAATTTCAAAGTACGAATAATTTTTTAAGAAAAATAAATAAAGAAATAAAATAGAAAACGGAAAATAAAAACAGAAAAAGAAAAAGAAAAAGAAAAACAGAAAGAAAAAAGAAATTCGTCTGATGGGCCGGTTCGCTCAGTCTCTCTCCCTTCATCGGCTCTATACTCGGCTCTTCCCACGTTTTAAGGCCAGCTTTGCCCACGGCACGGCCACCGTCCGGCGAGGCAATCCGATGCCGGAAAGCGCGATCAGGGGAGGCGCGGCAAGGGCGGCCGCGGTTATTTGGTGGTCGCAACGCCATCGGCGATTGGCTCCGCCGGCTCCTGTCGCGCAGCCTCACCAGCCGCACTCCGGAACTCGCCCACAAGACCGCCGCCGCCGCCCTGATCCTGCTCGAGGACCTGCTCTGCTCCGCCGGCCCGTCCTCCCTACCTGACCTCTGCTACGACTTGATTGGTAAATAGCTCGGATCTCGCAGGAGGGTGGTAGATTCGTTGTGCGTTCAGTGCTGTCAGTCGAATAGCTAGGTTGAGAGTCGCGTGATTTTACCTATCCTAAATGATGTTGTATGTCAAGTTATTAACGTGATCCCTGCTTATGCTCGATTTCATCCTTCCTACTGTTTCTCAGCGTTGAAACTCATTTACATTCAGCGATTTAACAGTCACCTGATTCCAACTCTCTGTATACTTTGTTTGTTTTTTTTTTGATAAAGGGATTTTATTACTTAAGAGTTTTAAGCATTACACCCGGCCTCTGCATAGTTAGGATGCACACAGCCACAAGTTCACGAATTCAAGAGTACCCAAAACTGAAATAAAAAGGCGAATTACATATCATAATGAGAAATTGTAAAGCCGCCTAAGATGAAGGTAGATCGATCCGGAGACTATGTTGCCATCCATGCCGGGAGAATAACTCTCTGGCCGCCGCCTCCAATCGTGAAGCCACCTCTACATAGCTAGAGCGACCAAATAACGGCAATCGCTCCACACGCTGCAGGGCCGACCATGCTCGTAGCGTTGTTGTACACCGATAGATAACCTGCATAAGAGAAGCATTTTTATCGTTAAAAACCTTGTCATTTCTACATAGCCAGAGCGACCAAATAACGGCAATCGCTCCTACCCTACTGAATAGTTTAAATCTAGGATCTACCCCGTTTAACCAGTTGCCAAAAATGTTTGCAACCGTACGCGGGGATGTAAGGTAGAACCTATCTGGATGACTGACCATATAGACCTGGCTAACTCACACTGAAAGAATATGTGTGTAATGGTCTCGTCGTGATGACAGAAGACGCACTTTTTACTTCCGTGCCAATTGCGTTTGGCAAGGTTATCTTTTGTAAGAATAACACCTCGACGTAGATACCACGCAAACACCTTAGTTTTTAGTGGTATCTTCATCTTCCAAATTTTGTTATTATCCTTAGTATCGACTGGAACATCGGGTAAGATTAATGCTCTGTACATAGAATCAACCGAGAATTTACCATTCTTCATAAGATTCCATAGAAATGTATCTGGACCATCCGACAGGTGGATGGATTCCAATCGGATGCGCAAAGCATTCCAGGATGCTTGTCTCATTCCAAATAAACTTCTTCTGAACGAAACATTTGGTGGGGAGGATCCCAACACCTTGGCGATCGTGTCGCTCTTATTTCGTACAATAGCATACAGAGCCGGATATTGTTCTCTGAGAGTTGCCTAGCCTAGCCATTTATCCTCTCAGAATCGAATTTCCGATCCATCCCTAATTGAGAAAGATCCATGTGGGAAAAAGAACTTCTTCGTAGCCATAAGGCCTGCCCAGAAGTGCGAATCTCCAGGTTAGAAACCTGAGATACAGCTTGAGATCCCACGTACTTTCTCCTAAGGAGGGTTTGCCAAACTCCATCTTCAGCAAGAACCTTGAAGAGCCATTTACCCAGCAAGGCTCTGTTCTTGACCTCAATGTCGTGAACTCTGAGCCCTCCTTGGTCTTTAGGGCAGCAAACCACACTCCACTTAGTCAGCCGATATTTTTTTCTTCTCACAATCCCCTTGCCAAAAGAATCTAGACCGGAAATAATCCAATCGTTTTAAGACTCCTTTGGGTAATTGGAAGAATGAAATCATATACATTACCATGTTTGTTAGTACCGAATTTATGAGAACCAATCTTCCACCCAAGGATAAGAGTTTGCCTTTCCAGCTATTTAAACGTAATTGAAGTCTTTTCTCCACCTTTTTCCACTCAGCATTTGTAAGTCTCCGATAATGAATCGGAATACCCAAATAGTTGATAGGAAATTGACCTTGCTCACATCCGAAAAGTTCAGCATACAAGGCTGTGTTTTCTTGAGGCTCGCCAAAGCAAAACAATTATATTTTATAGAAATTAATCTTAAGACCCGAAAGTTGCTCGAAAGCTGACAAAATCAACTTTAAGTTACGAGCTTTTTCGATGTCATGTTCCATAAAAAGAATTGTGTCGTCGGCATATTGAAGAATCGATAAACCACCATCTACTAGATGTGGAATCACTCCTTCAATTTGGCCCTCGGTTTTAGCGCGTTCGATCAAGATAGCCAACATATCAGCCACTATATTAAATAGTATTGGCGATAACGGGTCAGCTTGTCTAAGGCCTTTTTTCGTTTGAAAGTATTTGACAGTGTCATCATTGACTTTAATGGCTACACTTCCTCCAGAAATAAAGCTATCTATTAACGCTCTCCACTCAGTTGAAAAACCTTTCATTCTGAGGGTCTGCTGAAGGAAAGACCAATTAACTTTATCATAAGCCTTCTCAAAATCAATTTTAAGAATTACCCCATTGAGCTTTTTCGTTGCTACCTAGCTGCTCTTTGTACTTTGTTGGGGTAAAGAAAGCTGCTACTAGAAGTTCTCATGGTATGCCAATTCGCAAGTGAAATTTTGATTTGGACTAATACGAAAGTAAAAAAGCAATAGGCCTACTAGCAACAACAAATTAATTGTCTGAAATAATATAGATTACCATGCTTGATCCTAGTTTGAATACATCAAACATGTGCCCTGAACTGATGTTGCCTTGTGTTGAACATACTTCCTTTACATATAGGACATTCTGAATGCAAGAATTTCGAACGAATTGGTACAAGTCGCTAAAAAGTCCTGTGAAATGCTCATGTTCTTTTGTAGTGTTGGACTAGTTACTCGCAGGGTTAATCTCAGTAACATCTCTTTCTTCAATTCGTCCTACTCGTTTCTCTGTCAGTCTGTATTGCAGATAAGGAAGGTTCTTCCAATCAGGTCTACCAGACAGTTGAACTGTGTGATGAGTGTGGACCCTCTCAACTCAGCCTGCAAGTTACAACTGGAGTCCCAAGCAAAAAGCTGCTACATAAAATTGAGGAGATATAGCACACCAACAAAAAAGGTACACTATTTTTTAAGACAGTAAGCCTAAGACGTACACTTCGAAATCACGTTTTCACATCAAATCATCTCCTTCCTTGAGCGCTTCTTACCGATCACTGTGTGCTTGTCTGTCGGTGACACGACGAAGCTCACCAAGTAGGTGTAGCAGGGAGGTATCCTAGACCTCCATGCCACCGCTTGGAATTTCCCCTGAGATGTAACTCGCCCTGACAACACATCATGTGCTGTTATCTTGGGAAGCTCACTGATCTGGGAAGAGCGCTCATGGTAAATATCGCGCATCACGATCACATTCTTGGTCTTAGCCATTGTCCAAATGTACACTGGCCGATCCTTCTGTAGGAGATCAGTTGGGTGCTCACCAAACATGCTGAGGTGCTTGCTCGCGAAATCTCTCAAGCATCTCAGCACCTTGCGCCAAAACTGGGAGTCAATATTGGCTCTCAGTAAGCCCGCAACGGTATTTGCTGCCATGAACGATCTGTTCATGTGGACTGCGATCTCCATACCGAGGGCTGCCAGGTTTGGATGCTCTTCAGGGTTTGTGCTCCCGAATGCAATCGTCTTGAAGAAATACCAATAAGCTTCTTGGGGCAAAAAATTCAGCTTAAGAGCCCGTGCCGTTCCGAAGGATACTATCTTGTCTGAACGGCTCGTGAGTATGATTTTACTCCCTGGCGTCATGTGGTTTACTGCTGAGCTGTACAATCCCCTCCATGTTTCCTCGTCCATGTTCCCGGCCAGCTCAATGACAGCAAGTGACTGACCACGTGGGGTGGAATCAAGGTTCTGATGCTTGATCACTCCGCTACCCCTTAGAGTGGCTAAGTTTCTACTTTTGAGATCATTCCCACTGAAGAAGACGATGGATGAGAAGATCCCACGTACCCTCTCGTCGAGGCAGACATGCTCAGCAAGTGTACTCTTTCCGACTCTCGGTGCGCCGATTATGGGAAGCACGCCCAGATCTCCATTGTGTGTGGCCTCGCTCGAAAGCAAAAAGCTGATAATTGTCTCCTTTTCCATCTGGCAGCCAAACATAACCTGATCAAGAAACAAATATGTGCTGTAAGGTTGCCGGGAGACACAAGGATAGCTGACCAAGAACATGACGAACTCCTGCATGTCACCAATCATTCTCTCGAGACTACCGAGCATCTTGTCTAGATTCTTGCTGGTTCCTACATCTGGCACCAAGCCAATGCTCGTGGTATTGCACACGGAGAAGAAGGGACGTCTGGAACTGTAAGGAATTAATCTGGACAGGGCAAGTGAACGGCCAGTGGTCACCTCGCCTTTGGCCTCTTTTGTGTGCGCTGGGTATCTGAAGGCGTCGAGCATGTAGTAGCCGCTGTACATACCTTCTCTCATCATCTCGAGCTGCTGGAGCATTGCCTGGTTCGTGATGTGTCGCCCCTCGGCCTCCTGGATGATGGCGTCCATCCTTAGCAACACTGCCCTTAGGCTGTGGAGCTTCTCCTCCTCTGCTCCCTTCGACTGCAAGTATCTCTGGGTTACCATGGACAGGGCTTTGCCGACCACATCGCCCATTATTGAGGAGAGAAGTGACTCCATTTTGGAAGCCCTTGTTGCTATTGAGACAAGAGAATCGACCAAAGAAGAGAAGAGGTTAAGTGTGAAGGAAAGGCCACGTGGTGGTTTGGATTCGATGCATAGAAGTCCTTATTTCTGGATTTCTGCAACTTTGACAATAAGGCCGTCGAAATTGACATAAGTACGACTTAGTGAGTTACCCCTCAGTGACCACACTAGTAATGAATATTAGGATTTTTTGTGATAAATAAATAACACTACTACGGGAGACTATGACATTTATTTATGACCCAGTCAAGCCTGCTAACATTTCCCCACCAAACTGAGATAGGTAAAGGCATTTGTGTGTAGTTTGTACCCAAATCAGCTGGCTGACGGTTAGTACTGCTTATGTTGGTGGGGTTCTATCTGCGACACTGTCGGGGCAACAGCTGCCAAAACCATGTGCATTAGCGCATTTTGACAGTGTGCAATGACAGGTTTGTACTGGTGAGTTGTCAACGCGATCCCTGGTTATTCTAAGGTTTCATCCTTTTATTGTTTCTCTTCGCTGAAACTCATGTATACTGGCGATTTAACTGTGGATCTGTGGCACAACTGATTCCAGCTCTCTGTATTATTTTTTGGCGCTAAGAAAAGCTGCTGCCTCGAAATTCTCATGGTATATGCCAATACGAATCGAATTTTCTTTTTACACAGCGAGAGAAATTTTGATTTGGGCTAATACGGAAGTATTATCCACGCTTCGAATTTCCCCTGAGACGTAACACGCCTGGAAAACACATCCTGCGCCGTTATCTTGGGAAGCTCACTCATCTGGGAAGAGTGCTCCTGGTAAGTATCGTGCATCATGACGGCAGTATTTGTCTTCGCCATTGTCCAAATGTACACGCCATGTTGACTGCAAAACTACACAGTCTAACCACATGAACTTGGCACTCAAAAATGATGAATCAACAAGGCAACTCACATGCATCACAAGTTTTTGATGTCCAAACACATATAGAGTGCAGTTGACTCAAAGAGAATTGGTTGCATGACAAAAGAGAAAGCTCTATGAGACTGTAATATGTGGTATGCAGCGTTATATATACTGATATATGTGAAAATTGTAGAACTCTAATGTTTTGTTGTTGTATTGATCTGACCCCCGTGGGGGTATATAAGGAGTACATGACTTGGTGGCCAAGATGCCTAATGACTTGGGATACAAGAAGATCCTAGTCTATCTGTAATCATATGTATCCTAACATTCCCCCTCAGTCGTAGCGGGAGTGAAACGAACGCTTGCTACTGGCTTTGAAGACTTGCGATTTCATCGTCTCCTCCTCTCCGCCATCATCAACTGCGTCTTTGATGGTCTCCCCTCTCTTCCCTCCCGCAGTCACAGCGGGAGTGGCGTGGACGCAAATGACGACGCGGACGCTGTTGACTGGAGTTGTTGTCGATAGGTTGCTGTAGACGTTGCCCTTGATGTCGATGTCGATGTAGCCGTTCTTGATGTAGCCATGGTCGATGTAGTCGTACTCGTGGCTGTTGTAGTCGATAGCGCCGGAGGCGCAAAAAAAAATTGCGCGGTTTTGGTCGTAGTGTCTTAGGTTTTGTGCGGCGGCGGCGGGTTTTTGTGTCATTGTGCGGCGGCGGCGGCAGCCGGCAGGGGTCTGCGGCGGCGGCGGCGGGTTTTTGTGTCATTGTGCGGCGGCGGCGGCAGGGATCTGCGGCGACGGCGGCGGGTTTTGTGTCATTGTGCGGCGGCGGCGGCAGGGATCTGCGGCGGCGGCGGCAAGTTTTGTCATTGTGCTGCGGCGGCAAGGATTTGCGGCGTCGGCAAAAGACCACGTGGATGTAGACCTTGACGATGATTGTGTTGGCGATGTAGAACTCGACGAAGATCTTGATGTAGTCGTACAACTTGATGTAGATGTTCGGCTTGGTGTAGTTCTGGCTTTGCTTGGTGGGGTCGGAGGCGGCGGTCTGGCGTAGATCTTGGTGCTGCAGTAGGAGTTGACGCAGGTGCCCGGCGTGGCAGAGGCCGATCGATCTGCTGCATATGATGGAGGTATACATGTACGTTACCTAGCAATACATGCTGATGCATGCCGCTCCTTTCCTGGTACAGGCCTGCATGCAGCTTGGCGGAGGAGTTTCGGCATGGATGTGCTGCTCGCGTGGTTGTAGATCGGATCATGGGCGCGTGTGGAGACGCGGCCAGCCAGCAGACTAGATCGGCATGTCCATATGTGCGGGGTCTTGCGCTTCTGTGATCCGACGCCGCCCTCGTCGTAGCCTGTGGTTTCGATGGCACGCGAGCGGTGGCGTCGCAGATTTCTGGAACCATGATGGCGTGATGCGGCATGTCGATGGATCGCCGCCTTGGAGCACCGATTTTGCACCAAAATTCACCGGAAGACGAGGGATCTCGAAAATTTAGGGCTTTATTCTGTAGCTAATTGGATCTAAACTATTGAATCAAAATTTGGATCTAATCTATGGAACCGATCCGATCTTTGATCGAACCGGGTGCCGCACTCCCGAGGAGAAGAGATTAATCTCCCCGGGGGCGGCGCGTTGCGGAAGTGGTGGAGAAACCTAGGATCGGCATCGTGAGACTAACCGCTCTGATACCATGTGAAAATTGTAGAACCCTAATTGTTTTGTTGTTGTATTGATCTGACCCTCGTGGGGGTATATAAGGAGTACATGACTTGGTGGCCAAGATGCCTAATGACTTAGGATACAAGAAGATCCTAGTCTATCTGTAATCATATGTATCCTAACAATATACATATGTCTTTTTCAGAGATATCACCTCCATGTCTCCAATGCCATGATATCATTTACCTTCACCAATTTATCTATTATCTGTGAGACTCTGGAGGAAACCAAATGCTGGTTCACAACACTTTAGTTTATTTATTTTCTCATTCACGGCATGTGAAAGACAAGCAAGATGATTTCTTGGCCTGTGGTAGGAAACCCATCCAACTGAAATCAGATATATGTAATCTGTTAGGTTGGATCAATTTTTAGGATTTCGCAGCACTGAGTTTTACATTAATGGTGGACTCTATCTGTTAGTTTGTTCCAAAAGAAGATTGAATCTTTTTTCTTGGATCTATTTCTACTAGCTAAATACACGTGGCCGGTCCTTCCGTAGGAGATTTTTTTTTTTTTTTGTCTCCAGCAAACTTCTGTAGGAGATTGGTTGGGTGCTCTCCGAACATGCTGAGGTGCTTGCTCGCGAAATCACTCAACCATCTCAGCACCTTCGCCAAAACTGGGAATCAAGATTGGCAGGCCGGCAACGGACCAACGGTATTAGCTGCCACGGAAGATTTGTTCATCTGCACCGCGAAGTTTTGATGCTCTTCAGGGATGTGATCGTCTTGAAGAAAAGAAATACCAATAAGCTTCCTGGGGCAAACATTTCAGTGTAAGAGCCGGTGTTGTTCCGAAGAATGCTATATTGTCTGAGCGGCTAGTGACTATGATTGTACGGCATGACCTCGTGTGTTTACTGCCAAGCTCTACAATCCCCTCCATGTTTCCTCATCCATGTTCCCGGCTAGCTCAATGACAACAAGTGAGTGTCCACGTGGGGTGGGTTCTGATGCTTGATCAACCACTACTCGAGTGGCTAAGTTTCCACCTTTGAGATCATTCCCACTTAAGAAGACGATCGAACAAGAAGCACCCACGTGCCCTATTGGCGGAGTACAATTATGGGAAGCACGCCAAGATTTCCATTGCAGTGGCCTCCCTCCAAAGAAAATAGCTGATAGTTGTCTCCTTTTCTATCAGGGGGCAAACTTTTTTTTTCGAGAAATATGGAGGAGCATTGCCCATTTTGGGAGCTCCCTGTTGCTGGTGAGACAAGTTCGGGTTGGATGCATAGAAGTCCTCATTTCTGAACATGGACTGCTGAACTTTGACAACAAGGCCGTCGAAATTGACATAAGTACAACACAGTGAGTCAAGTCCCTCAGCTTACCACACTAATAAAAAGTATTTTTTTGTGAAAAATAAAAACTCTAATGGAGTACATGAGACTATATGACATTTATTTATGACCAAGTCAAACTTGCTAAGTAGTACTGCATCCGTTCCTAAAAGTAGGTAGTATTTACCTATTTTATTTCGTTAAGACAAGACTTTGACCAACAATTACTCAACGAATGCAAGGTTGTATGACATAAAATTTGTGTCACTAGGTTCGTTTTCAAAAGTATTTTGTTATGATTTCTCTATAAAAAAATTTTGTTATGATAGTGATTTTGTATCATCGTAAATCACATATTGAAAGAGTAATTATTGGTCAAATGTTTGTCTTAAAGGAAGGAAATACGCCTTAATCATCGGAACGGAGTAACATTCCAAGGTCTGTATCACTGTTTCCAATTTCGGACCTAGCGTTCAATGTAACATTTAGGCAACTTGACATTTCCTCTTGTCAAAAAAAAAACTTGACATTTCCTTTACTGCTAGCATTTGTTCGAACATCAAAGTCACCCTCAGCAGAAAAAAAATATCTAAGCCACCGAGGCTAAAGTATGACCTGAAAACAGCACGGCAGATAGTGGAGCCGTCTAAAGAAAACCAAGCAGCAAAACAAAGCATCTTCTTCCCCTTCCATCTGGAAGGATTCACCTAACCATGGAGGTGCTCGTCTCTGCAGTTCTTGGTGATGTTATCAGCAGATCCATATCCTTCTTCGTGGACAGATACAACCGGCTCCAGGCCGGAGGAGCGGAAGAGAGCCTGCAGCATCAGCGCCGCGTGCTGCTGCGAGTCCAGGCCATCGTCGAGGAGGCTGAGAGGCGGGACATCACGAACCAAGCGATGCTCTGGCAGCTCGACGCGCTGAGGCACGGCATGTACAGAGGCTACTACGTGCTCGACGCCTTCACCTTCAGAGCCCACGGAGACGGCGACGCTGGGGCCAAAGATCAGGTGTGTGGCCACTCATCTGCCCTGCGCAGATTCAATTCCGCCAAGCGTCTCTGTCTCTCTTCCAGAACACCAGGGAACATGGCTATTTCCGGCGGCAAGGGGTTCAACGAGCTCAAGAAAGTGTTATCTGGCCTTGAGATGATTGTCTCTGACATGGAGGAGTTTGTGCTGTTCATGAAGTGCTATCCTCCGTTCTGCCGCGAGCTTTACAGCAGCTACTTGTATTCAGACATGTGCATGTTTGGTCGCCACAGAGTTCGAGAGGATTGTGAGCTTTCTGCTGCAGATTGCTCACCCTGGCACAGCAAATTTGGGTGTTCTTCCGATACTTGGAGGAGTAAGAGTTGGAAAGAGCACCCTGGTTGAGCATGTTTGCTATGACCAGAGGGTGCGCAATTACTTCTCCTCGATTCTTTTCTTCACCGGAGATGATCGCCAAGGTCTGAAGGCGAATGCGAACGCGACTGCTCTGCAAGAGACTGGTATTATTAAGTACAGAAATGGTGCTAAACCCAGAAGGTTACTGATAATTTTGGAGCTGATAGGGGATTTGGAAGAGGAAATATGGAGGCGACTGTGCTCTTTGCTGGGCCATTATGCATACGGAAGTAAAGTCATCGTTACAAGCAGATCGGAGAGGATCATGCGTTTGGGAACAACACAGACTCTCAAACTGAATTTTCTGCCCCAGGAAGCTTACTGGTACTTTTTTAAGATGATTGCAATGAGAAACGTTGGACCCGAGAACTATCCAGAGTTATCATCTATAGCGATGGAGATTGCTGCTGAGCTCAATGCTTCTTTCACTTATGCAAACACGGTCGGTACCTTTCTGAGAACTAATATTGATGTCCGTTTGTGGCGCAAGGTTCTCGAGCGCATCAGAGAATTCACTACCAGGCATTTGCTTTTGTTTGGTGAACATCCAGTCGATCTCCTGCACAAAGACCAACCTGTATACATCTGGAGGATGACCGGTAGTTCTCAAGTCGTTATATCCAACCGCGTTTATCAAGTATCCTCTCCTCAGCAAAAGGTTCCCAAGCTAACAATGCAGGATATTGTGTCTGGCAAGGCTTTGATTTGTGGAAATTTTGAATGCCTTATATGGAAATCTCAGATACCTCCCTACTATAGCTATGTGATGAGCTGCAGCATAACGACACCGCAGCGTATGGTGGTGAAGAAGCGCTCTCGGTTGCAGTGTAATTGATCCTGATGCAGGTGTGCGCTTCTTGAGTTTACCATAGGGCTAGGTCTTTGTATAGTTTTATGTTGTCCATTCAGTAGTCTCAGAATTGTGCAGCAAGACCTGATATGAAATCTGGATGCTAGCAACAAATATAACCATAATAACAGCATAACATATCTCTTAAAGTTGAAATGAAATCTTTGCCGTTGCTATGTAGTTAAAATAGCATGCTTCGTCATTTTCAAATACTCAAGTGAAGCAATCTGGAGTATGATACAGATATAGCCTGCAGAAAGTGCAAATTCTCTAGGTATGCATGTCTTACATGGGTCCATGCAAAAAAAAAAAAACATGTCTTACATGAGAATGTTGATTCTGTAATGTTAGTGTAGCCACATGTGGGAGATGACATTGTGTGAGTTGTAACGACTGGTGTATCATTTCAAAGCTCATACCGGCAAATTTCCTCCTCCAAGCATCACCCCTCAGTACCAGAAAAGTATTGTTCATCAGGTGAACAGGTAGTTCAATGATGAAGTACATGGATCTTGAGCATGCCTCTAGTGGGCACTCCGTGTGTCGACCGAAATCGGTGGGCGGCCTCGGTATCGCCGACCTGGACAGATTCAGCCGCGCTTCTGCCTTCGTTGGCCATGATACCAATGGCCGACCCTGAGCGGCCATGGGTCGGCTCTACCGTGTAGCGACTCTAATTGGGAGCTATATCGTGCATCCATAATGCCTTGCTTCCCATTTATCAAAAATGGGTTTTTCTTGTAGATAAACTTTCTCCTATCTAATTGAAAAGGCATTGCTCCTTCTGTTTGCTAGAACAAAATGATGAACTACATTAAACCCCATAAGATCTACTGCGCTGACAAACACCAATTGTCGAGTTCAAATACACTGAAAAATCTCCAGCAATTTAGTGTCAGTCAATATATTTCCATAAAATATAAATGATCTTGAACTTCATTACGTCTGTACTCGCGTTTAGAAATTTCACTAGAAACAAAGCTAGGTGACCTTTGACAATTTCACTGAAAGTGGACTAGTGTCTTCGTCGGATGATTTTAACCCTTTCATCTTCCTGTCCTGATACGTTGTTGGCGTTTGTTTCTTCACATCTGGTCTACAACTTTGAAGGAATCGAAACTGAGATGGGAGCTACGACTGTTGAATTGTGACTGAATCAAGCCTATTTAAATATTCGAGCAGGCTGTCTGGAACAGCTTCAATGTAAGCTCTGGGAGAGCTGCGCTGGTTTACAACTTTGACTTCGAATGCTCAAAGCCTCAAAGAAGCAACCTAAACCGTGCGATCACTTGGAATACTGCTACGTTCTCGTAGTCATACAGCTACCAGCCTGTTAAATAAAGAACTCCTACTCATTACTTACGTCGGATCAAACAATTAACACTTTAGTAGCTACCAGCCCCTCTATCAGACAATTACCACCATAGTGACGTCCAGCCCCTCTATCAGACAATTACCACCATAGTAGTGACGTTGATCAGAATGGATGGTTATCATGATCGACACATCCACACACCTCACCCTACCCCAAGTTAACTTGTACTCCCTCCATATCAACATATAAGACTCTCTAGTTACTTTCCACACACATGCATATAGACATGTTTTAGTGCAAGGTTCATATGAATCTTGCACTAAAATATATCTAGATACATGTGTAGAAAGTAGTTAGAGAGTCTTATATTTTGATACGGAGGGCGTAGCTGCCAGACAAAGGGTTACCAAGTGAGAATCCTGCATGCGCCCCCTCCTTGCTTCTTCAAGGGACCAACCCTGGGGTCGGTGTGTCTTGGGACGAATCGCCAATTGCATTGCTGGTATCACATCAATTCAAATAAAAGCCAGAATAAACAATATGGCATACGATTCTTTAACCAAAAGCAAAGCTAGCCTACAAAACTAGAGGCTAATCCCGACGATTGACTCAACTCCGGTATACAAAGTCTAACAAACGTTGAAAGAAAACCACATGCAGCACCATTATTTGTTCCAATTAACCGTGACACAATAATTCAACGCCAGGCAAAATTTAAAGACGACACCAGTAAAGATAATGCAGCGCTCTAGACAGCACACGACCTTCACTTCCCTCCGCCCAGGGTCGGGAATTGTGATTGATCTTCGATGGATGGTGCGGCAGCTGGTCCACGCTGGTATCCCCCTCCATACCCACCCCTGAAACCGCTACGATCCCCACGTCCCTCGCCACGGCCCCTTCCACGCCCACGGCCTCCATAGGAACGTTCTCCCTCAGCAGGTTTGAGGAACTCGTTGATGCTCACCGACTGAACAAAATATTTACCTCATTAGCACCCAGCATTCTTTTTCCCAAACTTGAAAGTAGCAGTCTTATATTTCAGTTCAAAAAATAATGGTAGCACAGTACACGATAACCATGACAGATTGGACTTGCAAAACTAAGACCACCAGTTGCACTCATATCAAAATCTATCAATCCCAAACAAACAGTGGTTTAGCAGATTGGGATTCAAATTTCTATTTCCACTCATATCACAATCTATCAATTGCATGTCTGATTCAGAATCCCAGATTCCAACTCAAGAGGATAGGGTCCAATTTCACCCTATCTGGTACTTGATTGGCTAGTTAATACTCCCTCCATCTAAAAATAAGTGTCTTAGATCTGCCCAAATATGAATGTATCTAGACATGAAACGCATTTAGATACATCCATTTGGACTAATCAAAGACACTTATTTTGGGACGGAGGGGAGTACAAGGACAGAAGTATAAAATAGATTGTACTTAAAAACATACTGTACCAAATTGTACTATAGGGAACACAGAAAGGTCAACAAGAAGTCAGATGAGGGAAAATCAAACACTCCAGTTCAACAGGTAAAACCACAAGTGAGGGCACCAAATGTAAGGTCTAGTTTGGTCACCAGCAATCAGTATTGCAAAATGCTACATAGTAAGAACACAAATTATTACCTTCTTGGCGCGCTCATCACGCTCAGCACTTTCCTTCTTCTTTTCCTTGTCAGCACCCTAAGGAGACACAAGCATTATCATTATGTTATTCCAAATTTACCAAAGAAAGAACTCAAGAGGATATACTGGTAAACGTACCAGTTTAATAAAGATCTCATCATTGGTTTTCTTGCTAGACAGTGGCTGCAGAGACTGCAGGTCCTTGTCAACGTCAACCTTCCTTTCTTCAGTCTTCAATGCAAGTAGTGCCTTCCGCTTTTCCTCCCTTATTTTCTCAAACTCCTCTAGTGTCATCTCCTGTACAAATTGAAATATTAGTACACACTACACACAGAGATTAGTGTGATGGCAAGAGACAAGTAGGCTCCTTTGATTCATAGGATAGTAAAAGTGTAGGATTAGGAATCCTATAGGATTGGAATGTCATGTCTATTTGAATCCTATGAAAAGAGTAGTTTGTGTTTGATGGCAAAGGAAAAGCAAAGGAATTGTAAAAAGATGTTGGAGTGAATGGTAGAATTCCTATAGGATGTAGTACAAAGATTCCTATGGGAAAAATTCCTATAGGAAGTAATCCTATGAATCAAATGACTAACGTAGGAAAAATTCCTATAGGATAAAATCCTACAAGAATCCTATGAACTTCCTTTGAATCAAATGAGCCCGACCTAAGATGTCATGTCACTAAGAAGAGCGGGGATCCAGAAGTGAGCTGAATGGGTGCAGGGAGAAGGTTCAACGAAGATGCAATAGTAAAGGAAAGGTTCAACTACCAACTTGATGGAAATAGTCCACTAATTTCTTGCATGATAGTAATAGTTGGTGACTTTGGGCAAACAAGACCAGCAATTGAACCAAGAAATACTCTCAGGCCTGCTAAAAGCACAAAATTATAGTAACATGACGCGGGTTGGGGAAAAACAGAGGCTCCCAGGACCTAGGAAAACCTCCCTACAAAAATGTTAGTTTTCCTGCTAAACTCCACTGAAACACTTTCCCTGTAGGCTACCTGAGGATCATATGAACCAACAAGTAAGCAATACTTGTTCGAGAAAATCCTTCTAACTGACCAAGCCCTACATTTCCCAGAAGCATAGATAACGAGATAATGATGGACAGGTAGGGGACCAGAGCAACCCTGATTAGAGGTAAACTAATATCTACGATGCAGGAAAGGAAACATATGACTTTGGCAAACCTTAAAAATAGTGCAATCTCCACACAGAAGTTGTATTTGGAGTGTAGCATTTACCTTATCCTCTTCATTCTCTTCCTCCTCCTTTGCAGCAACATCCTTGTTATCTTTGCTCTCCTCTGTTGTTGGGGCATCATCCTGCTCACCCTGCTTCTCAGCAATGGGAGCACTGTCCTCAATTTTCAGAGCTTCATCAGTTTCCCTGCTTGCACAAAATAGCCTCAACTGTTATACCTGCCTTTAACAATTGAGATAGTAATAAAAACAACTACAGATGAAGTTTTCTTACTGTGCAAGGCCTTCATCAGTGGAAGATCCCCAGTTCCCACGCCCTGCACCATCACGTTTCATCCCATAGCCGCGACCAGTCCCGCTGTGACGCTCATAATTTCTCCGAGGTGGTCTCTCAGAGTCATCACCAAACTCACTATTCCGGTAACCACCACGCCTACCTCCGCCACCTCCACGGTATGGGGGTCGAGGGCCTCTCCCTGTCCCATCTCCGCCTGCAGCTACTGCGCCATCTCCAGATGAACCTCCCTGGTAGCCATTCATGTTGTCACTGCCGAAGTCACGGTTCTGGCCATACCGCCCACCTCTGCCACGGCCAGGTTCACCACGGCCAAATCCTCCACGTGATGGTGCGCCACCGCTCCGTGCATCCCTCACTGAAACATGTCGAATTAAAATAGGGTCTTAGAAGGAATGTATAATTCAACTTTTCAGCCGATGAAGAGCCCGCGCCATCAGCCCATCACAATGATATACTAGAAGATGGAAAGAAATGAAATGGGATACCACCTAAAATGAAATGCTTATAAGTAAACATGCCCAAATTCATCATAGAACTTTATTCTGAATCAATCGATTCACATCACAAGCTGGAAAATGCCCTTAATCTAGATCTAGCGCTCTCGCAGCTAAAACTTACCAGCCTGTGCCGGGGAGCGGGCTTGGTCGGCAACTTGGCGGCAGCCCCAGTCTGGGCGGCCTTTCCAGCAGGTGCTGCCACCGGCTTATTCGCCTCGGCCTTCTGTGCAGCTGCAGCCGCAGCCGCCTTAGCGAGCAGCTGCGAGGGGTCGTCGTTGTCGTCGGCACCGAGGATATCGAACGGGTTGAGGGTCGACATGGCAGCGACGAGGGGAATGGGGGGCTGCGGTAGATCAACAAGTTATTCGGGGAGCAGATGAGAGGCACGACCTAGCAGCTTCGCCGGATTGTCTGGGATGCCATTAGAAGAAGAGGTGAGTGAGGGGAGGGGTTTTGGATGCGGCGGCGGCGGCGAGGGGTTGGAGACGAGGGGAGGGGAGTGTGTGAGAAGGAGAAACCCTAGCCGCACTCCTGCACGAGCTCATATCCTTTGTGTCGGAGGTTCTTTACCATTTCTGCTCAGAGTGGCCAAATTATGGTAATACCCTCGAGCTGGTGAACATTGACGCTGACGGCGCCATTTGGGAACTGTGGTGGTTTGGACCAGTGGGGTAGTTTGGGGATACTTTGGCACAGCTGTCCTCGGAAGGGTGAGGGTTAGTGGGATGGGAATCGGGGAATCTGGACCATGGGCTGGCATCGGACGACTGAGATTTGCTTGGTGACTAAAATAGATCACTCGACCAAATTGCACCTGTCCATTGAAACAAAAGTACTAAATTGCATCTTTGCACTATACAGAAATTGTTGTTGTACCTCTTTTTTCCTAAACAAACAATATGTTTTTATTAACTATGAATCTAACTTCGGAACGGTTGGCGGCTAGCAATCTCGCAGAATATGTTCTACACCGTTGGATCTTGCTCCAGATGGGCGCTCGGCTTCTCATTGTGGGCTTATTTAGTTGCTAGCATGGATTTAGGGCATTGTTCTGCCTCACTTGGTTGCCCACAATTTTTCATTCAGCCTCGTTCGGTTCGGAACGAGTTACGAGTCCTAATGCAAGGTGATTGAGTTTGATACTTTGATTGTGTGCGTTTGTATTTAATGATTAATACGATGTGTTTGGTTGCACGCTTTTGAAACGTTGTGGTTACCTTGCATTCACCTTTGCTGAGATTACCAGTCCACTAATGCTCACGTATAGATATAGGATAACATCAAATAGGCAATAACGATGCACTTGATAGGGATTATGAAGTCTTCGAGCCTTGCACATAGGGATGTGAAGCGGTGTCGGATCCACCCCGCATAATAGGCAAAAGTACTCAGCTTAATTGTACCATTTTTTGGGAATTAGTGGCAGTTTGTACTACGAATTGATTTCGCGCCCTTATGTGGGATGTCCGCTCACAACCCTACTTGCACACTCGGTCAGTCCTATACCTTTGGCCACTCCATTTTTGCGGGCATCGCCTTTGAATGCTCCATTAGTGTTGCTCTCTGGTAGCAGTGACTTGGAGTAAGCTTTATCTGCCTGCTCTACAATATCAAACCTTTTGTCGCAGTTGTTGGCGATACTATCTACTTGACACATCAAGATCTCCATGAATTGTACATTCCTGAAACCCTCCCTTTGAACACAACATACCGCTACACCACAAAAGCATCACAAGTTTTTGTTGTATAGTATGGTGTCAACATAAGCAAAACAAGTGTATTGATACATTGTGATCTTGAACGTTGACGAATTAAGAAAAACGAAAAGAAATGGATTCGAACCCTCGGTAAACAAAAGGGTTGCCACCTCTGATGGCGTGGATCACACGTTCGCTGGGAACCTCAGGAGGAAGGTATGATGTAGCGTAGCAGCAGTTTTCACTTGATTGCAAAACCAAGTTTATCGATCCAGTAGGATTTGGAGAAGGCTTCGGAAAGGTGTCAGCGGCGCCGTTTAAGATTACTGACGTGGACCTGCGCACAGTCACAAACAAACTACTTTGCCCCAACGAAACAGAAAGGTTGCCAATCTCTCCGACTTGCTGAACACAAAAGATTAAACGTATGGTGGAAAATAATATGAGAGCAAAAATGACTAGGAAAAGTTATGAAAACGGTTGTAAACAATATAGGAAAATAGGACCGGGATCCACAGTTCACGAGTTGTGTCTCTCCAAAAGATAAACATGTTGGGAAAACAAATTACAGCAGGGCAATTGACAAACATGGGCGCAAGACAATACTATCATGACACAAAGTTCACCGTTTCATTTAATATGGGCATTACGTCAAAATACATAGACCGTTATCCAACTACATCTATGACTAATAATCCACCCCAGGATCGCTATCCAGCATGTCACCCGAAAGTATTAAGTTGCAAGCAACAGATAATTGCAATAAGCATGGTGCGTAATGTAAGCAATGGTTACAACATATAGCAATAAACACCGCTGTTTTATCCCTAGTAGCAACAACACATCTCAAGTCTTAATCGTTTCTCTCAACTCGAGCTCAGACAAGAAAGGCATGAACGCATTATCTAGCATAAATACTCCCACTACTGACACAAGTAATTACTTTGGCCAAATCATACACAAGCATCGGAGAGCATGCAAGGTCATAAATAAAACATATCATAGATAAACTGAACAATAATGTCATGACTCCATAATTCATCGGATCCCCATAAACACAACATCTAGCATTACAAATAGATGATCTTGATCATTTTAGGCAGCTCACAAGATCTAAACAATGGAGTACAAGGAGAAGAGACAACCATCTCCCCCTCCGGCAGGGTGCCGGGAAGAGCTTCATAACCCTCCCAATCTAGGGTTGGCGACGGCGGCGGTGTTAGCACCCGTTTTTGGCAGATTGTCAGTTTCAGGTTCAAAGGAAGGTTGGCGGCTCGAAGAAGGCAGCAAAGAAGGCTAAAATGGTGATCTGGGAAACTTTCCAGTAAAAGACGGCCAGAAGAAGGCAGCCAATAATCCGGCAACTGGAACAAGGCGGAAGCCGGATTCGGGAGTGCAAAGTTACCTGAAGACCTAGCGAGTTAAGTCAAAGGAAAGCAATAAAGGCGGCAGAAAAGAAGCCAACTTTATCAAAACAAGCCGGCAGAAGAGAAGCCAACTTTGTCAAAACAAGCCGACATAAGAGAAACCAACTTTGTCAAAACAAGCCGGCAAGAGAGAAGACAACTTTCCACTTATCAAGGCAGCAAAAGAAGACAACTTTTTCAAATCAAATAAAGGCGGAAGAAGACAACTTTTTCAAGTCAAATAAAGGCGGAAAAAGACAACTTTCAAAGTCAAGATCAAGACGGAAAAGGTGAAGACAACTTTCCAAGATCAAGGTGGGAAGATGGAAGGCAACTTTACAAAGAAGTCGGACGGATGCTAAAGTCCGGGACCAATACGAAGCCGATCAAGATATCTTATCTCTAAAGAAAGGCAAGTTTGAAACCAATACGAAAGGAAAAAAGGCAACTTTCCAAGTAGCCAGCAAGTATGAAGCCAGCAAAGCCGGCCAAGAAGTTGCCTAGTTTAGAGATGGATTCGACTTAGATTATGATTTGTAAACCTTGTAGAAGTCCAATACTTGTACGGGAAGTCTAGCCGCCTCATATATATGTGAGAGGTGACGGCCGATTGAAATTAAGAAAACAATCGATAACCTATCAATACAACCTACTTTTTCCCTCAAACCCTTGTTTATGCTTCCATTGTTCGGCGACTTCGCGTAGATTTCACTAGATATCGAAAACCGAGCTAAGAGCGGCCAAGTCCGGCTTAGTTCAGCCAATCGTCGCCGGCTTCCTCTTACGGGGCTTCTCGAGGGGCTGGGCCGTCTGGTCTAAAAAGCGTCTGCTTGCTGTCTTGCGTATCGAGCTGGAAGCAGGCCTCCCGCGGGGTGAGTTGCGGAGTATCTCCCCCGGCACCGCGGGTACACGAGGACGTGTTCGTGTGACGTGTTTCGTGCGCAACACACTTTTTGGCGACTCCGCTGGGGACAATTCGATCTAAAAATTGGACAGCAATGACCAATTTAAGACCGACGCCGCCAGCATCAATATCGACAACATCATCAAGCCAACTCTGGAGAATTTGTCGGAAGAACAACGCCAAGGTCTGGAGGCGTGGAAGAAGAAAAGAGACAATTAGTTCGAGGCGTTGCGAACCAAGCGGGACAAAGAAGATCAAGACCTGTACTTATCCAGCTTCAAGGTAGATCGGCAAGGTGTAATCTCGCCGATCAAGGAGCCTGAATTCGTACCGCTGAACATCAACGTTGACTAACCCGCTCTAAGTAGTAGCCTTTTTTCCTCTGAACAGATAGCCGAAATTCAATTTCATGTTTCGCAAGGCACTGCCAATGTTTACGATCTTATGCTAGAACATGAAAAGGCTAAGAAAAACACGCTCCATGATCAGTCATCGTACAAACAGTCGATCGGTCAAAGCAGGGAAAACCAGCTTGTGCCTACGTTGCCATGTCCGACTCATATCCAGAGTATGCCTAACTCGGCAAGCCAGCCGGGTCAAACAAGGCGGTTTTTGGGTCATGAGTCAATGCCGAATCAAAATTCGGCTAATTGGGTGCAAGTTGGCCCTGCAGCCAGTTCTTCTCCTGTGCCGGCTCAATCGGCCAATATGGACGATTTGATGGCCGAATTCAGGAGGAAATTGGACCAAATAGCTTATGATAAACTCGGGGTTATGCCGAAACATAGGACTTACATTAAACCCTACCCTGAGTATTTTGATCTGCAGCCTTATCCGCCTGGTTATAGAGTTCCTGAGTTTTCCAAATTCAATGGGGTGGATAATAAGTCAACATGGGAACACATTAGTCAATATTTGGCTCAATTAGGCGAAGCTAATCATGATCACATCAAAGTTCGCCTGTTCTCGTTGTCTTTAACCGGCATTGCGTTTTCTTGGTTTTTGGCTTTAGCTCCTAATTCTATACATACTTGGTTTCATTTAGAGCAAAAGTTTCATGAACACTTCTTTGCCGGAGAAATAGAACTCAAGTTGTCCCACCTTACATCGGTGAGGCAAAAGCATGACGAATCAGTATCCAATTATGTCAAAAGATTTAGAAACACTAGAAACCGATGCTATAGTTTGGTGATAACTGAAAGGGACATGGCTGACTTGGTTTTTAATGGGCTGAGGTCCTACCTAAAAGAGATGTTAGAAGGACATGAATTCTTGTCTGTTGGCCAGGTCCAAGAAAGAGCTCTCGCTCAAGAAAGCCGGGTTAATGAGTCAAAAGACTCGCATCGGATGAGCAGGAGGCGGCTTAATATTGTCGAAAATGATGCCGACTCTGGCGATGAAACTGATGTTTATTCTGCCGAGTTTGTTTGGCCCAGCAAAGCCAAACCTTATATGTGTGATGATCTGAAACCGATTCGTAAGAATCGGGATGATGAAATAAAATGCAGCTTTGACATAGGCAAATGTGACAAAATATTTGATGCCTTGTTGAAGGATAAAGTGATAAGAGTTAATCATGTTATACCATCGCCTGATGACTTAAGGCGGCGGGCTTACTGCAAGTATCACAATTTTTCTCATGCTACTAATGATTGCAATGTTTTTCGTCGACAGATCCAATCGGCCCTAAATGATGGACGATTGAGCTTTGCTGGCATGACAATTGACACACAGCCATTTCCAATAAACGTGCTAGACTTGGAGGGAAAGAAGGTTCTACTTTGGCCAGAGGCGGCCGAAGCCGCTAATAAGTCTAATGTTGTTGTTGGTGAACCCAGGAAAGTAGCCGGCAACTATGCAACTGGAAGACAAGTTACAGTGAGCCGGCAACCCGATGGAGGCGAAGTCATCAAAATTACAATCAATAATCCTGCACTCGGGGGGCAAGGACCACGTTCCGACAAGTTGCCGCCTAGATTTATCAAGCCCAAGAATCCAGAAGTTGACAGATGGAAGACAAACTAGGTTGAAAATAGATAAAGGAAGATGAAGCCAACTTTTGACATGCTGCTGAACAAGTACGTGCGCCAGGCCGGGTCAAGGTTGCACCAATGGCAATATGGGAAACGGCCAAGGTCGCCATCTGTTGAGGAAAGCAGTCGACATCATAGGTCGGCTGACGAGTTCAAACACAGAGCAACCCGGCCATCTATGCAAAGTCGGCTTGTGTATCCCGGAGACTCGTCATATTGGTGGGTTAAGGCACAAGGTTCTAAAAAAGCGGAGCCAGAAGGTAGATTGGTTTCAGACAACTTGTTGGTCGTTGGAACTCATGTGCTAAAGTTGATGGATCCGGTCGTAGAGCCGGCAACCAGCAAGCCGATAGCTGCTATCGCGCCGAAGGCAACAACCAATGATCACGAGGCTAGCTCCAGTCAAGCGCAGCAGCTCAACCCCGGGATCCAAAATACACTCAGCCAAAGTGGTGCCCGCCAGGTATAACAAAAACACAAAGGCGGAAACTGCAAAGGGCAAGAAACCGGGAGAAGGCAGAAGAAGGCGCCGAGCGATCCAGGGACGTTAGATTCAACGCTGAGCGACCAGTGTTGCCAGCTCAAATGTGGATCCCTAGGCCAGTCCTTATGGCGGCTTCGGCAGCAGTTGCACCAGATTTAGCTGCAAGCGATGACACAATGTTGGCTGATATGCTGGCTATTACTTACTCGTCATGGGCGAATGAAGTAGAAGCAGCAGATTTGGCAAGGGAAAATACGTCAAACTTGGCAGCGGAAGAGCCGGTGATTCAAGACCTTGCAATGGAGGAGCCGGTAGAAGATGACCCGGCAATATCAGAGTCAACAGTGGATGAGTCGAGCAATATGACCGATGACGAAGATCTTCTTGACTATGAAGAAACGCCGACTCGGACAGGTATGGATATTAACATGGTGTATTATTTGCCTGCTGAGTTCTGCGCTGTTGAAGAAGAAGGCGAGGTCGCGCAAATCAACTTCGGACCCAAAAATGTTGTCTTCGAAAAACCTGAAAAACCGGTGAAACACCTGAAACCTCTGTACGTGAGAGGACATATTGATGGTAAGCCGGTCACGAGGATGATGGTTGATGGCGGCGCTGTGGTAAACCTGATGCCATATTCTGTCTTCAAGAAGCTACAACAAGATGATAGCGACCTGATGAAGATGAACATGGTGTTGAATGGGTTCGAAGGAGGAGAAGGAATAGAAGCCAAAGGGGTTATCAGCTTGGAGCTCACAATAGGAAGCAAGACTTTGGCTACTGCCTTCTTTGTTGCTGAGGTGCAGGGAAATTACAATGTGCTGCTAGGACGGGATTGGCTTCATGCTAACCAGTGTGTTCCGTCTACTATGCACCAGCAACTCGTACAATGGGTTGATGATGAAATTGAAGTCATCCATGCTAACGATTTGGCGTGCATTGCATTAGCCGAATCGATTGTTGATTGGCAACATTCCAATGTTACATACCTTTCTGGGCGTGATCTATCCGGGTTCGACTTCCTGAGTGCTACCAGGGACGGATTCGTGCCAGTATCTCTAAAGCCGATTGGTAGCAATCGGCTGCAGCTCAAGTAAATGGATCAAAACGACGAGTGGCTGCAGAAGCGTCTGGAAAAGTATCGGGCCGAAAGGAACGATATGTACGAAGCAATTGAAGAACCAGATGATATCAACAAGTTGGGACAAGGCTTTGCATCGACTGACTTACTTGAAGAAGTAGACATTGGGGATGGCACTGTCCCTAGGCCGACATTTGTGAAGCAGAAGTTGGCGGCCGATTATAAGTCTAAATTAATCGAGCTAGTCAAAGCGTACGTGGATTGCTTTGCATGGGAATACCACAAGATGCCTGGGTTAAGCCGAGAGTTGGTCGAACATCGGCTGCCTATTAAAGCCGGATTCAGGCCACACAAGCATTCAACTCGAAAATTTAACCCGATGATCTATGACCGAATCAAAGAAGAAATTGGTAGACTTCTGAAAGCCAACTTTATTCGGACTTGCAAATATGCTGAGTGGATCTCCAACATTGTGCCGGTTGAGAAGAAGGGATCGGCCAAGATACGGGCGTGCATAGACTTCAGAGATGTAAATCGAGCCACGACCAAAGATGAATATCCTATGCCAATAGCCGACATGCTTATCAACGAAGCTTCGGGTCACAAAGTTATCAGCTTTTTGGATGGCAACGCAGGTTACAACCAGATATTTATGGCCGAAGAAGATTCGGCTAAGACAACTTTTCGCTGCCCAGGCTTTGTTGGCTTGTTCGAATGGACTGTGATGACCTTTGGATTGAAAAATGCCGGAGCCACCTATCAAAGAGCGATGAACCTGATATTTCATGATCTTCTGGGAGTCGTACTGGAGGTGTATATTAGCGACGTGGTGGTTAAGTCGGACAGAGAGCTAAATCATTTGGCCGACTTGTGGCTTGCGTTTTAAAGAATGAGGAAGTACGGGCTCAAGATGAATCCTTTGAAGTGTGCCTTTGGCGTGTCGGCTGGGACTCTGGGAGGTTCCTTGGTTTTATCATACATGAACATGGCATAGAAGTTGATCCGGCAAAGATTGAAGCCATCCAGAAAATACATGCACCGGGTTGCAAAAAGGACATGCAGAAGTTTCTGGGCAAGGTAAACTATTTGAGAAGATTCATTACTAACTTGTCTGGAAAAGTTGATGCGTTTACACAGATCCTTCGACTAAAAAACGACGATGAATTTACCTGGGGGCAAGGCAGCAAGAGGTGTTTGATAAGATAAAAAGTTGTCTGTCTACTCCTCCAGTTCTCACGAAGCCAGCTTGTGGTCAGCCATTCCGGCTTTATATTGCTGCTGAGGAAAAATAATCGGAGCCGCCATAACCCAGGAAGCCAAAGGACAAGAATACATCGTCACATATCTGAGCCGACGTTTGCTGGATGCCGAGTCAAGGTACAGCTTTGTAGAGAGGTTGTGTTTGTCTCTTTATTTTGCCTGCACCAAATTGCGCCATTATCTGTTGTCCAGTGAATGCAAAGTCTTTGGTCAGACCGATGTTCTCAAACACATGATACAAAGGTCGATTCTTAGAGGACAATCGGCAAATGGGCATATGGGTTGATTGAATATGATTTGGCTTATGAATCCCTAAAATCTATGAAAGGCCAGATTGTAGCCGACTTTATTGTTGAGCATCGGATTGACTTGGAGCAAGAAGCCGACTTAAACATTGTGTCGGTTGTATCGTGGAAGCTTTATTTTGATGGCTCAGTTTGCAGCAGCGGATAAGGAGTCGTCATTGTGTATATCTCCCCACACGGTACCGTTTTTGAAGCCTCTTGTCGTCTTGACTATTTGAGCACTAACAATAAAGCCGAATACGAAGCACTTCTATTCGGGCTGGAAATCTTAGTTGACGCAGGGGTAACTCATGTCGAGGCATATGGAGATTCGTTGCGTATTGTCCAGCAAGTGGCCAAGATTTGTCAGTGCAACAGCGGATCCCTCAACATGTACCTTGATAGATGCCTGGATATGATTTCAACGTTGGATTATTTCCACATATCCCATGTTCCTAGGCAAGACAATTGGCTTGCCAATGAATTGGCGCAACAAGCATCCGGCTATCACGTCAGTCGTGGAATGTTTTTCATCAGGGAACAACCGACAATTCATGTTGCCAACTTGGAGAAAGCCTAACAAGAAGCCGGCTTGTTGGAGCCGGCTAAAGAGGAGTCAAATGTTGCCAACTTGGAGGAAGCCAAACAAGAGGCCGGATGTGGCACCCCGATCCAAATGATCGAGCTACCCCATATACCAGTCCCAGAAACACTGGATATATGACAACTTGATAAACAAAGACATAACCAAATACATATAGGGCTCCAAGTTCGGATGGGTACATTGTTACAACACAGGGTGAGGCTCCAGCGATCGCGCAACAGGCGCACACAATAGTATGTACATTATTTTTGTAACATCCAGCCTCTATCAGAGATGGCAGCGGGTACGTAGGTAGTAGCGTGGCAACGACGGGCCTTATTTCATAGGGTTCTGCCTAGGGTACTGATCCTAGTTCTCATACAGTGGGTACTCGGCGATGGGGGTAACGGGTTTGGCCACATGAAAAGCCAGGTAAGTACATAGAATGCACTCGCAAGACATTAACCGAAAATCAAACATGGTCTATCTATATGGCATGGCATAAGTTCGGAAAGTAGCATGTCATAAGTTCGGGTATGTAAAGTGCGAGTCCAAGCTTAACGGTTGGACTTAACTTACCTACTTACCTTTGTAGGGGCGATTCGTATTTTATAATGAGTTCTGATTTCTCACACAATTATTTATACCCTCAACTAGGCTTTCAAGCCTCTAGCCAATTCTGGCTTATGTTCTAGGCCTTCAGGCCTCCAGCCAACTCTGGCTTCGTCCTCGGCTCTCAAGCCTCCTCATGATCGTTGGGTTTCATATTAACTATTTCTCCATGTTCAACCGGACTGACTCACAGCGTGACTTGACCCAAACATCGTCCCATAACCTAGGGACAAGGCTAGATTCTAGATTTACTCTCTCGAGAGGTTGCAACTTTTATCCACACGTTGAAGTCCAGGCTTGTACCGCCGGTACCGAAGTACTAGAACCGTTCACAGCGAACAATACAAACCCACACTTCCACAACCGCTTACCCTACCTAGACACTCCCTGTGTAGCCACCAACACGCCCTATGGACCAAGTCTTATGACGAAGTGAATCCGGCACGCCCCCAACAGATGAGCGACGCCTAGCTACGGAACCTTTGCAAGACTAGCCCCGACCACAAAGGTAACCGACTAGACTTGCCAAAAGGGTGGCGTCAAAGGAGGCTTGGTAGAATACTCGGCCATGGTCCGCCCATATGAACGACGCATGGCTCCAGGAGGATGGTGTGTGGGAGGAATCGGAGGGGAAGCTCTCACGGTGAGGAATTTGTCCGGAGCCCGTGCGGCTAGGGCAAACTCGTCGCCGGTGCTGAGGTGCTCTCCGGGCTTCGATACTACGGGGGAGGAAGATTGGGAGGGTGAGTGAGTTGGTGTGCTGCTTGGAGGCGGCTGGGTGGGCTTCTTATAGCCTCCTGAGAGGTGGCTGCATTAATGGCACGACGAGGTGGCGGGCGTGGCGTGGTGCACTGTTCCTGCGGCGCGTCGCGAAGCCGGTGGCTCGTAGGCTCACGAGGAAACAAGGAAGGGGGTGGACAGGCACGGGGCGGCGGAGTCACTGACGAGCGGGGCCCCGGCGGCGCTGTTCTGGACGGTGCGTCGGGTATCGTCTCCGTCGTTGTGGCGGTGGCTGTGCTGGTGATTCAGGGGTGTAGGAGGGTCAACGGGGTGGAGGGAAACCTGCTGGGCACGGTTTGGAGAGGGGGGAGCAGAACGGCGACGACCATAAGCTGGCGGCGCCGCCTGGCATGGTCACGCCGGCGGTGACCACCATTCTGGGCATGCCAAAAGCGGCATGAGGATGTTTCTCTCAGCTCAGGGCTCCAAACAAGGTGAGGTTTTCACCACTGTGCGCCAAATTGAAAACCCTACAACTTTTCTGAATAAAGTTTTCCCAAATTCCAAACTTGGTCTATGTTAAACTTTCGAAAAACCATACTGGCCAAAAAGAAAACAGTGGTTTTGGGAAGCAAAAGAGATGGGGTTGGGCCAAACTTTTGTCCTGAGGTAGAGTCATTAAAGGTGAACCTATCCAGGGCTTTGTCTCCATTTGGAAAAATAATTTAAATGGCTTTTGAAGTTAATCAGGGTGGAGGACAGAAAATAAATAGAAATATTATGAGGTAAATCCTCAAGTGAAGATCAAATATTTTTGCATAAATAGGCTATATATTGCCTAGGGATCATTCCCTGAATTTTGGAGAATTTTTTAGATAACCTTTAACATACTTCCTTTGTAATGCTAGGATAAATGGATTTTGGTTTTTAAAATAAAAGGAAGTATTGAGGAAAGATTTTTTGGGTTAAAGGGACAAGCAACAAGTGTACCAAGTGGGAGATAATCCAACACACAAGATCCCAGACTTGGACAAAGTTTTGTAAAAGATTAAGAATTAAAGGCAGCAAAACCAAAGGAAATTATATCCAAAATCAATAAGAATATTTTAAAAAGAAATTTTTGAAGAGCCAAATTTCAGTATGTTACAGACCTTCCCCCCTTAAGTTGAATCTCGTCCTTGAGATTCTGGTTGCTCGTTGAATAGGTATGAATACTCAGTCCTTAACAAATCCTCTCGTTCCCAAGTAGCTTCGTCTTTAGTGTGCTTATCCCATTGTACCTTGTAGAACCTTGCGACCTTCTTGCGGGTGTGGCGTTCTAACTCATCCAAAATTTTGACTGGGTGTTCCTCGTAAGTCAATTCGCTGCTCAACTCTAATTCCCTAAAGTCAGCCTGTTTGGTTGGGGGTGAGATGCATTTCCTTAGGTGGGATACGTGGAAGATGTCGTGCACACCAGCCAGTTCTTCCGGTAGTTCTAGCTGGTAGGCTACTGTCCCTTTTCTTGCTAAGATCTTGAAGGGTCCAATAAATCTCGGGCCAGCTTCCCTTTCATATGGAATCTTTTCAGGCTCTTGAGGGGTGTTACCCGAAGGTACACATAGTCGTTCTCTTCGAAGTGTATCTGACGGTGCCGACGGTCGTAATAACTCTTCTGGCGAGACTGAGCTGCCTTGAGCCTGTCACGAATCAAATGTACTTGCTTTTCGGCTTCCAACAAAACATCGGGCCCAAAGATCTTGCTATCTCCGGTTTTAGACCAGTTGAGTAGGGTCCGACACTTTCTCCCATACAGTGCTTCAAATGGTGACATTTTCAGGCTTCCTTGGTAGCTGTTGTTGTATGAGAATTCAGCATAGGGTAAACTATCTTCCCAACCAGCACCATAGGCGAGCACACACGAGCGAGCATGTCTTCTAATATTTGGTTGACTCGCTCTGTTTGCCCATCGGTCTGAGGATGATAAGTTGTACTAAAAGATAGCTTTGTCCACATGGCCTGGTGCAAGCTCGTCCAAAATTTGGAGGTAAACTGCGTACCTCTGTCTGACACAATGGTCTTCGGAACCCCATGGAGTTTGACAATCCTGTTCACATAGACTTGCGCTAGCTGGTCTGAACGTACGTCGTCTTGACGGGAATAAAGTGAGACACCTTTGTTAGACGGTCGACAATGACCCAGATGGAGTCATTTCCCGGCTGTACTTGGGAAGTCCGACGATGAAATCCATACATATGTTGTCCCATTTCCACTCAGGCACCTTAAGGGGTTGAAGAAATCCAGCGGGTTTTTGGTGCTCGGCCTTACTAGGTTGCATATGTTGCAGTAGGCAACGTAGTAGGCAATGTCCTTCTTCATACCGGCCCACCAGAATATTTGCTTCAAATCTTGGTACATCTTGGTACTTCCCGGGTGGATAGAATAGGCAGACTCGTGGGCTTCCTGAGGATCTATTGTTTTAGCGCGACCTTGTCGGGTACACAAAGACGGTTACCGTAGCGAAGCACTCCTTGACTGTCTAAGGAAAATTCTTTGGCCTTCCCAGTAGTATTTGATCTTGATCCCTTTTATGCCGGGGTCGTTGGCCTGCTCGGTTTTATCTCTTCCTCAAGGTTTGGTTTCACCTCCAAGGTGCTTAAATAGGCTTTGCTTCCTACGCACAAGTTTAGCTTCGCGAATTCTTTCTCCAAACTTGGCTGCATCAGTGTGGGCTTTCTGCTTAGGGCATCTGCTACCACGTTGGCCTTCCCTAGATGGTAATGAATTCCAAGGTCGTAGTCCTTGATTACCTCCAGCCACCTCTTTGCCTCAGGTTGAGGTCAGGCTGGGTGAAGATGTACTTCAAGCTTTTTGATCAGTGTAGATCTCGCATCTTCGACCAATAAGGTGATGTCGCCAAGTTTCAAGGCGAGTATGACAGCGGCCAATTCCAAGTCATGTGTGGGGTAATTCAGCTCATGGGTCTTGAGTTGCTTTGATACGTATGCGATGACCTTCCCTTCTTGCATGAGTACGGCCCCTAGTCCATTTCTACATGCATCACAGTATACTGTGAAATCCTTGGCATCATCGGGCAGTACTAGTATTGGGTGTGGTTAACCGGGTCTTCAACTCGTTGAAGCTTTCTTCACATTCATCTGTCAGGTGTACTTGCGATTTTTCTTTAACAAGTCCGTCATGGGCTTGGCTATCTTGGAAAAGTTTTCAATGAATCTTCGGTAGTAACCAGCCAATCCTAGGAAGCTTCTGATTTCTGACACATTGGTGGGTGTTTTCCAGTTCAGCACATCAGAGATCTTGTTGGGGTTTACGGCCACACCGGCTCCAGACAATACATGTCCTAGGAACTCCACTTCTTTTAACCAAAACTGGCATTTGCTGTACTTGGCATAAAGTTGTTGTTCACGTAGTCTTCCGAGAACCAATCTGAGGTGTTCGGCGTGCTCCTCCTCATTTTTGGAGTAGATGAGGATGTCGTCGATGAACACCACGACAAACTTGTCGAGATATTCCATGAATACCTTGTTCATCATGCCCATGAAGTAGGCGGGAGCATTGGTTAGGCCAAAGGACATAACAGTACATTCATACAGTCCATATCTGGTGGTAAAAGCGGTCTTGGGAATATCACTTTCTCGAATCTTCAGCTGATAATATCCAGTGCGGAGATCAATCTTGGAGAACACACGGGCACCACGGAGTTGGTCAAACAGATCATTGATTCGTGGTAGTGGGTACTTATTCTTGATGGTGACATCATTGAGAGCACGATAGTCAATGCATAGCCGGAGCGTACCATCGCTCTTCTTTGCAAATAGAACTGGTGATCCCAAGGTGAAATACTCGGGCGAATGAACTTCTTTATTAGTTCATCAGCTGCTTCTTCAATTCCACTAGCTCGGGCTTGTCATACGGTAATGTTTCTTGAATATTGGGTTTGTTCCGGGTACAACTTCAATGGCAAATTCAACATCACGGTCAGGGGGCATTCCGGGTAGCTCTTCTGGGAACACGTCTGGGTATTCACTGACCACATACACTTCCCTATCTCCGGTGCTTGGACAAGAAACATCTTTGCATTTATCTGGTGGGGTTTATTTGGCAAGTAGGTGGTACGTATGCCTTCCGGGTTGGTGAGAGTAACTGCTCTAGTTGCACAGTCAATCTGGGCTGCATGTTGGACCAACCAATCCATACCAAGGATGGCGTCGAGGCCGGGCACATTGAGAGTGTTGAGCTGAGCTGGGAATTTCACTTGGTTGATGCTGATGGTCAGTTCTTGAAAACGGTGTTTGTTTTCATCCGAGGCGGGGTTTGTATCACCAAAAGATGGCCCAAAGGGGAAATGGGAAAACGGTGTTTGGCAACAAAATCCTTCGAGATGAAAGAGTGGGAAGCTCCATAATCGAATAAAATCAGCGCGGTTTAGTGTTGATAGTACACGTACCAAGCACTACATCTGAACTTCATAGGCTTCCTCTACGGTCATGTGGTGGACACGGGTAACTTGAGGTGGCTTGATCACCCAGCCGGGTTGCTGTTGTTGGCGGGGCCATTGTGAAGGGGGCAATCTTGATGTAGTGTCCTGTCTTGCCACACTTAAAGCATGAGTTTCCCTCTTGCAGTCATCCACTAGGGGACGCTTGTGGTAGAATCCTTCATGGGGATAACCATCCTTCCTGGGTTGATTCCAAGTGGCATGATGGGTTGGGGTCTGATTGTTTTGCTGCCAGGTACGTGGCTTGGAAGTAGCTCCTTCTTGCTGGCCCTTACGTGGCTCGAACTTCCGCTTGTGAGATTCATAAATGGTGCGGGGCTCCTTTTCTGGGATTAGTGCAGTGTTGATCATGGACTGAAAATCTGGAAACTGTAGAACGCTGAGCTGAGTCTTTATGGCCTGATGCATCCCATGAAGGAACCTGTCTTTCTTCTTTTCCTCTGTGTTGGTGTCCTCGGGTGCGTAGCGAGCAAGGTTGTTGAACTTGGCCAGATATTCACTGATGGATTTGCTGCCCTGAGTAAGTGTCAGAAATTCCTGCTGCTTCATCTTTATCAGGCTTGAGGGTATGTGGCCTTGCGGAAGGCTTCCTGGAATCCTGCCCAAGTGACAGTGGGTCCATTGCCCCTCGCGTCCTTTTGATTGTCCCACCAAACGTTGGCAGGGCCTTTAAGTTAGTGGGTGGCGAAGAGCACCTTGTCCTGCTCGTCCACGCGAGCGAGCTCCAGTTTCTTTTCCATAGTACGGAGCCAATCGTCAGCCTCAAGCGGGTCGTCAGCAAATGAGAACTTTGGTGGTTGAGTACGCTGGAAATCCTGCAGCTTGGAGTGGCCTGTGCGTGGGGCATTTGGGCTTGCATGTACATGCCAAACTCTCTCATGATCTGAGTTAGGTGCTGGTTGTGATGCTCATTCATCATCATCATGAACTGGGCTTGGTTCCTGAGTTGGTGGAGGAGGAGGAGGAGGTGATTGAGGGGGTGCGCACTAGTACAGAATGACACATTGGAAACGGGCCAAAAAACCCTTCGGCAACGAAGAAAGGGTCCGTGTCCCCGCCTCTGTCACTGATGTGAAGCCTCACAATGGCAACGGAGGAGATAAATCGTTTCTGATGTATTTAACATTAGACACGGAGTTTTGCTAATAACCGTTTCTAATAAGGGTTACAGGAAAACAAAAAAAACACGGTGACGGGCTGTGTCGTCGATGGAGCCCCGCTCCATGCGACTAGACGGCCGCCCGGTCGTCACCGTATTCCTGTACGCCCTGCTTTACAAAAGTTCATCAGTGCGTGTGGCTGGAGCTCTGCTCCTATGTCTTCACGACCGCCAGATGAACATCTACTGTCTTTCCTGTTGCGCAAAATGTACTGCTCCTGGTGACGGCACCGTGTATGGAGCCCCGCTCCTAGGTCTTCACGGCAGCAACATCGTCACCACGCATCCACCAAGCCCTTGAAACAATGAATATTCTTTGTTAAAAACAGCAAACAAAGCTAATAAACAGAGCCAATAAGCAGTAAACAAAGCAAACCGAGCTAAATACATAGCTGAAGAGCCAACTAACAGAGCAAACTGAGCTAAATAAGTAGCTAACATAGCAAATACATAGCTAAACAAAGCAAACCGAGCTAAATAAGTAGCTAACATAGCAAATACATAGCTGAACATAGCTAACTAACAGAGCAAACCGAGCTAAATAAGTAGCTAACATAGCAAATACATAGCTGAACAGAACTAACTAACAGAGCAAACCGAGCTAAATAAGTAGCTAACATAGCAAATACATAGCTAAACAAAGCAAACCGAGCTAAATAAGTAGCTAACATAGCAAATACATAGCTGAACAGAGCTAACTAACAGAGCAAACTGAGCTAAATAAGTAGCTAACATAGCAAATACATAGCTAAACAAAGCAAACCGAGCTAAATAAGTAGCTAACATAGCAAATACATAGCTGAACAAAGCTAACTAACAGAGCAAACCGAGCTAAATAAGTAGCTAACATAGCAAATACATAGCTAAACAAAGCAAACCGAGCTAAATAAGTAGCTAACATAGCAAATACATAGCTGAACAGAGCTAACTAACAGAGCAAACTGAGCTAAATAAGTAGCTAACATAGTAAATACATAGCTAAACAAAGCAAACCAAGCTAAATAAGTAGCTAACATAACAAATACATAGCTGAACAGAGCTAACTAACAGAGCAAACCGAGCTAAATAAATAGCTAACATAGCAAATACATAGCTAAACAAAGCAAACCGAGCTAAATAAGTAGCTAACATAGCAAATACATAGCTGAACAGAGCTAACTAACAGAGCAAACCGAGCTAAATAAGTAGCTAACAGAGCGGTCATTTACCTTAGGCGAGGCGGGGTCGCTTTCCGTCGCGGATTGCGTCCCAGGCGTCGGCGCCAGACCCACTGCCAGAGGAGACGTCAGAGGAGACCTCATCCTGCTCGAACACCGGAGCGTCCTCCTCCTCCTCCTCCTCGTCCTCCTCCTCCGCCGCCGCCGCCGCTGCCGCCGCCGCATCTGGCCCAGGGCCCTGGCCAGGGAGAAGAGAGCGTTCTATGGCCGCCCGGAGCCGCGTCTGGAACAACGCCTCCTCGGCGGCTTCTATCGCGTGCTCGGCGGCGGAGATGCGGATAGCTCTCTGCATCGCAGACGCCCGAATGACACCCTCGGCGCGCTCGCGCTCAAAGAAGGCGCGAGAGAGGAGGAGACCGACCTCCAGATCCTCGTCCTCATCGTCCGAGGAGGACGATGAGGACGAGATCCGGGCGTCGGTGGCCGCCACCGTCGTGGATCCAGATGGGATTTGATGGCTCAGAATGAACTCGCGACTGCAGTCGCCGGGGATCTCGCCCTAGTTGTAGGGGAGATCCGGGATGCGCCTCGGAGGGTGGGAGGAGGAAGATGCTCCATCCTAACTTCCGTCGGCGCCGGAGGGGTTCGCCATCGATGGTGAAGTAGGAGGAGAGCGTGTGCGGCTAGGGTTAGAAACTGGGGAAAGTGAGACTGAGAGTGAGAGTGAGATACAGTACTGGAGTGGGAGATATTAATTCCGGCACCGCTTAATGTGCCTTCACATGGGAAACGGAGATAGACCGATCTCCGTTTCTGATGTGGCAATATCAGCAATGGAAATATTCTTTCCTCCGTTGCCTATATATGAGCAACGGAGATCTTTTTAGCCTCCGTTACCATTGTGTCGGCCCATCGACCGACTAGCGCGCGCGCACTCGCGGAAGCACGCGGAGCTCATTTTTCCGTCGCCTAACTCTTGCTGTTGCCATAGAGGGGTATCCGATGTGTCGTTCTGTACTAGTGGCGGGATCCTCGCTAGCTTGTCGTGCGGAACGAAGAACCGGGGTTCCTTGGCTGCCACTTGCACTGCTATTGGGCCTCATCCTGGATGGTTGAACGTGGTGACGTGTGCCATGAGCTTCCATAGGGGGAAAAGTGCAACATCCAAGAAAACCAAATGGAAACGATGTTTGCAAAGACAACAAAGCATGGTCATATACAATGGCTGGTTGGGTTACAAGATGCTAGTTACTCGCTATGTTACACAAGATGCAAGATAAAAGATACATGATACACGATACAAGATACATGATACAAGATGTAGGATACAATTCTACCACTACATTATTCGAGCATGCGATACGGCGGAAAGGTAAGATACACTAAGCGACACAGTCTCCGAGTGTCTAGAACTCCATCTCTAGGGGTGTCGCCGGAGGGATGGTGTCGATGCCTTCCTCCTCGTGACCGTAGTTGGGTGAAGCGCGGTCGCCTCGGGAGTCTCTAGAGCGAGGGTTGTGTCGGCACGGACGCGACGACGTTGAGCTCGTGCCCCGGTGGTACGAACAGGGGTGAAACGTGAGAAGTAGCGAGCGGCGCTGCTACGAGTGCGGAAAGGTGGCGACGGAACGTGGGGGACAAGAGTGGGGGCGAGTCCCCTCCTGATCCGGTCAAGGGAGCTACGGGTAAAGGTGGGGAGCTGAGGTGGGTGGCGATAAGAACTAGCTCCAGATGCCCGTGTCATCTCGGCCATGGTCACGTTGGCGCGAAGCGAGGCAAATTCTGGCGCCATCTGAACCAGGGTTAGAAGTCAAAAGGTGAGCGTTAAGGTTTAAAAGCACAAACAAGTAGAGAAACAGTTAAGAAGCAGGCAACGCAACAAGTTCTATCCTAAGTCGTCCGTGGAACTAGGGGTATCCTACAAGCAGTTAGGCTCTGATACCAAGCTCTGTGGCACCCCGATCCAAATGATCGAGCTACCCCATATACCAGTCCCAGAAACACTGGATATATGACAACTTGATAAACAAAGACATAACCAAACACATATAGGGCTCCGAGTTCGGATGGGTACATTGTTACAACACGGGGTGAGGCTCCAGCGATCGCGCAACAGGCGCACACAATAGTATGTAAATTATTTTTGTAACATCCAACATCTATCAGAGATGGCAGCGGGTACGTAGGTAGTAGCGTGGCAACGACGGGCCTTATTTCATAGGGTTCTGCCTGGGGTACTGATCCTAGTTCTCGTACACCGGGTACTCGGCGACGGGGGCAACGGGGTCTAGCCACATGAAAAGCCAGGTGAGTACATAGAATGCACTCGCAAGACATTAACCGAAAATCAAACATGGTCTATCTATATGGCATGGCATAAGTTCGGAAAGTAGCATGTCATAAGTTCGGGTATGTAAAGTGCGAGTCCAAGCTTAACGGTTGGACTTAACTTACCTACTTACCTTTGTAGGGATGATTCATATTTTATAATGAGTTCTCATTTCTCACAGAATTATTTATACCCTCAACTAGGCTTTCAAGCCTCTAGCCAACTCTGGCTTATGTTCTAGGCCTTCAGGCGTCTAGCAACTCTGGCTTCGTCCTCGGCTCTCAAGCCTCCTCATGATCGTTGGGTTTCATATTAATTATTTCTCCATGTTCGGCCGGACTGACTCATAGCGTGACTTGACCCAAACATCGTCCCATAACCTAGGGACAAGGCTAGATTCTAGATTTACTCTCTCGAGATGTTGCAACTTTTATCCACACATTGAAGTCCAGGCTTGTACCGCCGGTACCGAAGTACTAGAACCGTTCACAGCGAACAGTACAAACCCACACTTCCACAACCGCTTACCCTACCTAGACACTTCCTGTGTAGCCACCGACACGCTCTATGGACCAAGTCTTATGACGAAGTGAATCCGACACGCCCCTAACAGATGACCGACGCCTAGCTCCTGAACCTTTGCAAGACTAGCCCCGACCACAAAGGTAACCAACTAGACTTGCCAAAAGGGTGGCGTCAAAGGAGGCTTGGTAGAATAATCGGCCATGGTCCGCCCATATGAACGACGCATGGTTGTGCCGGTTATGTTTGGTGAGTGGCACTATGTGACACAATCTAGTTGAGGGAGGTGGTTATCTTTTAAGTCAATTTTAATTCCTGCCACCATCATGAGCCAAGCAACAAATGACATTCACATAGTAATCCAAGCAGTAATTAGATAGTATTGATCGGGCGACGGTGGCGCACCACGAATCAATGTCCACAAATAGCACAGTTGGTTAGCATCAACCGGACGACTATGGGGAAGATACCTCCGACCAGCGCCATCTCGTGTTGACTACAAAAGTTAGCGCAGTTGGTAGCGTCAATCGGACGACTGTGGCGGAGATACCTCCGACCATCGCCATCTCGTGTTGACTACAAAAGTTAGCACGGTTGCATCGTTCCTCCATTCCTTTGACTGTGGCGGTTCCTCCAGCCCATCGTCTCGAGAATGGGGAGTGATGCGCAGTATATTGAAGATAAACAATTGTATAGTAATGCGACAATTTTACAATGCAACATGGCATGCGAGATGCAACAGCAACCAACTTAAGCAATCAAGCAATTCCTAAAAATTCAACCAGGCTTGAGATTGGGTTAATGGCTTGCCTTCAGCAGTGGTGTAGGGTTCATGATCAACTTCCATTCCTTTGGGGAGGTTTAAATCTATCAAAGGAATAAATATATGCATAAAAAACCCTTCCTAAGCCATTGAATAAATGACCAAGCAAACAAACTCCAAATAAACTCATTTTGGTGCCAATGGACAGATATTTTAAAAACAAAGCGGTCAAAAAAAAGGTTCATAATTTTCTGATTATTTTTTAGGGAGAAATATCCCTCCAAAGTTGGGTTAAGTTTTTGCCATTTTTTAAACAGAACAAATAAAAGAAAAAACGTTTCAGTTAATTAATAAAGATCCGACATGTGGGCCCCATCTGTCATTGGCCCACGGTTTTAAACCGTTAACACGCGCGGGATTAGGGGAAACAGTGCATCATCTCCGGCGAGCTCACCGGCGGCGATTCCCGATGGCTAGAGCAACGGAGAGGTGAGGGAGAGGAAGCAGAGCAGCTCAGGGAGGCTCCGCGCAGCTTGTTCGTGTGCTCACGAACGTCGGCGAGATCTGACCGAAGCATGGATTCTCGTCCCGCGGCGACGATGATCTGTCGATGACGGACTCGACGTCTCTGGCCACCAATCACCCAGGCGGGGGCGGCGGGAGGTCCATCATGCTCCAGGAGGGTGGTGTGTGGGAGGAATCGGAGGGGGAAGCTCTCACGGCGAGGAATTTGTCCGGAGCCCATGCGGCTAGGGCAAACTCGTCGCCGGTGCTGCGGTGCTCTCCGGGCTTCGATACTACGGGGAAGGAAGATTGGGAGGGTGAGTGAGTTGGTGTGCTGCTTGGAGGCGGCTGGGTGGGCTTCTTATAGCCTCCCGAGAGGTGGCTGCCATTAACGGCACGGCGAGGTGGCGGGCGTGGCATGGTGCACTGTTTGTGTGGCGCGTCCCGAAGCCGGTGGCGCGTAGGCACGGGGGGCGGCAGAGTCACTGACGAGTGGGGCCCCGGCTGCGCTGTTCTGGACAGCGCGTCGGGTAGTGTCTCCGGCGTTGTGGCGGCGGCTGCGCTGGCGATTCGGGGGTGTAGGAGGGTCAACGGGGTGGAGGGGAACCTGCTGGGCACGGTTTGGAGAGGGGGGGGGAGCAAAACGGCGACGACCATAAGTTGGCGGTGCCGCCTGGCATGGTCACGCCGGCGGTGACCACCGTTCTGGGCATGCCAAAAGCGGCATGAGGATGTTTCTCTCAACTCAGGGCTCCAAACAGGGTGAGGTTTTCACCACTGTGCGCCAAATTGAAAACCCTACAACTTTTCTGAATAAAGTTTTCCCAAATTCCAAACTTGGTCTATGTTAAACTTTCGAAAAACCATACTGGCCAAAAAGAAAACAATGGTTTTGGGGAAGCAAAAGAAATGGGGTTGGGCCAAACTTTTGTCCTGAGGTAGAGGCATTCAAGGTGAACCTATCCAGGGCTTTGTCTCCATTTGGAAAAATAATTTAAATGGCTTTTGAAGTTAATCAGGGTGGGGGGCAGAAAATAAATAGAAATATTATGAGGTAAATCCTTAAGTGAAGATCAAATATTTTTGCATAAATAGGCTATATATTGCCTAGGGATCATTCCCTGAATTTTGAGAATTTTTTAGATAACCTTTAACATACTTCCTTTGTAAAGCTAGGATGAATTTTGTTTTTTAAAATAAAAGGAAGTAATGAGGAAAGATTTTTGGGTTAAAGGGCCAAGCAACAAGTGTACCAAGTGGGAGAGAATCCAACACACAAGATCCCAGACTTGGACAAAGTTTTGTAAAATATTAAGAATTAAAGGCAGCAAAACCAAAGGAAATTAAATCCAAAGTCGGTAAGAATATTTTTAAAAGAAATTTTTGAGGAGCCAAATTTCAGGATGTTACACCGGCTTGTTGGATCCGTCTAAGAAGGAGGAAAATGACAACTGGGCAAACGACTGGAGACAACCTTATATTGATTATTTGCAAGATCCAAGTCAAAAAACGGGCAGAGCAGTTCGGCGCTTATCTCTCAAGTATACATTGGTGGATGCCGCCTTATATCGCCGGACTGCTGATGGTCTTCTTCTAAAGTGCTTGAATGAAGACGAAGCTAAAGTTGCCATGGGAGAGGTACGTGATGGTTTATGTGGAACACATCAGTCGGCCCACAAAATGAAGTGGATGCTCAGGCGAGCAGGATTTTATTGGCCAACAATGATCAATGATTGCTTCAGATACTACAAGGGATGCGAAGCCTGTTAGAAGTGTTATTGCTTTGAGAGAGACCGAGAAGGAAAAGTTGCGGGTGGCAAAAACTTACAATAAGAAGGTCCGACTTAAAGACTTCCAAATTGGCAACTTAGTCTGGAAAGTTATATTGCCAGTTGGCTCCAGAAGCCGAAAATTTAGCAAATGGTCCCCAAACTGGGAATGACCACTGCGGGTCGTGAGAATAGTACCCGGCAACTCTTATTTGGTGGAGACATTGGAAGGCGGCATGCTGCCTAGAGCTATCAATGGAAAATACCTTAAAACGTTCCACCCGAGCGTGTGGCAAACTGCACGTACGGCCGATATACGTATATCACCTTTAGCATATGGCCGATGAGCTTAAGCATCACCCTTAGACATAAAAACTTCTACATTGAATATTTTCTAGTACGCAAGCTCTACTAGAAAACATGGGGGCATGTGTTAGCACCCGTTTTTGGCAGATTGACAGTTTCAGGTTCAAAGGAAGGTTGGCGGCTCGAAGAATGCAACAAAGAAGGCTAAAATGGTGATCTGGGAAACTTTCCAGGAAAAGACGGCTAGAAGAAGGCAGACAATAATCCGGCAACTGGAACAAGGTGGAAGCCGGATTCGGGAGTGCAAAGTTGCCTGAAGACCTAGCGAGCTAAGTCAAAGGAAAGCAATAAAGGCGGCAGAAAAGAAGCCAACTTTGTCAAAACAAGCCGGCAGAAGAGAAGCCAACTTTGTCAAAACAAGCCGGCAAGAGAGAAGACAACTTTCCACTTATCAAGGCAGCAAAAGAAGACAACTTTTTTAAGTCAAATAAAGGCAGAAGAAGACAAAATTTTCAAGTCAAATAAAGGCAGAAAAAGACAACTTTCAAAGTCAAGATCAAGGCGGAAAAGGTGAAGACAACTTTCCAAGATCAAGGCAGAAAGATGGAAAGCAACTTTACAAAGAAGTTGGACGGATGCTGAAGTCCGGGACCAATACGAAGCCGATCAAGATATCTTATCTCTAAAGAAAGGCAAATTTGAAGCCAATACGAAAGGAAAAAAAGGCAACTTTCCAAGTAGCCAGCAAGTTGGGAGCCAATACGGAAGGCAAAAGGCAACTTTCCAAAGTAGCCAGCAAGTTTGAAGCCAGCGAAGCCGGCCAAGAAGTTGCCTAGTTTAGAGATGGATTCGACTTAGATTATGATTTGTAAATCTTGTAGAAATCCAATACTTATACGGGAAGTCCAGCCGCCTCATATATATGTGAGAGGTGACGGCCGATTGAAATTAAGCAAACAATCGACAACCTATCAATACAACCTACTTTTTCCCTCAAACCCTTGTTTATGCTTCCGTTGTTCGGCGACTTCACGTAGATTTCACCGGATATCGAAAACCGAGCTAAGAGCGGCCAAGTCCGGCTTAGTTCAGCCAATCGTCATCGGCTTCCTCTGACGGGCTTCCCGAGGGGCTGGGGCATCTGGTCTAAAAAGCGCCTGCTTGCTGTCTTGCGTATCGCGCTGGAAGCATGCCTCCCGCGGGGTGAGTTGCGGAGTATCTCCCCCGGCACCGCGGGTACACGAGGACGTGTTCGTGTGACGTGTTTCGAGCGCAACAGGCGGCCTCGGACGTTTTCTGGAAAATATGATCGGGTACTGAGGGTTTTCAGGAGGAAGACAATTTGTAGGCGAAAGGGCAACTCGAGAAGCTTCCGGAGTCGGCCAGGTGGGTTGACTGCGCGTGGGGTCGTCTGGGGCCTGTGGGGCCCCCTGCAGGCACCCTCCTGGCTCCGTCTTTGTTTGTTCGTAAAAATAAATCACGTAAATTATGAGTTGATTCCGAGAAAGTTCCCCGAGTAGCTTTTCTGAAACAAAAACACAACAGAAAACAGGAACTGGCACTGGGCATCTTGTTAATAGGTTAGTTCCATAAAATGTGCCAAAATGATATAAAAACATGTGGCAATGAATATAACATGCATGGAACAACCAAAAATTATAGATATGTTTGAGACGTATCAATCTCCTCGATGGTCTCCATGCTAGTGAAGACGAGCACCTCCTCATCCACCAAGGTGCCCCTCTTCCTCTACCTCTCCTTCTCCCTATCATGTGGCTTCGATGCAGTCTCATCACCTTCTCACCATTCTTCTCACAACATTGATGTTGATGATCCTGTAGGGTTACGTGCAGGAATTTTAAAAAAATGTCTTACGTAACTACCAAGATCTATCTATGAAGATGTAATCCACAAAAGGGGTTAGATCTAGTACTTACAAACACCGTAGCAGAAGTCTGACGTTTGTCGATGACGTTGTCGGTGAAGCCGGATGAAGATTCTCACGACCATGACTGGTGGTGAGAATGTTGCCGACTCCCTCGCTAAAAATCACACGTGTAATCTCTCTTCTAGTATCCAGGCATCCACTTCGCCAATCCGTCAGTGTTCCACCGTCCAGGATTCGACACCGACGATGAGAGACTGCCTTTCAGCGTAGTAGTGTTAAATCTAATCAAATTGATTAGACCGATTAAATCTATATGAGAACTAGAGAGGGTTTCTCAACACATGAGATCTGGAGAGAAATAGCTCTGGGAGAGGACACCTAAAAAACCCAGAGCAATTGTTGTATCTCCCAAGGAGGGAGGGGGCGGGTTTATATAGGAGGGAGATGGGGAGGCTTTCTTGGGGAGGGGGTGTCCCCAATCCTTGGTGCGCCATCCCTAGGAGGGTCGGGCGAATCCCCTTGCCCAACTCGGATTGGACCGGTCCACTTCTCCTATTTTTTCATTTTTTTCCTTTTCATTTAACTAGCAAATTGGCCCGCGTAATACACGGGCATCATCTTATGTTGCCCATAGACTATAAATTAATCTTATTACCATCGAATCAAAAAAATTATAGGATCGTGCTTGTAGATATAAATCATTTGCAACAAATTGCTGACTTGTTTTCCTGGGTTTCGTTTATAATTTGGTAGGATCGTGCTTGTAGATATAAATCATTTGCAACAAATTGCTGACTTGTTTTCCTGGGTTTCGTTTATAATTTTGTGTTTCCTTCTTTGTTTATATAAGATATTTTAATAAGCAAACATATTTCAGACCAAGAATCCATTGTTTTTAAAATAGATTTTTGTTGTATTGACTTCGGTTCATCCTCGACGCCTACCTATAATTAAACATCATTCTCCGGCACCTATCACTAAGTGTTATCTGAATCTGAATACATAGCAGGAGTACAAAAATTGAGCACATATTTCCTTAATATAAACATATATAAATTCTGCATGTCACTGAAGGTTATTCCAAAATTTGATTGAACGAATTATTATTCAAAATGATTCAAACTATCTCAAAGACAAAAAATGCCTAAGTTCATTATAACTTAGAAGAGAGGAAGAAGTGCGTCAAAGCCTCTTGCTTGACACAAACACAATCACCTGACCTTGCCACGTACTTGCCAAATCCAAGTAGCATCTCAGGTGTGTCATTCATGGAGCTGATAATACCTCAACGAACAGATCCAACATGTATCATATATAATATAGTTGAAAATAATTGAGAAGACCATGAATCTTGAATTGTGTATGAGCTCGGACAGCAGGATGTTTATTTTTCGTGTTATTTATGTACTGAATTAACAAAATGGTCTAACCATGACACTATTAGATTGGAAATTTTGACAAACTGAATGCTCATTACAAATATGTGCACATATTTCTATATTCAGATAATTATGTGTTAGTCCCAAAATTACTATTTTTCTTCAAATGCCTTATATTTAACTTGTAGCATTCACACACTTCGATTTAAATCTAATCCTTGCATCTCCTCTAAATATTATAGAGAAGGGGTACCTGACAATCCCGCCCTTTGAATTTGGGTTCGACCTCAAGACAACATCTTGTTGAACCATTGGAGCCCACATCAATTTCAGTTAAATTTTGCGATGAAAAGGATATCAGTGGTTGTCCTTTCAAAATAATATCTTGGTGGTTGTCAGAAGAAGAAGCAGGCCTTAGTCACCAAATAACAAACCATTCCTAATAAGCCCTTTAGGCGAAAATGCTGGTCCATATCGCGAGGCGTGAGCAATAGAAAACCTCACTTTCCTGCATACAATAGCTGTCTGGCTTTGTTGCTAATGAGAGAACTCCAAGCCCAGCTGACTGCAATTTTCCATAGAAGCCTTCATAGGCGTATAGAAAAACCTTTCCAATAGCAAAAAAAAAAAAAACTCTCCAATAGTGGAATACATCTGAATAACCTTGTGATTTTCAGTTACAATAGCTCAGGACCACAATATGAATAATATTTGAGGTAGGAGCTAACCAAGGATTGCAGGAACTGTGATCGCTGCCTGGCTTTGTTGTTAATGAGAGAACTCCAAGCCAATTGACTGCAATCTTCCATAGAATCCTTCATAGGCGTATAGAAAAGCCTTTCCAGTAGCAAAAAACACTCTCCAATAGTGGATACATCTGAATAACCTTGTGACTTTCAGTTACAATAGCTCAGGACCGCAATATGAATAATATTTGAGGTAGGAGCTAACCAAGGATAGCTCCTAAGGAACTGTGATTCACCGGCCTCTCCCCGGAAAAATTCTAAGTATAATAAAGACTGCACTCTTGAGCATCCCTTGATCCACACTGGGCAACAATACTGTGGGCTCATTCCCTTGGTACAGAATTCAGTGTTCTTCATCAATCATATAAAGGTCTGCCGGACTACTGGTAACAGGAGAGACAAATACTTCAAAACTTTGATGGTTACAAATGAATAATGCAGCTACAGTACTATGAGAACTCCATGATGTCTTTGAACAGTCGAGAAGGTGCCTCCTAGTTCATGGAAGGCCATCAATCATAATCTGCTAGAACTTGATGAAAAAATAAATTTGTTCTGCAAGAAGCCAAATGATAGTAAATACATAATTGAGACTGAATTAAGAAGACATAAATAATGAAAGGATGAAATTGTTGACCAACAAAGATTTAAGACATGAACCGTTGTCTCTTAAATTAATCGGAGCTTGAGCAATTCAGTCTTTTATCAATGACATGGTGCTCTTGCTAGCTTCTTTATCAAAGAATACTAATATGTTTATGGCAGAAAACAATATTGATATTTTATTTGAAGAAAGAGAAAACTGCATCCATCGCACTGACCAAGATCACCAGGCCGGATGCCATATCAGATGTAGGCACTGCACAAAGGATAACCACATTAAACTATTTACTGCCACCAAATCAACTAATGGAGTGCCTCGCCTGAACATCTCAAATGATTGAAAATACCTATACAACACATGCATCAACTTACTGCTACTATGTTAGTAAAATATTGAGCTAGGGTTGTGCCATTATTTATCACCTCATCAAATCTACAAATGATTGGACATGCACAGATGAAAATGAATTTTCCTTTCTACACAGAATCGTACATTTGCAATTGGCAAGCTATCATTAGAGCTATGTAATGATTTATCGCCTCATCTTATCAAATCTACACAAAATAGTTGAGCATGTGTAACTGAAACTAAATCGCTTTCTACGTATAACTGTATCGAAAATAAACAAACCATCAGAAAGCCTCGTTTCCCCATCTAACTGAACTGGGCAAAAGTTTCAGACAATTAAGATTGGTTTAGGCGAACAAACCTGAAATTTACCGTGCATCGTCAGGGTGACGTTGTTGGACAGCTCGGGTAGTAAATTCCCAAGCTTCTTTCTATACCCAGAATCTGCATCCCTCGCTAGCTGCTGAATCCATCCATATGTGGTCTTCTTGTGATGCCAATGGCTGGCGCTTCGTTGCGTCATTCGGCATAGGAAAAAGAAAATATAAAACGCCAGGAACAATGTAATATTACCACAGGAAATTATGCATATAGTTGGTTTGTCAACTATTATTCTGACATAGAGCTGGTCACTTAACTGTCAAGACACATAGTTTGGTCTGCAACTCTGAATATCTTGTTCTGACCAGCAGCTCTCTATAAGGCAGCACCGTATGTTTTTTTTGGGTAGCACCATATGAAGCTGACACTGAGCTTGAATCAAATAAAGCAGATAATAGAAGAAGGAAACATATATGTACTTCTCTTGCTGAGATTGCAAGATTTTCTTTCAGAATATTTTTTGTTCGTTTTTCTACATGGGGTTTCTCGACGGTGATTCTTTTTTTCTCCCATGTATGAGATCATACTGCGAAATAAGAAGATAGTAACAGATGCTAGGTCCAATATATTGAGCAGAAAATCATTAGCACTAACCACAGATACATGTACATGGAGAAAAAAGATCCGTTCATCATGTAAAGCCCCAATTGGTAGGTACAGTGCTCACGTACCATATGAGCTCCTGCAATTGTAAAGGGGTAAGATGCTAATGAAATTAAAATGGCACCATGAAGAGTCACTTGCAACACCAACCTTTCCGAAAAACGAAAAGAAACAAATTGTATAAAATGTAACTTTTAAGCATAAGAGTTCAATCTGCACTACATCATTTCAACTTCATGTTACAGAAACTACTAACGGTGACCTTCTTAATAAATATGTCGATGATTAGCTACACTGTTATATGCCAGACTATTAAGTAGCTCAGATTTCTCCAAAAAAATAAAATCACTAAATAAGAGATGAGTGACATCAGGTTAATATTCTGAATTCCAATGCCAAGGTGATTATGCCGAAAAAATTTATGAATATCTTCATTAACCTATAATCATTAACCCACAAATTCAAAGGTATCACTGCTGTTTTTATTACTGAAATTAAATAGCAAAAGCTAAATACAGTATTACTGGTGTGTACAGAAGTAGGAAGTGTTATCTTCTCTGATAGTTGTTTCAGACTTACTCTCATTGAGAGAGGATGGCACTTGGAGAGTTGGGGCAATTTTCGTTGGTTTATTTCTCACACAATGTCATGCCAACCTGAGGAGTTGGGGATACATACTTATAGGCTGCTAGCCAGCCACGAATATGCTGCTAAGATGCTAGTCTAAGATGCTGCTAAGATGCTGTCCTAAAAGTAGTCAAGGCTATCCTAACAATTAGTCCTTGATGCTATCCTAACTGTCAGTCCTTGATGCAAGGACCATGTGCTGCAACCCCACAAAGACCAGAGTACAAAGACTTATCCATCATTCTCCCCCTAAGTTTTGTGTGTCGTCTTGTGGGAGGGCTGAGCCATCCCAATCCTGGAGCAGAGTTCAAGGAACTTGATCCTCCCAAGGGGCTTGGTGAGCAGATCAGCGAGCTGATCTGCGGTTGTTGATGTAGCTCGCCTTGATGCTCCCTTCCTCCAAGCAGCCTCGGATGAAATGATGCCTCAGCCGGATGTGCTTGCTCCGTTCGTGGAAAACGGGGTTCTTTGCCAGGGCCAGAACGGACTTGCTGTCCACCATGAGCTGCACTGCTCTAGTGTCTCGGCCAAGGAGATCACCAAGCAGTCGAGCGAGCCAGAGCGCCCGAGTGCAGGCGGTGGAGGCCGCTATGTACTCGGCCTCGCAGCTGGACAAGGCAACCACCTGTTGCTTGACAGACTGCCAGCTCACGAGGCACTTGCCGAGGAAGAAAAGGATCCCGCTTGTGCTCTTGCTGGTGTCGATGTCGCCGGCGTGGTCGTTGTCGCTGTACCCGACAAAGTCTGCAGCCCCAGGACACCTAGGGTAGTGAAGGCCGTGATCGAGAGTCCCCGCAACATAGCGGATGATCCTTTTCACAGCCTGCTCGTGCTCCGTCGTCGGTCGCTGCATGAACCGACTAACGTAGCCGACGGAGAACGCCAAGTCCGGCCGAGTGTGGGCGAGGTAGCGAAGGCTCCCCACAAGACGCCGGTACTGTGTAGCGTCCACTTCCTTCGTCTTGCTGTCGCGGCTCAGTTTCAGCCTCTCCTCCATCGGAGAGAGGGCTGGGTTGCAGTCGGTGAGCCCAGCTAGCTCAACGATGCGCTTGGCGTAGGCGGTCTATCGAAGCGTGATCCCAGAGTGGTCCTGGTGCACCTCGATCCCTAGATAGAAGGAGAGGAGCCCCAGATCACTCATCTGGAAGGCGGCCTTCATCTCCTCCTTGAACGCCGCCACCTTTGCATCCTTGATGCCGGTGATCACCAAGTCGTCGACGTAGATGCCCACCAACAGAGCATTTCCTCCACTGCCCTGTCGGTAGATGGCCGCCTCGTGCGGGCTTTGCTCGAAGCCCATCATCTTCAGCGTGGAATCCAACTTGGCATTCCACGCCCTTGGTGCCTGCCGTAGGCCATAGAGAGCCTTGTGCAGGCGGAGTACCTTGCCCTCCTGGCCGGGGATCGTGAACCCCGGCGGCTGCTGCACGTAGACCTCCTCCTTCAAGTCGCCGTTGAGGAAGGCCGACTTGACATCCATGTGATGGACACTCCAGCCCTCCTGGGCAGCCAGCGCAAGGAGGAGTTGCACAGACTCCATCCGTGCCACGGGAGCGAAGGCGTCGTTGAAGTCGACCCCCTCCTGCTGCAAGAAACCTCGTGCCACCAAGCGAGCCTTGTGCTTGACGATGGCGCCGGCCTCATCCCTTGTCAACTTGAACACCCATTTAAGGGTGATCGCGCGATGACCACGAAGGAGGTCAGCAAGCTCCCAGGTGCGGTTCTCCTTAACCGCATCCATCTCCAGCTGCATCGCGGCACGCCATGCCACGTCTCTTTCAGCCTCTGCAAAAGACTGAGGCTCGCCGTCATCACGCGCAAGCTGCAGCTACGCCTCGAGGTCGCGTGGCACCAGTCCCGGCACCGGCTGGTCGCCGAGTAGGCTCTCCATCGTACGGTACCGCAGCGGCTCGTCATCATGATATGGGTCGATGCGCTCCTCGGCGTGAGAGAGCGGGAAAGCGAACTCTACCGGGTTGTGCTCGACGTGTGCTGGTGTAGACGTGCCCGGAGGAGTGGCTGCTGGTGCTGGAGTATGTGGCGTCGCCGGCTGTGGTGTCGTCGGTGTAGTTTACACCGGGGTCGATGGAGACTTGGGGGCTGAGGTAGACGTGCTCAGCGAAGAGGAGCTACCTACTCCCCCGGACTCCTTGAAAATGGACGTACTCGATGGTGAAGTCGTCGCACGTCGGAGTCGAGCCGTCGTCCACCGCCTTACCCCACGCCCATCCTCGCCCTTCGTCGAACACGACGTCTCGCGCCGTGCGCACACGCTGTGTCTTTGGGTCGAGAATGTGGTAGGCCTTCGAGCCTTCCGAGTAGCCAATGAACACTCCTGGAGTGCTCCTGTCATCGAGCTTGCCGATGTGACCAAGATCCTTGGCGAACACGAGGCAGCCGAAGACCCGCAGGTGGGAGACTGCAGACTTTCGCCCATGCCAAGCCTCGTACGGTGCCCTGCCGTCCAGCGCCTTAGTAGGCGAGCGGTTGAGGATGTAGACGGCTGTCAGCACCGCCTCTCCCCAGAAGACAACCGGCATCCCTCTCTGCTTGAGGAGGGCCCGAGTCATCCCCACAACCGTCTGGTTGCGCCGCTCGACAACTCCGTTCTGCTGCGGGCTGTACGGCGTGGAGTAGTGGCGCTGGATGCCTCCATCATCGCAGTACGACGCGAATTCAACCGCTGTGAATTCGCCGCCGTTGTCCGTACGCAACACACGCAGCTTTCGACCGCACTCCGCCTCCGCAGCAACCTGTGAGCGCCTGATGGCGTCCCTGCCTCCTCCTTGCTGCCGAGGATCACCACCCACATGTAGCGGGAGAGGTCATCGACGAGGAGCAGGAAGTAGCGTCGTCCTCCTGGTGTGGCTGGTGTCACCGGGCCGCACAGATCCCCGTGCACGAGCTCGAGCTTCTCCTTGGCTCTGAAACTCGCCCGCTGGGGAAAGGGGAGTCGTCTCTGCTTCGTCAAGATGCAGACGTCGCAGAACTGCTCCACATGGTCAAGGCACGGCATGCCTCATACCATCTCCGTGGTGCTGAGCCGCTTCAGGGCCTCGAAGTGAAGATGCCCGAAGCGCTCGTGCCACTGCCATGCCTTGTCGTCCCGACGAGCAGCGAGACAGACCGGTTGTGCCACCTGCACATCAAGGACATAGAGCCGGTTTGCGCCTTTGGTTACCTTAGCAAGAAGGCGATGATGGCGATCCCAGATGCATAGGATCCCATGCTCGATCAGTACGCGCGAGCCGTTTTCGTCCAGCTGTCCCAGGATGATGATGGAGTTCCTCAGCGCGGGGATGTAGTAGACACCGATGAGCAGCCGGTGCTCTCCAGTCTTGGCGATGAAGATGACGGAGCCAACACCCTTGATCTCTACGGCGGAGGCGTCCCCAAACTTGACGGAGCCTCGCACGTCGGAGTCGAGCTCAGCGAAGAACTCCCGTCGGCCGGTCATGTGGTGGGTGGCGCCGGTGTCGAGGCACCACTCGCCAGTCTTGTCGTTGCCGGAGCCATCGCCGAGAAGGGCGTGCACTTTTGGCTCATCAAGATGGAGGAGAGCCGCTGCGGTCGGTGCCGCAGGAGGTAGTTCGACGCTTGCGTGCGTCATGAACAGAGCTGGCTCCTCCTCCGCAGCCTGTGCGACGTGAGCCTGGCCACGTCGTGGCTGCCGACATTCCTTGGCCCAATGGCCAGGTTGGCCGCAGTTGTGACAGCTGTCGTCTTGTGCCGGCTTGGGCCTGCCAGCGGCGCCTCCCCGGGCACCTCCACGGGCATCACCATGCGCCCTGGCCTGGTAGTCCTTGTGCGCCCTGCGTGGCTTGCCACGCCTGCGGCTGCCTGTCGTGGAAGAGGACTCCCCCTTCTTCCCGTCACCGTGGCCGGCATCCCACTGCTCCCGAGACAGGAGCAGCTTCCCGCCGGTGGTGATGGGCCCCGAGAGAGACTGTGGCTCGTCGGTGTCGATGACCTTGAGGCGACCTATCGCCTCCTCGATTGTCATCGTGGAGAGGTCCAGCAGAGACTCGATCGAGCGAGCCATCTGCTTGTACTTCTCAGGGATGCACCGGAAGAGCTTCTCGACAGCTCTCTCCTCGTTGTAGGTGGCATCGCCGAACTGCACCATCTTCTGTAACAGAGTGTTGAGACGGAGAGCAAAGTCATCAACGTCCTCACATGGCTTGAAGGCCAGGTTCTCCCACTCCTTGCGAAGTGCCTGCAGTGTGGACTTGCGAGCACGGTCGCTACCGATGCGTGCCGCGGCGATGGCGTCCCAAGCCTCCTTGGCAGTTTGCTTGTTGGAGAGCGAGAACTGCATCTCGGCCGGGACTGCGGCGATGAGGGCGTCCAGTGCCCGTTGATCCTCATGCTGGTCGACGGCGCCGTCCTGGACCGCCTCCCACATGTGCCGCACCTGGAGCCTGATCCTCATGATCGCGGCCCACTCGACGTAGTTGGTTTTGGTGAGGGTAGGCCACCCAACACCGGGACCAACGTCCCTGACCACAGTCCGGACCCCGTAGGGGCCTCGGCCTTGGTTGTCCCAGCCGCCATCACCGTGCGAGCCTCCTCTGGGAGCACCACCACGAGCGTGCTCGGCTGCCCACTGCGCCGCCCGCTCTTGTGCCGCGTCGTTGCGGTTTGCATCGACGCTGCCATCAGCGGACACGGAGCTCTTGGCGCTGTCGTGGAACGCCTCAGCCTCCGCTGCAACCTCACGTGTTGGCTCCGCCGTCGCTGCTGCATCTACCTCCGCTCTGGTTGCTGCCAGCTCCGCCGCTGCCAGCCTCGACGCCCTTGCTGCCGCCGCAGCGGTTGCCGTAGCCACTCGCTCACGCTCCTCTGCCTCGGCGAGTTCGGCCTCCTGCCGACGCCGTGTACTCGAGATAACCGTGTGCTGAGAGTGGCCTGCGGACATGGCTCGCCGCTGGGGGGCTGTTGCGTGGAGAGAGAGCTCTCTCTGACGAGCTGCTGCTCGACAACCCGGAGGGAGGGAAGTAACCAAGGACAGTCGGAGCAACTGCTGCTACCGGCTGGGGCTGCTCAGCTCCCGGAGAAAGGGGTGAACAGGAAATGCTCAGGCTACAAGATAACCTGGCTCTGATACCACTTGATAGTTGTTTCAGACTTGCTCTCATTGAGAGAGGATGGCACTAGGAGAGTTGAGGCAATTTTCGTTGGTTTATTTCTCACACAATGTCATGCCAACCTAGACGAGTTGGGGATACATACTTATAGGCTGCTAGCCAGCCACAAATATGCTGCTAAGATGTTGTCCTAAAAGTAGCCAAGGCTATCCTAACAACTAGTCCTTGATACTATCCTAACTGCCAGCCTAACTGCCAGTCCTTGATGCAAGGACCATGTGCTGCAACCCCACAAAGACTAGAGTACAAAGACTTATCCATCATTCTCGGTATGTTCCGTCCTGATCATAGCCAACATAACTGAAATATGCAACAGGCATGGAAGGTATCGATCAAGCACTCACTACTTCGGCCGCCGGCCGGTCGGCCGGCAACGCACATGGGCGTGGATGTGATGCGGCCTTCACGCAGTAGTGGTAGCTCCTCCTCGCTTCCTCCATCACCGGCAGCCAAAGATCAATCAACTGCAGCGAAGATTGGTTTTGGGGCGGCCCGTGGGACCACGCATGGTGTGCAGCGGCCACTGCTGGAACTACCCGTGCATTGCAACGGGAACACATGATAATGCTATGGTCACTAATTTTCAGGATAGTCATAAGTCATGCAACGCTACTCTAATATATGCCAACTCATTGCTCTAACAATCACCAGTTGTGTTAATGTGGTTGAGAAACGTATACTCTTATTAACAACTGAATAACAAAATGGTATATGAAATTAGTAGTCATCTCATGTAGTCCGTCCACTTTATCAGCCATTTTGTCATCTTCATTTCAAAGCACATATAGTTGCTTACTGTACAACGTCTCTATTTCTTTTTAAGGAAGTTCATCCTCTTTTCAAGAGAAGGCCAGACATGAGTATGAGGATGAACAATTTAACTATTAACGCAATTTTGTCATGGGCATAAAATTCTCAGGAGATAGCAGTATGTGGCGTTACAATTACAATACTGGAAATATGGAGTATGTACAATGTAAACTTTTTTCACAGTCCAAATAGGCACGACGGTCAATCATAGGGTTCGAGCTGCCAGAACAACGCGTTTCAGGAAATTGCCCCAAGCAGCATATGCGATCAGTATCATGGTGAAATGGGAAAGTCATTAAAGATGTCTTAAATCGTACTATATTTTAACACCACAGTATAGAATGTGGATTATTACCTACAGGAAGCACTGCCTGCAGCTCCCATGCGCAAACACAGCCCGAGGATACATCTTTCCTGCTAGGTGCAACCAGATTTTTAGTCTTGAAGCAAGGGTACTGGGCCCGGCCTGGGCAGATTTCGCGGGGCCGGCCTGGGCTGGCCAGGAGGCCGGCCAAACAAGCCACGGAGGCGCAGAGGGCCCGGCCTGGGAGCTGGCCTGGGCCGGCCGGGGGGCTGGCCACCCAACAGAGCCCGCCGGCCTATGGGCCCGCCTGGGGGCCGGTCAAAAAAAACTGCAAAAACGTCCAATACAAAAACGAACATATCTTGATCATCCAGACTATGTTTTCGATGTTCTTGAACTCGTTGGAATCGCAACGAAGAGTCCTTCAAGATTATGCAGAGCAGAATCATAGTCCATCATGTGAGGATAAAACCAAATGTAGAAAAGTAAACCTTCTCTAAATAAGAACAGCCGGTAAATTCTGAAATGCAATAACTTTTGCAAGGAAACTCCAAACGAGATGAAACCAACGAGGTTGGAAATGTAGCGACAAGAGTTTTCCTACACCGAGAATGCAACAAGTTTTCCATCCAAAATCCATTTTCTAAGAACTTGGGCTTGTCATGAGGATCACAACAAGCACCAAACCCAACAAGGAGAAGAACCAAATAAGAACCAAGAAAAATGATATGCCGAGTATGCAAAGGTTTGAGCTCTCCACAAAGATGCGATCAAGTTACCCACTTGAGAGCCCCTCTTGATAGTACACCGTCTATCCAATAACTCGGTCTCCCACTAACACCATGAGACCGGTAAAATAGAAAACCTATCAAGATCATACCTTTGCCTTGCGCATTCCACTTGAGCTAGATGATGACGATCTTGATCTCTTCAAATTGGAACACCTTTCTTGATTGTGCTTGCTAGCACATGCTTGATGAAGACATCTCCAAAATACTCCCCCATACACCATGATGGGAGAACCTTGCTAAGCTTCGTCTTCATGAATCCACTTGCACTTCATCTTCTTCTCTTGATATATATGATGGCTTGGAGATAACATGAAAGTTCACTCAATCTTCTTTTCCAATCCATGCTTGCAATAAGCGCAACTCTTCACATGACCATTCTTCATATAAACCCTTGGATAGAACCTTGGTCATCATGAAATCTTCTAGAGTCCAACACATGAACTCCAATCTTTTCCTATGGACAAGATCTACAAGAATCTTAATGCAAAGATTAGTCCATAAGGATTGTCATTAATTAACAAAACCACACATGGGGCAACACATGCACTTTCACCTCCCTCGGGCGGAGCTTCTCGAAGATGTCGTAGGATGAAGGCCTCCGGCATCTTCGAGGAGCTCGCCCCAGGGAAAGGTTTCGGACGCAAGACAAGGAAAGCTCGGGAACCAGAAGACACCCGAGAAGCAGGCCGTGGGGCCCGTCACTGAATATCTCGGCGAGGGCTCGAGTGCCCCGGGGGAGGCGGGAACGGACTACATGGTGGACATATCCTGCGCCTCAGCTCAGCAGAGGTTGCTTCACAGAGAAGGCAAGTCCGGCTGGCGTCATAGACAAGACCGCACGCACCCTTTGTTGGGCACAGACGAGACATCGACAAGACAAGACTTGCCGTCTCTTCCGTTCCGGCGGGATGGACGACATGGAGGACATCGTGGTGCCACATTGCCATGAAGGCAGCCAGTGATCGCCACCTTGGCTCGGTCACGACGCGTGCCATGCTTCGGTGGCGCGCATGCAGCTTGACCACTTGTGGTGTCCCCTTGGCATATAAAATGAGGCCCTTGGTCATCTTAGAGGACCACCGAAGAACAAGTTGAAGAAACCTAGCTAGTTGTCACCTTGAGCCTTCCACTTAGACTCGGGGGCTGGAAGAATGAATTCTTCCTTTGCCCACGGGAGTAGTGTAGGACCTCAATGAAGGAGATATGCCCTAGAGGCAATTAATAAAGTGATTTTATTTGTCATATCTATATTGTTCATAATACGTTTTAATACCATGCTATAACTGTATTACGCGGAAACATTAATACACGTGTGGTATAAAAACAACCAGGTCCCTAGTAGCCTCTATTTAACTAGTTCGTTGGGTAACAGATGATCAAGGTTTCCTGATCATGGACAATGGCGTCGGTTAACAACGGAGTCATATCATTAGGTGAATGATTTGATGGACATACCCAAAATATAGAAACGTAGTGTTCATACCTTCGACCGTGAGATCATATCAAATCTCTGCTTCTGAAAGATACGGCTGATCGCATCAAACGACATGACTTATATAGTGTGACAATAAAGGTGACACTTTCGGGTATCGGAAGGAAGCAGTAGAAGCGAGTGATCAAGAGCAGGAATTGCCAATCCACATAGCAGGATAGATACTCTGGCCCCACTCGGTGAGATTACATCAATGAGCTTGCAAGCATGTGACTAGGTCACGGGGATGTAATATCACAGATGAGTAAAGATAGATTTATCGATGGCAAGGTCATGCTCGGTAATCGTGATACCGCAGAACGACGCTCGGACAATCTAAGTATCGTTAGGCAAGAGGATGAGACTGGTCGTCTAAAGGTTCAAACGATAAAAGACATTCGTGGACGCACAGGGGCTATCATGGGTATCCAGATGCCGCTGTTAGTCATTGATCGGAGAACGAGTCTCGATCATGTCTGGAGTGATCCCGAACCGTGGGGTAACACACTTAAGGGTGGGTGACGATTAGATTGGATTTAGAGAGAAAAGAAACCGGAGACTCCGGAAGTGTTTCGGACATGTCCGATGGAGATCGGAGGGCAACGAAATATATTTCGGGGTCCGAATGAATTAAATAATATGTATTTAATATTAATAAGTGTTATTAATAATTAAATATATTTTTTATTTAATTAAATTCGAATTTTAAAGGCATTAAACCTATATGGGCCTTAGAGGCTCATTAGGGGAAAATCCCGAAAAGAAAAAAGAAAAAATAGGGGGGGGGAGGGCCGGCCGGCCTGGCTGGGCCGAATGGGGCCCACCAGGGCCGGCAGCTCCTCCTTGGCCGGCCGAGCCATGTGGGGTTTAGTCCCACATGGCTTAGCCAAGGGAGATGGCCTCCCTCCTCCTCCTTTAAATAGGGGACCCCCCATGCCTTTGGAAATAGACCAATTCTCCCTCTCATTCTCTCCTACCTTGAGCGTGGTTCCGTTTCTGGAGCTGCAGATGGGAGGGAAGTCTCTCTACTATACGCACACCACCGTGCTGCTAGATCCACTATTACACTTCCGCTGCTCTGCTGGATCTGGAGCCCGGAGGTTGTCATCCACACCGTACGTGTGTGGAACCGCGAGGCACCATTGTTTGGTGCTGGGAGCCGTCTTCTTCCACTACACGACCCTGAGGTCGGCGCCGTCGTCTCCATTAACAACGTTTGTGCGGGAACGTAATCCCGCTTCCGTCTACAAGGGTATGTATTCTGTTCTCCTACGTATTAGTATATCTGCATAATATAGATCCTGGCTAGTTTATGGTTATCGTCGGTAGGAAATTTTTGTTTTCTGTCTATGATCCCCAATAGTGGTATCAGAGCCGATCTATGCGTAGATATATCTGTACGGTTAGAACAATGTTGAATGTGGGCATCGATTCTACATTTGTTACCCTCTCACGTGTACTTGTTTATATCGCGGTATTGTCGGATGAAGCGGCCCGGACCGACTTTACGCGTACTCTTACGCGAGACTGGTTCCACACTTGACATACGGCTTATACCGTATATGTGGCTGGCGGGTGTCTGTATCTCCTACAATAGTTGATATTCATTTACAATGGAGGGCCCCGAAAGGGGTGTAATAGAGACAATTGTCTTATCGCTGTTGTGGTTGTTCGTAGGTAAGAAACGGTTCTTGTGCGAAAGCCCTAGCAGCCACGTAAAACATGCAAAAGATAAAGTAGAAAGCGTCTAACTTTATTTTGCAGGGGCAATGTGATATGGTCAAGGTAGGTTTATTAAATTGTTTATAAACTGTCGGCGCGAAGGAGACCATCGGCGCGAGGAGACCATATCATGTCGCATTACATTTCATTTTAGATGTTATGTAGATTATGTGCATCTTATATTGTGTATGTATATATATGTCTATATATTAGTTACACGGCGGTAGTAATATAAGATGATCCCTCCCAAAATTCCGATAATAGTGTTCTCCCTCTGTCGTGCACCACCAATAAAGTTCTACGTTACGGGGTACGCCGCATTGCGGTTACACTCGTCTCTTCGTTCGCATACAGTGGGTGTAAGCCACGTTGCACACGCAAATACGTCAGAGGGTGTTATGGCGAGCCTAGCATGTACAGACATGGCCTCGGAACACAAGTACCGAAAGGTTAAGCACGAGTCACATGCGGTGATGTGATCGATATACGATGTCTACCTTTGAAGTTATGCTATCTGCCTGATCGATGGGGGTAGTGTAATGGATGGGGGTTGTGTAATCACTAAGACGATGCGAGGGATACTCGTCTTGAGTGGGAGTTCTAGTAGTTTTATTTTGAAAACTTAGTTTTACTTTGAAAACTTAGTTTTATTTTGAAAACTTGAACCCATATTTTATTATGAACAAAAGTCTTTATGCTTTGCAAAACCTTTGTAGATGATAACCTCTTCTTTAGACCTTTTAAACTTAGGTGCATTCCTGCGATTGAGAAACTTAAAAGGTGGGTCCAAACTTCATAGTTTTATACCATAGCTTGAGGATACTCCTTGTTTCAAACCTTTTAGCTCTACATGATACAAAACCCGATAGGAGATAGACCCGGAGATTCCGCTAAACAAAAGGATAATTTAGATTATCAAGTTTTGTGCGGATAATTCATCATAGTCCAGTGTATGCTATGATCTCTGCCATAGAGAATGAACTGTGGGTGCGTGTTGACAGATCGCGAACATTTGGAATGGTCGCTGAGATTGATGATCTGTATCCACCGTAAATCAGGTTTTCGCTCAACCAAGATGGAAGGAACACTCGCATTAAAGAGCATGTGGCAGTCATACCAGATGATATTGGTCATACTAGATGACATTGGTCATATTTGATGACATTGAGATGCCTCGCTCACTCGATCACTGGATGACAGACAACGTTGCCAGGTGCAAATGTTTTGTCATAGACTATGTCATGCAAGGGAATCATTCACCTTCATGAATTCTTGATTGAAAATCAAGAAGATGAAACAGATCGCCGGAAGTCATCAATGATAATGGTATATATATATATGATATACAAGTTATGAATGTTTTACCTAAACAAGTACTTGCAGTGACTAAGTTTGATACTAGTCATGTTTTATGAAAACAAGATTTTCTGCTTGAGTAGCTTGGAAGGATGAAGAGACAATGAGTGTGTTGATGATGGCAGGCAATATGTTGTGAATATGTTGTGATGGCCATAGACACTCTCTCTGCATCTACCATTTAGATTAAATTTGATTTGAACAAATTCCATTAGATCGCTTGTTAGCATGATCATTATAAGTGTGTCTTGCCTCTAGCGAGACAATTATTCATATTTGTTAGTGACAAATCGTTGTCCTACATTTATGAGTGATATCTTTAATGATCATACACCGATTATGAATGGAATGTTGTTATTTGAATCTAGATGGTAGTAGCTCTCACATTTATAACATTAATGCCAAAGATACAAACTTAATAATGACACCATATTATTATGGCACTAACGTTTTAAGTTGTCAATGTTATATGCATTAAGAAGCTCCATTCAGATGGATCTCCAAGTTTAGATTTGATCTTTGACACTTGCAAAATAACTGAGACACCGTTTCTGAAAACGGGCATTAACTTGTTGAGAATCATACATATCGATGTGTGTGAATCAATGAAGTACTTCAACGTGTAGTGGAAATCATTTTTTGTAAACTTCACCAATGATTTGAGTAGATATGGGCATATCCACTTAATGAAATGCTGGTCTGAAAAGTTTGATAAGATCAAACAAGTTCGGAGTGAAGTAAGAGAAATAAACTTAACAAGAAAATCAAATTCCCGCGATACAGATCGAGGAAACAAGGATTTGAGTTATGAGTTTGGCATATCATTGGAAGACTTGTGAAAAGAGTTCCACAAATTACGCCGTATGGAACACCACAATGTTATGGTGTGTTAGAACGTCGTAATCACACGCTATTGGATTGTGTGTGATCAATAAAATCTCTTATCGAATTTTTGTGATCATTAGAGTCGTATGGTAGGAACAAAACATTCACTTTAGATAATAGGGAAACCATCTAAATCCATGGAGGCAATACCATATGAGTCATGGCATGGCTTTTAGCCTAGATTGTCGTTTTGTTTTAGTGTTTTGATGATCAAACCTAAAACGGATAAATTCATCTTTGTAGTGTATCTAAGAAATCAGTTGGATACATGTCTCACGACAGAGGCAAAATCGTTGCCGAAATATACCTTACTAAGAAATAGTTTCTTGTCCAAGGTATAAGTGGGAAAGAAAGTAGAGCAAGACGGAGTTAATGAACTTCCTCTCCACATCAGAGTGGCGCAACGGAAACCGTTCCGGTACCGTCCTCCACAACTGGAAGGAAGCTGATGATAAGTGATCATGATGCTCTGAGCTCATACTAAGGTCGTAGGGTCTGAGAATGTGTTCCGCACTGTGTGGTACGACAATCTTGTTATGAACGTCATGTTAATGGAACATGACAAACCTGCGAACTACGAAGAAGTGATGGTAAACCTAAGTCCGAGAAATGGCTATGAGCCATATATAATCCGAGATAAAATCCATGCACGATTACCAAGTAAAGACTTGGGTAAATCTTCTTGATGGGCTCCAAGCCGTTGAGAGTAAATGGAATTTTATGACAAAATAGACACTGACGGAAAGGCAACCGTTTATTAGGATCGATTTGTCGTAAAACAGTTTCAACAAATTCAAAAGTTGACCACAACGAGAATTTGTCTCAAGTGGCGATGCCTAATTAAGTCTATTTAGGATTGTTTTAGCAATTACTATAATTTCGAATTGAGAAATTGATAAATGGATAAAGAAGCCATGTTTCTTAATGGTAGCATTAAGAAAAGAGTTGTAACTAGTACAATGAGATGGTTTGTTGATCCTAAGGATGCTAGACATGTATGCAAACTTCAGTTGTCCATTCATGGGCTGAAGCAAGCATATCGGAGCTGGAATCTTCACTTTGATAATGTGATCAAAGGATTTTGGAGTCGTCCAAAATAATTGAAGAAACCTGCATTTATAAAGAAGTGAGTGGGAGCTAAGTAGCTTTTCGTGATCTTATATGTGAATGGCATATTTGAGTGGGAGCTAAAAGGAAATTCCCTTGTCTTATATGCGGAAGGCATATTTGAGTGGGAGCTAGGTGTCATTCCAAACTTTATATGACATATAGAGAATGATACAGATCCTCTAGTAAAGTATGAATGATTATTTAAGTGATTAAATTTTTTGTGAATGAAGTTTAGAGTATTAGGCTTTAGATCTGTAATTTGTATAGATCAAGAGGGCTTAATAACATTAGGTCAGAATATTTTTCTAGGTCAAGATTCTGAAATGTTTCAGAATAGAACAAGCGAAGAAAAGGATTCTTGGTTGTATGACTAGATAAATATTAAGTTTCAATGATAGTTATTGAAAGAACTGGATGTCCAACATCCTCTATGCCTCAGACATAGATTCTATCATACTGAAAGCTCGACTTGGTGTGACCCAAGTTCTTGGTTGAAGAACGGGTTCTAGAGTGATCCCTGGATGGATCAATGAACAAAGTATATCCTTCAGTGTCTAAAGAGAACTGAGGATATGTTTTCTGGTATGGGGTGAGAGTGAAGACACTGACCCATACGGCTAGAAATCTCATACAGGAGAAGTCATTGGTTTTGAAAGGGTTAGATTGCGAAGTTGCATATGAATGCACTATCGTAGAAGGGATAGCTTGTGAAATAGCATATGAATGCACTATCGCATGATCTACATAGGTATAGAAATATATGGCTATTTCGGAAGTAGCAAGTGTGATTGGACTGTGTTGTTTTCCCGAGCATGACTGGTTTCCCTTAATAGATCTCTTAGACTTTTAAGTCTCATGCTATGCGAAATTTTGAGTCTCACTCCATCGACAAAGCATATATTTCACCGTTATCATATGATATGGGATGATGTCAAACTAGGTTACATAGAAGTGTTGCAAAGCACATACAGATCTAGATCTGTTGACTTGCTTCCTCTTCCACGAGACAAGCGTGCACCAATATTGCTATAGGTGTTAAGCTTTTACCAAGTTGTAAACTAGATTGAATTGTACTCCAGTGCAAGTGGGAGACTGAAGGAGATATGCCCTAGAGGCAATTAATAAAGTGATTTTATTTGTTATATCTCTATTGTTCATAATACGTTTTAATACCATGCTATAATTGTATTACGCGGAAACATTAATACACGTGTGGTATAAAAACAACCAGGTCCCTAGTAGCCTCTATTTAACTAGTTCGTTGGGTAACAGATGATCAAGGTTTCCTGATCATGGACAATGGCATCGGTTAACAATGGAGTCATATCATTAGGTGAATGATTTGATGGACATACCTAAAATATAGAAACATAGTGTTCATACCTTCGACCGTGAGATCATATCAAATCTCTGCTTCTGAAAGATATGGCTGGTCGCATCAAACGACATGACTTATATAGCGTGACAATAAAGGTGACACTTTCGGGTATCGGAAGGAAGCAGTAGAAGCGAGTGATCAAGAGCGGAAATTGCCAATCCACATAGCAGGATAGATACTCTGGGCCCACTCGGTGAGATTACATCAATGAGCTTGCAAGCATGTGACTAGGTCACGGGGATGTAATATCACATACGAGTAAAGATAGATTTATCGATGGCGAGGTCATGCTCGGTAATCGTGATATCGGAGAACGACGCTCAGACAATTTAAGTGTCGTTAGGCAAGAGGATGAGACTGGACGTCTAAAGGTTCAAACGATAAAAGACATTCGTGGACGCACAGGGGCTATCATGGGTATCCAGATGCCGCTGTTAGTCATTGATCGGAGAACGAGTCTCGATCATGTCTGGAGTGATCCCGAACCGTGGGGTAACACACTTAAGGGTGGGTGACGATTAGATTGGATTTAGAGAGAAAAGAAACCGGAGACTCCGGAAGTGTTCCGGACATGTCCGATGGAGATCGGAGGGCAACGAAATATGTTTCGGGGTCCGAATGAATGAAATAATATGTATTTAATATTAATAAGTGTTATTAGTAATTAAATGTATTTTTTATTTTATTAAATTCGAATTTTAAAGGCATTAAACCTATATGGGCCTTAGAGGCCCATTAGGGGAAAATCCCAAAAAGGAAAAAGAAAAAAGGGGGGAGGGCCGGCCGAGCCATGTGGGGTTTAGTCCCACATGGCTTAGCCAAGGGAGATGGCCTCCCTCCTCCTCCATTAAATAGGGGATCCCCCATGCCTTTGGAAATAGACCAATTCTCCCTCTCCTTCTCTCCTACCTTGAGCGTGGTTTCGTTTCTGGAGCTGCGTACGGGGAGGGAAGTCTCTCTACTATACGCACACCACCGTGCTGCTAGATCCACTATTCCACTTCTGCTGCTCTGCTGGATCTGGAGCCCGGAGGTCGTCATCCACACCGTACGTGTGTGGAACCGCGAGGCACCCTTGTTTGGTGCTGGGAGTCGTCTTCTTCCACTACACGACCCTGAGGTCAGAGCCGTCGTCTCCATCGACAACATTTGTGCGGGAACGTAATCTCGCTTCTGGTCTACATCCAAACAAGCAGGACGTATGGTCTTATGCGGCAATGCGGCCTGAACCTGGGCAAATCCTTGTGTGCTTGTGTTTGAGCTCGGAGACCGATTTCGGAGCACCTACGCCCTCCTACCGAACAAATAGGGGGTGTCCTGCTTCCCCGGTGTCCGCGTTCCAATGCGTGACATTGGCGTAGCCCTAGGGCACCCAGTGCCCCCTCCGGCACTTCCCCTTCTCGTGTTTCCTTTGAAACTCTTCCGGAACTGTAGCGGACCTGCACTTAAAATTGGCTAGATCCCTGTGTATAGTGCAAATCCCTGGATCGAATCGTTTGCACACATAGTTTAAGACGAATATCACAACATTGTATCAATTATTTCACACTGATCCAGTACTTAGAAAATATTCGTTACAAATTGCATAGCTCGAAGCTAGCTTGAAAGAGTAAAGCAGCGGAATACATTATTCTTCATGGAGTCTCCATCATCTTCATGCAGCCATAGGCGAACATGTTGGTTGCAGACTCGAAACCCTTAAACGAAACCTCACTCATCGTCGAAACAACCTGCAACAGGAAAAATGTTGCAACAAGGTGGGTCAGAACCATATAAAATGGAACTGGCAAGTGACACTCTGTGGACACTTAGTGGAATAACTCTAATAACCTATATGCATATTTAGGCTGGTGGAGTTCAAAGACTATTTTGCAGAAAACCAACTTTTTCCTATCTCTTCAGAAAACTCTTTTCCTCTAGTCAAGACGAGTATGGCATGAAAACCATAGTCTCATCTACCCTTGTTCACCCTTCAAAGTTTTACTTGAGAAGTTGGAATGTTGAGATCCTCCGTTGACGTCCTTGATCAGCTGCTCAAAATTATCCGTAACTGGGGACACGGCTAAGTACTTAGTTTTGACACTCTCGAGAGGTTGTGCATGTTCACCATTAGACTTAACCAACCCAAACTATCCCCACACTCCAATAGTGACCGGGGAAAAGAAGAAGGTTAAAACGAGATCCTTCAGAAGCATTTTCCCACCCCATACTGGCCTGACGCGCTTCACCTACAATCCTCTACCACCACCTGTCAAGCCGGGATGAGTCCACGCAACTTATTCGATCAAGACAGAGCCCATATGACCAATGGCTGCACTGGAAGCAATCTTCACTTGGAGTAACTTCAAATCCCTTTGTCCCTGGGTGGCTTTCTGCAAATGTGATTCATCCTCCCAAGTTAGGGAACCATGTATGATTCATACTCCCAAATTGGGGAATCACCCTCTTCTGCAATTCATCCTCCCAAGTTAGGGAATCACGTATGGTCCATACTCCTAAATGGGGAATTGCTTTATTCCAACCACCCACCCAGGTAGTTTATTAACTTAGTAGCTTTTAGCTTTTCATAAAACAACATTTAGCATAGCACTTCAATAATTCTACCAAGTTATAATAGGATTCAATAACTAGTATGGGAGTGCTACTCTAAACATGCTTAAGAAAATACTCTAACATGCATATAGACAAAATAGTAGGAATCTTATGAATGTGCCACTTGCCTTGGCAGCAAGAAGAGCAGGAGTAGCAGTTGCACAAGTCCTCGGGTCCCTCCGAAAAGTCTAACACATAAAACAAGCCACAAATAAACATACAAACAATAATAACCATACAATAAAATATGATATGCATGAAATGCAATTTAAAACACAAGAAACTAACATACTAACTTTTCTGGTTTTTATGAAGCATGCATGATGTCAAAAATTCTAAAATGCAATTAAAACAATTTCTAGCAAAAACCATTAAACAAAACAATATTAAAACACAAGATTAAAGTAATAACACAGGAATAATGTTTTCTGTAATAAATTTTTTTATTCAAAAGTTATAAAACAGTACTACTGGACAGAACATAAAATTAGTGGCATTTTGCAAAAAGAAACATAATAAAATAGTTTGTAGGATTTAAAATATACTAAAAAATACTCTAATTAAGCCTCTGATTTTAAAACAGGTTAAATATATCCAAAATTTAATTCTAATAGTGGCATAATAATCTACAGAACCAAAGGTTTCCAAAAATATTTTATTTGCAAATTTTGAACATATAGATTTAAAGATATGTCAAATTTACTCAAAGCAATCATTTGAAATTTGAATTTTTTGAACTTGTCAAAACTGAAAACTAACAGATCCAAAATAAACTACAGATCTAGAGGATCTCAAATATATAAAATTTATTAAATTTGGCCAAACAGATCTCAAATTATTGAATTTACAAGTTTTGTTAAAAATCTGTTTAAACAGAAAAACAGAAAATAAAAACTGGCCACGTGGCGCCCTCCGTTTGGCTGGCTCTGCTGACTGGGTTGCTGACGAGGTGCTGACTGGACGCTGACAAGGCTTCCTGTGATTCGCCGGGAGATGAATTGAAACGAAGCCGTCAGATCCAGATCTGACGGTCCAGATCTTCCTGTACCCCTTCGCGCTAATTAATCTAATCCTAACCGTACATAGCAGATCTAACGGCCTAGATCTAACAGACTAAAAACAGAGCGGCGCTGGTGTGCCGGAGTTGCTCCGGTTGCGGCGGTGCCATGGACGACGTCGCGCCGGCAAAATGCGTTCCGGCGGAAAGAGAAGGAGTGGGAGGGGGTTTTCGTTACCAAGGGGTGCAGGATGTCGTGGCGGAGACGGTGGCACCGTAGGAGGTAACGAAGCGTCCCAGTTCTCCCGCGATTGCTCGCCGAAGTTGAAGATGGCGGCGGATGCTTCGGTTCGAGCACGGGCGTCTCGTTCTGCTGCGAAAGAAAGTACCACATCAAGTCAAAACGATGCGCAACAAAGAAAAATAAAGAATGGAGTAGGTGGGAGGACTTGGGGTCAACTAGGGCGACCGGAGTTTGAAGAAGTCGCCGGCGGTAATGGCGGTGCTTCGAGCTCGATTTCGAGCAGCCTGGGGGCTCTCGGGTTGTGGTTCTTGGGGCAAAAGTGAGAGGAGGGAGTGGGGTTTATATAGAGGGCAACGTAGAGTTGAATGGGGGAGTAAATCGCCGGTAATCAATCGGATTGATTCGGCGGTTTTTGAACGCGTCGGAGGCGTGATTTGGGGAAGAAATTCGACGGCCTTGGCGCGTTTCGTAGGGGGATTTGGGGGGCAACGGATGGAGGAGATCGAGGGATTTAATTGGAAAGAAACGGCACGTAATTTGGTTCTTTAAATCGCCGGGAATCAATTCGAGAAGAAACGGGCAACTGTGAGCTGTTCGTGCGTGATTTCTGTTCCGGGAGGTTGAAGATGACGATGATGTCAGCGATGATGTCATCAATTTTTCTTTTTATATTTTCTGGTTTTTCTTAATTCTTTCATATCATTTGTTTTAAGTGTCCAAAACACTTCAAACGAGTTTCTAAAAATTTGTAAAAGTAATATCTTTCATTTAAAATATTCAAGCACACCTTTCCAAAATATTTCAAAATTACAAATTTAAAATATTTCATAATTGCTTAATTGACACTTTATGTCAAATTTGAAATAGGGTTTTGAATAAAATCATTTGTCGCTTATTAAAATCAAAAAAAATACCGCAAAAGTAGATATTGAAAAATAGCTATTTTAAACTAATTTTTAAAATAAAAATAATCAAATCAAAACCAAATTATTAAAATAGAATAGTTAAAATCATAGAACTCAAAAATATTATATAGAACATAATATGCCCTTTTACAGGGACGGAGCTCTCGTTGAAGCACTGGTGTCAGATGACACCAATGACTTGCAACGTTTCTTTGAATGGCCTTGAAGACTAATTATGTTTGACACCAGTCAAAAACATTTATTGACCCCGGTCCAGCTGGATAAGAGTAAATTAGCAGACCAACTACAGCCTTAAATAATTATAATAAAGTAGAGATGACAACCCAAAAGGTCACAACGCAACGCTTAGACTCCTACGCACATACAGTACGTATACATGACCGTATGCACATCGGCCGCCGGCCGGAACGACGCACGCCTCTTCAGCTGACTCGATCTGAATATCTGATCGATCTCAATTCCTCAGTTCCAAAACCAACGAAAGAATCTCTTGAGAAATCTCAATCGCTCTCTCCCGGTGATGCCAGCCAGCCGGCGGCCAAGTAATTAGCCCCACAATTCCAGGTTGCCAGACGTCGGATCAGATCGCCGGTGCGACCCGACGAGGTGCGTCTCCGTTCGTCGGATCGCAGTCTATATGTTTTTATTTGACTACTTGTTGTCTTGCCTAAATTACTTGTTTCAAACTGTAATTCATCATCGTTTTCTCTTAATGATTTCGATTCATCAAAACTGATGGATCTTGGTCATGAACTTCGCATTTACGTTGACAATGTGCGAGCGGACGAACGGTTTGTGGATTTAGATAGCATTGCTGATCTTGCCAAACTCTTGGTGGACACTAAGAAGCATCTTTCGTTTCCTTTGGTGTACCAACTTCTAAAATTGGTGTTAATTTTGCCCGTGGCCACGGCATCGTGGAGAGATGCTTTTCTGCAATGAATATTGTCAAGAGTGTTCTGCGGAAAAAAATGGGTGAGAAGTTCATGAGTGATGTTATGATTTGCTATGTGGAGAAAGATATATTTTCTACCATCACGAATGATGATGTGATTGAGATATTTAAGAAGATTAAAGATCGAGAAAGGAAGCTCTAAAATGTGAGTTCCATGTCACTTTATATCTTTTGTATTTCTTTCATGTATATTTTTCCCATCTAGTTGTTGTGGATATAATATGTTTTTTCTATTCATTTTTTCAAGAAGTTACACAAGTTGGTATTCATTCTTTTCATCTTTTGGCAATTTTTTCTGGATGTGTAAACAAGTCGTTTTGTTACTTCTCTCAATTAAAAATCCCCTGTTCAATCGCAAAAAAAAAAGCAAAGAGACTCGCGACCCAGCTCCCGCGAGCCCTGTAGAGCGCGCTGGCGCCGCCGGCTCGATCTCCCAGCTCCGACCTCCCCGGCCGCCGGCGAGACTAGATCTAGAAGCCCCTCGCTCTCCTCTCTCCTCTCATCCAGCTGCCAGGCACAGCCTACGTGAGCGGGCTCGCGGCTCGTTTCTTCTCCAAGCTCGGTCGCCGGTAGCTCCTCCGTGGCCTCCGTCCCCGTGCGGCTCGTCAGGGCCGCACCGGGGCATCCCCCGTCGCCGCGTCACGCCCCCAGCTCCTCCGACCTCCTGCAACCGTCGTCGTTGGCTCAGGCCACGGCGGCGGCGGGGCCCGTCTCCAAAGATGGCGTGGCGGCGAGCTCTTGAGCGGAGGAGCTCCCTTTCTCGGCTGGGTAAGCAGGGGCGGCGGCCCCTGGCTCCATCTCGGCGGCCTTGGCCGTGGTGGTCGCGGACGGCTCTTCGCGGCGTCTTGGCCGTGTGGGCGGCATGACTTTTGCGGATAAGCCGAAGCGGCGGCTCCGGGGACGCCGGGCTTCGGCGTGGTGGTGGATCCGGGGCTCTCTTGCCCGGTTCTGGTGGGGACGGGCCCCTGCCTGGCCATGAGGGCGGCAGGCCGGGATCGTCGGTGGCGCGGCGATGCAGGCATCGGTGCCCGGTCGGGCGCGGCACTGGCCGCGACGGCAGCGTGGCTACTGGCTGTGGCGGTGCGGAAGCCGGGGCGGCGGCGTCGTGTCATGGTTTCGGCGTGGTTGGTGCGGCGAGGGGCATCGTTGCCGCCAGGGTCGACGTGGGGAGGAAGCCGGGGCGGTGGCCCCGGATCGATGGCGCCACGCGAGGACGAGGCTTTGGCGCATCGGTGCAGTCGGGGTTGCCTCGGCCGTGTGGCCGGCATGAGGTGGTCGTGCTGCACCTTCGGCTGTGAGCTCGTTCTCCAGCCGGTCGAGAGGATGTCGGGGCGGCGGCCCCGGGCGGGTGGCGTCATGCTTCCTGCCATGCGTGAGGTGCCACGGTGGCTGCGGCATGCGGGTGTCGGTGGTCTGGCCGGTCTCCGTCGAGCGGATGCAGGTTGTGACACATCGTCGGGCGAAATCCTTGCCCCGGTTGTCGGCCGGGGCCGACGACGGTGACGCCCTCAGGCGCCGCTTCCTTCTTGAAGGTGTCGTCGAGGTGGTGCTCTCGCTTCCTCATGCCGGGTTCTCCGGGGGAAACCCTTGAGCCCTCACGGGATCGGGCGAGGGCGGCGCTCCTGCATCGCTTGCCTCTTGGGGCCTCACCTTGGATGTTCCACCAGTCAGGGGGACCAGTGGATTCAGATGGTGGTTGGCGGCGGCGAGCCTTCGTCTTCGGCTAGGGGGAGCGTGGCAATCGGACCGGTGTGGATGTCGGAGCGGCGGCTCCGGATTTCATCTTGCGTTGAGATTGTCTCCGCCGTGTTGGGTGTCGGCTATGGTCGCTAGGGCGACATGGTCGTCGACTCATTTTGGGGCGTGGCCTTGGGCCGGTGTGGATGTCGGAGCGGCGGCTCCGGACTCTCACCTCCACCGCGTTGCGTTGGGGTTTTTTGGTGTCGGCCTTGGTTGTGTGGGCAACTTGGTCGTCGACCCGTGTGGGGCGCGACCTCGGGGCCGGTGTGGATCGAGTTGTAACTTTTTTCTTTTTAGGTCTTGTCCTTGATGTTTGCTTCTACTTTATCAATATAAAAGGCAAAACTTTTGCCTGGTTTCAAAAAAAAAAATTACTTCTCTCAATTTGTACTCGGTATGGCAACTTTTGCGTATGACAACTATTAGTGTTGGCTATTTTTTCATTTTCTGTATTACAACGTGAATTTACTTGTATTGCCTGTGAATTTTTTTGCATTATCCTTCCATAGTTGTACTTGTACAGTCGTCATTGGCTGCCTGACACCAGTGCCAATTTTTTCTAGCTTCGTCCCTGCCCTTTTATGACATTTTCTCAAATATGTTTTCAAGTGGAAATAACATTCCAACTTTTGAAAATTCAAATGCAAACAAGACAAAAAAAAATGAATGCATGCATGATTTTGAATTTTTAAATCAAAATATATATAGTTTTCAAAAAGTTTTTGATTTTTCTGAAATTTCAACATTTTGAATTTTTTGGAATGTTACAGGAACCCTGTGAACCCTTTAGATAAAATCATCAATATTATCCAACAATGTTAGAAACATTTTCTATCATCCCATGACATCTCATGTCCGCCTATATTTCTCCCGAAAAGTTATTAGCTCTCCACCGGCATAATATGCCTCTCATGATAACTTATCCGGAACACCTCTGATTGACATCAGAGTTGTTCCTGAGACATCGGAGTAGATCCGACCACTCTCAAACATCACTACGACTAAAAACACTCTCAATAAAAAATTTACACGGTTTAAGTGTGTGACCCAGAAGGTTTAGCAATACAAAGACATGTCCGGAGTACCTTCCGAACAATAACCAACATCGGAGCCATGGACGCCCATGATACCTCCTATGTATTCACGAATAACAAACGAACTTTTTATGTTTTTCATTAGGATAATCCTCTTAGCTTCACGATACCAATGATATCACGAGGTGAGACAATGTATGTTATCAAACTATTTGATCACTATACATGTAAACTCGTACCGATATCATTATGTTTGTCTCATTCATATCTCAACATTTTTTCTCTTAGCAAGATCATATACTTGGGTCGGTTCGGTGCTACTGTTATCCTAACAATATACCTGCATAGTTGTTCGACTTATACAAAAGTCCATGATCAGGAAAACGTGATCATCACACAACATGTAAGCTAATCTCAGAGACTAAATTAGGAACACTTGTTTGTTCATATCTCTACACGTGCATGCGGATTTTTCTTCGAATATATATCATAAAGATATAAACCTAATAACGAACTTGGAGATGAATAATAACTTAATATTATTGTCTCTAGGGCATACCTCCAACATATCCGACTCCTAGGTGACATGATAATCATGAGAGGCATACCAAGAGGCTCACTGGATCCCATGGAAAACTTGCTTGTGGCAAGATGGAAAAGTTGGTCTATACCTGGTTGTAGTTCCCGATGGGCTTGTTGAGAAACTCACCGTCTTTGGGGTGATCCTAGGGATAAAAAATAAAGTCTAGACGGTGAGGCTTGACAAGTTTGAATATTGTGAATATTATTAGACATGTAGGCTAACCAGGATGTGGTCTTTTAAGTGCTCGGTCTCAAAGACAATGCTCCGAGTCTCCTCATTCCATTGTGCACCACTAAGGTCTCTAAGCTTTACAATCTTGATCCACCTTGCTCTCCACTTCCTGAGGTGGTTATACACCTGAGTCGACGTGACCTCACTTTGAGAGAACTCAAACACCAGCTTTGCAACAATGGTCAGATGCACATCCTTGAAGCCTTTGTCAGTCCTCACCCAACTGTGAACTCAGCTTGGTTCTTCTCTTTGACTACCTTGATAGCCTACTTTCTAGCTAGTTCATTTACATGAACGGTCTTAGGGATCTCGACCAACTATGAACTAAGCTTGGGCAACTCCTCTTGCGTAACCGGGACCTCGAACACTTGAGAGTCGTCCGAGAGATAGGGATGGAATTCTGACAGCACTGGGGGCTAGCTAAATTAATGGCTGCTCATGTCCTACAATGGTTAACACCGAGTTACCCTAATAGGTGTACTACGCAAATCTACTACATGCTCGGGACATGAGGAAAAAAACATCAACATCTGCCCCCATCGTAGCTGACGTGGTGTTAACACATCAAATCACATGGTTCGGTGCCTAGGGTTGAGATTAAGGGGGAGAGATATGGTAGCGTCGGTAGTATCGTCGGCTGACAAGCAAGATTTACCCAGGTCCAGGCCCCGGAGGGTAACACCCTACTTCCTGCTTGTCTGGTATTGATGTATGAGGTGTACAAAGGAGCTATAATGGCGTCCCGGCGAGATGCGATCTCGCTAGGGCTTTGGTGGTATGAGTATTGCCTGACCTAGATCGGTGGCCCTCCCAGCCTTTGTATAGGAGGCTGAGTCTCGGGGATTCTCAACCGACTAGGTTTACAGGTAAGGTAAGTTTAAACCTTCGTGGACCTTGATCATGGATTGCTGACAAGCCAGCCCATGGGCCTCAACTTGTACGTGCACCAGGTATCCTCATGGTACGGCACTCGAAGGGTAGGCCCACGTCAGTAGCCCCCGAGTGTTTGGTCGACTCGAAGAATCGGGCAGGGACTCCTTCGTAAATGCACGTCATAATCCACTCGCTTTTGCAGTTTACCTTCTAGGCTGATGATACCTCGTTTTGTCTTTTGATTGTTAGGTATATTTGAGTCGAGTCTGCCCTGATAGTGCATGCGGAGTCGAAAACGCGTCGACTGATGTTTTGCTTATTTTGCCTAGGGATGATAGCTTAGTAGGCCTGGTACACTCGACGGATCGGGTCGAGTTAACTGCACTTCTGGGCAAAACCTTACTAGCCTACTTCAAGTTCGAGTCCCCGGACTCGAACCCGGGACGAGCTGGCCAGGTTCGACTCAGGCCGCGGAGGTCTTACTGAGCCGACCTGCAACATTTTGTGGGTACCTAGCGCGTCCGTCAGGATTTTCTTCATGTCTGTTGACACGGAAAGTTGCAGGGCAAACACTGTACGAGCGGGCCCCGGCCCAGCTCGACGGATCGGTGGGCCTTACCTTTGCACCATGTGTACAGCATCCGAGGTACGTGTGACGGACGCAACCCGGGGAATTGTGATTAAAATTTGCATGAAGCTAATTTGCCAAGTCGAGCAAGCGTCGACCGTTTTTGCCAACTAATACCTTTGATCGTAGTTTTATCGGGTGCGCGACAGCGCTCCCGATGGGAGTAGCCCCCGAGATTGTGGTTAATTGCATGCAGTTGAGAAAAATCTCAGAGCTTTGAAACTTTTTGCAGCCGTCGACGAAATTTTTAATACGCTCCCGATGGGAGTTATATGCTTCAGTCGATGAAGATGTCGGGTGACTAATTTAGCTTAGTTCAATTGTTGTTTCTAGAGTCGACCCTTCTAGGGACTCGAGTACTTTTGGACGATACGCTTGTGATGACGTCAGGGATGACGTGTTTTAGCGACTATACCATCTCACAAGCGGTGGCGTGCGCAATGCGACGGCTGGGACGTGACATGTGGGCCCCATTTTACAGTGTTAACCCAGGACGGTGCCGTTTCGACTGGAATTGACCGTTATGGCACAGTTTTCACGGTGGCGTGATGATGGCCTGCTCGTTCCCCGTGCGTAGTGGGCGGAGTGGCCGGCGACGGTTGCTCTCTAATGATGCCACGTGTAGGGCTCGATATAGCCTGTTGTCGTTGATTCCGCATGGACGGCCTGGATTCCGCGTCATTTGTGAATATAAAAAATGACCGGAGCGGGGAAAAGATATCTATCCCCATTCTCGCCACTGGCCCTCTGCTCTTCTTCTTCCTCGCGTGCTCTGCCACCATAGACTCACGCCCAAGCTTGCGCATTGCCTCCGCCGTCATGTCAAAGGTGACGAGCCGGAAAGGCGCAAAAGGGGGCGCCGCGAACGCTTCCACCGGGAGTGCTACTGGCGGTACCGCCGCCGGCGGTCTGAAGAAGGTGGTTGGGGCGTGGACCAAGTCCAATGTGAGCACGCGGATGCTCAAGACGCTGAGGGGCAACGGGCTCCTGCCGGAGGACGAGAAGAAGGTTCGCATCCTTGGCCCCGAGGTAATTCCGCGACCTCTCCCTGATGAAAGGGTTTGCTTCGTGGATTTTGTGAACATGGGATTCTCCTTCCCTGTCCACGATTTTCTTCGTGCACTGATGCATGTTTATGGGGTGCAATTGCACGATTTCACCCCGAACAGCATCTTGCACCTCTCTTGCTTTTTTGTTCTGTGTGAATGCTTCCTGGGCATCACCCCCATTGGGGTCAAGCGCCAGTCAAGTGCTAAAGGACCTGGCGGATTTGGTGTGCAGACGCGGCCAGACATCGAGTACTTCAAGATCAAGTTCGTCGAGTCTGTCCAGGGATGGCGGCAGAAGTGGTTCTACATCAAAGATGAGGCCACGGCTGCCCAGGCTTTCGGGTTGCCACCCTTTGACGCAAATGCTGCAGCGTTGAAGAGGCCCTCTTGGAACGCTCCTATGTCCGAAGCCGAAGGCGCCGAAGCTGACAAGTTGTTCGAGAAGGTGCTCGAGCTGCAAACCAATATTGGGAAGGAGGTGACTAGCATCCATCTGCTAGCCACTTTTGTCAAGAGACGCATGTAGCCGCTCCAGGCGCGAGTCCATGGCATGTGGGCGTACCTGGGCACGGCAGACCCGACTCGCGCACGTGCGGAGGAGCTATCCACCAGCGAGGTGAAGAAAGCCGTGAGGTCGCTCACCATACTCAGTGCGGACGACCCCTGCGACATTCAGCCGTTGGTATTGCCATATGAGGCCAGCAATCCTCTGCTCGAGGTACTGGTTGCCTTCATTTTTGCCTATACTGTGTATCTTCTGTGTTCAATGCCTTAGTAAAATTTGTGCAGGGCCACGAGGTCTTCGAGTCTATGCCTCCACTTTCGGAGAATGGCCCTGTGTCGAACAATGAGCCGCTCACTGCCGAATCGGATGATGACGTGATGTCACTTGCCACCACCCACACCCCAGAAGTGGAGGAGGGCGAGTCCGAATACCGTGCAGCTGACGGCCCGCGGAAGCGCCAGCGTGAGGTGGAGGAAAGCACGGCTGACTCCGAGGAGAAAACGGAGAGTGGCCATAAGGACGCGACCGAGTTGGAGACGCAGCCGATAGCAGCGGCTCCGCTGCGCTCTGTGCCTCCTCTTCCTACCAAGAGGTTACGCACCAACGTCGGCTCCTTGGCTCCTGGCAGATTGGTTGACCTTCGTTCCGAGTAAATTTTACGCGTTGCTGTTGCTTTTGGATTTTGTATAGTTTGCCGAGTAAGTCCTAAGAAAGGTTTTTGTGCCAACTGCGGTGAGTCTTCAGACGAAGATCTTTCGCCTCATCCACCGATGGAGAAAAGCAGCGCAGCTTCGACCGCTCGCACACCTTCGTAGGAAGTGTTGGTGAGCGACGAACCCGCGACTGTGGCGGATACAGCGGTGCCGCCGGAGCCTGAGACTGCAGCCGACAAGGATGAAGCCACGGCCGCAGATGCTCACGCCTCGACTTCTGCCTCTGCGGAGCATGTGAGTTCCCAGTCCACCACCTATCTTTTTATCGGGTGCGCGATAGCACTCCCGATGGGAGTAGCCCCCGAGGCTATGTGTAACTGCCTGTAGTTATGCATAGGCTCGAAATTTTGCGATGTTGATGTGTTTGTTTTTACTTTCTTTAGCCTTTTATGCGTGAGCTGCTGAAAGCCGGCGCCCAGTATGTGCACATGGATACAGAGGTCACCTCCCTTCAACAGCAGCTTGAAGACGCCAATAGTGAGTTGCTTTTACAAGAAGGAATTTTTGCAGGTTATATTTTTTGCTTGGCACTCACTGGCGTGTTTCCCTTTGCAGAGTCAGCATCTGCCGCCGAGGTTGCGAGGAATAACGCCACCCTTCGAGTTGCTGATCTGGAGAAGAGGCTGACTGATGCCAAATAGTGGGAGGACCATGCGATTGATCGACTCGCTTCCTGCAACAGCTCCTTGACTGGTAAGGACACTTTTGCTTGGTAGTAGACTATGGGTGGATCTCGTATGACTTGTTTTGCGACTCGACATGAGTATTGGATGGTCCTTCCGCCTCCGGCAAGCAAAGCGTCGGCAACTCTCTCGAGGAGAATGTGGCTGCCACGGAGACTACCAGCGAAAAAGCGGCGCAGATGCTGATGAAGGCATCGAGTTCCCTGGCCGCCCTCCATGGAAGCGTCTTCCCCGAAGACAAATTGCCGTCGACTTTCGACGAACTAGTGGAGCTCTTCAAGCCAGAGGGTACCGCCGTCGCCAAGTTCAGTCGCGAGCAAATGGTAAGTGTTGCTCAGACTACCTTCCTCATGTTGCTCGCGCATGGCTTTGACGGAGACTTTGACAAGGCGACGTCGGAGTTTCCCAAAGGACATGGTGGCAAGACTGTGACGCTGGGCAAATGGATGGAAACAACTCACAAGTATGCCCAGCAGCTGGTGACGACCGTGGAGAACAGGGCAGCAAAGGTCCAGGCAAGGAAGGCGTCGTCCAAGAAGTCGATGACGAGCGAGTAGTCTAGTAGTAGTTTGCTGCCTCAGGTTGTATGTTTTTGCCACTGCTTTTAGCTGTAAAGAAGAATTTGTTATTTTTGTCTTCAAACTGAACATGGGATGTGACCCATGGAGTTATGGAGTGATGACAAAATTCTCTTATTTTGACTGGCTGAGGGGTGCAGCCCCCGAGTCTTTTGTGTTTTGAGTCTTATGCTTTGATTTGTTCTTGTGTAGCCTGGAGCACCTGGGGCGTCGACTGGCCCTTCCTCCGGAGGTACCGCTCCCAAAACGAGCACCCGGAGTAAGAATGACGAGAAAATCATCAACTTCCTTCAGCAGAAACTCTCAAAGGTGGAGCAGGAGCTGAAGGATACAAAAGGTGCGCTAGCTGATCTTCAGTCGAGGCCATCACCAGCGATAGATCAGGAGACCTTCTTGCTTGCAGAGCTGGACAGGGTGAACCTGCAGCTGGAGTGTAAGTGCACTCGAGATAAACGTCGAGCTCTTGTGCTTCTATACTTGTTATGATATTTTCCTTGTGCTTGCGTAGGTGCTTGTCTTGATGAGCCAGCTGAAGAGGTACGCTTGCGCGATCGACTAGATGGTTATGCCAACAGCTCGCAGTATTCCACCCACCCATTCTGGTCGGATAGGGTGAGAGGTCGAGTGCTAGTTAGGCTTCAAGATCGTGCTTGGCGCGTGGCCACTCTGCTGGAAACCTGCCGGTCGGCTCTATCTCGAGTGCACGAGGCCTTGTTCCCATTGAACGAGCAGCCACAAGGTCTGGCGGCGTTGCTGAAGAAATTTCGCAAGGGTAAGGCCATCAAGAAGTTTGTTCGAGAGCAACTTATTGGCGGATCCACTGTTGCACTCGGCTTTGTTCGGGCTCACTACCCGAACCTTGACCTGAAGAAAATCGCCCGAGGTCCACCACCGGTGCCTGGTGGCGTCCCTGTGCCTATGTTGGAGCATTACGAAGCGACTCGTGTCGATGCGCTCGTTATTGTTCACCGAGTTTTGAAAGAAGAAGAGAACTGGGTGGAGCCGAAGGAGGAACCTGCAGAGTAGGTTAGAATGTGGTTTTGTACAAGTCAAAAGTTTAGTATGTATAGTTATTTGCTGCGTTGCTGCAGTATGTATGTATGTATATGTGCTCATTGGAGCCATTTATGAAAAATTTGTAATGGATGTGCAGGGCCGAGACCCCGAGTGTGAGGTTGCAATTTTCGCGTTGTGAGATGTTGATTTGCGCGCTGTCGGACGCAGCCCCCAAGCGTTCAGGCGCGCCAAGCATTTTTGCGAAGTTTTCATTTTGCATGGCGCAGTCCCCGAGTGTTCGAGTGCGGCCGAGGTATTTGCTAATTTGCTTGATATGTACGGCGCATCCCCTGAGTGTTGGGTGAGGCAGAGGTATTTGCTAATTTGCTTTGAACTTATATGACCCAGCCCCCGAGCGTTCGGGTGAGGCCGAGGTATTTGCTAATTTGGTTTGAACTTGCACGGTGCAGCCCCCGAGTGTTCGGGTGCGGCCAAGATTTCTGTATTTGTTTATCCTCTACAGCGCAGCCCCCGAGTGTTCGGGTCCATTGCAAAAGGAAGATAGAGAAATATTGATTGTATTCCACTTTGTATGTAAGCTAACAGGTCGTCTCTTGAAAAACCTTCCAGTCCCCTTAGGTACCCTGGTAAGGAAAAGAGCGCGTCTGAAACCTGTAGCTATCCGACATTACGCGCTATTACATTTTGATGACTGAGCAATCTAAGCATAGAAGCGACGTAGGTGTGCAACGTTTCACGGGTTGTGCGATAGTTCTCCCGTCTTTGCATGCTTCAGATGGTATGTGATACGTGCATTTTATATCATCATTTATATAACTTTTAGTATCATATTAGAATGTTATTTGCATGATTATATGATTGTTTTTACATGTTTTAGATGATTTTGGGGACTTTCACACAAAGTCCCCATTTTTGGTATTTAATATCTGGGAGGCAGAAAACCCCCTTTTCTTGTTTTTATTGTTTCAGGAGTTTCAGGAACTCAAATAATAAAAGGAAAAAATGTCACGTCAGTTTTTCATCGGAAGAAAGGCAGTGGGAAGAAGACCGAAGAGAGGAGAGCCACGAGGGCCAAATGAGTTGGCCCACGCGGCCCATGTACCTGCCGCGTGGGGCCCACTAAAAGTGGCCTCGGGCACCTCCTCGCCTGGGGCTTTTTATCGACGCCTTCGTCTCGCCCGAAAAGTAACACCCTAATTTTTCCAAGTCCATCCGAGGTCGCGGCGGCGGCGAAACTCCTGATCCCTTCCGAGGGGGGTCAGATCCTGCTGCTCCGGAGCTCCGGAGAAGGGGAAATCATCGCCATCGTCATCACCTCTGCTCCTTGCGTGGGAGGAGGCCTCTTCATCATCACCCCCATCAAGACCAGCACCATCTCCATCATCATCACCGTGATCCACTCCGTTCCCCTCGCAGTTTGAGAGTTGCTATACCCTAGATACTTGTCTTGTGCTACTATTCATGTTTGTGATTGAGTACTTGTCATTATTTGGTGGTGAAGTTATAATTTTAGATTGTGTTGTACCACTTATGTCACTGAATATGATCATGTTTGCACGTTGTGAGTAGTTCCCGTATGTTCCTGAGGGCATAGGATGAATTGGCAATGATTTATATATGACATTTGTTGGTATTTTGTCAAGAGTTTATCTTTTATGCGATTCTATGATGGTGTTGTGCGAACGTCGACTGCACAACACTTCACCTGTATGGGATCATAGGAGAACACCGTAGTATAATGAATTGAGGAAGACTTGGGAGGACACGTAAGCCTGAGTTAGAATCTTGAAGTTATAGTATGAGGGTATTAGTATCGGGGACCTTAGAGTGTAATGCTATGGTGGGGCTTTATGTCTTAATAACTCTTGTGCAGTCATTTACTTGGCCACATGATCCATCATAAGGGGTTGTAGTCTATTTATTTAGTTATACCGAATTATGGCTCCATCCAAAAAGATTAAAACTTGACAAGATATTCAAAACGTGTTGTTTAATAAATCTCTATGCCTATATCCATGCCGCCCTCGGGAACGTTTTCCACATATAAGTTACACATCACTTGAGCTTGTCCTCTTGTCACATAAGAGGATTGGGCTTTCTCTCTTTGAGAGCTTTCACTTGCTACTGTTACTTGCTGCATTGGAATTATACAACCGAAAATACCAAAAACACTTGCATCCTTCATTACTTTATTTATCAATCTTACTAACCAATACCTTCAACTCCTCGTGGGTTCGACAACCTTTTCTATTTGAAAGGTACTACAATTGATCTCCTGCACTTGGGAGTCATCAAGATACTTTTCTGGCGCCGTTGCCGGGGAGCGTAGCGCTATTGGTAAGAAGTTTGGTAAGGAAACTTGAACGCTGAAATACATTTGCTGTTTTATCTCATTGATACTATGGCATTTATGAATCGTTCTTCACTGCATCTTGCTCTATATGAAAGTGCTTATGCCACTACTGCAAAGGTGGTTGAAACTACTATGTCTGAGGTACCTAAAGTGGGATTTAAAATTCCCGTTGGTCATGTTAAAAGAGTTATGAAAAATCCATTTACAGGGGATGGAACTAAGTCTGCACGCGAACACATGGAGTTGATTGAAGACATATGTGGTTTATTTAGACTTCCTGGTATTCCTGAGCATGAGGTAAAAAGAAAGTTACTATATTTGTCTTTATCTGGTAATGCTCGTGTTTGGTACAGGTGTGGCGCCCCGATCCGACTACTATACAGTGATACTGTGTCTCCGGTTATCCGTTACCACCAGACACACTATCAAAGCATAATAGAGAGATCAAGACTTGTGGACAACTGGCACATCACAGACTCTACGACACAAAATCATATAGTTCAACTCTTATACAGAGAAAGATAGCAAATGACAACCAGAGGTCACAGACCCAACATTACATCAAGCGGAAGCGAAAATTAGGTTGTTCTAAACAACAAGATCCCACATATGGCCTAAGAGGCCTACAGATAAACATCACAACGCCAGCTGTTCCAGGATGTCCCAAGCTGCCACCTGGGAACCCCAGACTACTCGTCGACGTCCACAAAGAACCCACCTTCGAGGTCGGTGAAGTCCTCCTCTGAAACAAAAGCAAAGACGTTGAGTTCGACGAACTCGCAAGATTAAGAGCTAATATATGCTCGATGATTGGCTTTCAAGGTTTTATGGCTGTTTTGCATAAAGCTGATTTTATTTAGAAAACATAACTCAAAGGCATCGACTATTCAGAGTATTTTAAAAAGAGGTAAGAAGTAACTCTTTTCTCTTGAATCACATTTCTCACCATTTACCACCATCATCAACATTGTACCTGTTCATCAAAGGCACCTCCCCGAATCACCCTCGAGGAAGCTCACCTTGCAATCGTGAAGTGGTACCTCTAGTACCCAGTTTTTAATCATTCCGTTAAAGTTATTCTATGATCTCAGAATCCGTCACCAAGTCGTCCATAACCGCGGACACGGCTTTTCGAAAAGATTTATCCCTGCAGGGGTGTACAATGTGAAAGACGCCAGGTTCCCGAGGGACCTCCCAGCTTCTTATCCATGCGTACCGTCCGGCCCATTGCCTAGCTCTTAGCTCTCTTCCGGGGAAAGCCGGCTGGGTGGGAGCGGCTACGACCTTTACCTCGCTTAAGACTAACCAAGGATCATCAGTGGCGGTAGGACAGCCAGGATCACAACACCCCGCCCCACGGCCACTCATTTTCCTAACACCGTAGTCCTCATCTCCGTCTTGGCCACCAACTCAACGCACGCGCAAATGGAAAGCCAAACTAGAGGACCCTCGGCTAGTCCGCCACAAGTTAGTCGGTCGACGAGGTTCCATATGCCCACGCATGGTTGCACGCTCAACTTGGCTCGTAGGCGAGAACTCGCACTTAGGCGGCGAGAACGAGACAACCCACCACATCCCATGTGGCCTCTCATCCCCACCTTTAAGCATTTTACCATCCGTCACCACAATTTCTCCACCATCATTCTCATATCATCACCTGTTTCCCACATGAATCATCCATCGTATAGCTATGCAATTAACTAAGCATGGCTAAGCATCAACATAGCATAGTAAGTATCTCAGGCCAACAATACCAACCTATGGATAATAGGAGGGAAAACAGGTAAATGGCATAGGGAACTTAATGCAACTATAGGATACTCTAATCCAACAAAAGTGACATTTGGAACCGCATGCAATATTATAGTGGAGAAAATATATTTGCGGAAAATAGGATAAGATATGCTCAGAGGGGGGATTACGCTTGCCTTGCTCAACGTGCTGGTAGTACGGATCGTCGGGGTATTGTGGAGTAACCCCGGCTGCTTGATCTATCGAGGCATAGCAACGGAAGAACAATCAATCACCACACAACTTTAGCAAATGCAATGCACAAACACCTGATGACATGTCAATTTAAATCCCCGAGAGGAGGATGATTCAACTATTCAATTTAAACGGAGTTTGGGTGCTTAGTGGGGACACACCTCGAATACACCGTGGAGTTAAGTAAGGAATCATCTTTACTTGTTGATTAACGTAGTTGAGACCCTAGGATTTAACTTGTAGATGATATGACATGATCATGTGAGAGATGCAATGTTTAGGTGGTTAACATTCTTGCAACAATTATAAAGCAACGGAAAAAGAATTGGTGTTAAAACAAGTTTCAGAGAGCATCCGGTTTGAAATCCGGAATTTTCTGGGATGATTCCGGGTTTTGTACCGGGTCATTCCGGGTTTTATACCGGGTCTGGCACCGGGTTTAATTCCGGGTCATTTCCGGGTATGATCCGGGCAAAGATGGTCGAGTCCAGTACCGTTTTGCTTAACCCGGTATAGATTCCGGACAATTCCGGGTCTGGTACCGGGTGATTCCGGGTTCAGTTCCGGAAATTTCCGGGTTGGACACCGGATTTGTCAACGCGACCAAAACGAAATAGAGCTACGGGGATTCGATGAACTAGGGGGAAAGGGAGGAAATGTAGCGGTGCATTAGGATGGTTAGCTCACCCTGAACTCGTAGGGAGTGCTCGGGAGGACCGGAGATGACCGGAGACGGCCGGAATCGTCCGGGAAAGCTCCGGCGGTGGTTTGCGGAGAACTTGACGGTGAGCTCGATTGAAGGCTTCCCGGCTCGATTCCTTCGGTGGAGAGGTAGAGGACGGCGAGGCGGAGCTAATGGCGGTCTTCGTTTCGCTCGGGGACTCCTCAATCAACGGCGGCGAGCTCGGCCATGGGAGCTAGCTTTTGGAGCTCTATGGGGAGAGAAAAAGGAGAGGAGAGTGAGGATGGAGGGAGTGGGCTGGTTGGGGGTTTTCTCTCCTTTTCTTTAGTGTCCTTTTTTACACAGAGCCCCCTGCTCTTTTGTTTCCAACACGGACTAGTCCTTTTCTCTTTTAATTTTGAAACCAGTCGCACGTTTGAATTTGTAATTGAACAAGTTGGGCATTTGTTTTTAGATGGTGCCAAAACCATTTGTGTGTTGTTTAGCAAGTTAATATTGGATGCCATGATGCAATGCAACACAAAGGCGAAAATTTTACCCTGGTTTTTAGGTTTCCGAACTTTGGGCTGTTACAACTCTACCCTCCTTACAGGAATCTCGTCCCGAGATTCTAAGGTTGCGGAAAGAAGTCGGGATACTCCTCACGAAGACTAGATTCTCGTTCCCAAGTCGCTTCTTCCTCGGAATGGTGAGACCATTGAATCTTGAGAAACTTGGTAGTCTTGTTCCGGGTCTTTCTTTCAGCTTCATCCAAGACACGGATAGGATGCTCACGATAAGTGAGGTCTTCTTGTAGATCTAGCTCCTCATGATTAACTCCATGGATAGGATCCTTAAAGCACCGGCGGAGTTGGGAGACATGAAACACATCATGTACATTTGGGAATTTGACCGGTAACTCCAGTTGATAAGAAAGTTCCCCCCGCTTGCCCAGAACGGTGAAAGGACCAACATAGCGAGGTGCCAATTTTCCTTTGATTCCGAAGCGGCGAACGCCACGAAGGGGAGAGACGCGGAGATAAGCTTTATCACCAATTTCATAGTGAATTTCCTGATGATGCTTATCATAGTAGCTCTTCTGCCTAGACTGAGCAATCTTCAGATTCTCTCTTATGATTCGAACCTTCTCCTCAGCTTCATTGATCACATCCGGACCAAAGAGTGCTCTCTCTCCGGTCTCGGACCAATTTAGAGGAGTGCGGCATTTTCTTCCATAGAGAACCTCAAATGGAGCCATGCCCAGACTAGCTTGATAGCTGTTGTTGTAAGAGAACTCCGCGAAAGGGAGATACTTTTCCCAACCTTTGCCAAAAGAGATGACACATGCCCTAAGCATGTCTTCCAACACTTGGTTCACCCTTTCAGTCTGACCATCAGTTTGGGGATGGAACGCGGTGCTAAAGTTGAGACGGGTTCCCATGGCTTGTTGGAAACTAGTCCAGAACCTGGAGGTGAACAGACTTCCACGATCAGAAATTATCTTCTTAGGAATGCCGTGAAGCACGACAATCCTGGAGGTATAGAGATCCGCCAACCTAGCGGCTGTGACATCAACTCGGACAGGGAGGAAGTGAGCCACTTTTGATAACCGATCAATGATTACCCAGATGGCATCATTTCCCTTGGGAGACTTTGGCAGTCCAGTAATGAAATCCATACCAATTTCATCCCATTTCCACTCGGGGATAGCAATAGGGTGGAGAGTGCCGGCTGGTCTTTGGTGTTCAGCTTTTACCCGTCGACAGGTGTCGCATTCAGCAACATACCTTGCAATTTCTCGTTTCATCCGGGTCCACCAGAATAGTGGTCGAAGGTCTTGGTACAACTTAGTACTACCGGGATGAATAGAGAGAGGGGATTCATGAGCTTCTTGGAGGATAAGCTCCCTCAAATTCCGGTTCTTTGGCACCACTAGACGGTCACCAAAATAAACAACCCCGGATTCATCTTCCAAGAAACATTTCGCCTTGCCACTAGCAATGTTCCTCTTAATATTCAGGATACCCTCATCCAACTTCTGAGCATCCTTAATCTGGTCCACAAGAGTAGATTTGATCTCCAGATTCGCAAGGTAGCCGGAAGGAACAATTTCCAGGTTCAAACGGGCAAACTCCTTATGAAGAGCGGGTTGAGCCTTCTCAATCATCAGATTGTTGCAATAGGACTTCCGACTTAGCGCGTCAGCCACGACGTTTGCTTTGCCGGGTTGATAGTTCAGGCTCACATTGTAGTCCGTGATTAACTCCAACCAACGCCTTTGCCTGAGATTTAAATCCGGCTGGGTGAAGAGGTACTTCAGACTCTTGTGATCTGAGAAGATCTCGCAACGGTTACCAAACAAATATGGTCTCCATTGCTTCAAAGCATAGACTACAGCGGCAAGCTCTAGATCATGAGTTGGGTAGTTGAGCTCATGTGGCTTCAACTGACGAGAAGCATAGGCCACCACATGGCCTTCTTGCATTAGCACACAGCCCAAGCCTTGTAGAGAGGCGTCACAGAAGACGACGAAATCCTTGCTCGTGTCCGGCAGGACAAGCACAGGAGCGGATGTGAGCTTGGCTTTCAGGGCTTGGAAGCTCTCTTCAGCTTCAGCAGTCCATTCGAACTTTCTATCCTTCTTGAGAAGGTCAGTCAATGCCTTGGCTATTTTGGAGAAAGCTTCGATGAATCGGCGGTAGTAACCCGCCAATCCGAGAAAGCTACGAATGTCCTTGACTGACATTGGAGTTTTCCAGTCTAGAATAGCTTGAATTTTGTCGGGGATGACTTCCACACCATTGGCAGATATTACATGTCCAAGGAAGACAAGTTTATCCAACCAAAACTCACACTTGGAGAACTTGGCATAGAGACGGTGTTCACGGAGCCGTGTCAGAACCAACCGAAGGTGTTCATCATGCTCTTCGTCGGTTTTAGAATAGATGAGGATGTCATCGATGTAAATGACGACAAACTTATCAAGATAATCCATGAAAATGGAATTCATGAGCCTCATGAAAGTAGCTGGAGCATTTGTGAGACCAAAGGACATGACGGTATACTCATATGAGCCATAGCGAGTAACAAATGCCGTCTTTGGGATATCCTCCTTTCTGATCTTTATTTGATGGTACCCTGACCTCAGATCCATCTTGGAGAATACTCTTGCACCAGCTAACTGATCCAACAGATCATTGATACGAGGGATAGGATACTTGTTCTTGATTGTCACCGCATTCAACGGTCTATAGTCAGAGACAAGACGAGGCACGGTAGAATCCCTCTTCTTGACAAAGAGTACCGGACAACCCCATGGTGAACTGCTAGGCTGGATGAACTCCTTAGCTAACAGCTGATCAATTTGCTCTTTCAACAGAGCCAACTCTTCCACCGGCATACGGTAGGGCTTCTTGGAAATTGGAGCAGTACCGGGAAGCAAGTCTATGACAAACTCCACACTTCGATCAGGAGGCATGCCAGGTAACTCTTCCGGGAACACATCCGGGAAGTCACACACCACGTGTATGTCCTGGATTTCAGGAGGGGACAAGCCTTCCATGAAACATAGGGCGATCTCCGGGGAGAGGGGATTGTCTGATGATGGAGGTCCTGAATATGTAGCCCAAAACTGCACATCGTAACCGGAAGGGTGGGTCACGGTGATGGACTTAGCAGCACAGTCGAGATTAGCATGGTATCTTGCTAACCAGTCCATGCCCAGTATGGCATCAAGGCCCTTCGACCTCAAGGCTATCAACGGGAAAGGGAAGGACAGGGATGCTATGATAATCTGGACCTCAGGAGTAACTCCGTCGGTCTGCCAGTTGGAGCCAGGAGTGGAGATCATCAAGGGACGGCTCATCTTCTCGAACGGTATTTGGTGATCTTTTGCAAACGCAATCGAGATGAATGAATGCGATGCTCCAGAATCAAACAAAACGGTAGCAAGATGGTTGTTGATTCGAAGCTCACCCATAAGAACGCCGGGTCTCTTCAGCTTCTTCAATGAGACGTGGTTCAGGCGACCACGCACATAGGTCCAGCCTTGCCAGTTGAGTGGCAGGGGCTCGTGCAGGAGTTATCGCGAGAGGTGCCTTCTGGGGGCACTCCCTGGAGTAGTGACCAGCCTGGCCACAGTGTAGCAAGTGACTCCAGGTGGAGCAGGTAGCATAGACGGTACCCACTTCCGCCTATCCCAAGTGTCGAAGTAGTGGGACGCGGAGGAGGTGGCCTATATCCTGCTGCCCTCGGCATGAAGGGAGCACGAGGTACGGCGCTGTAGGGGACAAACACCCTGCGCTTCTTGCTCTCAGAACCTGAGGAACTCTGGTAGTCCCCGTGTGCGGGCCTCTTGGAAGCTTCCAGTTCTTTCCTTCCTTGCTCAAGGGTGAAAGCCTGGTTGAACAGCTCCTGATAGGTCTGGAACCTGAAGGGAAGCAACTCATAGCGAAGCTGCGGATTCAGACCCTTGCGGAACAGCTCTTGCTTGTCAGCATCATTTGTCACGTCCCTTGGGGCGTAACGAGAGAGGTGGTTGAACTCACGACCATAAGTACGGAGGTCCATCCGTCCCTGTTGCAGATCCAGGAATTCCCTCCTCTTCAAGTCCATGATAGGCTGGGGAATGTACTCAGCACGGAAGGCAGTGCGGAATTCAGCCCAGGTGAAGACATGGTTGGCTGGAAACAAAGCCACATGGCTCTCCCACCAACAGCCAGCAGCACCGACCAAGAGATAGGTGGCAAAGTTGACTTGCTCCGCCAATGGAACATGAAGCGCGGAGAACTTGCGCTCCAAAGCACGAAGCCAATCATCAGCTTCCAGTGGTTCCTTAGCATCAGCAAAGGTGGGTGGCTGAGAACGCAGAAACTCGGTGAGAGTGTTGCACTCGTTCCTCCGTGCATTCTGCTGCACCAACTGCTCAAGCAAACGCTCATTGCGCCCACGGTTCTCCTCAATGGCCATCAAGACTTGAGCCATCGAGGGTGGTGGCGGCAGATCATCCTCATCATCATTGTGGTTACCGCGACCACCACGGCCTCCACGCCCTCCTCGAGCCATTCTGGAGATTTGACAATGACACGGTTAGTATCTTTCTCCGAATGGTCGAACAATAGCATTAGCGTCTACACAAGTACACAGACTAGGGACGATAATACTTTGCGAGAAGGAAAACAACAAGATAGAACTTGGGTCAAAGATCAGCATCATGTGCTACTAGTGAGAGTTAAGACATCACAACTTAACACACTCTAGTTGACACAATCCGGGACCTTATGTTCAAGTCCGTGGGTTAAAACCCAAAGAAGGATCAATTGATTTGATTAAGTAGAAACACCTGAGTTGATTTGGGGTTGACAACTTGTGGCGCCCCGATCCGACTACTATACAGTGATACTGTGTCTCCGGTTATCCGTTACCACCAGACACACTATCAAAGCATAATAGAGAGATCAAGACTTGTGGAACAACTGGCACATCACAGACTCTACGACACAAAATCATATAGTTCAACTCTTATACAGAGAAAGATAGCAAATGACAACCAGAGGTCACAGACCCAACATTACATCAAGCGGAAGCGAAAATTAGGTTGTTCTAAACAACAAGATCCCACATATGGCCTAAGAGGCCTACAGATAAACATCACAACGCCAGCTGTTCCAGGATGTCCCAAGCTGCCACCTGGGAACCCCAGACTACTCGTCGACGTCCACAAAGAACCCACCTTCGAGATCGGTGAAGTCCTCCTCTGAAACAAAAGCAAAGACGTTGAGTTCGACGAACTCGCAAGATTAAGAGCTAATATATGCTCGATGATTGGCTTTCAAGGTTTTATGGCTGTTTTGCATAAAGCTGATTTTATTTATGAAAACATAACTCAAAGGCATCGACTATTCAGAGTATTTTCAAAAGAGGTAAGAAGTAACTCTTTTCTCTTGAATCACATTTCTCACCATTTACCACCATCATCAACATTGTACCTGTTCATCAAAGGCACCTCCCCGAATCACCCTCGAGGAAGCTCACCTTGCAATCGTGAAGTGGTACCTCTAGTACCCAGTTTTTAATCATTTCGTTAAAGTTATTCTATGATCTCAGAATCCGTCACCAAGTCGTCCATAACCGCGGACACGGCTTTTCGAAAAGATTTATCCTGCAGGGGTGTACAATGTGAAAGACGCCAGGTTCCCGAGGGACCTCCCAGCTTCTTATCCATGCGTACCGTCCGGCCCATTGCCTAGCTCTTAGCTCTCTTCCGGGGAAAGCCGGCTGGGTGGGAGCGGCTACAACCTTTACCTCGCTTAAGACTAACCAAGGATCATCAGTGGCGGTAGGACAGCCAGGATCACAACACCCCGCCCCACGGCCACTCATTTTCCTAACACCGTAGTCCTCATCTCCGTCTTGGCCACCAACTCAACGCACGCGCAAATGGAAAGCCAAACTAGAGGACCCTCGGCTAGTCCGCCACAAGTTAGTCGGTCGACGAGGTTCCATATGCCCACGCATGGTTGCACGCTCAACTTGGCTCGTAGGCAAGAACTCGCACTTAGGCGGCGAGAACGAGACAACCCACCACATCCCATGTGGCCTCTCATCCCCACCTTTAAGCATTTTACCATCCGTCACCACAATTTCTCCACCATCATTCTCATATCATCACCTGTTTCCCACATGAATCATCCATCGTATAGCTATGCAATTAACTAAGCATGGCTAAGCATCAACATAGCATAGTAAGTATCTCAGGCCAACAATACCAACCTATGGATAATAGGAGGGAAAACAGGTAAATGGCATAGGGAACTTAATGCAACTATAGGATACTCTAATCCAACAAAAGTGACATTTGGAACCGCATGCAATATTATAGTGGAGAAAATATATTTGCGGAAATTAGGATAAGATATGCTCAGAGGGGGGATTACGCTTGCCTTGCTCAACGTGCTGGTAGTATGGATCGTCGGGTATTGTGGAGTAACCCCGGCTGCTTGATCTATCGAGGCATAGCAACGGAAGAACAATCAATCACCACACAACTTTAGCAAATGCAATGCACAAACACCTGATGACATGTCAATTTAAATCCCCGAGAGGAGGATGATTCAACTATTCAATTTAAACGGAGTTTCGGTGCTTAGTGGGGACACACCTCGAATACACCGTGGAGTTAAGTAAGGAATCATCTTTACTTGTTGATTAACGTAGTTGAGACCCTAGGATTTAACTTGTAGATGATATGACATGATCATGTGAGAGATGCAATGTTTAGGTGGTTAACATTCTTGCAACAATTATAAAGCAACGGAAAAAGAATTGGTGTTAAAACAAGTTTCAGAGAGCATCCGGTTTGAAATCCGGAATTTTCTGGGATGATTCCGGGTTTTGTACCGGGTCATTCCGGGTTTTATACCGGGTCTGGCACCGGGTTTAATTCCGAGTCATTTCCGGGTATGATCCGGGCAAAGATGGTCGAGTCCAGTACCGTTTTGCTTAACCCGGTATAGATTCCGGACAATTCCGGGTCTGGTACCGGGTGATTCCGGGTTCAGTTCCAGAAATTTCCGGGTTGGACACCGGATTTGTCAACGCGACCAAAACGAAAATAGAGCTACGGGGATTCGATGAACTAGGGGGAAAGGGAGGAAATGTAGCGGTGCATTAGGATGGTTAGCTCACCCTGAACTCGTAGGGAGTGCTCGGGAGGACCGGAGACGGCCGGAATCGTCCGGAAAGCTCCGGCGGTGGTTTGCGGAGAACTTGACGGTGAGCTCGATTGAAGGCTTCCCGGCTCGATTCCTTCGGTGGAGAGGTAGAGGACGGCGAGGCGGAGCTAATGGCGGTCTTCGTTTCGCTCGGGGACTCCTCAATCAACGGCGGCGAGCTCGGCCATGGGAGCTAGCTTTTGGAGCTCTATGGGGAGAGAAAAAGGAGAGGAGAGTGAGGATGGAGGGAGTGGGCTGGTTGGGGTTTTCTCTCCTTTTCTTTAGTGTCCTTTTTTACACAGAGCCCCCTGCACTTTTGTTTCCAACACGGACCAGTCCTTTTCTCTTTTAATTTTGAAACCAGTCGCGCGATTTGAATTTGTAATGAACAAGTTGGGCATTTGTTTTTAGATGGTGCCAAAACCATTTGTGTGTTGTTTAGCAAGTTAATATTGGATGCCATGATGCAATGCAACACAAAGGCGAAAATTTTACCCTGGTTTTTAGGTTTCCGAACTTTGGGCTGTTACAACAGGTCTCTGGATGAAGAAGCTATTACTGACTGGAATATTTTGAGGAAGGTTTTCTTTCTTAAATACTTCATACCTAAAGAAGCTTATGAGAACCGCTGCTACATATTCAATTTCTGGCCACATCTGGGAGAGAGCATCACTCAAGCTTGGGGTGATTGAAGGAACTCCTTCGCAAGAACCCTTGTCATGATCTTACAAGGAAACTTATATTGATAAACTTTTATGTGAGATTACCTATGAAGCACAAGGAAATTCTGGATAATTCATCTGGTGGAAGTTTCACAAACAATACTGAAGAAGAAGCATGGAATCTATTGGAGACTATTTCTGAAAATACTGGTCATTGGGATCTTGATAAAGGTAATGAGCCTTATTTTGATTATGGATATTCATGTGTAGAGAACTTCTCTACTTCTATCTGTTTAAAAATATGAGTGATACATTTAACTTGATCCTTATGTTATACTTGAGATAGCTAAATCTTTTGCTGACATATCTGTGTTCCAAAAAGGGATTTGAAACTTATGTTGAACTGTTAAACAATCTATTGTTGTTCCTAAAGTTATTAAACAGGTTGAACCGGTGTCATCTGTGACAATTGAGGAGTATGTTGAAGCACCACCCATCCAAACCAAGTTAAAGAGAATTTACTTATTGCTGTTACTAACAAAGTAAAAAAATGTTCTCAGCCATATGAACAGGTGGAAGTCAACACTCAAATTTCTGTCATCAAGCAACTAAAAGAAGATCCTTGATGTTTATCTATGTGAAGATGCTACTAAAGTCATCAAAGGTAATTCGGCCAAGGTGGGAAACCTGTTATATCATGCTCTATTGGGACTTCAAGTTATCATGGTCTATGTGATATTGGAGCATTAGTGTCATTCCATATTCTCTCTATCTTGAATCAAGCCTGATATTGATCCTATTGTTATGGAAGAGACAGGTATGACAATTCAACTTGCTAATAAAGATTATATTAATCCATTTGGAATTGTTAGAGATGTTGAAGTATTGGTTGGCAAAATAAAATATCCTGCTGATTTTATTGTGCTTGGTTGTCCTCAAGATTCATTTTGTCCTATCATTTTTGGTAGACCTTTCTTACATACTGTTGGTGCTGAAATTAATTTGCCTAAAGAGAAAGTGTTTATTAAATGTGCTGGTGAGAAACTTGAATTTAACTTTTCCAAATTTGCTGATAAACATGTTGAAAGAGCCAATTCTAAGATTTAATTGAAACTCTTGCTCATATAGCTGTAGCTTCAACTGATGTTGTAGAACGTTATATGCTTAATCAAGATGAACCATTTAATGATGAGGAAAAAGAGGCTTTGGAACAAATATTATGGCAACAACCACCACAATTACAATTGCATATCCCACCTGATAATTTAGGAGTGCTACCACCACCTAAAGGGGATCCTAGTTTTGAATTGAAACCTTTGCCTGCAAATCTGAAATATGCATATTTGGATGAGAAGAGCATATATCCTGTCATTATTAGTGCTAACCTTTCAGCTGAAGAGAAGAGAAATTACTTGATGTGCTAAAAGCTCACCGACCAGCCATTGGATACTCTCTTGATGATCTTAAAGGTATAAGCCCGCTCTATGTATGCATAAAATTAATCTGGAGAAGATGCAAAACCTGTTGTTGATTTCAACGCCGCCTCCATCCAAAAATGAAAGAAGTGGTAAGAAAGAGGTAATAAGACTTATTGAAGCTGGTATCATTTATCCTATAGCTGACAGTAAGTGGGTTAGTCCTGTTCATTGTGTTCCTAAAAAGGGTGGAATGACTGTTGTTCCAAATGAAGGATGAACTTGTGGCTCAACGTACTGTAGTTGGTTATAGGATGGTTATTGATTTCAGAAAATTAAAAAAGCAACTCGAAAAGATCATTATCCATTGCCATTTATTGATCAAATGCTAGAAAGGTTATCTAAACACTCTCACTTTTGCTATCTAGATGGTTATTCAGGTTTCTCGCAAATTCCTGTCCATAAGGATGATCAAGAAAAGACCACTTTTACTTGCCCATATGGTACTTTTGCTTATAGGAGAATGCCATTCGGTTTATGTAATGCTCCTGCTACTTTTCAAAGATGCATGAATGCTATATTTGCTGATTATATTGAAAAGATAATGGAGGTTTTTATGGATGATTTTTCTGTGTATGGTACTTCCTTCGATAATTGCTTGTTCAACCTTAACAAAGTTTTACAGCGTTGTGAAGACCAACACTTGGTTCTTAATTGGGAGAAGTGTCACTTCATGGTTACTGAGGTATAGTTCTTGGGCATAAGATTTCTGGAGAAGGAATAGAAGTTGATCCAGCAAAGATTGAAGCTATTGAAAAACTACCATATCCAAGGGACCTCAAAGGTATAAGAAGTTTTCTTGGGCATGCAGGTTTTTACCGTAGGTTCATTAAGGATTTCTCCAAAATATCAAAACCTCTAACCAATCTTCTGCAAAAGGATGTTCCTTTCTCTTTTAATGATGATTGCATTGAGTCCTTTAATATTTTGAAGAATGCTTTAATCACTGCTCCATTATTCAACCTCCTGATTGGAAATTGCCTTTTGAAATTATGTGTGATGCTAGTGATTATGCAGTTGGGGCTGTTTTGGGCCAACGTGTTGATAAGAAACTGAATGTTATTTATTATGCTAGTAGAACACTTGATGCTGCTCAAAGAATTATGCTACAACTGAGAAAGAATTTTTAGCAGTACTGTTTGCTTGTGACAAGTTTAGACCTTATATTACTGATTCAAAAGTCACAATACATACTGATCATTCTGCTATTAAATACTTGATGAATAAGAAAGATGCTAAGCCTAGACTAATAAGATGGGTACTTCTATTGCAAGATTTGATTTACACATTGTTGATAGGAAAGGGGAGGATAATCAAGTTGCTGATCATCTCTCTAGGATGGAAAATATACCTGATGATCCTATTCCTATTAATGATAGCTTTGTTAATGAACAACTTGCAATTGTTAATGTTTCTAGTGCTAAAGTTGCATCTCCTTGGTTTGCCAACTATGCAAATTTTATTGTTGGTAAAGTTTTGCCTCCACACTTCACTTCTCAACAAAGAAAGAAATTCTTTTATGATCTTAGACATTATTTTTGGGATGATCCTTTCCTCTATAAGAAAAGTGTGGATGGTATTATTAGACGTTGTGTACCTGAGCATGAACAACAGGCTATTATAAGAGATTGTCATGACAGTCCCTATGGAGGGCATCATGCAGGAGATCGCACAGGAGCAAAGGTATTACAATCTGGTTTCTATTGGCCTACTTTATTTAAGGACTGTGCTGAATATGTTAAATCTTGTGATAAATGTCAAAGAGTAGGAAACATTGGTAGGAGAATGAAATGCCTATGAATTATTCATTGCCACTTGAACCATTTGATGTGTGGGGTTTTGACTTTATGGGTCCTTTCCCAGAATCAAAGACAAAGCATACTCACATTTTGGTTGCAGTTGACTATGTTACAAAGTGGGTGGAAGCAATTCCAACCAAAAGTGCAGATCATGCCACAGCAATGAAGATGCTCAAGGACATCATTTTCCCCAGGTTTGGTGTTCCTAGGTTTTAATTACTGATGGTGGTTCTCATTTCTTGCATGGTGTTCTTAGAAAAACTTTGGCAAAATATGATGTTAACCATAGAATTGCATCTCCTTATCATCCTCAAACAAGTGGGCAAGTTGAATTAAGCAATAGGGAAATTAAACTCATTTTGGAAAAGACAGTGAATAAGTCTAGATCTGATTGGCCAATTAAGATTAATGATGCTTTGTGGGCTTATAGAACTGCTTTTAAAAATCCTATGGGAATGTCTCCTTATAAAATGGTTTATGGAAAAGCTTGTCACTTACCTGTTGAACTAGAACATAAAGCTAGATGGGCTATTAAACAACTGAACTTTGATTTTAAAACTGCGGGAGAAAAGAGAATTCTTGACCTAAACCTACTTGACGAATGGAGAAATGAAGCTTATGAAAGTGCCAGGATGTTTAAAGAAAAAGTTAAGATTTGGCATGACAAGAAAATTAAGAAAAAGGAATTCAAAGTAGGTGATCAAGTTTTATTGTACAACTCTCGTTTCAAGTTTTCTGCAGGGAAGCTAGCTTCAAAGTGGCAGGGACCATTAGTGATACAGGAGGTGTACCGTTCAGGAGCTATCCGTCTTCACGGTGACATGAAAGGTAAACCTCATGTAGTCAATGGACAACGCCTTAAACCTTATATTGCAGGAAAGAGCTTCATCGGAAGGGTGGAGGAGTTGAATTTACAAACACCGGAGAGGTAATTGAGAGAAACCGTGCAGTTTCAGAAACCCTAAATCAATAGAAGGTAACTTGTGTTGGAAAGTTTCTCGGAATTGCATAATATTTTACGGAAGTCATTTTTTATGGAAATTAACATGTGGGACAAGAAAACTGGACGAAGGAGACCCGAGGAAGGAAAGAGGGGGCCCACGCGGCCCAGTACCTGGCCGCGTGGGCACTCCTTTTCCACCTCGGAGTCCTTTTCGTCTCGTTTTCGATCCCGACGCTTCGTCTTGACCTAAAAACCCTCAATATATACCCTCTCTGCCGATCTAATCTCGCACCGAGCGTTCTCGAGCGATCTTTGTTTCTGCTGTTTCTGTCTGTCAGGTTTTAGCCATGTCTTGCTCCGGATCCAACCAAGAGGGGGAGAGCTCTCCCAAGGAGGTGTTGTGAACCGCTACCTCAACTCCGTGATGACACCACCGAAGACCGTGTGCTTCAAGGAGGGCGTGATGCTCGTGGAGGAGGTGAAGGCTCCCAAGGCCACCGGCACGGTGGAGGAAAGGCTGGATGAGTTAGAGGACAAGACCTTCAGGTATGGCACTGTGGTTTACCGCAGCCTTGATGCTCACCACTTCATGAACCTGGAGCTGGAGAAGAAGGTTGAAGAGTACAAGAAAAGGCTTGAAGATCTGGAAGATAGGTACAAGGACGTCATCGACAAGTGGGAGAAGTTCCAATGCTTCATGTGGGATGTAGAGAACCAGAACTGCGAATATGAAGAACGCTTCAAGAAGATTGCAGCAGCTGCCACCCTCAGGTATAATGATCCACCTACATCTTTCCGTGATGGAAGGCCTTTCCCATGGAAGATGGCTGAATGGGAGGAAGAATATGAGAAGGAGGAGCTGCAGCAAAGGAGACTGGAGGAACGCCAAGCTTGGGGGAGTTCCATCTAGTCTTTCTCTTTATCAATCTATCATATCTATCTAGTCATGGTGTGCTTTGCTTTTATCGATTAGTTATCAATATCTCTTAGGCGTGTGTGAGCTCATGGAGCATTATCATGTATCCCTATCTTATGGTTTATCAATGAATATTAAAGTATGGTGTCATCCATGATTCTCTTGTTTGGGGATTTATGGGTAACACTCATGCAAATGAGCGTGGCATATTTAGAATTTCAATCACATCTTGCCTTGAAATTAATTAACTTGAGTATGTTGGACAATTATAGAATTATCTCATATAAAAAAGTAAAAGACTTGTGAATTAATAGTTTGAGGTTAAGATATAGTCTTGTAGGATAAAAGTTGAGAAGATAATGAAAAGGATATAAAACACTCTTGTTAACCTAGTATCTTTTGAGCAAATTAATGATCATGGATATTTCAATACTTATGCTCTTGAATGTGAATGAAAGGAAGGCACCTGAAATTTCAGCTAGCCATGGAAAGTGTAAGAAAAGGTTGTAGAGCATGGGAACTTGATTGAGATATCCATGACTAAAGTTTGCACTAGTTACTAGTCAAGCAAGGTGATAACAATTTTTATATCTATCTTTTCATTTGTCTTCTTTTGAACTTGTTATCCAATGAGAGTTTATCTTGTCTTTGAATTTCAGCAAAGTATAAAAGATTATAATGCTTGCCATGAAGAGCAAAAGCATGTGAAAAAAATATGATTCGATTGTCCAACATACAATGGTTATTTGCTTTCAAAAGTAAGGGGTGATTGCTAGAGTTCTACTTATGTTGCCCTCATATGTATGAGTTTTAGATCATTAATCTTATCTTGCAATTGAATATGATGATGATACAATGCCCGTATTTATTTATCAACCATAAGTCCATTGATGCATGTAATGATCTATGTCCTTACTTACTCGAGGACGAGTAAAGGTTTAAGCTTGGGGGAGTTGATACGTGCATTTTATATCATCATTTATATAACTTTTAGTATCATACTAGAATGTTATTTGCATGATTATATGATTGTTTTACATGTTTTAGATGATTTTGGGGACTTTCATACAAAGTCCCTATTTTTGGTATTTAATTTCTGGGAGGCAGAAAACCCCTTTTCTTGTTTTAATGTTTCAGGAGCTACAGGACTCAAATAATAAAAGGAAAAATACCGTCAGTTTTTCATCGGGAGAAAGGCAGAGGGAAGAAGACCGAAGAGAGGAGAGCCACGAGGGCCAAATGGGGGGGCCCACGCGGCCCATGTACCTGGCCGCGTGGGACCCACCAAAGGTGCCTCGGGCACCTCCTCGCCTGGGGCTTTTTATCGACGCCTTCGTCTCGCCCGAAAAGTAACGCCCTAATTTTTCCAAGTCCATCCGAGGTCGCGGCGGCGGCGAAACTCCTGATCCCTTCCGAGGGGGGTCAGATCCTGCTGCTCCGGAACTCCGGAGAAGGGGGAAATCATCGTCATCGTCATCACCTCTCCTCCTTGGCGTGGGAGGAGGCCTCTACATCATCACCCCCATCAAGACCAGCACCATCACCATCATCATCACCGTGATCCACTCCGTTCCCCTCGCAGTTTGAGAGTTGCTATACCCTAGATACTTGTCTTGTGCTACTATTCATGTTTGTGATTGAGTACTTGTCATTATTTGGTGGTGAAGTTATAATTTCAGATTGTGTTGTACCACTTATGCCACTGAATATGATCATGTTCGCACGTTGTGAGTAGTTCCCGTATGTTCCTGAGGGCATAGGATGAATTGGCAATGATTTATATATGACATGTGTTGGTATTTTGTCAAGAGTTTATCTTTTATGTGATTCTATGATGGTGTTGTGCGAACGTCGACTGCACAACACTTCACCTATATGGGCTCATAGGAGAACACCGTAGTGTAATGAATTGATGGAGACTTGGGAGGACACGTAAACCTGAGGAGTCATGAAGTTATATTATGAGGGTATTAGTATCGGGGACCTTAGAGTGTAATGCTATGGTGGGACTTTATGTCTTAATAATTCTTGTGCAGTCATTTACTTGGCCACATGATCCATCATAAGGGGTTGTAGTTTATTTATTTAGCTATACCTAATTATGGCTCCGTCCAAAGAGATTAAAACTTGACAAGATATTCAACGTGTTGTTTAATAAATCTCTATGCCTATATCCATGCCGCCCTCGGGAACGTTTGCCACATATAAGTTACACATCACTTGAGCTTGTCCTCTTGCCACATAAGAGGATTGGGCTTTCTCTCTTTGAGAGCTTTCACTTGCTACTGTTATTGCTGCATTGCAATTATACAACCGAAAATACCAAAAACACTTGCATCTTTTATTTTATTTATCAATCTTACTAACCAATACCTTCAGCTCCTCGTGGGTTCGACAACCTTTTCTAATTGAAAGGTACTACAATTGATCTCCTGCACTTGGGAGTCATCAGTATGCGCCGCCGTCGATGACTTCTGTGACGACGAAGGGTCGCTCCCATGGGGAGGCGAGCTTGTGCACCTTCTTCTGCTTTAGGCGGAGCACCATGTCACCAACCATGAAGGACCTGGTGCGTAGTCGACGGCTATGGTAGTTGCGGAGGTTCTGCTGGTAGACAGCTGTGCGAGCTAACGCGATGTCGCGTGCTTCGTATAGCGTGTCGAAGCTATCTTCGAGTGCTTCCTCCGCTTCTCCTCTTCGTATGCGACGACTCTGGGTGCGTCGAACTGTACATCAAAAGGTAGGACTGCTTCCGCGCCATACACCATGAAGAACGGTGTGTACTGTGTCGACTTGTTTGGAGTAGTTCGCAAGCTCCAAAGTACGGCTGGTAGCTCTTCCACCCAGGCACCCACAACTCGTTTTAGTGGCATTAATAGCCGCTTCTTGATTCCGCTGCACACAAGTCCATTGGCCTTTTCCACCTGGCCATTTGACTGCGGGTGCACCACTGACGCGTAATTGAGCTTGACGCCTTGGTCTTTGCAGAAGTCACGGAACTCTTCAGCCGTGAAGTTTGTACCGTTGTCGGTTATGATGCTGTGAGGGACCCCGAAGCGGTATATGATTGACCTGATAAAGTTAACCGCTGATGCTGCCGTCGTGCTTGTGATAGGGACTGCTTCGATCCACTTGATAAACTTATCGACCGCCACCAGGAGGTGGGTGTGTCCTCCACGAGAGGATTTCTTGAGTGGCCCAACCATGTGGAGTCCCCATTGGGCAAAGGGCCAGGCCAATGGTATTGTTTTCAGCTCTGATGCAGGTGCGTGCGGCTTGGTGGCAAACTTTTGGCAGCCGAAGCACTTTTTTACTATGTCCTCTGCGTCTCTGAGTGCTATTGGCCAGTAAAACCCTGCTCGGAAGGCTTTGGCGACGAGCGCTCGACTGCTCGCATGGTGACCACAAGTTCCTGCGTGGATGTCTCGAAGGATGCTTCTGCCGTCATTGAGTGCGATGCACCTCTGAAAGATCCCTGATATACCGCGCTTGTACAGTTCGCCCTTGATGATTGTGTATGCCTTGGCGCGTCGAGTGATGCGCTGTGCTTCCGCTGCGTCTTCTGGCAGCTCATTGCGCAGCATGTATGCGAGGAAAGGGTGCGTCCAAGTCGGCTCGATGAGGAGAACTTTGACTGGCGGATTCTCTGTGCTAGGTGGAGGAATTTCCTTGTCTGCGACGGCCGGAGCCAAAGGTACTGCTGTGTGCTTGACCTTGATAGTTCTGTGCTCGATGCGTTCGAGGAATACACCGGGTGGGACTGGTGCTTTGGTGAGCCAAGGTTGGCTAACATATCTGCCTCCTCGTTGCTTTCGCGTCCGATGTGACGCAGCTCGCAACCGTCAAAGTTGCCCTCCATAACATTGTACAGTTCGCGATACACGATCATATTGTCTGCCGTTGCGTCGCAGGCCTTCATTGTTTGCTGTACAACGAGGTTTGAGTCGCCATATATCATGAGTCGAGTGCACCCGCAAGCTTTGGCCATCCTCATGCCGTGCAGTAAGGCCTCGTACTCTGCCTCGTTGTTAGAGGGTTTTGGGAAGTCCATCTGCAGGACGTAGCGGAGCTTGTCGCCTTTCGGTGATATGAGTACGACGCAAGCGCCTGCGCCCTCATGCTTCTTCGACCCATCAAAATACATGGTTCATGAGTTGGACACATCTGGGACTCCTGGTAGCTGGGCTTCGATCCACTCGGTGGTGAAGTCAGGAAGGACTTGCGCCTTGATTGCTTTCGGGTGCTCATACTTGATGTCTCGAGGTCCCAGCTCTATGACCCATTTGGCGACTCGCCCGGTTGCGTCGGGGTTGGTGAGGATGTCGCCAAGTGCCGCCGAGCTAACGACAGTTATCGGGTGCTCGGTGAAGTAATGGACGACCTTGCGTGATGACATGAACACGGCGTAAGCCAGTTTCTGATAGTGCGGGTACCGCTGTTTGGATATGGAGAGGATCTCGCTGAGGTAGTATACGGGTCTCTGTATGGCATGGGTATGTCCTTCTTCCATGCGCTCGACGACGAGCACGGTACTGACCACTCTGTTGGTGGCGGAGACGTATAGGAACAGCGGCTCGCGCTCCCAAGGTGCGACTAAGACTGGCGGGGTTGTCAGTGCACGCTTGAGGTCAATGAAGGCTGCTTGAGCTTCTGGCATCCACTCGAAGTTGTCGGACTTCTTCATCAACTGGTAGAATGGGAGTGCTTTTTCGCGAGCTTGCTGATGAATCGACTGAGCGCAGCCACCCGACCTGCTAGCTTCTGCACCTCTCGAAGTTTGGTCGGCTGCTCCATGGTCAGGATGGCTTGGATTTTTCCGGGTCCGCTTCAATGCCTCGGGTCGAGACTAGGTACCCCAGAAGTTGTCCGGCTGGCACGCCGAAAACACACTTCTTGGGGTTGAGCTTGATCTTGTAACGGTTGAGGTTAGCAAATGTCTCGCGCAGGTCGTCGAGTAGCATATCCTCCTTCTTGGTTTTGATGACGATATCGTCGACGTAGACTTGGACGTTGTGTCCGATTTGCTTTTTGAGGCAATTTTGCATCGTGCGCTGGTACATGGCACCCGTGTTTTTGAGCCCGAAGGGCATAGTTGTGTAGCAGTAGACGACGTATGGCGTTATGAAAGCTATCGTCTCCTCATCGTCGACCCTCATCCTTATCTGGTTGTAGCCTGAGTAGGCATCCAGGAAAGACAAGCGTTCGCAACCTGAAGTTGAGTCGACGATCTGGTCGATGCGGGGCAGCGGAAAGTGGTCCTTGGGACAACACTTGTTGAGAGCTATGAAGTCGAGACACATGCGAAGAATTTCTGTGTGCTTCTTTGGTACAAGGACCGGGTTCGCGACCCAGTCTGATTTCTTGATCTCGCGGATGAACTTGGCGTCGAGTAGCCTGTCGACTTCTTGTCCTATAGCTGCGCGTTTCGCTCTGAGAATCGGCGCATTGTTTGCTTCACTGGTCTGGCATCTGGAAGGAGTTGAAGAGAGTGCTCGGCGAATTCCCTGGGTATACCTGGCATGTCGGCTGGACACCAGGCGAAGATTTCCCAGTTCTCACGGAGGATTCGACGTGCGCGCCTTCCTATGTGAGAGATAGGCTCGATACACGTTGACCATCTTGGATGGGTCCGTCGGGTGGACCTGGTGCGATCTTGTGTCATTTGTTGCGTTGAAGGCAGCGTCAGGTGCCGGTTTCTTGGCTTCAGGAAAAAGCGTGCGATCGTTGTCGAGGGAGAGCTCTTGGAGTTGCTCCTGCATGCCGAAGAACTCGGAGATTTTGCTGAACACCCTGTCGAAGTTATCAGAGCGCTAGAAGTTGCCGTTCATAGTGATAATGCCATTGGGTCCCGGCATCTTCAGCTTGAGGTAGGCGTAGTGCGGGACCACCATGAATCGAGCGAACGTCGGGTGCCCTAGGATGGCGTGGTATTGTGACTTCCAGTCGACGACCTCAAAATCGATCTTCTCTGTCCTAAAGTTTCCCGGCTCACCGAAAACGACCGAGAACTGAACTATGCTGAGTGGGTAGACTGCCTTGCCTGGGACGATGCCGTGGAAGGTATTATCCGATTTTGCCAGATTTTCTGTCGAGTGATTCATTTTGCGTAGCGTGTCAGCGAACAGGATATTGATTCCGCTTCCTCCATCCATGAAGACCTTGGACATACAAAATCACCGATTTGAGCATCAAGTACCAGAGCGGCGTGCCCTGGACGAGGTACAGATGGAGGGTGATCCTCGCGGGGAGAATGTGATGCTAGTCTCAGACCCCTTCAGGTACTCGGGTACGGCGGGAGGTGACATGGCGGCCATGTTAACTTGGCGAGTGATCAGTTTCTGTTCCCTGTTGGTGGGGCGCCCTTTTATATCATGTTCATCTGTCCGCGAGGTACGGAATATTGATCTTGTGCTGCTCCCGGGCCTTCTATGCGCGGCAGGACTTGTATCGCACCCACCATGTTTCCGGCTGCTGGTGCTGCTGCCGGAGGGGCAGTGTTTGTGGTTGCGGCGGGAGCCGACTGAAAATGTCGGGCCTACTCGGTCGCCAACCGTGTGAATTTCCTGCAGTCTTTTAGCAGGTGCCTTGAGTGGAGTTTTCCTTCTTCACCCTTGAACATGTGGAATCTGCACTCCTCTTCTATTTCTTCTACGACTGGGCACTGGTCTTGCGAGTCATCGCGGGTTTTCCGCCACTCCCGCTTGCGGTACCCATCGCTGCGCTGTCCATAGTTGCGACTGCGGTCGTCTTGGCGGCTTCCGCTGCGGCCACGCTCATCGCGTGTGTCAACGTATCCGACCGCCACCATCTGCGTCATCGTAGTGGTGAGATTTGCGCTTCCGCCTCCGATCGTTGCCGCGACTATCTTTGCGGCTCCAGTTGCCACCATCGTTGCCACGGTGTGGCGACCCGTGGCGCTCGTTTCGCACCGAATCTTCTCCATCCGCCACTCGTTAGCGACCTTAATGAGCTGGGCGATAGAGCTCGGCTCTTCACGTCCAAGTGCCTCCCGTAAGTCTCGCCTGGCGAGGCCCATGGTGAAAGCATCGATTGCTCTGTCTTCTGATATCGCGCCCACGGAGTTGCGTATGGTGGTCCAACGCCGGATGTATGATCGCAGCGACTCGTCCAATCGCTGTTTGCAGGCTCGCAGTTCCTCGAATGTCGTGGGCCGATCGCATGTTGCGACGAAGTTTTTGACGAAGTCCTCCTCAAAGTGGTCCCATGAGTCGTATGAGCTGTTGGGTAGGCTCCTGAGCCAGTCATGAGCCGAACCCGTAAGCATCAGCTGAATGTATTGCATCGCAGTTGTTGTTGTGCCCCGTTGATAGGAGACTGCGATTTTGTAGTCCTCGATCCAGGATGATGGTTCTTGGCGGCCGTCGAACTTGGGTGTTTCAGATGTTAACCTGAACCCTTTGGGCATCCTAGTCTCGCGGATGCGTCGACTGAAGCACAAAGACCCGCAGGGCTCGAACTCGTCATCAGAGTATGAATCACTGCTAGGGGAGCGAGAAGTTCTCTTCGAGTAACTTTTGTTGACTCGGCGTTGATTTATGACGTTGCGTGCGTCCTCTCCATCTTGGAGGTGACGAGTGGGCGGCTGCCCTCGGTCCCTTCTGGAGCGGTCTTCGCTACGGCGCCGATGGCTCCGGTCTCTGTCTTCTCAGGTTGCGCGGTCACGATCGTCACGGTTCTGTGGCTCTCTTCGTGGGCTGGCCACGTGACGACTTCCGTTTCCCTCGACTGCCCCTGATTCGGGATTGACGGCTGTGGCTGCCAGGTTGAGCAACTTTATCTGTTGTCGATGCAGGGCTGCGTTGGGATCGCCTTCGGGAGGTTGTGTTGTTCTGAGGTATGTGGCCACCGAGAGCAGAGCTCCCGCAGTTGTCTTGGGGATAGGGATCCCCTCCTCGTCGTGAGTCATGAAGGAGAGACCCAAGTTGCGGGTTAATTCCACTCTTTCAGTTTCTGGGATACAGAACATTCTGTTGCGGCCCCTCGGGTCGGTATTTCCCGTGGAGTGGATGGATAGCTGCGCCCTCCGTGCACTCGACATGCTAGCTTGGCTCCTGCGCTCATCGAGCGTCGCCTAGTAGTTCTTCAGTCGAAGATTTTCTTCCCAAAGGATGTATTGGTGCGTCGCGATCTCCTCGCGTGTCGAGTCCTCGAGCATCATGGTGCACTCCCCGATGACCTTGTTTGCTTTGGCCACCGCCTCCGCTGTGATGATGAGTGTTGTTTTTCCGTCCGGCATGGTTACCGTTATCGGGTAGGTTGGCACGTTACGGCGAGCGGCAGCCTCGGATGTTTCGGGATCCGTCCCATTGTTCCCCAAAGCCATGCAGACCTGGAAGGGGATGACGTGTGAGATTTTGCCTCGGCCGCCATCGCTGCAGTTGTTGGTGGAGGTATCGGAGTCGACGTAGTCATCGAGGAGCACGCGAGGTTCATTGCTGTCGTACTGGTGAGCCGACTCGACATCTTCTTCAACTTCTCCGGAAGAGCCGAGGGATGCCGATGCCGATCTTGGTGAAGCAGTCGATGAAGACGCGGCTCCCGCGACCGAAGATGGTGTGAAATTTGCGGTCGACGTAGTCGCGGGAGATGAAGGCGCCGGCGAAGATGGCGCGATCGAAGGAGATGTCACCGACGCAGCCACGGTCGGTGCAGATGCGGTCGACGGAGATGCGGGTGCGATCGCCACGAGTTGACGCGGGCCTGCCAAGTTATGCGTTCCCCAACGACTAACATGGAACTCGAAGGTACCAAAAGTCAGATCCGCACCTGAGTGGAGGTCCGTGAACGCCGGGCGAGTGACCGGCGAGTGCGGATCGAAGCCGAAGGAGCCGAAGTACATCGGCTTGATGATCGATGGGGCCAACGAGTTGCTGCTTGGCGACAAAATCGGCAAGTTGCCGTTTGCTGATGGAGCCGTCAAGTTGTCGTTTACTGATGGAGCCGCTGACACCGCGGATCCAATGCTAGTCTTTCCCACAGACGGCGCCAATTGACGTGGTGTTAACACATCAAATCCCATGGTTCGGTGCCTTGGGTTGAGATTACGGGGAGAGATATGGTAGCGTCAGTAGTATCGTCGGCTGACAAGCAAGATTTACCCAGGTTCAGGCCCCCGGAGGGTAACACCCTACTTCCTGCTTGTCTGGTATCGATGTATGAGGTGTACAAAGGAGCTATAATGGCGTCCCGGCGAGATGCGATCTCGCTAGGGCTTTGGTGGTATGAGTATTGCCTGACCTAGATCGGCAGCCCTCCCAGCCTTTATATTGGAGGCTGGGTCTCGGGGATTCGCAACCAACTAGGTTTACAAGTAAGGTAAGTTTAAACCGACTAAGGTTCTACTTGTCTTAGGGCGTACGCCGTCCTCTTGGGCCCACTTCGTGGACCTTGATCATGGATTGCTGACAAGCCAGCCCATGGGCCTCAACTTGTACGTGCACCAGGTATCCTAATGGTTTCGGACGCAAGACAAGGAAAGCTCGGGAACCAGAAGACCCCCGAGAAGCAAGCCGCGGGGCCCATCGCTGAATATCTCGGCGAGGGCTCGAGTGCCCCGGGAGAGGCGGGAACGGACTACGTGGCGGACATATCCTGCGCCGCAGCTCGGCAGAGGTTGCTTCACAGAGAAGGCAAGTCCGGCTGGCGTCATAGACAAGACCGCACGCACCCTCTGTTGGGCACAGACGAGACATCGACAAGACAAGACTTGTCGTCTCTTCCGTTCCGGCGGGACGGACGGCATGGAGGACATCGTGGTGCCACATTGCCATGAAGGCAGCCAGTGAGCGCCACCTTGGCTCGGCCACGACGTGTGCCATGCTTCGGTGGCGCGCATGCAGCTTGACCACTTGTGGTGTCCCCTTGGCATATTAAAGGAGGCCCTTGGTCATCTTAGAGGACCACCGAAGAACAAGCTGAAGAACCCTAGCTAGTTGTCACCTTGAGCCTCCCACTTAGACTCAGGGGCTGGAAGAACGAACCCCCGGGAACCTCCTGGGCTTGTTCTTCCTTTGCCCACGGGAGTAGTGTAGGACCTCAAGTCACCACCTTGTAATCTACCACTGCAATACATCCAAACAAGCAGGACGTAGGGTGTTACGCGGCAATGCGGCCTGAACCAAGGCAAATCCTTGTGTGCTTGTGTTTGAGCTCGGGGACCGATTTCGGAGCACCTACGCCCTCCTACAGAACAAATAGGGGGTGTCCTGCATCCCCGGTGTCCGCGTTCCGATACGCGACATTGGCGTAGCCCTAGGGCACCCAGTGCCCCCTCCGGCACTTCCCCTTCCCGGGTTTCCTTTGAAACTCTTCCGGAACCCTGTGAACCCTTTAGATAAAATCATCAATATTATCCAACAATGTTAGAAACATTTTCTATCATCCCGTAACATCTCATGTCCGCCTATATTTCTCCCGAAAAGCTATTAGCTCTCCACCGGCATAATATGCCTCTCATGATAACTTCTTCGGAACACCTCCGATTGACATCAGAGTTGTTCCTGAGACATCGGAGTAGATCCGACCACTCTCAAACATCACTACGATTAAAAACACTCTCAATAAAAAATTGACACGGTTTAAGTGTGTGACCTGGAAGGTTCAGCAATACACAGACATGTCCGGAGTACCTTCCGAACAATAACCAACATTGGAGCCATGGACGCCCATGATACCTCCTGTGTATTCATGAATAACGAACAAACTTTTTATGTTTATCATTAGGATAATCCTCTTAGCTTCACGATACCAATGATATCACGAGGTGAGACAATGTATGTTATCAAACTATTTGATCACTATACATGTAAATATCTCCGATGTCCTTGTGATAAATCACATTATTTTTGGCCAGACGATTGGTTGACATCGGTGGAACTGTGAGGGCCCAGATGATGTATCTCTTCATCGCCTGGAGGAGTAAGTACCATTCTTGAATAAACTCATCTCCATTACACCATCTAGGTTATACCCAAAAGCCACAATAATCTCCTGTTATGGTAGACGGTTGATGATGACCATAGCATAACTATCAAGATGTGCGGTCACTAAATGTTCTCATGGTATAGGGACATAAGCTAATGAAAACTTCATAATAAATTTGCTAATATCATCAACATTTTTTCTCTTAGCAAGATCATATACTTGGGTCGGTTCGGTGCTACTGTTATCCTAACAATATACCTGCATAGTTGTTCGACTTATACAAAAGTCCATGATCAGGAAAACGTGATCATCACACAACATATAAGCTAATCTCAGAGACTAAATTAGGAACACTTGTTTGTTCACATCTCTACACGTGCATGCGGATTTTTCTTCGAATATTCACTATTCAAGTACCACAGCAGTTATATGATAAAGATATAAACCTAATAACGAACTTGGAGATGAATAATAACTTAATATTATTGTCTCTAGGGCATACCTCCAACATATCCGACTCCTAGGTGACATGATAATCATGAGAGGCATACCAAGAGGCTCACTGGATCCCATGGCAAACTTGCTTGTGGCAAGAAGGAAAAGTTGGTCTATACCTGGTTGTAGTTCCCGATGGGCTTGTTGTGAAACTCACCGTCTTTGGGGTGATCCTAGGGACAAAAAATAAAGTCTAGATGGTGAGGCTTGACAAGTTTGAAGATTGTGAATATTATTAGATGTGTAGGCTAACCAGGATGTGGCCTTTTAAGTGCTCGGTCTCGAAGACAATGCTCCGAGTCTCCTCATTCCATTGTGCATCACTAAGGTCTCTAAGCTTTACAACCTTGATCCACCTTGCTCTCCACTTCCTGAGGTGGTTATACACCTGAGTCGACGTGACCTCACTTTGAGAGAACTCAAACACCAGCTTTGCAACAATGGTCAGATGCACATCCTTGAAGCCTTTGTCAGTCCTCACCCAACTGTGAACTAAGCTTGGTTCTTCTCTTTGACTACCTTGATAGCCTACTTTCTAGCTAGTTCATTTGCATGAACGTTCTTAGGGATCTCGACCAACTATGAACTAAGCTTGGGCAACTCCTCTTGCATATCCGGAACCTCGAACACTTGAGAGTCGTCCGATAGGGATGGAATTCTGACAGCACTGGGGGCTAGCTAAATTAATGTTGGCTCATGTCCTACAATGGTTAACATCGAGTTACCCTAATAGGTGTACTACACAAATCTACTACATGCTCGGACATGAAGGAAAAAACATCAACATCTGCCCCCATCTTAGCACAACATTATGTACCACATGCTCACAAGATTATGAAAATACATCACTATCTACCACATCATTATCTATCACACCATTATCTACCACAAGACCATAACCATCTACCTCGCCATTATCTAACGCACCATCACCATCTACAAATCTACTTATTACTCAAAGATCTATGCTAGAAAACCTATGGTTTGAGGGTACTTACATGCATCGTACGGGGCCACTGTTAGCTCGAAGAATGGACGACTCAGATGAATCATAGAGCCACCACCACCGCCACCCACCTCCGGCCACTGCTCCTCCCCTCGCCGCCACCAGATATGCCTGCCGGGCCAAGCCTGCGTGGACGACTGCGGCGGCGGGGCTCCTCTCGCGCTCGAGTGCGGTGTCCGTGCCTGGGCGGCGTATGATGGCCTGCGTGAGGCGGTCCGATTGTGAAGATCTTCGTCGGTGCAGGTCGTGGTCATCTCTCTCCGGAGCTACTCTTCAAAAAATGAAGCTGCCGGTCTTCCGCGCAAAGAGTCATATGTTTGAAATAGAACAGTGTGATTTGTTGAGATCTCCCTAGATGGTAACAAATGAATTTCGATATGCCTATGTTGTTTCTTGATATGTATCATGAATTTCGATTTAGAATCTTATGACATGATAGATACAAGTATTGTGTATGTTCAATTTTTTTTACAGATTTTTTGAAAATATTTTAGGTTCACATGATATGTTCTCCTTAAACTTGCTCTAACGAAACACACGAGCTCCCGTGTCGCTCCGTGTGGGCGACCTGGGGGCGAACCAAACCCTAGCTTCGTCCACCCCTCCGGCGCCGCCTCTCCCTCGCCGCCGGCGGCGGCAGGGCTCCCAGCCACCCCTCCTCTGCTCCTCCATCTCCCGTTTCTTCCCCACCAACCCTCGGAGATCTAGTGCAGCGGTTCCATGACGACGAAGAACGCCCTATCGAAGACATCCGCGAGCTCTTGGCCATGGCAGCGACGAGGTGCGGGGCGCCGGGGCCAAGGGTGGCTGCGGCTGCACCCCACGCGGATCTGCCGCTCGGGCTCAGATCTAGCGAGCCTGACCCATGCACGGCGACCCCCTGCTCGGGTGCTGGGGTCCTGCTGCTGGTTCTGGTGCCGGCTTGGTTGCTGCTGGTTGGCCCCTGCTCCGGTGTGATGCTTCAGATCTGTCAAGTTGGAGTTTATCTTGTGGCTGCTTTGGTCTCTTGGTTGGGGGTGGCCAGAACGGATTGGGGATGTTGGAGGAGCTGCCTTGCGCGGTAGCCGAGGCGGCTGGCTACGCGTGGGGTGGGCCGATGCCCCTTGGGCATCGGACGAGGTTTGCATCTTCGGGTCCAGGGCGGCGGCCCTGGTCGGTGGTGGTCGCGACGCTTCGGCGGGGGTCGCGTCTCGAGTGCTTCCTGGTGGTCATGGTCGCAGGGGCGGCGTGACAATTGGGGAGCGAGGATTTGCAGTTACCCCGGTGGCTGTCCACATTCGGTTCTAGCTACGGAGTTTTGCCGGGGTGAAAACCTGTCCGGCGTGCCGGAAGCGGCGGCGGCAATGCCCACGGGCGCCGTTCCCTTCTTGAAGGCGCCGTCGCGGCTCTCTCTATATCTTTACCGTGTCTCCGGGTGAAAGCCTTGATCCCCTTGGATCAGACGGTGGCGGAACTTTGGTGCCGCGTCCTTGCTGAAGGCGCCGTCTTGGAGACTTCTGTTCGTCGCTCTGTCAACGGCAATGCTTGGGCAGGGGCGGTATCGACTCCTGGTGGCGTGCTCTGTGATGGAGGTGTGCTTGTCTCGGCGGTGTGCGATGTTTGTTGGTGCGCCGGCCCGAGTTCTAGGGTGAGCTCCGGTCCGCCATTGGCGTCTTTTGTGTGTCCTGGAACATGGGTTCCCTATGACAACAAAGACTGAAGGCGAGACGACTTGGCCCGTCCAGCAAGATGTACTCCTCGGCGTAGTTCTCCTTAGGCGTTGGTCTCTTCCTCTGTTTTGCTTTGTTTGTTGGCTAGGTTTACTCCTCGTGCCTTGTTCTTTAGGAGCTTTTGCTTTTCTTTGTGGCATTGGTTGTAAACTGATTTGTACTCTGTTTCTTCCGCCTCGGGGCCTTATTAATTTAACGCTGGGCTTCGGCCTTTGTTCTAAAAAAAACTTGCTCTAACCTCAAAGCCTTCGGGCTAGGAGTTCTTCCGTTCCGTTGGAGAGGGCTGTCGGCGGCTGGATCCTGCGTCGTCCTCTACGATGGAGGTCTTGTGTGATCGGCGTCCTGGAGGTTGAAGAAGATGTTCTGCAGCAATGCTGCTTTCTGTATCCTCTCTGTATTGTAGCTGCTTGTATTCGGATCTGTATTGCTTTCCTATACGTATGAATATAAGTTTTAGCGTTAAAAAAAAAAAGCATCGGCTGATGTCGCCGGAGCGCATGTCGCTGGTCTGCCTGCACATGTTGTCAAGCCGCGCACGTATGCCGCATCCCTGCGCACCCGTGCGGACGTGCCGCTGGAAGGATCGGCACTCGTAACCCTGACTGACATCATTTCGGGTGGTGGTCCACTTTCCCCTTTCTCCCTCCTCCGACCCTGTCTGTCTCCACTCTCCCATGGCGGCCGCCGCCACGCGCGCCGCCCGCCGCTTCCTCTCCCCTCGCCTCCTCGTCGCCTCGCGCCATCTCCACGCAAGTACGCGTGCTTCCCTACCCCGCACCAGTCTCCGCAGCTTACACCCTCTCCCCTCATGTCTGATTGCTTCTCATGCCCATCCGACGCCAGGTGCCTCCGAAGGATCAGCGAGGGAGGCGTCCACGAGCTTCATCCATCCCGCCGCTGTCGTCCACCCCGACGCCGCAATCGGCCAGGTGAAGCTTCCCGCTTGCTCTCCATACACGAACGCGGCACACACGCAAACACTGATCCCTCCGGCTCCCATCCTCGGATTGGCTGAGTGAGCTTATGGAGACGTAGTGGTGCACGTAGTACTTCAGTATTACGCTATGAACAGCCATCCATGGAGCCGCTGTGCTTGGGCTGTTGGATCTAGCCCATGCGAGACTCGTGTTTACCAGTGCCTGCTGAATGCAATGCTCCATAACCTGAACGACAATTACCTTTTCTTGCAAGGAAAGATGCTGCTCTCTTAGATCTTCAGGCTTTTGGCGTGCACTATTCTCTAGCTGGGCGTTTTTAATCGTAGAAAATCAATGTTCTTATGTGCTTTCAACCACATTGTAGGGTGTCTCAATTGGCCCATTTTGCACTGTGGGGGCTTCAGCGAGGATTGGTGATGCTTGTCAGTTACACACTGGGAGCCATGTCATGGGACATACCGAGCTAGGAGAGGGGTGTGTTGTTCTCACGTACGATGCCATCTCTCCCTATTTTCTGTTACTGCTTTTCTCTCTTTCTGTAAATTTGTAATTGCATTGCCTAATATTGAGAATTAAAATTAGTATTAAACTCTAAATATACATGAGAAAGAACTTGTAAATTTGTTCCAAGGTATAGTACAAGTAGTAAATTTAGGTTGTTGTGACCTTGACTTGAATAATATCACAAGCTGCTGATGAATGAAGCTCGAGGTCGGTACTGACCTACTGGTAATGTATTATCTTAGTAAGGGTTCAGAAATACTTCACATATCCTTTTAGGTTCGTAATCAGGGGTTCATTAGCTTAGACAAAGAATTCCCCACCATATGGGGCGCTTAGTTTGTTGCCAACAGCTACACCATAGCCAGCAGCACTTAAGCCTGAAATTTGCAAAATTCAAGGATAGTCAATGTTGCGAATTCTTAAGAGAGATGAAAATATGACATGCCAGTAACGTACTTTTACCCCGATTCATACTGTGCAACTTAGTTTCTGGCAGTGGTGCTATCCTTGGTGCAGATCTCCCTGGACGAACAATTATTGGGCAAAACAATGTAATAGGGAACTATGCTGTGGTTGGTGTTAAGTGCCAAGATCTCAAATATAAGGTTAGCAGCAACTTGACTTCGGTGTGCTGATGCCAATAGTGTAGTGTTTACTTACTGCTTCCCGTTCATGCAATCTTATGCAATACAACTACTCTTGTGTTTACGGTTTTCACGACCATTATTTTCACTGACACAAGCACCTACATTAACAATGACGAGTATTTCATTTGGTTACTCGACATCTTATGCTTTCTGCGGAACATTAATGCCTTTTCCTCCTGTTTAGCCGGGAGACGAATGCTTTCTGCACATTGGTAACAACAACGAGATCAGAGAGTACTGCTCTATTCACCGCTCTTCTAAGTCTTGTGACCACACGGTATTCAGGTTCTTTGTTAAAAGATAATTTTATGTAACCGACTTTTCACCTTTTATGAGCAACCAGTTTCTTATAGGTTATTGGTGACAATAATCTTATAATGGGGTCCTGCCATATAGCACATGATTGCAAGATTGGTAGCAATAACATCTTTGCTAATAATACTCTGTTTGGTAGCCATGTTGTTGTTGAAGTGAGTAATCATTCTACCGATAAGGCGATAACCTTTGTCGAGACCCCATTTCGAGATTGCTAAGACTATTGTTTCAGGACTACACTCATACTGCTGGGGCTGTCGTTGTCCATCAGTTTTGCCGCATTGGGTCATTCTCGTTTCTAGGCGGAGGCTCTGTGGTACGTTCGGTAACCAAAGTATAAACATTCATGTGCATTAGTTGTTCCTTACAATTGAAACACTTTTTATGGAAAGAGTTGATAACTTGATATTGATGTCTTGTGATTTATCTTTAATTTTCCTCTCTATAAGCCACGGCCAAACTATGCTACTATTAGATAATGCAAATAGTAAACGAGAAACCAGGAATGTAGGATAAAGTCATAGGGTAAGTATATGTGGTACACCTGACTTGATGTTGCTTTTCTAGGGACATGTGCATGATCATACGAAATTATGCAGTATTTTCTCTCCACTCATGCCAAATGTCGTTTAATGTGATAGTTATTTTTCTATAAATTTTCGTTTGTACAGTGCTTGTTGAAGGCTGACACTATTTGTCACGTTCATGACTTTATAGGGACGTAGGGTACGGAGATCAGAGATTTTTTGTAGATTCTCAGGGGCTACCCCCCGGTTCCATTATCAGATAACGAAACCACAGCGTTTGTAACATCCCTTGCCGAAGCATAGGTTCAGAGTAAAGCAAAAATGTTTTCTCCCATCAGACAACTACAGCTATTACATGCCTAAAATGGCCGAAAACAGGACTCAGCCTGGGCATCAGCCCCAGCGCTGCATGAAAGCGCTCCAAAAGCACTCCACCACGACAACTAAACTAGCTAAAACCACTTCTACTCTACTATCAGCATCAGGAGCTTTCCACAGATTCTTCTTCTTCTTTCTGGTGATGGCCTTGGATGAACACCACGAACTCCACCTTCAGGTCACCACATGGATATCAGCACTCTCCTCCGGGTGATCTCGAAGATATTGCAGAGTTACACGGCCCCCATATGCCGAGCCAGCATTCGCCACCCACGACGCAATCCAGTCGAAGCTGGTGCACCGAAGCATCACCCCACCTCCAGGTAGAGCGGGTTCTTGAGTCTTGCTGCCATTCGGTCCATGAACTCTGCCAGCTTTCCCCTTCTAGCTCTTTGTAAGCTTCCTTCCAGCTTCTTAGATAAGCCAGTACCAGGGACCAAACCTGTTTCTTATTAATCCAAGTTTTCCTATTAAAAACCAGATTATTTCTATTATTCCAAATCCCCCACAAGACAGCAGAGGTAACTAAAATTCAAATGCATATATCTTTTATTACAAAGCCATTTAGCAGCTAAAGAGGTATAATCTACAATTCTAACTAGGAAAATATCATACACATCCTCCCAAATGACCTTAGAAACAATGCATTCGAAAAACAAATGGTAAACTGACTCTACTTCCTTACAGAAATTGCATTCTAGCTCCTTAGGAATTCCTCTTTTTCTCAAATTATCTCTAGTTAGAATTTTGTTCTGATAAAATAGCCAGAGAAAGACATTTATTCTAGGAGGTACCTTAAGCTGCCATATTGAACTCAGGTACACAGGCTGAACTCCTCTAAAATTAACTAAAGTGTACATGGTTTTTGACGAGTACAGGCCATTGGTTTCATACTGCCAAACCAACTGGTCTTCCTCTTGGGTGAGGTCTAATGAGCTAGCAATCTCCATGATTTCCAGCCATTGCACCATCATGTCTTGTGTAAAAGTTCTCCTAAAATCACACCTAAGATTGGATCCATCCCACAATTCAGCTATGGTTTTAGTTTGCTGGTTGGACACCACATATATATCCCAGAATTGAGTCGCCAGGTTTGAGGTACCAAACCACACGTCTTCCCAAAACTTGATCAGCCTACCATTGCCTACTTTCCATCTGTAACCAAACTTAACCACTTTTGTTGCCCACATCACACCTTTCCAGAATGTACATGGATGTGCATCTTGGCAACATAGGATATTTGGATTTCTAGTATTATATTTTGCATCAACCACTTTTCTCCACAGGGTATTTTCCCCCTGCGAGTATCTCCTAATCCAGGACCCAAGCATGTACAGGTTCATATCTTGCAGGTTGGGAATCCCTAAACCCCCAAACTCCTTACACATACATACCGAGGGCCAATTAGCTAAATGAATCTTGTGTTTCCCTTCATCATCATCCCACAAGCAGTTGGCTAACTGATTGTCAATCAGCTTCAAAGCCCACTTGGGAAATTTGAAGAAGGGCAACAAATAAATTGGAATACTTGCAAGCACTGACTGCACTAACTCTCTTTTCGCAGCAGACGACAGCAACTTGCCCCTCCAACCTGATAGCCTTTTCAAGAGGTTATCAATTAGTGATCTTTATAAAGGGATCAGAGATAGGGCACTCAACCTCATTTATCTACCTGCAGGGCCTAATCCCTGAAGTGAAGGGAGGCTCTGATGGTTTCTTGGGACCTCGATTAATTCATTGCTTAAGTTGATATAAAATCTAATAACTAACCCTGTCAATCTAACGTCCATAACACTGTTGTTACAACCACGTTTAAGTTGTCAGCCTGTCTTGGCACTGCAGTTAGTGTCTAAACTTTGAATATATTTTTGTATAGAGTATGAATCCGTTCATTTCAATTTGAATCAGGTTGCACAAGATGTTCCAAGATACACGATGGTTGCAGGTGATAGAGCAGAGCTTCGGGGTCTGAATCTTGAAGGTCTTAGGCGCAACGGTTTCTCAGACGAAGAGGTTTGCACATATTACCGAAATTTGGAGCCCTTATCGATATATTATACTTGCAGTACTTATCTTCCTTCGTTTGGTAATTGCTTAAACATATAATGAATTGATGATATTACTGTGAATTCACAGTAAGCAAGCTATAAACTAACTTCAGTGCCTTATTGGGAGGAGATCTACAAATAGTGAGAAATTTGCAATAGTGGAGAATTTTTAAGCACCATTTCAGTTACCCTTTGTTGTAATGCATCATCAGATAATTTGGTCAACTACTACTAGTCGTAGATTGTGCCAGTTGTCACGAATAACTATGTTGTGAGAAATCATCATTACTAGTACAACTGTTTTCGAATACTTGTCATTTTACCATGTCATGCATACCAAGTAATTGCAATTTGGATATAACATGGTTAGAATGCCCTTCCATAATAATATTTCAAGCACACAAGCAGTGAGGCAATGCGACTAGAGGGCCATGGATAGACTAGTAGAGTTTTAGTTGTAACTTTGGAATACGTGCAATAGGTCAGAAAGCATCAAATATTTCTGCATGGAATCTTAGTCAAAAGGGCCAAGCAGTCAGAAACAGAGTGTATTTCTTTTGAAATTGCTACCATAAGCATGATCTGGAAGTTACTTTTGCACCATTTTCTGAATGGACTCCCAACACTTTGGAGGGTTTGGGGTTTTAGTTTCTATAAACATTAGCAGCTACAGTAGATGTTGACAATTAAGTAAATTGTATTTCTCTGATGAGATTTTATGGCCTCTCCATAAAACAAAGGTACGGAGCCTAAAGAAAACTTATCGGAAAGTATTTATGCCAGCTAGTAGTTGTCAGAATAGCTTTGAAGATCGACTCGCTGAACTGGTAAGCAGAGTTGGTCATTATTTTTTGTGTTACTTGCATGTTTCCCTATGTATTATATATGACTCCATATTAACAGGGACGGGAAATTGAGCTATTAGAATCTCCCTCTGTATCCTGTATGGTGGAATCTATTCGCACATCATTTGACCAAGGACGCCGCGGAATATGCAAATTCAAGTTGGAACATCTCATAATATGTAAGCTATCATGTTCAATTTGCCAAATTTTGCACTGGTTGAGTTGCGAGATGAGATTGTTGGGAATATATGATGCCTTAAGAGCTAATTATATTTATAGAACCCATTAAAGAGAGACTTTCTAGGAAGGCGGATCACGATGAACATATTGTAATTGTGCAGAATATGGGGTCTATCTATATTTGCTGTTTATTTAATTTTGTTTGAGTATTTTGTTATATCTGTACCAATGTTGATTGGATCATCTGTGAAGTTTCACATTAGGGGCTAAATTGTGTTTTTATATTTTTGCAGGAAGCCCGCCTTATCTACGGACTGCCCAGATCCAATTTCTCGTTGTCCTTCACTCCTTCTATACCCGACACATAGATACACCATAAAGACAGGAAGTGACCGAATTCTGTATTCCAGTCAATCCAGCTCAAACTCGGGTTATTAACAAGATGCAAGATGATTATTAGGGATATTAGTATTTTGTAGTAGTGTTCTTGCCTCTTGGGTGTACAAATCCTTGAACTAGAATAATGTTCGAAAGGGCCTTGATTTTGTCCAGAGATGTCTCTGGATCTCAGGCTGTGACTAGGGCTGGACATAAAGCTCGATGCTCGACAAGCTAAACGAGCACTCATTTGGTCGACTCGTTTAGCTTGGCTTGTTATGCTAACGAACAGAACCGAGCAATGATTTGGGCTCGTTATTGCTAATGAGCTAAACGAGCGAGCTAACGAGACTCGCGAGCAGATCGTTAAGCTCGTTAATTTGGATCTCATGTCTTTTTAAGGGTAGATCTCCTCTAACTAGTAACATAACAGGTGACGACTTAACATTGTTTACCATGCCAATATCACAACCGAGATTTATGGTCAACAATGTAGGAAACATCGAATCCCTTTTACTTCTTGTTAATCGTCAATTACCTCCTCATCTCTATATTCAGATTTAATTTCTTAACGAGCTGCTCGCGAGCGCTCGCTAATACTTAACGAACCGAGCCGAGATTTATATTTAGCTCGTTAGCCTTAACGAGCTTAACGATTCGAGCCTTAACAATCATGAGTCTTAACGAGCCGAGCCTTAACGAGCCGAGCAGCTCGTTAGTCCAGCTCTAGCTGTGAGCTGTAAGATCCCAATGATGAGGACCAGGCGCTGGCCTGGTGGCTTGTGCTCTGAGTGTGGAGCCAGCCCACCCGGGTTCGAGACCCAGCTTTGACATACTCAATGAAAAGTTGAGACTCAGCTGAGGAATTTTCGAGCACCGGGTGTCTCACCTACCTACCAACGTAGAGCCAAGGGAGGGATCATTCCCCCGTTGGTAAACGTTTTTTTTAAGATCCGAATGATGTTATTGTTGAGAACTTGAGATGGATGTAGTTGCTGCACCGATGCTGTTTGTATCTGCTGCGAGCCTGTGAGTCAGCCTTCTGTGTGCAAGTAATTCGTGCTTCTTTTTAAACACGACTGATTTGGCAGCGATTCAACTATGTCCACGGAGGAACCATGTTGAGGGCAATTAGGGCAGTATTCCAGGAATCAACCATGTAAGCTATCTGTATCCATATGACCATATCCACGTAGCTAGCTTGTGCAGTACAACGAGAAGATACCCAAGAAATCCCGCCTGAGGCTCAAGAGGCATTGGCTATTGCTATTGTGTACGATTTTGAAAATGCGATGCCTTGAAGGCGCCTTCAAAACCCTTGTGACTGTTTAAATAAAAAAGAACGTTAATTACCGCAAGAAGCTGCTGTGGTGTAGTGGTTATCACGTCAGTCTTACACACTGAAGGTCTCCAGTTCGATCCTGGGCAGCAGCACTTTTTTACTTCCCTTTATTTTGTTTTTAAATCAATCCAAAGATGGGTTCCGGGTAATTTTCACGACTTTTCTCATACTTTTCTAGGAACTCGCTCCTAGGTGCAAAGTTATCATCGAGTTAGGTTTTGTAGCATGTGTGGATGTGTGCATTGTCCTATGACGAAGCGTCCAAGCATATGTGTGCGTATGGACGATAACTGTCCCTCCTTGAACCTCTAAGGACATAATTAATTAATCGACCGATGTGAAAGCTCGTGGAATAATTCTCAGAATCATATGCACTTTATGTATACATTTAAGGGCATACTATACATAATGTTCCACGACATCATGCAACAATATTCTCTGTTATCTTGGTATTTTGAATATGCAAGGAACGGTTATCTTGGAACCTATTTATGCAAGTCGTACAACAGAACACACAGCTAGCAAGTACTGTACTTCGTAGTACTAGCAGGAAAAAAACTGGCCGGTAGTGGTTGAAGTTGAAGTCTTCTAGCTGGTTCTTATTTTTTGTGTACGGTGGAGGATGAGACTATATATGCTTGGTCAACTTACTCAGTGAAGCAGCGCCGTCGTCCCTGCTCGATATAATCCCTTCCCTGTTCTTCCCTCCCATCTGCATTCTCTCGCTCTGCTGCCCGATCGACATCTTGCATCCATCGATGGGGCGGTCGCCGTGCTGCGACAAGGCGAGGGTGAAGCGGGGGCCGTGGTCGCGGGAGGAGGACGCCGTCCTCCGGAGCTTCGTCCAGAGGTTCGCCAATGCCGGCAACTGGATCACGCTACCACAGAAAGCAGGTACCATATATGTACATGCATGCTATATTGCTATATATACAACGTATAGTTCATCGCGCGTGCAAGAGAATTCGTTCGTCGGCTGTGATTAGTTTTCTTTTCTACTTTGATTCTAGCGTACATACTACGAGTTACATACGTACCGTGTGGTTGGTGGTGAGGTAAAATAGCTTGTGTTTGTCGCTTTAGTTAATTTTCTACTAGAGTTTGGTGAAATGTCTGTATTCTAATCTAGCGACTCTGTCTAGCTATGTTGGATGACGTTTTTACAGAATTTAATCACTTAAGCTAATTCACACAGTCAGCAGGGTCACCTACCCACGCAAGCTATCATTGGTATTTTTCTTCTGGTGTTAACTAATTGACTCACCCAGTTGCGTATGGCAGACGTGAGAATGACTCTGCATCTGTTCCTGCCAGGGCTTAGGCGCTGCGGCAAGAGCTGCCGTCTGCGGTGGCTCAACTACCTCCGCCCGGCGCTCCGGCATGGTGGCTTCACCGACGAGGAGGACAGTCTCATATTGTCCCTCTACGGCGAGATCGGAAGCAAGTATGGACGACTAGCTACGTGCATGCATCGAGCTCTTCATTGCACATCTGATTTAACTTCAACTGTTGTTTGCAACCTGCAGGTGGTCGGTGATCGCGGCCAAGCTCCGCGGCCGGACGGACAACGACGTCAAGAACTACTGGAACACCAAGCTCAAGAAGAGGTACTTGCTGATCACAGCGCCATCAACTCCTCCTACCGGCGGCGAGAGCCCTCCCGGAGTTGATCAGCCACCTCTCCAGGCCCCTCCTCCTCCAGAGCTCGTCAATCTCGACACAGCACTCGCCACGGTCGAGGACGGCGGGGACCTCACGCATGAATCGGAGAAGCTGTACGCGGAGCTCATGGGGCTCATCGAGCAGCAGTCCACGGCGAATACTTGCCCATCCACCGGCGGGAAGGCGACGTCGCCATCGCCGCCGCTGGGAACAAGTCCGGCTGCCAAGTAGTTCTGCAGGGAGCTGCACTACGTGGCCCGTGGACGTGCATGACACAATACCGTTGCCGGAGGTTGAACTTGATGGTACTCGCGGTGCTCACGCTTTCGCTGCGGCGGCCAGCTGGCTCGACTCCTTCCAAGACTTGTTGGCCTCATCTTACGACGAGATCATAGCAATGCAACAGTTGCAGTCCTGCTATGAACGAATTGGTCCGAACTCCCAAGTACTGAACTAGCGTGATGACTTATGTGTTATAGTTAGATTTCATATTCCTTAGACGCATAAAAAATTGTCCTTATAACTTTGTAAATAGACCAAGTCGTACCTTACGAAGACTAAGTTCTCAGCACGCAGAAGTTGTGGAACTTTAGGTGTTTACTAGTGGTAATTGGCGCGGTGTCACACCGCCCCCTTGGTGACAAATTTGGTGTAGTTTTTTTTAGCATGAAACTATAAATTATGAAAAATTGTTGGAGGATTTGAACTCAGCAATGCTAATTCTGTCATAGATGAACTCCATTTGAAGACTTTCACGCAGATCCATCAGATGCTAATTCTGTCAGGTGCAGAATGCCCATTCCTGTAAAAGATAACTACATCATGCTTTGCATCAAATCAGATGCTATTTCTAATGCATGTTGAATCTGCAATGCAATAAGCATCCAAATAAACCTAATATGCAGGGACAGATAATAATTTTGGAGAATAACTCCTGGTAGCTTACATTGCTTTCCACAGTTAGATAGCTGCACAAACTTCAGCAGTGGCAAGAACCAATGAAAACAACATGATTAATTTGATTTTATATTTTTTTAAAATTGTAACACCGGATGCTAACTTGCAGTACGAAGATCGTGCAGTCTATTAAAAATATCATTATTCTTAAATGAAAAGGGTGCGTCGGCTCATGTGAAGAAACCAATATATGAAAATATATGCTAATACTGCTAATATGAAAGGCAGATCACCAGTAACTGAATACGCAAAATATCATGTAACTGTAGCAGGTTAAATCAGATTGTGCCACTTAAAGCTTGAAAGAAAATTGTGCAGCTGACGAATATTCTATTACTGCCACATCAACTGTCAGAAAAAAGCTTCTGAATCATGGCCACCTAACGAAGTATCATTGATGCTCCAAACTGCAAGACTACCTAAAGAATAACCAACATGTAGAATCAGCATTGAGGAGAAGAAAGCTGCAGCCGAGCCGCCTTCTTCTGCTGTACCTCTGCGGGCCATGCCGTCGCTGGGTCTGCGCGCTGAGGCTGCAGCAGACGGGCTCCTCGCCGTCCTTGGCGGGCTGCACGTGCAGCGCCGTAGCAGGCAGTCGTCCTGGACGCGAACGTGGTCCTCGCCGGAGCTCCTGCAGGTCACCCCGCCACGAGGCGGCCGCCGCCCTCCACCTCCTCCTGCAGCCTCGTCCGCCGCCGCTGCTCCTCGATCTTATCAGCTGCTGCTCCTTCCCCTCCTACGCTGCGTACAAAACAACTTCAGCAAGCACCAAACAAACAATTCTTGCGTATAGAAACTGAAATTAGCGAGTAATTAGGACACAATAAGTATACTTAAGAAGCTATAGCCTCTTAACTCTTAAGTATATAAAGATTAAAAAATATCTTAAAGATACCAGGCAACTCAGATCAAAAGTATCCCAGGCTAACTCAGGCTTTTATATCAGTATAGACATAGATAGATTATACTCAAACGTCCAAATAATTCCAAGCTAATGATGAATCAAGAAACTATGGAGCACATACGATGAGGCCATGTTTGGAACGGGACCAATGAGGCCTTGTTTGGGATGCAGCAATTTCACAGGAATTATTTATTGTAAAAATAAGAAAAAGAACAGGCATTTCAAACAATGTATTACAGTCATCAAGACAAAAAATACCTTTTACAGGACATAAGCAGCACTCTCTTTTTTGTTGGGGCAATTCACATGCTCGACAAATCCAATTGGTAAGATCCTGTACAGAACGTGCTCCATAACACTCCTGATGAACAACTATTTGACATCTGAAAATATCAATTTTGGAGAGAAAGTTGTGTGAACTACTAATCACAGAAATTTACATAAAAGATAGTATTAAAACATCGAAGGAACTCTCACAGATCAAAATGATTGCAGGAAATACCTTTTACAAATGATAATTTTGTTGTAGTCCCAATCCTCAACCCACGACAGACAGCACAATGTTCAGTTGTCCATTTAGCATATACTGGACTATAAGAGTTTGCTGCAGATATTGAAAAAATCGATCACATGAAGTACTGTTGCAACCACCAACTATGCTTGGCAACAAAAAATCAAGAGCCGACATACCTACTAATGAAAGCAACTCTTCTTTCTTAATACTTGGGGTGAAATTCCCGACAGACAGCACAATGTTCAGTTGTCCATTTAGCATATACTGGACTATAAGAGTTTACTGCAGATATTGGAAAAATCGATCACATGAAGTACTGTTGCAACCACCAACTATGCTTGGCAACAAAAAATCAAGAGCCGACATACCTACTAATGAAAGCAACTCTTCTTTCTTAATACTTGGGGTGAAATTCCCGCCAGGAATATTGTCAAGCTGCAGACGATGAAAAAAGAAGGAACCTTGTCAGTTTGTATGTCTTTTGATCAAAGGGCATGTGTATTGTTGTAGAATCCACATATTATACTGGACCACGAATGTTTAATACTTGGTAAGATCTTGAAAACTTACCAGGTTAACTAATTGCTCCCCAGTGCTCTTGAGTTTAATACTCTGCTTCCATTTTTTCTTCCTTGAGCCAGTATGTCTTTTCTACTCATTCAGACTCATCAGCCTTTTCTTGCAAGACTTGCATGGACATAATATCCTGCCAGCAACAACAATAACTCAAATACCAATAGTGGTGCAAACACACATAAGGAAATCAATGCACTACCAGCT